>CM053742.1:100669026-100707747 GCA_028658305.1 Pachyuromys duprasi
ACCACGAGTGGATGTGTCCTGGAACCCCTGTGCAGATGGGACCCAGGATAGCTTGGTGTAGGACTGGAGGGCCTAGTGAGGGAAGCAGGGACTGTTTCAGTCTTGAACTTGATGGCTGACTCTTTGACCCTCCCCCATACAAGCCGGGGAGTGACACACTGGCTGGATCCCAGTGGAGGACATTGCAGCCAGCCCTGGGGAGACAGGATGAGCTGGGGTTGGATGGAAGAGGAGGAGGTCCTCCCCTGTTGGTAGACTTGGAGTGGGCGGGGAGGAGATGAGAGAGGGGGGGAGGGAGGGAGGGAGTGGGCGGGCTGTGCATGGGATGCAAAGTACCTAACCTGTGATTGATAACAAAAAATTAAAAAAAAGTAAAAAATAAATAAATAAATAAATAATAAGAAAAGAAAGTGTGAAAATGCACATTCAGCTCTCTAACTCGCTAGGGTAATGGCCAACTTCTTTTAAAACAGGAAATAAAGTGACATAAAAGACTGAAAAAAAAAGAAATAAAAGTGGGGAAGAGCCTAGAACTCACTGGCACTGAGCAGAAAACCAACAGCACAGGCTCTAATAGCAACAATCAATAAATGGGACGTCATGAAACTGAAAAGCTTCTGTAAAGTAAAAGACACTGTTGTACGGACAAAATGACAGCCTTCAAACTGGGAAAGGATCTTCACCAACCCTATATCTGACGGAGGGCTGATATCCAGAATATATAAAAAATTAAACAAGTTAAAAAGCAATAAATCAAGCAGTCCATTTAAGAAATGGGGTACAGAGCTAAAGGGAGAATTCTCTGTAGAGGAATATAGAATGGCAGAGAAACACTTAAGGAGATGCTCAACATACTTAGCCATCAGAGAGATGCAAATCAAAACAACCTCGAGATTTTACCTTACACCCATCAAAATGGCTAATATCAAAAACTCAAATGACAACACATGCTGCAGAGGTTGTGGAGAAAGGGGAACCCTCCTCCATTGCTGATGGGAATGTAAACTGGTACAACCTCTTTGGAAATCAATCTGGCGCTTTCTCAGACAATTAGGAATATTGCTTCCTCAAGACCCAGCTATACCCCTCCTAGGCATATAACCAAAAGTTGCTCAAGTACACAACAAGGACATTTGCTCAACCATGTTTGTAGCAGCTTTATTTGTAATAGCTAGAACCTGTAAACAACCCAAATGTCCCTCAGTTGAGGAATGGATATAGAAATTGTGGTATTTTTACACAATGGAATACTACTCAGCAATTAAAAACAAGGAAATCATGACATTTGCAGGCAAATGGTGGGATCTAGAAAAGATCATTCTGAGTGAGGTATCTCTGAAGGAGAAAGACACACGTGGTGTATACTCACTTATTTAGACCTATAAGATATGATAAACATGCTGAATTCTATACACCTAAAGAAGATAAACAAGAAAGAGGATCAGGGGTAAGATGATCAATCCTCACTTAGAAAGACAAATGGGATGGGCATTAGATGTAGGAGAAAACAAGTTTAACAGGGCAAGAGTCTACCACAGAGGGCCTCTGAAAGACGTTACCTAGCAATGTATCAAAGCAGATACTGAAACTCATAACCAAACCTTTGGCAGAGTGCAAGGAATCATAAGAATGAAGGAGGAGTTTATATTATCTGAAGAGGATAGGACCTCCAAAAGGACCTAATATATCTGGGCACAGGGGTATTATATGAGACTGTTTCTCCAACCAAGGAACATGTATGGATATAACCTAGAACCTCTGCTCGGATGAAGCCCATGGTAGTTCAGTATCCAAGTGGGTACCCTAGTAAGTGGAATAGGGACTATTTCTGACATGAATTCAATGGTGACTCTTTGACCTCCCTACCCTGCAAGGCAGGAGCAGCCCTACTATGCCACAGAGGAGGACTTTGCAGCCAGTACTGAAGATACCTGATAAACCAAGGTAAGATGGAAAGGGAGGAGGTCCTCCCCTATCAATGGACTTGGAAAGGTGCAGGGAGTAGATGAGGGAGTGAAGGTGGGATTGTGAGGGTATGAGTGAGCAGGATACAGCTGGGATACAGAGTTATTAAAATGTAGCTAACAATAAAAATGTAATATATATATAAATAAAAATAATAATTCAAACACTTAATAGCATACTTGTAATTTTAAAATGGCAAGTGGAATCAAAAGTATATGTTCCAGAAGAAAAAAAAATGTTACTTCCAGCTACTATATCAAATATATTATTTCAGAGTTTGTAACTTTCTTTGCCATAGGAATATAGCATGTCTAAAGCTGATATTTTAGGGGAATTTAAAATTATATGTACTTAAAATCTTAAAGTAGTTTCTTGGAGGATGTTTTTTGTTTCATGCTGTTGTTTATTGTGAATTTTTTAGCTCTTACTTCTTTAAAACCTACTACATACTTCCTTTGTATTTTTGTTTATACTTTCCTGTAATCATAGCATTTCTTTTCTCCCTCTCGAATTTGTTTTCCTAAGGATAAAAAAGGAGCCTGCCATGGAAGCTGTAACATATGTGTCCATAGGTAATCCTGTCTTTGGAAATGTCTCTACAGATTTAGAGTTTATTTTTTTTAATATGCAGATCAGTTTGTTGTCTTGAAGTTTTTAACAAGACTGAACTTTCATTTTTTCCTGAAAACTACATATTCAATGGAAAATATTTCAAAATATAGTTTCAATAACTCAAGTTACTTTTAGATTAAATTTTATACATTTTTCTTCACACATTGTAACTGAAAAAATATGATTTTACTTTAGAATTATATAAAAATAAACTTTAACCTAACATAATTAATTTACATAAAATGCTAATGTCTCCAATAATATCACTATATTTCCTTATGGCAGTCAAAATTCAGCATATGTATACATTTTTATCTCCTTATGATATTTCACCTTTTTATCCAACTCATATATGTATAACTCAAATGCAAAATATGCTAGACTACAATTTCTTGAAAGCTACCATAAAAGCATAGAGTGTTATATTTATTCATCATTACTCAGATAAAATAATAAAAACTATCACTCAACTAACTATAATGCCATAAAACCTGCAATGGGTCCATGCACTGTCCCCCATTAACTTAAATGGGGATTATTTGTAAAACTTGATTGCAAGAGCACATCTCCTGAATATACACTTTAATCTTGTCACTCTTCATTGAAATGTGGTTACCTCTGGGTATGAAGTCAGAAGCTATTTGAAAGCACAATATAATACTCCATACGTTTAGAATAGAAAACGTGTCTCTTACTATTGAAAATATTAGGAGGGAGATGTTTACTTAGTTATTATTCTATTATTATTATTCTATTATTATTTACTTATTATAAATTTACCGAATATTATCAATGGCCTCTGGACAATATTTACAGAAAACTGTAAACATGATTCAAAAAAATAGATGGGGAAAATCAGAAGAAAAACCATGCACTTTATAGGTAAACTTATTTGTAAATAAGTAAGTGTTGGTATAATGTTCTTTTGAAATGTATACACCTTACCCTTGTTCATTCAAATGTTGATTTCTCTCCCCCCCCTCTCTGGTTCCAATCCAGATATTGTCTCTTGATACTTACTCTAAGCATCCTGTCTCAACTCTGTGTAATCAGGCCAAAATAAAGCAACTAGAGACAATGTTAAGCAGTGGGAGGAGCCAGAGGGCAGGAAATCAGTGAGAGGAGAAAGGGTGAGGAGAGCTTGGAGAAGGCAGAGCTGGAGGAGAGATCTTGGAACTATGTGTACACAAAAAGCAAGTATAATGTGGGAAATATAAATGATAGGAAACTATGAGGGCTTGGAGGTTTAAGAAGGAATAACTATTGCCCAGCATTGTGTTCTAGGTTAACTAAATAAACCAGTCTCTGTGTGCAGATTTGGCTATACAGCTACTGGGGATTAACAGGAGCATTACCAAATGATAATTATTAGTAAATATTAATCACCACCTACAACAAGTAAGTTTCTAATGTGATAATTTTCTGGTAACTTTCTTGATGAAGCCAGGTCATTGCTAAAAGCAGTAGTAAAAGTGATTGAAATACTTATAAAATTAAAAAGAAAAAAATTAATTCTCAAAAGAATTGGAAGCAATGACAAAAATTTACTAGATTTAGTCATTAGGAATATATTTGATAATATACCAAAATATTTTCTGAGGCTACCTAAAAATTTAGGAATTTTTTTAACAAGATAATGCCATTTTTCTTCAAACATCAGTCTTCTTGCAATTCTCAGTCTCTATCACATACTTGCAGCTCATAGAAAACAGACCCAATGATGATGTAAAAAAACAAGTTTTGCTTTAGTTCTCTCGTCCTCTCCCTCTTTTTTTTATTACTGTACGTGAAAGGTCTGCTTTCTTTGTCTTCCACATCTTGGGCTCATTTTCTGGATCTATTTTCTGAAGACTTGCATTGTACTCATTCTCTTTAGTTTTAGCCATAATATTTTCTTTTCACTAAAAAACTTTAGTCATATTGATGATAATCATTTAGGGCAGAGAAATGCAGGACAGAAAGAATATATACAACTAATACTAGATTATATGTCTCAATGTTCGCAGATAGAGTATTCATATACAATTAATACAAGTTACAGTATTGTAGGTAAAACATGACTCTAAAGTGTTTGTTCCCTATTTGAGAATATAAAATAAGATTTCATGATATATTGAGATAAAATTCACATAATATGAAGTTAAACATTCACCATTTTAAATCATACTTCTGTTTCAGTGGTGTTTAATAGTCTCAATTTTGTACAGCTGCTTCTCATTCAACAAATCATCATGAACTAAATAAAGGTTATTTACTTCCTACTTCTGTGATAAAGATTACTACCAAAAGCACCTTTGGGAGGTAGTTTTATTTCATATTCTAGCTTACAATCCATCACTCAAGGAAGTCAGAACAGGAACTCAAGATAGAACCTGAAGGCAGAGATTGAAGCAGAAAATATGGAAGAATTCTGTTTATTACTTGTTCCCCAATGGTTTTCCTATACACCCCAGTACTATCTTCCTATGTATGGTAAAACCTACAATGAGTTGTGCCTTCCCACAATAATTGTTCACTAATTAACGAAAAGTTTCACAGGTTTGCCTATAGAACAATATTATGGAAGCATTTTCATAATTACTGCTCTCTCTCTCCCAGTTATTATCACACTATTTTCCAGAGTGCAGAATCCTTAACTTACTTTGTGACCATAGAGTTTCTTATTCTGGATAGTTCCTGTAACTGTAACAAGAAAATATATGGCTTTTGTGGTTTTGGCATTACTATTTAGCATAATGCTTGTAAATTTCCTTCATAATCCAGCATGAGTTGGGACTTTATGATTTTCTTAGAATGAATTTTACATTATGTTTGTCCATATAGCAATGAATAGATATTGAAACGGTCTATATTTTGGCTGTTATGAATACTGCTTCTAAAAATGCTTATTAACTTCTTTAGTTCTTTATATATTCTGGTTATCAGCCCTCTGTCAAATAAAGAGTTGGTGAAGATCCTTTCCCAATCTGCAGGCTATCGTTTTGTTCTGACAACAGTATCTTTTGCTTTATAGAAGTTTTTCAGTTTCATGAGGTCCCATTTATTGATTGTTGATCTTAGAGCCTGTGCTGTTGGTGTTCTGTTCAGGAAGTTGTTTCCTTTGCCAATGAAGTCTAGGCTCTTCCCCACTTTTTCTCCTAACCGATTTAGTGTATTTGGTTTTATGTTGAGGTCTTTGGTCCACTTGGATTTTAGATTTGTGCAGGGTGATAAATATGGACCTATTTTCATTTTTCAGGAGTTGAAAAGCAACAAATCAAGCAATCTGATTAAAAAATTGGGTACAGAGATAGAGAATTTTCAGTAGAGGATTATAGAATGGCAGAGAAACACTTAATGTAATGTTCAAAATCTTTAGCCATCAGAGAGATGCAAATCAAAATGACCCTGAGATTTCACCTGACACCCATCAATATGGCTAAGATCAAAAACTCAAGTGACAACGCATGCTGCAGAGGTTGTGGAGAAAGGGTAACCCTCCTCCATTGTGGCGGGAATGCAAACTTGTACAAACACTTTGGAAATCAATCTGGCGCTTTTTCAGACAATTAGGAATACTGCTGCCTCAAGATCCAGCTATACCACTCCTGGGCATATATCCAAAAGTTTCTTAAGTACACAACATGGACATTTGTTTAACCATGTTCACAGAAGCTTTATTCCTAATAGACAGAACCTGAAAACAACCCAGATGTCCCTCAGTTGAGGAATGGATACAGAAATTGTGGTACTTTTACACAATGGAATACTACTCAGCAATTAAAAATGAGGAAATCATGAAATTTTCAAGCATATGGTGAGACCTAGAAACGATCATCCTGAGTGAGGTATCCCCAAAGCAGAAAGACACACATGGTATATATTCACTTATATAGACGTATAAGATAGGATAAATATACTGAAATCTATATACCTAAAGAAGATAAACAGGAAAGAAGACCTGGGGTAAGAGGATCAATCCTCACTTAGAAAGACAAATGGGATGAACAATGGATGTAAGAGAAAACAAGTAACAGGGCAGGAGCCTACCACAGAGGGCCCCTGAAAGACTCTGCCTAGCAGTGTGTCAAAGTAGATACTAAGGCTCATAACCAAACTTTCGTCAGAGTGAAGGATATCATAAGAAAGAAGGCGGAGTTAATATGATCTGGAGGGTACACAAGCTCCACAAGGAACAAATATATGAGGACACAGAGGTCTTTTATGAGACTGTTTCTCTTACCAGGAACCATGTGTGGATACAACCTAGAATGTCTGCTCAGATGTAGCCTATGGTAGCTCAGTATCCAAGTGGGGACCCTAGTAAGGGGAACAGGGACTATTTACATGAACTCAATGGCAGGCTCTTTGACCTCTCCCCACCCTCCACTGAGGGAGGAGCAGACCTGCCAGGCCACAAAGGATGACTTTGCAGCCAGTCCTGAAGATACCTGATAAATCAGGGTCAGATGGAAGGGGAGGAGGTCCTCCCCTATAAGTGGACTTGGAAAGGGGCAGGGAGTAGATGAGGGAGTGAGGGCAGGATTGGGAGGGAATGAGAGAGAAGTATGCAGCAGGGATACAAAGTTAAACTGTAACTAATATTAAAAAATAAAAAGAATATTCTCAAGACAAAAAACACTTATTAACAATTTTTATAAACATGCATTTTATCAATTCTCCTGATTGCATATATGAGTGAAATTATTGACTGTATAGAAACTCTATATTTAATTGATTTGAAATTATCATTGTATTTTCCATAGTGAGGTCATTATTTTTCATTTTCTTTGGCAAAACATGGTTCAAAACTTTCCCCACATCTACATAAACACTCAATATTTTGTTTCTAATTATATTATTATTGTGATATTCATGATGATGATGGTGATAGACATCTTACTGTGTATTACATTGTAATGTTCTAATATATTATGGTTACTAGTTACTTATACATTTTCATAAAACAAATGATATTTGCTTTCTGTGAGATTAAATTTCGATTTCTTGATGTTACCCTTTCATATAGTATTTACATTTAGACTTACATGATGTTTTCTATAATTGTCCACAACATTTTGTGTGCTCCAATTGCTGACATAAAATTTAATTTTATAGTAATTTTTATTGGTTTCTTATATAAGCATGTCTATTATTGTATACCATTATTGTCTACACTCACCTGACAGATGGGCATTCTGTAACACCTCTTCTAAAGTTAAGTTGAAATAAAAATGAGCAAAAATAAATTACTTGTGTTCCTTTTCATTCTGTTTGGATAAATGTTTGACCGTTGCTCTGCATAAAGCAGTTCAAAAATTAGAGAAAATCAGATTATTAACAAACACAAAGGTAAAATAAAAACTCCTACATGAACATCAATTTACATGTCGAAAAAGCATTTGACAATATCCAATATCCATTCATGTTTAACGACTTGAAAATATCAGGGATATAAAGCACATATATAAACATAATAAAGGCAATATACAGCAAGCATATAGCCAGCATCAAACTAAACAGAGTGAAAATTAAATCAATCCCACTGAAATCCGGGACAAGGCAAGGCTGTCCATTCTCTCCTTATCTCTTCAACATTGTTTCAGAAGTTGTAGCTAAAGCAAAAAGAAAACTAAAGGAGAAAAAGGGAATACAAAATTGAAAAGAAAAAGTCAAAGTATCACTATTAGCAGATGATATGATAGTGTACATGAGTGACACAAAAATTTCTACCAGAGAACTCCTTTAGGTGATGAACATCTTCAGCAATGTGGCTGGATACAAAATTAACTAAAAAAAAAAAATCCATTGCCTTCCTGTATACAAAATACAAAAAGACTGAGAAAGAAATTAGAGAAACTACATCCTTTATAATAGCCACAAACAACATAAAGTACCGTGGTGTGACTCTAACCAAGCTTGTGAAAGGCCAGTATGAAAAAAAAATTAAGTATCTGAAGAAAATTATTGAAGAAGATATCAGAAGATGGAAATATCTATCATATTCATGGATCAGTAGGTTTAACATAGTGAAAATGGCCGTATTACCAAAAGAAATCTACAGATTCAATGCCATTCCCATCAAAATACCAACACAATTCTTTACAAATCTTGAAAGAACAATTTTCAATTTTATATGGAAAAAAAACATAATTGCTAAAACAATCCTGTACAACAACAGACCTTCAGGAGGTATCTCCGTCCCTGATCTCAAGCTTTACTATTGGGCAAGAGTAACAAAAACTGCATGGTACTAGCATAGAAACGGAATAGTGGATCAATGGAGTCGAATAGAAGACTCAGAAATAAACCCACAAGTACAGATACTTGATTTTTGACAAAGAAGCCAAAACAACACAATGGATAAAAAGAAAGCATCTTCAACAAATGGTGCTGGTCTAACTGGATGTCTACATGTAGAAAAATGCAAATAAATCCAAATTTGTCACCCTGAACAAAACTAAAATCTAAGTGGATCAAAGACCTCAACATGACACCAGACACACTAAATCGGTTAGAAGAAAAATGGGGAAGAGCCTTAAACTCATTGGCACAAGAGACAACTTTCTGAACAGAACAGCAAACTTTAATAATAATAACTAATAAAAATAAAAATATCTGGTTATTTTACTTCTTTATAAATGAATACCCTTTCAATCGATGTTAACTTTCTCCTTGCTTTATATGATAATTTATAATTCTGTTTAGAAAATAAATTACCAAATAAAATTAAGTTCATAATAGTTTTGCAAAGTATGTGTTCTCATGAATTGCATTTTAGTATGTTCTCTCCATCAGATATTCATTAATTATGTGTGCTTTTTAAAGATTTAAACATTGTTTCAATTAATCTATTTAATAATTCTCAGAGTCTCTAACAGTTTTTAAATTTCATTTAGACTCGCATGAGAATATAAATGATTTATTTTCTATTTTTCAGTGGTCTCAAAATTTCTACACTGAGATAGTCTTTTAAAATATTGACATTAACATTAAAACTAGTAGATATCCGCATGCAAAAACTCAGTGGGTGCTGTTCTCAAATAGTTATAAATTGTCACAGAAATAGTATTATCAACATTTTCTGACCAGAACTAAAAAATTTATCTTCTATTACTAACCCATATTAACTGTACATGTTAGCAAGGTTCAACATGTTTATATACACACTTGCAGTCTGTAGTACTTATCTCTAAAAAGATTGTTTCCACTTTTTCTGTCTTTGTGCCCTTCTAAATCCTTAAAATCACTTTATTTTGGAGTAACATTGAATTTCTAGTATAATTTCCATGTTATTAAATATTTTTTTAGTTTGTTGCCATGTATTAATTGTAATTAAAATGAGTTTCATTTTGCAATTATCACACTTGTATTTAATGTACTTTGGTCATGTTCATTACTATTAGCATCTTTTGTCCCTGTCCCACTCCTGAATCCTCTTGATCCTAAACAGACCCCATTTCCATTTTAATACCATGAGATTCATCAGAGTAGCTCATAGTAGCCTGAGAGGCTATTTGAAAATCCATACTTCTAGAGGCTGCACCAATATACCATCAAAGCAAATGTTTATGCCACCCTCATCAACCATTAACTGCCTATAAATCTTCACAGAAGGTACCCAACTTGTGAGTCCTCCCTCTTCTATGAGAGAATGCTAATGAGCTCAGCCTTGCACAGATATTTTTTTTTAGGTAATTCTCTAGTTGAGTGAATTCTGTGACATAATATTGCTTCTCTTTTTAATGCTGAAACAATATTCCATTCACTGAATGCATCACAGTTCATATAAATAATTCCCTGCTGAAGACCTTCTGGATTATTTGTAATTTAAAGATAACTTAAATAAATCACTATAAACATTCATGTGCAGATTTTCTGAGCATTATTTTTTTTCAGATTGGTGAAACACATGCAAAAAAAGCAATTACTTCTGAAAAAAAAAGTAGGATTTATTTTGTAAATATTTCCAGTGTACTTTACAGAATTACTTGACCACTTTTGGGTTTGCTGTTTTCTGAAAATGATATTTGAAGTTGACATTTTTTATTTTAAATATATTCATACTGGTAGATATCTAGTAATCACATTCTAGCTTTTATTTCTATTAACTTAATGATAGCAGGTTGAAAAATCTCACATTATCTTTGCACTTTGCTGAGTTTTGTAACTGGATATTTTAATGATTTTTTTAAATAGTGAGTTTTGTTTTAGGTTCTATAAATTAGCTTTAACTGAGCATGATTTTTATACAAGTTTACTCTTGGTATGCATGTTGTCCTTCCATCTAAAAGGAATTCTTCATAGAGGGATTTTTATGTTAATAACCACCTCCTTATTGATATTTTGGAATCATAATGCATTTGGTGTCAATTTAATAACTTTCTTATTGCCCCATATCTCAATTTGATATTGTTGTTGTTTTGTTTTGTTTTCTTCCTAACGCTGTACCTTCCCACAATTGTTCCTTAACTATGTTATCAAAAGTTACCTTTCTAACATATATGATGTAAGGTTTTTGTGTCAGTGCATTGTTGAATCTTCTTCTGTTCATAATTATTTACATATTAACACTCCTCTACTACAACCAATCCTTTGTTGCTTCAACTATGTGATAAATTTGAAATAACCCAAAACTCTCCTATATTACTATTTTTAAAATCTTTTTAATGATTTTAGATTGTTTACTTGTTTATTTCAGTTTCAAAATAATCATACTGGCATTTAACATACCTTGCATTAACATTCATCAATTTGGTGAAAATTGACACTTTTACTGTTTTGATTGTTGATTCATAAACAGGATATATCTTTCCATTTTTAAAGTGTTTTCCATCTCTTCATCATAGTTGTGCTAAAGTCAGTTCTCATTCATGTGTTCTCAGATTAATGGAGCAATAAAATATTTTATTCCTATTATGCCAATATATAATTACTATGTATTGCCCATTGATATTATTAAACTCACATATTAGTCTTTTACTTACTTTTATTTCTTTTATGTCCATAAGTGTTTTGCCTGCATGTGTGTCTGTGTAACATATGCATGTGTCGTGTCCAGTAAAGCCAGGAGAGGTCATCAAATCTAGGACTGGAATTACAGAAAGTTGTGCGATACCATGTAGGTGCTGGAAATCAAACATGGGTCCTCTGGAAGAGTACTCATTGTGAAATTATGCATTGACATCCTAGGGGATTAGAATCTCTATACTTCAATGAACATTTTAATTAATTACTTTTAAATTAATTACAGTTTATTCACTTTGTATCCCAGCTATAACCCCCTTCCTCATCCCCTCTCAATCCCCCCTCCCTTGTTCATCTTCTCCCATGCCTTTTCCCAAGTCCACCAATAGAGGAGGTCCTCCTCCATTTCCCTCTGACCCTTGCCTATCAGTTCTCATCAGGACTGGCTGCATTGACTTCCTCTGTGGCCTATTAAGGCTTCTACCTCTCAGGGAGAGGTGATCAAAGAGCCAGCCACTGAGTTTATGTCAGAGACAATCCTGTTCCCATTATTAGGGAACCCACTTGAACACTGAGCTGCCATGAGTTATGTCTGTACAGGGGTTCTGGGTTATCTCCATGCATGGTCCTTGGCTGGAGTATCAGTCTCAGAAAAGATCCCTGGGCACGATTTTTTTTTTTTTTTTTGGTCTCTATTGCTCTCCTTGTGGAGCTCCTGTCCCATCCAGGTTTCTATACATCCCTCTACTTCCATAAGATTCCCTGTACTCTGCCCAAAGTTTTGCTATGAGTCTCAGCATCTGCTTTGATACACTGCTGGGTAGAGACATTCAGAAGCCCTCTGTGGTAGGCTACTGTCCTATTATCTGTTTTCTCTCTCTTCTAGCTTCCGTCCTGTTTGCCGTTCTGAGTGAGGTTTGATCATCTTTCCCAGGGCCTCCTTCTTGCTTAGCTTTTGTAGGTGTACAGATTTTAGTATGTTTATCCTATATTATATTTCTAATATCCGCTTATATGTGAGTATATATCATGTGTGTCTTTCTGTTTCTGGGATACCTCATTCAGAATAATATTTGCCTGCAAATTTCATGTTTTCCTTATTTTTAATTGCTGAGTAGTATTTTGTTGTGTAAATGTATCACAATTTTTGTATCTATTCCTAAGTTGAGGGACATCTGTTTTGTTTTGTTTTGTTTTGTTTTGTTTTGTTTTTTAATATTCTGGCTATTAAGAATAACGCTGCTACAAACACGGTTCTAAATTTTAAAAATAAATTTACATTATTTTCTCCCTTTTCTTTTCTCCCTCCTTCCTTTCCATGTTTTCTCTCCTCTCAGAATCTGGGTGCCTTTTTCTTTAGTTGTTGTTTTGCACACACACACACACACACACACAAACACATACACAAATACACACACACAAAACCCACTGAGACAGATTAGTATTTCATGCATGCATATGATTTCAAGACTGACCACTTGGTACTAGGCCCCTCATTCCTGGGAAAGACTAAAATCATTATGTGCCTTTAGTTCTTTGGCTAAGAACCATTGTTTTCCTACACTAGTTCCTTGGGATACTAAAGGATATCATGTGCAAATTTATTTAAAATCATTCAAAGTTTAATGGAATCCTTTAACTTAAGACTTCTTTTAAAAGATTAATAGATAGTAAACGTAATGGAGATAGAGTTTTTAGAGTTTTTCAACACAAATTTGACATAGAACTGTGTTTTCAAATGTTATTCCATAGAGCTGATGTTCAAAATAAATACATTTTAAGGTACATTAAATTAAACCTCTATAACATGAAACAATAAATGTGTTGCTCTTTATTGACTGATGATTTAAAGATTTAAAATAAGTCTTGACAAGATTCTAAGAGCTTGAGAAGCAACTTTATTTGAATGTTTTGTGAGAAAATGATTTTGTTCTATTTATTAATTTATGCATACTTAAGTAATATGTTCGAAAAGAATATTGGAACCAAGTAAAATTCGCATAAAAGAATGCAAAATATAAACTTAGGAATTTGAACCTGGTAGAAATACTAGCTTTACAAGTTTTAAACATTGGTCAAGTTACATAGTATAACTTTATATTTTATAGTTAGTAAAATAAAATGTGATAGTAATACCCAGTCTAAAGGATAGTTAAAAGAAATAGAAATTATAGATAATAAAACAAACTTTTATGGCATCTGACTTAAAACAATCATGAAAGGATTATTAATATTAGATTTCCTGTGTACCAGGAGTAGTAATACATTGCAGGTGATTTAAGAAATATATTCCTTAGAATCCTCCCAGAGCTATTGCATTCTCAAAATATACTGATGCTTCAATTCTTTTAGTTTTGTGAACTTATTACCAAAATATGATTGCATCAATCACTGGAAATTCAAACACTACTATGTAAGTAATTGTTTCATATGGATGTTGTGATTTGAGTTCATTCTATGTCATTGGAAAGAATAACAATTTAGGATAGTTGTCTGAATGATGATAAGAATTGGGAAATACAGTATTGTGTACAAGGTGAAAAAATAAACCATTGCCATGTAAGTTTCTACCAAATGTTATGGTCTGCAGGTTTATATTTCCTCAATATTCATTAAGGAAAAAGAAGCAGAATAGTTTTTAGCCCTTTTTCATTTAAGAAGACATGAAAGTCATGCTTGTTATGAAAAATAAGCCTTCTTCAAACACCAAATGTTATGATATCGTCATACTGAACTTCTTAGGCTCCAGAACTTTGAGAAAAAAAGGTGCATTCTTTATAGGCCATCCAATTTGTGTTATTTTGCTTCAGCAACCCAAATATTCTAATACACTCAGGAATAATAAAACATGTAATTAAATCATAACTACTATTTATTGAGCATGTGGTATGTGATTAAGCTTTATATTACCCATATCATATTTTATCATTTATTTAGCTTTCTGAGGTTTAACTATCTCAACTTTATAAAACAGTTATCTCTTTTCTACTAATGGTGAATAATTGCCTTATTATTCAGAAAAAGGTATTTAGCAAATAAAAGTCTTACAGGGAAGTATATGAAAATATTTAGGATCATTTTAACACATAGTAAGTCCTTAATATAATCCAGTTATAATATTTTAAATATAGGATCTTGTGATTTTATATACTAACAATTATTTTCCATATGTGAGAATAAAATAATTACCCCTACAAAAATGTTGTGAAGATTAAGTGAGATTATGCATGGATTGGACTAGCACATATTGCATACTTGATCAATGCTAAATATTATTTCTTTCAATTCTATATGTAGAAATGAAACAATAAATGCTTTAAATAGCTTATCTTATGCCACATGACTGATAATATATCCAGATCTATATCCAATAGAAATATTGGCCAGAAGACATTTAACCAGGGAGGAGCATTCATTTCTCATCTAATTAGCAAAACTAGAGAAATTGTTATACAAAGCAGCAGTTAAATGAGTATGTGCTCTCCAGGAAAGGGAAGAGGTCCTATTTTCTTTATGTCATATCAGCATGTTTAAAACCTGAGGGTTGATATAACTAAATCGGCTTTTAAATTTAAATAATTGCTCCCTCAGGAGACCCAAAGTGATTGTCAGTAGAAGAAAAAAGATAAGACTATAATATTTTAAATGTAAGGTAACTGGGAGTAATCACAGCAAGGATATAAGACACAATCAATGTGCTGAGGAGAGCAAGTTCTAGAAAAGGGGTACCCAAAAGAGTAGATATGAAATGTAATTCTTTTAAATTCACACAATATTTCTGTTAGGTGAGGTACTAGGCATATTTTTTTTTCAGTTTAGGGGAAAATATTTTGTATGTCTGATCCCATCTAATCAATGACCCTACAGTTAGATCAAGGAAAAGATTTCAATTCACAGGCAACCCAGTCTAGTAGGGATGAAAGGAGAAAAATATACCTAATACCTCCAAGAATATTATTGTTTGTGGGATTTCAACTGCCCACCAAGTCAACACTTTCATCAAACAAACGCCTCTCACATTTCTTTAAGTTTTCATGAATATTAATATTATTTACAATATATTCATTTTATATCCCAGATGTAGTCCCCTCCTTCATCTCGTCCAGGTCCCATCCTCTCCCTTTTCCCCCACTATGTCCCTCCCCTAGTCCACTGATAGGAGGGCTCCTCCATTCCTACTATCTGACCTTAGCTGACCTGTTCTGTAAGCTAGTCGAACATGGTCTACCTGAAAGAAGGAGTGGAAATGGGAGGTTAGAGACGTGAAGAATGGAGACCAAGACAGGCTTTCTGATCAAGGTCTCAGTTTACTGAACATGCAAAGAACACTTAAAAAGCAAAGGGTACAAGCAAAGTTTTTTCATGGTAGCAACACATCTATACCACCTATCAAGGCATCCAAAAATTCACTCAAGGTTACACAAAGTTTGCTCTCTGGTTCCCAGGGTTGCAGGGAGCTTGCTATCTACTTCTCAGGCTCACAGCACCCTGCTTGCAGAGACTGCCAAGGACAGTCTCTGAGAAATTGAACTTTAGATAAGACCCACATCTGCCAAGGCCAGGAGGCAGAATTCCAATTTCCAGACTCCTTTACTTAACCTATCTGGTCTCATCAGGACTGTCTGGATCCTTTCTTTCTATAGCTAGTAAGGCCACCTTGGCAGCCAGTGGTGATCAAAGAGCTGGCAAAGAGTTCATGCCAGTGATTGGCCCTGCTCCCCTTACTAGGGAACCCACATGGATACTGAGCTGCCCATGGGCTACATCTGAGCAGGGGTTCTATGTTCTCTCCAAACATGGTCTTTGGTTGATTCATCAGTCTCTACAGCTATGCCTGGGCCCAGATTGTTTGGGATTGTTGATCTCCTTGTGGAATTCCTGTCCCTTCCAGGTCTTTCTAGCTCCCCCTTCTTCCTGAAGATCCCCTGCACTCTGCCCAATGTTTGACTATGAGGCTTAGCATTTGCTTTGACATCCTGCTGCATAGACTCTTTCAGGGAACCTCTGTGAAATGCTCTTGTTCTGTTCCTTATCTTCTCCTACTTCCAATGTCTATCCTGATTTCCCTTCTGAATGAAGATTAAACATCTTCCCTAAGGTCCTCCTTGTTGTTTAACTTCTTTAGGACTATAAAGTTTAGTGTTTATGTTATATTATATGTCCAAAGTCCACTTATAAGTAAGTATATACCATGTGTGTCTTTCTGCTTCTGGGTTACCTCACTCAGGATGATCTTTTCTAGTTCCATCCATTTGCCTGAAATTTTCATAATTTCCCTGTTTTTAATTGCTGAATAGTATTCCATTGTGTAAATGTACCACAATTTCTGTTTCCATTCTTCCGTTGAGGGACATCTAGTTTGTTTCCAGATTCTTTCTGTTATAAATAAATCTTCTATGAGCATAGTTGAGGATTTTCCTATATCAAGTGCCCACTGAGATTTCCTGCTCTGGCATATAAAGAGATTTTAAATAGACCATTTGTCTGGTCTAACTCTAAGTTTTCCTTCTTTCCTCTTTGTCAAAAGGAGCAGGTAGCAGTTTCTGCTTAGCTCTGAGAAATCAGATATATTCTGTTGACAGTTCATAGGACTATTCAAAAAAGCCAATCACTCTTTTCTCTACAATTGGTTATTCAGCCTCTTACTATTATAAATCCCCATTTCCACAGCAAGTGTTTTTCTGTCTGTTCCCTAAAGCACACATGGTTTCCTGAATTGTATCATATATTCTTTTCCCTGTGGCCTGCTTATGACACCATTGAACTTTCATGCAAACCTTTCTGTCTAGCTTTGTATATTTGACAATTCAAAACTGCAAGACAAAAAAGAAATTTATCTTTTAAAAGAAATAAATACAAGACAGTTGAAACAATTGTATTCATGTTCAAAATTGGCCCAAACATTTCCAAAAACACTTACTGAACACTATTTGAATCTGTAAGTTTCCTGTCTTTATGGCATGGTGAACACTACACTAACCTGTTGCTCATGAGCTTATATTTTCATGTGAACAAGCCCTGTTGTTTTTGTTAGCTGTTGTCATTTATTTACAACTTAAAATGCCTTTATCTCCAAATAAATTTTACAAGTTCACCATAAGCACACATTATGTCTTCTATTTTCAAATGGACTGGCACAATATCCATTGTCAACATGTCTCTGTACTCATTACCATTACCTAATTGTCATTGCATAGAATTATGAACATCTTGGAATGGCTTGAGAAAGGCCCTTTGTGAGAATTGCAGAAAATTAGAACCTAATTACTCCAGGAGAGAAATAAATGTGGTATCCAAATTGGTCCCTTAAAACTATTATTCAGGCAATGCAGGGTAGCCTTTTCAAAAACTGAAGTACATATTCATAGCATCCCATGGTCTAGAAAAGAAAATATGCTTATTATTTCTTAATAAGATTTCCAAAGGTGGATAACTTAATTCTGTTAGTGCAAAACTATTCTTTACTGTGGATTGGAGTTCTGAGTTGTGCTAGCTAGTTTCATGACAACTTGATACAGCTATACTCATTTGAGAGTAAGGAACTGCAATTGATAAAAATAAAAAGCTGGGTCTTGAGGAAGATTTATTCCAAAGAGTTTGAGGAACTGTTATGTTGATTTCTATAGTGGCTGTAAAAATTTGTACTTATACCAGCAATGAAAGGGTGTTACCTCTACCACTCTTGGGCTTATACTCACAAGACACTCAATCCTACCACAAGGAGACTTGCTCAACTATATTCATTGAATCTTTATTCATAATATCCAGAAAATGGAAACAAACTATGTGTTTCTCAACCAAAAAAGTAGATAAAACATGGTATATTTATGCAAAAGTATATTACTTATGTGTTAAAAATGTATTGTGTAATTTGTAGGCAAATAAATGGTATGTACTCACTTATAAGTGGATATTAGCTATTAAGAAAATGATAATCAAGCTACAATCCACAGCTCAAGAGAGGTTAGGTAAAGTGAAGTGTTATAGGGGAGGGCATATGAATGGATCTACTTAGGAAAGGGAAATAGAAAATGTTTAGTAGGTTGATTGAGGCCAATGGGGTTGGAGGGACTTGGTGAGAAGGAGGATGGAGAAAGAGAGTACAGGAAGAGAAGGTGGAATTTTTTAGGCATTTGGAGTGGTATAGAAATCTAATGCAGTGGAAACTTCCTGGAATCTATGAGGAAGACCCTCATGAGGACTCCTATTAATAGAGGATACAGAATCTGAGCTGGCCCTCTTTCATAGCCAGGAAAGGCTTCCAGCCCTGGGACTGATTGTTAGCTGAGGGAGTCCTGTGGAAATCCCACAGGATTTCCAGGCTGATGCTGGGCACAATAAACATCCATACGTCTCATTTAACACAGAAGAGGTTGAGATAGTGCCCGCATGAAGCCTTCATTCCTACATTACAGTTTCTTTGGTATGAGAAGGTACTCTGCAGGCTATGAAAAGAGAAACCAGGACACCAAGACATCCACAAAACCCTTTGAGCTGCAAACTTTCCTGCTTGCAAGACATGCTGAGACAATGATAGCACACAATACATAACTATCCAAAAATGTCTGATTTTTCTTGAGGCCCAGGCTATGAGAAGTAGCTGATTCTCTATACTGCCTGGATGGACAAGAACCAGAGCCTGGATATCCCAGAGACCTGGTATAGGACTAAACATGACTGGAAAAGAACCCATAAAATTATTCCTAATGATATTCTGCTATTCCCATAGATTGGTGCCTTTTCTGACAGCATTTAAAAGCATATACTGAGACTGACAAGCCAGGCATTTTGCAGAGATAGATTATAAATTGGAGATCTTCATAAGGTTTCTCCCAAGGGAGCTCCAGGGATACTGTGGAAGGAAAGGAAAGATTGTAGGTCTCAGAAGGAATGGAGGATAACAGAAGAACATGGCCCAACCTGGCTAAGAGCAAATAAAAAGGTCCTCTGTGTGTATGCTACAGCTGCTAGATTGATGTTTTGTGTCACTACTAACAGCGGGAGCAGGTTTGTTTCTATCTTTTGGGCCTGATATTGGAAATCTTCCTTCTATTGTGTTGCCTTGTCCTGTCTCCATATGAGAGCTTTTGCCCTTATTCATTGAATTTTGTTTTTTTCTTGTTTGGTTATTATCTTTGGATGCCTGGCTCTTTTCTGATAGGAAATGGAGGAGGAGTGAATCTGGGGACGAGTGGAGATGGCGGGGAACCTGGAAGAGTGGAGGAGTGGAAACTGTGGTTGGAATGTATTGTATGAGGGAAGAATCTCTTTTCCAATAAATTAAAAAAATAATAGAAACACCTAAAGAAAGCTATGATGTAAGAAGACAAGCCGGAAGGGCATATTCTTAATTAGTGATGTATGGAGGAGTATATAACTCATTGTGAGTAAGGATATTACGGTGATGGTAGTCCTTAGTACTATAAGAAAGTAAGCTGCACAAGCTTTGAGGAGCAAGATTTGAGGAAAGTAAGAAGCAGGAAGAAGAAGCCCTCTATTGCCTCGCATCAATTCCTGCCTCCAGATTGCTGTATCAATTGCTGCCCTGTCTGAGTTTCTGCTATGACTTCCTTCAGTGATGAACAAACATAAGAAAATACAAGCCAAATAAACCAATTTCTCTGACGTTTCCATTTTGTCATGGTATTTCATCTCATCAATAGTAATCCTCTTGTCACTAAGAGGCTTGATTCCTCCCCCGCCCCCAACCCCGGCCATAATCTATATAAATTTTTTGGGTGTGGATCCCAATCTTGGATATTGACAGAAGCCCCCTAGAGTACAAGCAGCAAGAGAACTGTACTATGTCCAAATATTTCCCAGCAACCAATCAAAAGGTCTATGCTATCGCTGAATTTTGAAGAATTTTTTATAGAGAGGAAATGATATACAGTGACCATGATGTGTTATACAGAATTCCACATTCTTCAAAACCAGTACTTCCCTGGGTTCCTCTAATACTTCTGCTACTATGACTTTCTAGCAATAAATTTTCTGATCTTCACACTCCTGGACACTTATAATATTGGTATGAAGATCTCTGGTGAAATAAGCATAAATAAATAAAACTAAGGTATAGGGACACTTACTGAAGTATCTTTAGGGTGGTACCAGACAAAGAGAATATAGAAATACAAGTAAAAACAAAACAAAAACCAAATATAGGGAAGTACATGAAGAAATGTAACAGTTGGAGCAATAGTGGTAGCTCAGCATTTAAAGGCATCACTACTATTGCAGAAGACCTGTGTTTAGTTCCCAGCACCCATGCAAGGCAGGTCACAATCACTTTTAACTCCAGTTCTAGCATACTCTATTTTTCACTGGAATTCACTGGCACATACCTTTACATGTACATAACCACACAGATTTTATATATATACAGAATCAAAATTAAAATAAATTTAATAAAAGAACTGAAACAGAAGTACATGATTTGACCAAGTTAGAAATTCAAATTTTATTTTGCATTAAACCACACAAAATGTAAAATGATGCAAGTTTGTTTTCACATCTGTGCAACAAAATTTCTGGGTTAACTTTAGATCTGTCAAAATTAATAGACTGTTAAGGTTTCATGGTCATAATCAATATTGATACTAAGATGATATTTGTGTGAACCTTGGTCAGTTTAACTCTAACATGTCTAAATTCCTGATATTCATAGCGGCCACTATCCCAATTTTAGAATAAAGATATATTGAGTAGGAATATTTTGACACAATATGCAAGGAGTCAAAGATAGTAAGTTTTTGATACAAACTGGTTTGAAAAAGTGACTTGATGAATCCTTTACTCAGATAAAAACTTAATATTTCTCAATATAAATCAAAGCAGGCATATCAAAGGATGAAATCCATTATACTGAACTTTCTACGTGAAAGAATGATTATTTCTACTTTTCGTTCTTCTGACAGTCCAATTTCTTATTATTAAACTTTGAGTGGCATTAACTTTAAAGGATATTAGAACATTACAGATGTGGTCACATCCATTAAAGCATTATGCTCTATACCCTCTCCCTCTATTATTAAAACTGTCAACTTATAGTAAGAAAGTCATATAGATATATAGATAGAGATATAATCAAATATGAATATATAGTCAGTATTTTCCATGTAGTATTTATATCAACATTTTGTCAGCTAAATCTTGCCCTCATATATAAAGAGAATTATTTATTAAATATACATAAGAATGAGCTTTATTGTGACAATATATTACATGTATATAATATATTTTGATCATATCAACATCCTGCTCTTTCTGATCTCCTTTCTCTTGTTAGCTAGACACTTCTCTTTCTCTCTCTCTCTCTCTCTCTCTCTCTCTCTCTCTCTCTCTCTCTCTGTCTCTCTCTCTCTCTTTGTGTGTGTGTGTGTGTGTGTATGAATGATTTAATGAGGGTTGCTTATGTGTGTATGTATGAATAATTTAATGAGGGTTGCTTACGGAGCTGGAGAGCCACATGGTCAGGGGAGTCAGCCTGGAGCAACAGTGAGTTTCATGCATGTTCAAACCCTGAAAATCTTGTCTTGTGGCCAGCACAAGTAGGACCATTCCCTCCTTGCCCTTGGTCTGTGTGTCCCAGCCTTACTGGACCCACTTTTGCCACCCTTGAGGTAGTCATATTGCCTAGAGGTCAAGATACAGGTTAAACTTCCTCTCTCTTTATAAGTTCATGTTCAGCAAGCACTTAGAGTTCTTCTTCATGCAAATAAGGCAATTCCAGCACCTAGAACCCAGCCTATGGAGTAATTTCATTCTGAAAGCCTCTCCCCATTCCCCCAAGGTTTAAATAGCCTTTGTTTCCCCAATTTAAATGAGATGACTCACTGAAATTCTCTCATGAGGAGGCTGTTTCTCACTCACTCATCTCTAACCAAGATTCTACATTGCACCACTGGTCCCAGCTATGTTTCATTCGCCCCAGTCCATCCCAACGAGTAATGAGCCTGGATACCTCCTGAGGGGAGAAACAGATACAGAAAGACAGTGTGGATATTACAGAATCTCTGCTACAAGCAGCGAAATAGTAAACACCTCTTGCTTTTGGCCCTAAGCCTACCCAAGCTGAGGGCTGTCAGTCTTATTTTCCTCTTTTGTTTTCGGTTTAAAGCTTATGATTTGGGTTCAGGCACATTGAGAATGTGCCTCTGGCCAGTGACTCCTTGTTAGTAGAAGGCCCTGTAACCTCTCGGTGAATCCTGAGGACCTGCTGGGTTGTTGGCATAACCTCCCTACCCTTTTTTTCATTTAGAAAAAGAAAGGAAGGAAGGAAGGAAGGAAGGAGGGAGGGAGGGAAGGAGGGAGGGAGGGAGGGAAAGAAAGAAAGAAAGAAAGAAAGAAAGAAAGAAAGAAAGAAAGAAAGAAAGAAAGAAAGAAAGAAAGAAAACACTAACCCAGCGACCAGTAAAAACCACCATGATGCTCACTAGAACTCTTAAAACTGAAACCAGGTTTATATCTGGGACTTTGAGGAATTCCCCCTAGGCAGCTGCAAGGCTATGGGAAAGCGCTTCTCTGGCCCTGTGTTTCTTTTCCTTTTCTATCATAGAAAACAACTCACCACATCATAAGAATCCCTAGATCAGGGAAATATGGGTCGAATAAAACTTACTAAAAAACAAGCTTCCTAATTTCGGAAGGAATTCCTTAAGATACCTCCGTGTATGGTCACAGTAGATCTTTATAACCCTGACTGAAACACTGGTGTGGCTTATCTTATCCAACCCCCGGATACCCAAGAAGGAAAAATTCCCCCCTCCCCATTTTCTACCTTATTATAGCTGCAACCCAGCGATGCATATAATTCACTAAAATGGCACACACTGAGATTGCCGCATTCCCCAAGTCAGGCAAGTCTGTCCTCAGAGCCCTGCAACAGAAACTTAAAATCACACATGAAGCCATTTCTTCCTCAGCCTCAGTGGTATATTCTTCCCTGGTCCAATCCAGTTTATACCTCTCCTACCACCATAAGACCCCTTGGGGAAAGTTCAACACAAGTCCCCAGCCCCATTGGGTGCTTCTTCCTTCCCTACTCAACAACACTGCAATCTGCAGGACTCTTACAAAGGCAGAGGTATGTCTGTGCCAGTTCAAGGCTTCACATGATCCTCTGCCCCTTGCTCAGTAACACTGTAGATCCCCAAGACCCCGTTTTAAGACAACAGAGGAAAATAGAGCATAGGCCCTTTGCCTCCTTCCCCTGTCCCCAACCCTTCCTTGCTCTCTATCACACAACTTTGCAATCTCTTTAATTCCATTATGGAGGCAGAGAAAATGCCACTTAAACTTCCTGCTAACTCATTCTCTCCCTTTATTCCTTTTTCCACCACATGTCCAGAATTTCAGACATTCCCGGCCAGTGTTCTCCTGACAGATTTAAAAGAGCTCAGGCAGGCACTCAAGGAGTAAGGTGTCCATGCTCCTTGGACTAAATCCCTCCTACAACATCATATAGCCACTTTAAACATGTCTTATGATGAAGAAGACAGCTGCTATTTTTTCTAGCCAGCCCACTTTTTCTGCAATAGGAGGCATTTTACCCAGACAAATCTCTCTAGCAAGCCAGGTGAAATCAAGGGACTATGAGAAAACTTTCAGCCAGGGAGCCATTTCAATTGGAGCTCAACAAGCAGCCCAGTCAGCAGATTATTTTGAGCAGGTGTACCTCTTTGCACTTCAGGTCTAGGACAGAATCACCCTTCTAATTGGATCAAAAGACCCCAACTTTTTTCTGTTCGTCCTCCACCAAAACAAAAACAAAAACAAAAACAAACAAACAAACAAACAAAAAAACCCTCTGACTTTATCCTTTGAAGTAAAACGAGTTTAGAAAGAAAAAGTCTCAACCTACAGGCAGAGACCTCCTGAAAATAATTATTTAGAAAGATATTACTTCTGAATGTAAGCTTACCTGGTAAAACCTCAAAGATGAATACTATGATAGATGGATTGTGGACACTCAGTATACCAAGACAAAGTCACATCAGGCTGATTTAATTGCTCAAACTTTTGCAGTCACAATAATAACAGAAGGGGCTTGCTTTAAGTGTGACAAAATGGGACACTGGAAAGACTGATGTCCTAAAAAGGCTCCTTTCCCTGAAAATGTCATGACTCCCAAAACAGTCTGTCCCTGATACCGGAAGGGCTTCCAGTGAAGAAAAGATTGCTTCCCCCATCACAAGATAGATGGTAAGCTACTAGAGTCTTTAAACATAAAACAAGGTACTTCTCAGACTCAACAGTAAGAGGGGAAACTATTCTAATAGAGGCTTTATGAACTTCCAGCATCTCTGAAGGTTTCCATGCAAAGATAACCATGAGAATAGGTAACAAATCATTTATATGCCTTATCGATACTGGAGATTTGATTTCTGTTATTACCCACAATGTCCCTCTATTAGCAAGAGACATTGCTAATAGCAAGACTGCTTTTTTTTTCTATCCCTCTGCACCCTCAAGACCCCCAATTAACAACTTAAAAATTAAAAACAAAAAAACCAGGAATGGTGGTGCACACCTTTAATACTAACACTCTGGAGGAAGAGGTAGGTAAATCTTTGTGATTTCAATATCAGCCTGGTCTACAAACAGAGTCCAGGACAGCCAGGGTTCTGTTACACAAAGAAACCCTGTTTCTGAAAACAAACAAACAAACCAAAAACACAGTATCCTAACATACAATTAGTGATGGTCCTGACTACTCTAAATATATTTAATATTTCAAGAGCTCCAAACAACCCCAATCTTCTTCCATTGGCACTCTCCAGGGGTAACTCCTCCAGTCCTGGTAAGATGGCACAATCCATTCCATGGAATTTAGAAGAGACCAGACCCTAACCTTAAAACGGGAAGGGGTATTTTTTCTGTCTTTCCATAGGAACTGCATAGACCTATTTGGGTCCCAGCCTGAAATATCTGATATCAACTCACCAACCAAGAAGAGAGCCTGTGTCTCAATAGGTAAATGATTGAGGAGTTAAAACAATATGCCACCCCCAACAGGACAGCAACATCTCTTGGAAGGACATTTATGACCTGGTGATAGCTGCCTATGCCATGTTTCCTCCATTTGTCTCCCTTTTTTCAATTCTTATGGCTCTTTTGTCATTCTTCATTCAAAATCTGCTACTGCACAGATTCTTCCTAACTTCCCAATATCCACCATTGGAGATCCTTTGCTAGGGAGACCTGTAAAGGACACAACAGAATCATAGGAACCCAGAACTGCCCACTTGAAGGATGCCAGACCAAGACTGAGATTCCTCTACACCCAGATTCCATTTCCACTAGCCCCAGCCCTTTTTTCTGCTTTTCTTAACAAAACACAGGAGACTATCTCCATAAGGCCTCCATATATGGAGGTAGCAGACATAGGAAATGACAAATTAATCCAGCAGTCCTTGTGGCACCATGTTCACCAACTTTAGTACTTTTTTCAGATTTCTGTCAGCAATCTCTGGGATGAATGATGCAAGTGAGTTTTGGGTAAGCACGACTGTAATGGCTATATCAAATACCCTGTAGCCAAACTAAACATCTCCTCCAGCTTGTACATGCCTCCAAGTAGGTCTTTACCCATGTTAACATTCTTTACCAGAAGGATCAAACTCAAAAGGTGATCCAAGCCACCCTCTCCTGGCTACAATACATTCAATATACAGCTGACATCCTTCTCCTAACCACCCACCCTAATGTTTCTCAATACTTCTTCAGCACTTCCCTCTCACTGCCACTATTTTCAACTGTTCCCATTAATATCTTGATTCATGAACCCCGTGGGCCCTTACTCACATGAAAGTTACAAAACACTTCTCTTTCTAACATTTCCCTCCCCCTTTGCCTCTTCAAGGGCCCATCCCACATATTACTGTAAATCACTGTCACCAAGCCAACACATGTTAAACACCAGCATCCCCACCCTGCCCCTTTTCAAAGTTTCTGTACCCTCATGAAGATTGTTCCTCAGGTTTATCTCTATGAATCCAAAAGAATTCACTTTATATATGAAAGGGGAGTGGGAAAAAAGACGATCTTCATACATTTGCTCAATGTACCAGGCACCATGTAAGCCTTTGGAGCAGCCCTTATTCAAGCATACTACTTGGCTGACAACTGCCAGGATAAGATAGAACAGTCTCAAGTCCCTCCAGTGTCAGATCCTCTTCCTCACAGGAGTTCTATATCTAGACTTACTAACTGCTGACGATGAAGGGACATGCCTTGTATTGGGGGAGGAATGTTGCTTCTGTGTCAATGAATCTGGACTGGTGGAACAACATTCACAAATGCTCAAAGATCTCCAGTGAGATCTCCAGGCATGCTATGTGCCTACTGCCTCTACAACATGGTACTTAAATCCTCTGGAAGCTTTGATTTTTTTCCCCTTCTTTTCCCGGTACCCATCATTCGAATCTTCCTCCTACTGACCTCCTGCTTCATCCAATTTCAAAGACATCAAGTAAGCAACATTGCCAGAGTCACTTGCGATGAGGTTCTGTTTCAATATCTAAGCAAATGGTTAGATATTTCCAACCTAGATGCTGATGACTATGATGATATCTTCCCTTTATAAAACAAAAAGAGGAATATTTGGGGCTGAGAAGATGTGTGTCCATGGGAAATATCCAGGAGAAAGAGTGAAGTTGACAAGTGTCCAAATTTTAAAAATCTCATTTTGGCCAGCATGGGTAGAACCATTCTTCTCTGCCCTGCATCTGCATGTCCCAGTGCATATAGCCTTACAAGACTCATCTCTGCCAGACTTAAAGTGGTCACATAGATAGGCTTCTGGGTTACAGGTTACATTTCCTCTCTTCTTAGAAGGTCATGTCCAGGAAGCACCTAGAAATCCTCTTCATAAAAATAAAGCATTTGAAGCACCTTGGTCCCAGCCAATGATGTACACTCACACCAAACCCCTTGATTCATTCCTCAAAGGTCTAAATAGCCTTTGTTGCCTCCAGTTAAATGATTTTTTTTTCATTAAAGCTGTTTCTCAAGAAAGCTGTTTCTTGCACAGTTACTGCTGATGGAGATTCTGCATTGCAACTACCCACCCTGGTTAATATTTACTCCCTTTAGTCCAGCCTGGTAGGTAATGAGCCTGGATACCCTGAGGCAAAGAAGCAGAGACAGGGCCATTCTTTACAGGCCCATGAACAACATTCTAGAGGCTACACTACTGAAGAAAATATTCTCCCTTCCTCAACAATCATGAACTGCATGTAAATCTCCATTGTATAATAGGTTATATGAAGACCTCTTCATACAACTATTAACTTGACTGAAGAACAGAATGCTCACATATATGAAAAATTAGTTTATTCAAATTGTCTTTTCATCCCTTAATCGGAATATTGCTGTAGAAGTACCAGGCCCTTCTTTGATCATATTCTCTTGGCTAGAAACAACACTTTAGTCACTTTCTCATCAGATGACTCAGCTTGCTAATATATGTGGGCACAACATTTTGCAATCTTGAAGGAAAATAATGTATTTTAAATATACTCATTTTCCATCATCCTCTCGTATCAATCTTTTACTCTTTCTGGTCTTCTCATGAATAATTAGACCTCTTCATGTGCCCATGCACATGTGTGTGTGTGTGCAAACATGTGCACTTACAAAACTGGAGGTTAAGAAGGTGAAGAATCAAAACTAGTAAATATATTCACCTATACATTTTTGCATTTTCTTGGACTGTTGTCTAAAAGATATTATTTCCTACTGGATAAAGAAATAGAGAAATGTCTTCACCAATAGGTACCAAATAAATAAATCAGTGTAACCGATATTTCTATGAACAGAAAGGCCAAGATATAAAACCTTAACAAAATATTCCTTATTTATACAGGGATCCTGGGGTGGAAATAATGATCAACACATTCATATCAGCCTTTGTAACACACCGTGCTTACTTTTTTTATAAGGTATTTAGTTCAATTCCCATTTTCCCTATGGGCCCACACTAACTGGTTTAATTGTAAAATACATTATTCCTTAAATCACTCTTATTTATATTACCAGGTGGAAAATATACACAATTCTGCGTGCCACAGTTACCATTATCATTGATTAGTCTAAATGTATGCCCTTTGAGAATATGTATGTCTTTTACAAGTGATGCACAGGTCTTTTAATGGTCTTTATTAGCCACAGGAGGGTACATAATTAAGATTCAATCTGTGGACATGTCATAATTTGGTCCTATCACTATTTGTTAATGGCCTAATATCTTGAAATGAGATATATCCCCTACTCGTTGGAAGTCCCTTGTATCACCATAGTTTAAGTTGATGTAAAGGCATCAGTGGATATATTTTACATTCTAAAATTACATATTATGAACTTTTTGACATGTGAAAAATGTGATAATATAGCAAGAGCTTTAATGCAAGTGCTTCTTCCCTTGCCTGTTCTCTCAGATGAGGTCTTATAACCAAGCAATCTACTTACTGAGGATACCGGACATAGTTTATTTTATTTTTGAGATTATAATATAATTACATTTCACCTTTTCTTTCTGCTCTCCAAACCCTCATATATGATGCTCCTTGATTTCTTTTAAATCCATGGTTTATTTGTCATTAGTTTTTATTTCGTGCATATCTATACACATATACTTTTATATGTATTTATACATTTCTAAATATAACCTGTTCAGTTTGTAGACTGTTATTTGCATATGTTTTCAGGACTGACCATTTGGTATTGCATAAACAATTGGTGTGTGCTACCCTGAAGAAGACTATTTTTAATCTTTTTCATTTATTTTCTTCTTATATATTACATCCCAAAGTAGTTTCCCTCCTTCCCCTCCATTCAATCTCTCCCCCTACCTTTCCTTTCCCACAGATCCACCCTCTCACCTCCCCTTACCTCAGAGAAGAACAGGCCTTCCAATGTCAACAACCAAATATGGACTAATAAGCTATAATGAAACCAGGCACATAATCTCACATCTGGCTGAAAGAGGCAACCTAATAGGAGACAAAAGGTCCCAAAGCATGCACAAGAGTCAGAGACAACCCTTGATCCCTCTCTTAGAATTCCTACAAGGACACTGAGCTACACAACCATAACTTATATGCATAAGACCTCAGTCAGACTCATAAAGGCTCCTTGATCTCTGTGAGCCCACTTGAGTCTCAATCAGTTCTGAAGAAAGGATGTGTTCTTTTTTTTCTTTTTTTTCTTTACAAATTGGTCTTTTTATTTTTTATTAATTACACTTTATTCACTTTGTATCCCCCCTGTAGCTCCCTACCTCCTCCCTCCCAATCACTCCTTTTCTTCCCCTTCTCCACACGTGCCCCTCCCCAAGTCCACTGATAGGAGAGGTCTTCTTTTCCTTCCTTCTGATCCTAGTCTATTAGGTCTCATCAGGAGTGGCTGCATTGTCTTCCCCTGTGGCCTGGTAAGGCTGCTCCCACATTAAGGGAGGTGATCAAAGAGGAGGCCAATCAGTTCATGTCAGAGACAGTCCCTGTTCCCATCACTATGGAACCCACTTGGACACTGAACTGCCATGGACTACATATGTGCATGGGTTCTAGGTTATTTCCATACATTGTACTTGGTTGGAGTATCAGTCTTAGGGAAGATCCCTGTGCTCAGATTTTTTTGGTTCTGTTGCTCTCCTTGTGGAGCTCTTTTCCTCTCCAGATCTTACTATCTCCCACTTCTTTCATAAGATTCCCTGCACTCTGCCCAAAGGTTGGTCATAATTCTCAGCATCTGCTTTGATAGTCTGCAGGGCAGAGCCTTTCAGAGGCCCTCTGTGACAGGCTCCTGACTTGTTCCCTGTTCTCTCCTTCTTCTGATGTCCATCTTCTTTGCCTTTCTAGATGGGGATTGAGCATTTTAGACAGAGTACTCCCTCTTGATTAGTTTCTTTAGGTGTACAGATTTTAGTAGGTTTAAGGATGTGTTCTTATTGCGTTGTTGATCACAGTGGCTTCAAGGAAGACTATTTTGATTGTCTCTGAATATCAGGATTTTGTTTACTATCAAACCTATAGAGCAATCCAAACAAACTGAGACCATCCTGCTATGTCTCATCTTAATAATACAAAGTCCATGAATGTTTACTCAGATCTCAACTGCAAGGTATGCATAGCTTTGGATGATGTGGACTATACCCTCATCACAGGCTATGATATACATGGTATATATGATATATAGGATATCTGAGTACTTCTTGGTGTTTTTATTTGTCCAGTTTTGGGTATTCTGTGATTGACCATATTCATAACACTAGTCTAGGAATCATTCCCTTACCACTGGGCAAACAAATAATTAAACACCCCATTCCATTTAGTCACCAATGAGCCCTGATTAATATATACCACCTGTCTTTCTAAACAAGTCTGTTTTCTACTAGAAGTGAAAAACAAGAGGGAAGAAGAAACACATTTATTTTAGAAGAAGTACAAGTTGTGTCAGAGTAAATATGGGTTATGTGAGAAATTTATGTACAAATGAGTCATGTTTAAGAATTTAGCCTACATAGTTTTTTTCTTACCAAACTAAAGTTGAGTCATGAGAATTAAAGGTAATAAATTAACACAAAAGAAAATAGATGAGTTTAAATGTCATTTCCCAAGAAGTTCTAAAAGAATTTGTGAGACAGGAGGTAAATGACTTAAAAGAGCAAGAAAGCAGGTGGATCATGCATAAACACATTTAAATAGAAATCACAGTTTTCTTTAAACACAGGAAAATGTGCATTTATAAGAATGGATCAAGTGAGTATAAGCAATGAGAGGAACTAAATCTCTGTTTTTTTTTCCTGCTTTGCATGCTCAGTGTTTAATGAGCAACGGATACTAAAACTCAAGAAAAGATGCTTACCAAATGAAATCTATTATCTCTTTGCCTCAATTATAAATTCATAAATCATTTTGTTATTTTTCCCACTATAATGCAGTTGATAGAAAAGTGTGTTAATTACTTTTCTGTAAGTGATTAACCCTCCTGAAAAATATTTTATTGATTTTTATTTTTATATTTATTACAGTTTATTCTTTTTGTATCCTAGCTGTAGCCCCCTCCCTCATTCCCTCCTAATCCCATCCTCCCTCCATTATCTCATTACATACCCCTCTCCAAGTCCACTGATAGGGAAGGTCCTCCTCCCCATCCATCTGACCCTAGATTATCAGGTCTCATCAGTACTGACTGAATTGTCCTCCTCTGTGGCCTGGCAAGGCTGCTTCCCCCACAGAGAGAGGTGATCAAAGGGCCAGCCACTGAATTCATGTCAGAGACAGTCACTTTTCCCCTTATTAGGGTACCCAATTAGATAACGAGCTGCCATGGGCTATATATGTGCAGAAGTTCTAGGTAATATCCACAAATGTCCTTGGTTAGAGTATAAGTCTCAGGAAAGACTCCTGTGTGAAAAATTTTTTGGTTATGTTGTTCTCCTTGTGGAGCTCCAGTCCTCTCCAGGACTTAGTACCTCCCCCTTCTTTCCTAGGATTCCCTGCATTCTGTGCAAAGTTTGGTTATGAGTCTCAGCATCTGCTTTAATACAGTGTTTGGGAAGAGTCTTTCACAGGCCCACTGTGGTAGGCTCCTGTTCTACTTCTTCCAATGTCCATCCCCTTCTCTCTCAGTGAGGATTGATAATCCTACCTAGAGTCCTCCTTCTTGCTTAGCTTCTTTAGGTGTACAGATTTTAGTATGTTTATCCTATATTATATGTCTAATATTCACTTATAAGTGAGTATATATCATGTGTGTCTTTCTGCTTCTAGGATACCTCCCTCAGGATGGTATTTTCTAGGACCCACCATTTGCAAATTTTCATGATTTCGTCATTTTTAATTGCTGAGCAGTATTCCATTGTGTAAATGTACCACAATATCTGTATCCATTCTTCCAATAAGGGGCATACGGGTTGTTTGCAGGCTCTGCCTGTTCTTAAAAACGTGGTTGAAAAAAATGTCCTTGTTGTGTACTTGAGCATATTTTGGGTCTATGCCTAGGAATGCTTTAGTAGCTGGTTCTTGAGGTAGTACTATTCCTAAGTGTCTGAGAAAGTGCCAGATGGATTTTTAAAGTGGTTGTACAAGTTTACATTCCCACCAGCAATGTGGGAGGTTTCCCCTTCTCCACATGCTCTCCAGCATGTGTTACTTGACTTTTTGATCTTAGGCATTCTGATGGGTGTAAGGTGAAATCTCAGGGTTCTTTTGATTTGCACCTCTCTGATGGCTAAGTGTTTCTCTGCCATTCTCCATTCATCTACAGAGAGCTGTATTTTTAGCTCTGTATTCCAATTTTTAATTGGATTACTTGATTTTTTTTTGCTTTTTAACTTACTTAGTTCTTCACATGATCTGGATATTAGGCCTCTCATAGATATATGGGTTGGTGAAGATCCTTTCCCACTCTGTAGGCTGACCTTTTGTTCTGATGACAGTGTCTTTTGCTTTACATAGAAGGTTTTCAGATTCATGAGGCCCCATTTATTGATTGTTGATCTTAGAGCCTATGCTGTTGGTGTTCTGTTCAGGAAGTACAAATGGGTTCAACTCCTTTCTCTTTCATTACTCACTTTCTCTTCCTGCAGATTCAGTGTATCTGGATTGATTTTGAGGTCTTTGATCCACTTGGGGTTTAATTTTGTATAGGGTGATGAATATGGACCTTTTTGCCTTTTTCTACATGTAGACATCCAGTTAGACCAGAACCATTTGTTGAAGATGCTGTCTTTTTTCCATTGTATGATTTTCACTTCTTTGTTAGAAATCAAGTTTCCATAGGTGAGTGGAAATGTTTATGGAAGATTGTCTTTTTTAGTTAATTTTTATTTTTCAATATTAATCACAGCTTATTAACTTTTTATCCCAGCCATAGTCCCCTCCTTCCTTCCCTTCCATCCCCACCCTCCTTCAGTCATCTCCTTCCTGCCCCTTTCCAAGTCCACTGATAGGGCAGGTTCTCCTCCCTTTCCATCTGACCCTAGCTCATCAGGTATCTTCAGGACTGGCTTTCATGTCCTCCTCTGTGACCTAGTAAGGCTGCTCCTCCCTTGGGGGTGGGGGAAGTGAAGGAACCAGTCAGTCAGTTCATCTCAGAAATAGTTCCTGTTCCCCTTACTAGGGTATCCCACTAAGACACTGAACTACCATGGGCTACATCTGAAGAGGGGTTCTAGGTTATATACATACATGGTCCTTGATTAGAGAAACAGTCTCATACAGGACCCCCATGCCCTGATATATTTTGTCCTTGTGGAGCTCCTGTCCTCTCCTGGTCGTATTACCTCCCCCGGAAGATTATCTTGATTACATCATTCAGGTGGGAAGGTTTTTCTACTGTGAATGGCAACATTTCTTAGCCAGGGCATCTTGAATTCTGTTATAAATGGATAAAGCAATCTGAGAAAAAACAGTTCCCTCAAGCTTCCATCATTGCTTCTTCCACTATAATTCTGTGCTTTAACATGCAACTATGAATCAAATAATCTATCTTCTGAGTTGTGTTTTAACAACACTTAATAACAACACAGATAAAATAAATAGATTGCAATGTCTTGATTTTACATCCTGTGAACATGTTGAGACCTGGATACTGGATGAAAAAAAATTCATAGTTCTTAAGAAACCATCACTTAAAGAAAATAAGATGGGAATATTTCTACATTTTTCCATACAAGCTTTTATTTCTTGAATAGAACTATTAATTCTGTGCTATTCATACAGAGGTTATGTGTTCTACAAGGATCTCCCTTAACGTACTAGTGCTATTGAATGAGGCTTCCATTGACTTTACCCACATCTAAGATAAATCCACTTTGCTTTTTATCTGTGCATAATAATATCACAATTTTGGCATTTAAAAATAGTAACTGTAAGAGAACCACTGGCATTCCATAGAAAAAACAAATGTACAGTGTTATTTAATTACTTAAATGTCTAAATGAGAGCTCAATAAATGTAGGGTGTTGTTTTTGATTTGGATATTACTTTCTCCTTCTGCAGTAGTTACCGAAGGTCTGAGCCTACAAACTATGCAAAGAAAATTCTTAAAGACTGAGATTTTCTATTAATTTTCAAATTAAAACCTGAAAAATTAACCCTATATATATAGAAATTTGATAATATTGTTCAGCATCATCCATATCTAATCAAAAAAGAAAAAATCTGATGCTGGGGAGAAAATAAATAGATACATTCACCTAATTTGTATTTTTAATAATATTTATAGCATGCATTATTAATTTTCTTTTGTATTACTCTACAAAAGGATTGTTCTGGTAGATGATTCATGGAATATCTTACTACCTATTTGATTCCATATCTGTAAATTGTTGAAATCTTATTATTTTAAGTAGTGTTCATCTCTAAGTAAAGCTTATTCCCTTGTCTACATTACATACAATATTTTGTCTGATACAATCTCTTTAAAATTTAGTTATAAATTAGATGCCTTCTTAATAAGTTTTTGCTTGCTTTTCAAAGCTGCATGCATGCATACAATGTACTATATTGTCAACTTCCCCTTACTTCCTTCCAATTTTCCTGTCCTCTTTATTATTATTCCTACTATTAGCAGTAGTAGTTGTTGTTGTGTAGGTTGCAAAAGACCTACACAAGACCAGCCAGTCACAATTTCAGAATGAATGGAAGAGAAGCTCCCAAATCCCTGTATCTAAAGGAGGATCTATTGGCAGTCTTTGGCTGCTGAAGGAGAGAAGGCTTGATCTCTAGTTTTGGTTGTCAACCTGACTATATATGGAATTAACAAAAACCCAAATGTCTGTGCACACCCATGAAGAATTTTTTTTTCTAATTCAGTAGATGTTGGAAGACCCACTTCCAATCTGGATCTTTGGATGGGAAGATATGCCTTTAATCCATAACTGGCGAGGTGGGAAATTCCACCTTTAATCTAGTCCGTATCTTTTGCTGACAGCCTATCTAAAGGATATAGAAGGGCAGTTGCTCTCTCTTTTCCAACTTACCCTCAATCTAGTGAGCAAACACCCTGTCATTAGAGTCTATGTTATTGGGATTGTGGCATATACTGAAGAACAGCTGAGACATCCAGCCTCATTGACTGAACAACTAATGGATTCTTTGCACTTTTCATCAACTGACAGCTATTGTTGAGCAACACAAGTTATATATATATATATATATATATATATATAAATTCATATATATGAATTATCATATATCATATATATATGAATTATCTATATGTATGAAAAATAAGATTCAACATTTTATATGGAGTTTAATTAAAACTGTATTTAAGAAGCAGATACACAGGAAACAAAGTAAGATTATAGATGTTCTCTATTTTATTTTTTATTCATTTAAATATTCCCAAAGTTTTTTATCCAAGCATAAAATAAATTTTAGTAGTAATCAAATATTTTAGGGAGGTTTTTTTAGTAGAAAACATCAAGCAGAATAATATTTTGAAAATTCTATAAGGCTTTTACATCTCTGCTTACTCTACTAGGCCACGAAGCTTTTCTAAAATAACACTGAAGTTTTCCTCCTGGGGATTAATTTATTTTTTTTGTTACATAAATCAAAAAAGAATGAAAAAGCTAAAGTTACCAGAAAGATTTAAGGAATTATGCATTTGCATCTATTATCTTCTGCTCACATGAGGAAAAGTAAAATGGATTAGTGAAGCAGAGTCCACTGAAAACTTACAAAACTTTGTCAAACAATATTGTATCAATTTTACCAAACTCACTTTCTCTGCATCAATTTTTCATACTCTATGCTTATGAATAACTCTAGCTCATTTAGCATTGCAGAATCACATGGTTTCCACTGACTCACTATGATTCAAATTATATGTATGCTACTTAGTAGACCGGTGACATTCCAGATATCAAGCAATAACAATTAAAATAAATAACAAGGGAAAAGGTTAAAATAATAATCTATCATTGTAGTACTTGTGTGAATGAAATATTTCACTCAGTTTTAAATTATTTATTTTTGCCTTTCAAGATTTTTCTTGTTTATTTTATTTTATATTTTTAATATTAGTTACAGTTTATTAACTTTGTATCCCTGCTGTATCCTACTCCCCCATTCCCTCCCAATCCCACTCTCCCTCCCTCATCTCCTCCCTGCCCCTTTCCAAGTCAACTGAGAGGGGAGGACCTCTTCCCCTTTCATCTGTCCCTGGTTTATCAGGCATCTCCAGGACTGGCTGCAAAGTCCTCCTCTGTGGCCTGGCAGGGCTGTGCCTCCCTCGGTGGGGAGACAGGTCAAAGAGCCCCTCCATTGACTTCATGTCAGAAATAGTTTTTATTCTTTTAAAAAATGTTTCAATTTTTTTTATTTCTATCACTTATTATAATTTATTCAGCTTTTATTCCAGCTATGGCCCCCTGCCTCATCTCCTCCCAATCCCACCCTCTCTTCCTCTTCTTCCTCCATGCCCCTCCCCCAGCCCACTGATAATGGAGGTCCTCTTCCCCTTCTATTTAGCCCTAGCTTATCAGGTCACATCAGGATTGGTTGCATTGTCTTCCTCTGTGGCCAGGGAAGGCTGCACTCTCTGGAAAGAGGTGCTTAGAGAGCCAGCCACTGAGTTTATGTCAGAGACAGTCTCTGTTCACCTTACTAGGGAACCTACTTGGGTACTGCATCTAATGGCTACATCTGGGCTGAGTTTTAGGTCCTCTCCATGCATTGTTCTTGTCTGGGGTATCAATCTCTGCAGGGCCCTGAGGGCTCACTATTTCTGGCTCTGTTGGTCTCCTTTTAGAGCTCCTATCCCCTCCAGTTCTTCCTATCCCTGCCCCTTCTTCATAAGATTCCCTGTACTCTGCCCAGAGTTTAGCTACGAGTCTCAGCCTCTGCTTCAATACCTCAGTAGAGTTTGAGGCCATCTGCTGTAGGCTCCTGTCCTGTTCCCTCTCTTCTCCTGCTTGCGGTGCCTATCACATTTGTCCTACTGAATGAGGATCCAGCATCTTCCCTAGGGTCTTCCTCATTGTTTAGCTTATTTAATAGTATAGATTTTATTTATAACCCTGCACAATACTAAAGACTAAGTGGATCAAAGTCATCAACAAAAAATTATCTGTTACATTAAAATGTAATTACAGTATTTTTCACAAAAATTTCCTTCCTCCAAACCCCCTCATACACACTCCTGTGACTTCTCCTTGATATTCATGGCCTCCTTTCTCATTAATTGTTATTGCATACGTGTATGCATACATTATTATGTTACTCAAACTTATGTAAAATGAAACTTCAAAATTTTCTTATTATAGATCTTCAATGTAATTGGCAGGCAGCCATTCACTTCAATGATATCTCATCTTCATTCATATATGTTCAAGTACTAAATTTTTAATTGATTATGTATTGAAAGACCACTATTATGTAGAAAATATTATGAAAGAATTAAATATCTTTTGTTCATGGGTATTCTTTTTATTGTATTCATTAAGAGTGACTTTAGAAATTTTCATGACTGATTTCTCCCTGGTGTTAGTACATGATTTTGATGAACATGTCCTAGTGAAAAATGAAAATATGCATCTTAATGTACATGTACTTCATTTTTGTATCTTTGAAGACATGACTGCACAACTCATTTAAGCATCATTTCAGCATTGAAACTTTCATCTTGTTACAGTTTTAGTTCATTGTATGTTCAAAATACTAGATCTTTATCATTTAAGCCTTGTAAATTTTTTCTACTGTTCTCCACTCTGGCAATGCTATCATTTTGAAACTAAAAAATGTATGTTACATGAAATCAAATCTGGTATTCTTTGTATTGCCAAAGATTTTGTGTCATAAATATGCTCAAATGAAAACAGCAAAGATTGTCACCTATTTTCTTTTAAAGCTTTGATATTTTCATCACTTACATTTATATTTTCAATCATTTCAATTTAATTATATGATGCATAAAAGAAGATCACACTTCCCTCTTTTGCAGGTGGATATCTTGTTACCTAGTAGTCTTGTTGAAGAGGGTATTTTTTCAATGAATATTCTTTTGTGTCTGTGTGTGTGTCTAAGTACAGTTAAGCGCGTTATTTTTTTTAATTTATTTATTTTTATCTCAATCACAGGTTAGGTACTTTGAATCCCAGGCTTAGCCCCCTCCCCCATTCCCTCCTACCCTCCCACTCCCTCCCTCATCTCCCTCTTCCCCGCCCCCACCAAGTCCACCAAC
>CM053742.1:100708247-100732673 GCA_028658305.1 Pachyuromys duprasi
TTTTGATTTGCATCTCCCTGATGGCTAAGGACGTTGAGCATTTCTTTAAGTGTATTTCTGCCATTCTATAATCCTCTACAGTCAGCTCTCTTTTTAGTTCCATACCCCATTTTTTAATTGGATTACTTGGTTTCTTGCTTTTTAACTTCTTGAGTTCTTTATATATACTGGATATTAGCCCTCTGTCAGAAGTAGGATTGGTAATGATACTTTCCCAATCTGTAGGCTGTCGATTCACCCACTTTTATTTCTAACAATTTAGAGTACCTGATTTTATGTTGAGGTCTATGATCCACTTGGACATTAGTTTTGCGCAGGATGATGAATATGGATCTATTTTCATCTTTCTGCATGTAGACATACAGTTGGACCAGCACAATTTGTTGAAGATGCTGTCTTTTTTCCATTGAATGATTCTGGCTTCTTTGACAAATATCAAGTTTTGATTGGTGTGCGGGTTTATTTCTGGGTCTTCTATTCAGTTCCATTGATCCTCTATTCTGTTTCTATGCCAATACCATGCGGTTTTTATTACTACTGCTCTGTCGTAGAGCTTGGGGTCAGGGATGGAGATGATCTGTTGTTGTACAGGATCGTTGTGGAAATGGTGGGTTTTTTTTTTCCATATGAAGTTGAGAGTCTTTCTTTCAAGGTCTGTAAATAATTGTGTTGGTATTTTGATGAGAGTTGTGTTGAATCTGGAGATTGTTTTTGACAGGATGGCCATTTTTCACTATATTAATCTTACCAATCCATGAGCATGGGAGATCTTTCCATCTTCTGATATCTTCTTCAATTTCTTTCTTCAGAGACTTGTAGTTTTTCTCAAACAGGTCTTTCACTTGATTGGTTAAAGTCACCCCAAGGTACTTTATGTTATTAGTGGCTATAGTGAATGGAGTTGTTTTCCTGAATTCTTTCTCAGCCCTTTTGTCTTTGGTATACAGGAGCGCTTCTGATTTTTTTAATTGATTTTGTACCCAGCCACTTTGCTGAAGGTGTTTATTAGCTGAAGGAGTTCTCTGGTTGAATTTTTAGGGTCGCTCATGTATACTATCATATTGTCTGCAAATAGTGATACTTTGACCTCTTCCTTTCTGATTTGTATTTCCTTGTTATCCTTTAGTTTTCTTATTCCTCTAGCTATGATTTCAAATATTATCTGAAAAAGATAAGGAGAAAGAGGGCAGCCTTGCCTTGTCCCTGATTTCAGTGGGACTGATTTAAGTTTCTCTCAATTTCTTTTGATGTAGGCTATAGGCTTTCTGTATACTGTCTTTACTATGTTTAGGTTGTGCCTTGTATCCCTAGTTTCTCCAAGACTTTAAACATGAATGGGTGTTGGATTTTGTCAAATGCTTTTTTGGCATCTAAGGAGATGATCACGTGGTTTTTCTCCTTCAGATTGTTTATGTGGTGGATCACATTGATGGATTTCCATATATTGAACCACCCTTGCATAACTGGGATGAAGCCTACTTGGTGATCTCACATGATGATATCTTTTATGTGTTCTTTGATTCAGTTTGTAAGTATTTTATTGAGTATTTTTTCATTAATATTCATAAGAGAGATAGGTCTGAAATTCTCTTTACTTTTGTTGGGTGTTTGTGTGGTATAGGTGTCAAGGTGATTATGGCTTCATAGAATGAGTTTGGTAATGTTCCTTCTGTTTCTATTTTGTGGAATAGTTTAAAGATAATTGGAGTTAGCACTTCTTTGAAGGTCTGGTAGAATTCTGCACTGAATCCATCTCGCCCAGGGCTTTTTTTGGAAGAGAGACTATTGATGACTTCTTGTATTTCCTTGGGGGAATATAGGTCTATTCAATCTTTTTACCTGATCCTGACTTAATTTTGGTAGATGGAATCTATCAAGGAAATTGTCCATTTCTTTTAGATTTTCAAATTTTTTGGTATATAAGTCTTTGTAGTACGACATAATGATTGTTTGGATTTTCTTGGTGTCTGTAGTTATGTCTCCCTTTTCATTTTTTTGATTTTGCTGATTTTGATAGTTTCTCTCTGTATTTTAGTTAGCTTGCTAAAGGTTTGTCTATCTTGTTGATTTTCTCAAAAAAAAAAAAAACAGCTCTTGGTTTCATTGATTCTTTGAATAGTTTTATTTGTTTCTAATTGATTGATTTCAGCCCTGAGTTTGGTTATTTCCAGCTGTCTGCCCCTCTTGGGTGTGTTTGCTCCTTTTTTTTTCTCAAAGGCTTTCAGTTTGGCCAGTAAGTTGCCTGTATGAGATGTCACAAATTTCTTCTTGAAGGTACTTCGTGCTATGAATTTTCCTTTGAGCACTGCTATTATTGTGTCCCACAAATTAGGATATGTTGTACTTCATTTTCATTGAATTCTAGGAAGTCTGTAATTTCTTTTTTTTCCTCATTAACCCAGCTGTCATTGAGCAGCAAGTTGTTCAGTTTCCATGTGCCTGTAGGCTCTTTGCTAATTCAATTTTTGTTTAGGTCCAAGTTTAGATCATAGTGATCAGATAAAATGCAGGGGATTATTTCAATTTTCTTGCATCTGTTGTGGCTTGTTTTGTGACCAACTATATGATCTGTTTTGGAGAAGGTTCCATCAGGTGCTGAAAAGAAAGTATACTCTTGAGTTTGGGTGAAAAGTCCTATAGACATCTGTTAGGTCCATTTGATTTAGGACCTGTGTAAGTGTCTTTATTTCCCTATTTGTATTCTGTCTAGATGACCTGTCCCTTGATGAAAGTGAGGTGTTGATGTCTGTCACTATTAAGGTGTTGTGGTCGATGTGTGATTTTAGTTTTAATAATGTTACATTTATGAATGTAGGCGCTCTTTTATTTTGGGCATAGATGTTCAGAATTGTGATGTCCTCTTGGTGGATTTTTTTCTTTGATGAGAATACAGTGTCCCTCCTCATCTTTTTTGTTTATATTTGGTTGAAAGTATATTTTATTAGATATAAGGATAGTTTCCCCAGCTTGTTTTCTGGGTCCATGTGCTTGAAAAACATTTTTCTAGCCCTTTACTCTAAGGTAGTGTTTATTTTTGTTGGAGAAGTGTGTTTCTTGGATACAGCAAAATGTTGGATCCTGTTTCCATACCCATTCTGTTAGTCAGTGCCTTTTTATTGGAGAGTTGAGTCCATTGATGTTGATAGATAATAGTTACCAATGACTGCTAGTTCCTTTCATTATGGAGTTGGTGGTCTTACTGTGATACATTGCTTGTTTTCTTTTGATTTTTGTTGTGATATTGTCTGTGTGCTATATTTTCTTGATTATAGTTGTTTTCGTTGGATTGTAGTTTTCCTTCTAGTATCTTGTGTAAGGATGCTTTGCTGTGTAGATAGTGCATAAGTTTAGTTTTGTCATGGAATATTTTTTTCTCCATCTATGTTGATAGAAACTTTGGAGGGTATAGTAGTCTGGGTTGGCATCTGTGGTCTCTTAAATTCTGCCTGACACCTGCCCAGGCCCTTCTGGCTTTCATTCTGATGAGAAGTCCAGTGTGATTCTGATTGGTCTACCTTTATATGTTACTTGACCTTTTTCCCTTGCTGCTTTTATTATCTTTTCTTTGTTCTGTAGATTTACTGTTTTGACTATGATGTGACATGATGTGTTCTTTTCTGGTCTAGTCTATTTGGTGTTCTGTGGGCTTCTTGTTTATGGACATCTTTTTCTTTAAATTGGGAAAATTTTCTTCTATCATTTTCTTGAAAATATTTTCTGGACCTTGGAGCCTGGAATCTTCTTGTTCATCAATACCTGTTATTCTTAGATTTTGTCTTTTCATGGCGTTCTTGATTTCTTGGATATTTTGTGTTTCGGATTTTTCTGATTTTACTTTTTCTTTGGAGAAGTATCAATTTCTGCGAGTGTACCTTCAGCACCTGAGATTCTCTTTTCCATCTCTTGTATCCTGTTGCTGATGCTTATCTTTGGGTAACTGATCTTTTCTGTAAGTTCTCCAGCTCCAGGTTTTTCTCTGTTTGTGTTTTCTTTATTGATTCTAATTCTGTTTCCATGTCCTGTATCATTTCCTTCATCTGTTTGAATGTGGATTCCTGTCTCTTTAAGATGGTCTCTATTATTTGGTTCATTTCCTCTCTTTATGACACTAATTGTATCTCTACTTGTGCCTCTGTTTATTTAGCTATATATTCTTGTGTTTTTTGAGAATTTTGTTCATTTTCTCTTTCTTTGCCTCCACTTGATTGGCCAAATCTTTTCGATTTGTTCATTTCCTCTTTACCTCTCTACATTTGTATGGCTATTGCTCTGAGACATTTGGTTGTTTCCTCTTTATGTGCCTTAAATAATTGGGTAAGCATAGCTATAGAATCATTTTCCTATGCTTCTGATGAATTGGAGTATCCATCAATTTGGGGGTTGCTGGGGAAACCATGATGTCCTGATTTATGTTGGTTGTATTCTTTCGCTGACCCCTGGCCATTGGATTATCCATAACATTCCCTGTTTGTTCCTGGATTCTGTAGTTCAGACCGGTACTGTCTCTCTCTGGCATCTGGAGACTTCTTCAAGAAGGTGAGAAAGGTCCCATGGCCTCAGCGTGTGCCTTGGTGTTTCAGCTGTACCTGTGGGAGGAAAGTCCGCAGGTGCAGAAGGGCTAATGCAGGAGTGCACGCATGTGTAAATGTGCTTGGAAGTGTGCCTTGAGGGACAGAGTGATCGAGAATGTTGAACCTTTGAGTGTGTGGGAAGGGCTCTGCCTTGCAGGCTTCTAAGGGGTTACTTGTGCATGCGCTGTAGATGTAGCAGGTGCTGGTGATGGTCCTGTGTGAATTTCCGGCATTAGCAGCCTTAATTCTACTGTTGGACCTGCAGAGCAGAGGCTTCCATGTCCCAAGAATCTCCCTGTTTCCCACAGTGGGTGTATGGGTGAGAGGGTTTTGTTGCCTGACTGCTGGTTTCGATGGACCCTGGATCTGGGGCTCTGCAGACACTCAAGAGCACAGTCACTTTCAAGCAGGTCAGATCAGCAAGGATCAGGGCTCTCTACTCTCTGTTTTGGGCCTGCTTAGTCAGCTGCCCAGTGCAGCTGAGGGGCCAGGATACACACCTCTGCCTCTGCAGTCCCCAGGTAATGAGCTCTGAGCTGAGGATCTCAGTGAGCCGAGTGTGCCAAGGAGGAGGGAGGCCCGAAAAAGGGGAGTGCCAGGAGATCAATTCATCATTTATCTTCTTCTCCAAACAAGTTCATGAGTGACCTGAGAACAAAGTTCTCACCTTGTGCTATGTTCCTTGTCATTTAGAAAACCTCACTGTCTTTCCCCTGGCTTCAGTTGTCCTTCCATTGCAACAGCTCCTCTGCAACTCAGAAACTGTGTGCACTTGTCGCCATCTTGGGTCCATCCAAGTTCTGAGATTACAAGAGTGTGTTCTTATACTTGACTCCATAATGTAAAATCTTGTTGACCCTATGCTGCAGTTAATTCTGATCCTTGTTTATGTGTTCATTATTATTATGCCTTCATTAAAATTTATAGCAGAAAAAGGAATGCAAAATTATCTGTAACATGTCAGAATGCAATCCAGCTTTTAAGTAACCAATACCATTTAGAGGGACTGAAGAAATTTTAGAATATTAAATATGCATGACCTTTGACCATCTCCATTTCCAACTAGGGCCTATTTACCCCTCCTTAGGGAACCTCGTGGTCCCTTGCTCCTGGGTGGTGACCATACTGATGAAAAGATGAAACCTAAGAATAATAGGAACAGAAAAAAAGAAGTCTCCAGTCTCCAAAGCCCAGAAAATATTTTCAAGAACATCATAGAAGAAAAATTCCCCAACTTTAAGAAAGAGCTGCTCACAGATAATAGAAGAGGCCTATGGAACACCAAATTATTGGTCAGAAAAGAAACTCCTCCACCAAATAATAATCAAAACATCCAATCTACAGAACAGAGAAAAAATATTAAAAGCAGTAAGGGAAAATGACCAAGTAATATATAAAGGCCTATCAGAATCATACCAGAATTCTCAACAAAGCCTATGAAAGCAAGAAGGGCCTGGACAGATATAATACAGAAACTTTGAATTCACAGATGCCAACCCAGACTACTATATCCAGCAAAACTTTCAATCAACATTGATGGAGAAAATAAGATATTCTATGACATAACTAAATTTAAACAATATATACACATCAATCCAGCCCAAGAGATGATACTAGAAGGAAAACTTCAACTCAACAATATAAACTACACCCTAGGAAACATAAGATAAGATACCATCACATCAATATAGCAAAAAACAAACAAACAAACAAACAAAAAAACAAAAACAGACAACCACCACCAACTCCGACAATAAAATTAACTAACAAACTTTGGTCACTAATATCTATTAATATCAATGGTCTCAACTCTCCAATAAAAAGACACAGACTAACAGATTGATTACAGAAACAGGATCAAACATTCTTCTGTATTCAAGAAACACAACTCTGCAACAACTATAAATACAACCTCAGAGTAAAGGGTTGGAAAAAGGTTTTCCAAGCAAAGAGACACAAGAAGCAAGCTGGAGTAACCATTCTAATATCTAATGAAACAAACTATCAACAAAAATTAATCAAAAGAGATGGGATGGGACACTTCATACTCTTCAAAGAAAAAAATATACCAGAAGGACATCACAATCCAGAACATCTACATACTAAATATAAGGGCTCTTGCATTTGTCAAATATACATGATTAGAGTTTAAATCACACATGGATCCCAACACCATAATCTGTGGAGACTTCAACACATCCCTCTGGCCAAGTGATTGATCATTGAGACAGAAGCAAAACAGAGAAATAATGATACTTAGAGAGGTCTTAAAACAAACAGGCATAATAGATATCTACAGAACCTTTTACCCAAACACAGAATAGTATAAATTCTCAGCAGCTCATGTCACCTTCTTCAAAACTGACCATATAGTAGGTACAAAGAAAGCCTGAACAGATACCAGAAAACTGAAATAAACCCTTATATCATATCAGACCACCATGGTCTAAAAGTAGGCCTCAAAAATAGCAGAAATAACAAAAAGCCTACACACATACAGAAAGAGAACAACTCTCTGCTCAATGACAACTGTGTCAGGGAGGAAGTAAAGAAAAAAACCCAAAAGACTTCCTAGAATTCAATGACAAAGAAGGTAAAATCTAAGATAGCTTAAAGAACACAAGGATGACAACACTAACAGGACAGTTCATAGCAATAAGAACAGTCATAAAGAAATTCCAGACATCTAACACAAACAATTTAATGGCACACCTAAAAATTTGAGGAAAAAAAAAAAACAAAACAGACACTCAAGAGGAGTAGAAGGATAGACCTAATCAAGCATAGTCGTGAAACCAGTACATTAGAAACAAAGAGAACAATTCAAAGACTCAAAATAAAATAATATAAAATAAAATAAAAAGAGCAGGCTCTTTGAGAAAACAGACAACATAGACAAACCCTTAGCCAAAATAACTATAAGGCAGAGGGACACTCTCCAAATCAACAAAATTAGAAAAAAACGGGGTGGGCATAACTACAGACACTGAGAAAATCCAAGGAATCATTAGGTTCTATTCAAAAGCCTATATGCAAAAATAAATAAATAAATAAAAATCTAAAAGAAATGTTAAAATTCCTTTCTTTTTAATTAAATTTTATTTTTATATTAATTACAGTTTATTCACTTTGTGTCCCAGATGTAGCCCCCTTTCTACTCCCCTCCCAATCTCACCCTCAGTCTTTCATCTCCTCCTATGCCCCTCCCCGAGGCCATCGATAAGGGAGGTTCTCGTCCCCTTCCATATGACCCTAGCTCATCCAATCTCATCAGAACTGGCTACATTGTCCTCCTCTGTGGCCTGGCAAGGCTGCTACCAGATCTGGGGGGAGGTGTTCAAAGAGGTAGCCACTCTGTTCATGTGAGAGACAGTCCCTATTCCTCTTACTAGGGTACCCACTTGGATACTGAGCTGCCAAGGGCTACATCTGAGCAGGGGTTCTAGGTTATATCCATGAATGGTCCTTGGTTGGAGTATCAGTTTAAGAAAAGACCACTATGCCCAGATATTTTGGTTCTGTTGCTATCCTTGTGGAGATCCTGTCCTCTCCAGGTCTTACTATCTCCTGCTTCTTTCCTAAGATTCCCTGCACAAAGTTTATGTGTCTTAGTATGTGCTTTGATAAAATGCTAGATAGAGTCTTTCAGAGGCCCTACTTGGTAGGCTCCTGTCTTGTTTCCTGTTTTCTCCTTCCAATGTCTGTCCTGTTTGCCTTTCTGAGTGAGGGTTGATCAGCTTACCCAGGGTCTTTCTTTTAGCTCATTTTCTTTAAGTGTACAGATTTTTGTAGGTTTATTTTATATTATATTTCCAGTATTCAGTTATAAATACCTTGTGTGTTTCCGTTTCTGGGATACCTCACTCAGGTTGATCTTGAACTTTTCCACATCTAGGCATATATCCAAAATATGCTCAAGTACACAAGAAGGGCATGCGTTTAACCATGTTCGCAGCAGCCTCATTTGTAATATCCAGAACCTGGAAACAACCCCAAATGTCTCTCTATGGAGGAATAGATACAGAAATTGTGGTACATTTACACAATGGAATACTATTCAGCAATTAAAAACATAAAAGTCATGAAATTTGAGACAATTTTCTTAATAGATTCTATGTACCAAAGCTGAATAATAATCAGGAAAAGCAGAGTCCTATATCCCCTGGGGAAATAGAAGCTGTCATCAAATGTCTCCCATAAAAAAAAAAAGTCCAGGGCCAGATGGTTTTAATGCATTATTTCACCAGAGCTTCAAAGAAGAGATAACATCAATACTCTTTAAACTTTTCCACAGAATAAAAACAGACTGAACATTGCCAACCTCATTCTATGAGGGCAGAGTCACCTTAATACCTAAACCACACAAAGACCCAAAAGAAATAGAACTTCAGAGAAATCTCACCTGTGAACATTGACACAAAAATACTCAATAATATACTTGTAAACCGAATCCAATCTCACATTAAAAATTTTCATCCACCATGTGCAAGTAGGCTTCAACCCAGGAGAGTAGGGATGGTTCAATATACAAAAACCCATTAATGTAATCCAACATATAAACAAACTGAACCCGCATGATCATGTCTTTACATGCTGAAAAAGCATTTACAAAAATTTAACACCTGGCCACGTTTAAAGTTTAAGTGAGATCAGGGATACAAGGCACATGTCTAAACACAGTAAAAGCAATATACAGCAATCTATAGCCAAGATCAAACTAAATGGAGAAAAGCTTAAATTAATCCCACTGAAATCATGGACAAGCAAAGGTGCTCACTCTCTCCTTGTCTCTTCAACATAGTTCTTGAAGTCCTAGCTAGAGCAATAAGAAAACTAAAGGAGATAAAAGGGATACAAATTGGAAAGGAAGAATTCAAAGTATATTCACAGATGATATGGTGGTATGCATGAGTGACCACAAAATTCTACCAGAGAATTTCTTCAACTGAAAAGCACCTTCAGCAAAAAGGGCAGATACAAAATCAACTCAAGAAAATCTGAAGCCCTCCTGCATTCAAAAGACAAACAGAGAAAGAAATTAGCAAACCAATACCTTTCACAATAGCCACAAATAACATAAATTACCTTGGTGTAACTCTAACCAAGCAAGTGAAATACATGTATGAAAAGAATTTCAAGTCTCTGAAGAAAGAATTTGAAGAAAATATCAGAATATGGAAAGATATGCCATGGATATGTAAGATTAACATAGTGAAAATTGTCATCCTGACAAAAACACTCTATTGATTCAATGCAATTCCGATAAAAATACATACATATTTTTTACAGACCTTGAAAGAACAATAATCAAATTTCCTATGGAAAAACAAAACAGCCAAAATAGCTAAAAAATAATCCTGTTCAATGAAAGATCTTCTGGAGGTATCTATATCCTTGATCTCAAGCTGTACTCTAGAGCAACAGTAAAAATCCAGCATGGTACTTGCATAGAAACAGACAGATGGATCAATGGACTTGAATAAAAGAGCTAGAAAAAAATCCACACACCTATGGAAATTTAATTTTTGATGAAGAAGCCAAAACCGTACAATGGAAAAAGGACAGCACCTTCAACAAATGGTGCTGGTCTAACTGGATGTCTACATGTAGGAAAAAAAAAAAGCAAATAGATGCATAATTATCACCCAGCTCAAAGTTAATGTCCAACTGGATCAAATACCTCAACATAAAACCAGATACAGTAATCTTTTAGACAAAAAACTGGAGAACAGCCTTTATCTCATTGGCACCGGAGACAACTTCCTGAACAGCACAACAACACAGGCTCTAAGATCAAAAATTAATAAATGGAACCTCATGCAACTTAAAAGTTTCTGTATAGCAAAGGACACTGTTATCACAGCAAAATTATAGCCTACAGACTGGGAAAAGAACTTCACCAACCCTATATCTGACAGAGGGCTAATATGGAAAATATGTAAAGAACATAAGAAGTTAAATACCAGCAAACCAAGTAATCCAATTAAAAATATGGAACACAGACCTAAACAGAGAATTCTCAACAGGAGAATATCAAATGGCAGAGAAAAACTTAGAGAAATGTTCATCGTTCTTGGTAATTAGGGAAATGTAAATCAAAATGACCCTGAGATTTCACCTCTCACCCATCTAAATGGCTAAGATCAAAACCTCAAGGGATGTTGCTTGCTGGAGAGGTTGTGGAGAAAGGGGAACCCTCTTCCATTGCTGTTGGGAATGTAACCTTGTACAACCAATTTGGAAATCAGTCTGGTACTTTCTCAGATTATTAGGAATTGTGCTACCTCAATATTCAGCTATACCATACCTAGGCATATACCCAAAACATGTTATACCATTCAAAAAGGACATTTGCCTAACTGTGTTCAAAGCAGCTTTTTTTCAATAGCCAGAACCTGGAAACAAGCTAGACATCCGAAAACTGAAAATGGATACTGAAAAATGTGGTACATGTGTACAATGGAATACTACTCAACAATTAAAAAGAATGAAATCATGAAATTTGCAGGCAAATAATGGGAACTAGGAAAGGTCATCCTGAATGAGGTAACCCCGAACCAGAAAGACACATATGATATATATGAAGTTATAAGTGGATATTGGCTGTAAAATATAGGATAAGCATAACTAAAATCTATGGCCCTAAAGAAGATAAACAACAAGAAGAACCATAGGCAAGACCCTTAATCCTCATTCAGAAAGGCAAAGAAGATAGACATGGAAAGTATAAGAATACAAGGAAGAGGGCAGAAGCCTTCCACAGAGGCCCTCTGAAGGACTCTATTCACCAGGGTATTGAAGGAGATACTGAGACTCATAGCAAAACTTCGTGTAGGGTGCCAGAATCCTTATGGAAGTAGAGAGAGATAGAAAGGCCTTGATGGTATAAGAACTCCACAAGGAGAACAGAGCCAAAATACCTGGGCCAAAGCGGGCCTGCAGAGATCTATACTCCAATTAATGCCCATGTCCTAGAACAGTCCTAGAACCCCTGCTCAAAGGAAGCCAATAGGCAGCTCAATTTCCAAGTTGGGTCCTTTGGAAGGGGTACAGGGCCTGTCTCTGAAATGAACTCAGTGGCCGGCTCTTTGATCTCATTCTCCTAGGGGTTGTAGCCTTACTAGGACACAAGGGATGATGATGCAGCCAGCCTTGATGACACAGTGTAGGCTAGAATCAGATCGAAAGGGGAGGTCCTCCTCTATCAGGGACTAGGGAAAGGGCATAGAGGTCAAGAGAGAAGATGGATGGGAATGGGAGGAGACAAGGAAGGATACTGCAAAGGGGATATAAAATGAATAAATTATAATAAATAAATAAAGAACATTAAAAATTAAATAAAATGCTAAAAATATTAAGTAAAACTACATGCAAGAAGAGAGATGATATTTAGACAAGTTATTTTTATCTTGGTGATATTATATCTAATGCATTTCATAAGATAACACTAAAACAATAAAGAGAACTATTATATGAACTAATTAAATAGGTTTGTCAACACAGAGACTAGGGAGACTAGAAACGTAACATTGTCTAAAGTACAGCTATGGCTGATAGTAATGTTTCTTTTTCAGCTTTCTGGGTATTAAATTGGCTTCCTAAATATAATATATACCTCTGCTTTCCCCAAGGCCTTTATTTAGCCACTACAACTTTCAAAATTTACTATGAAACACAAGCATCTGTCTGCTTCTGTTGGAACAGGTCTATTTATAATTATAGAATCATGGCCTTTGCTGGATGAAATATTCATGTGTGCTCCACTGCCAAACTGCACTTATGGCCTAGTAAACTGCAGACATTATCATATTAAAAGCGATTTAGAAACATGGTTCATGCCAACTTAATAAAAATGTCATTTTCAATATTGTTTAAGAGCACTAGTTTAACAACTTTTACAACATTGGGCCACCAAAATATATTTATTATCTACAGGATATTAGCAAAACTGAAAATGGAAATGAAAAGAAAATGATTGAGCTCAGTCATATAACTCCTGAATAATGAAAAAGTGTTAATAAAGGCTCTTTACCCATTTATAGGAAGTCTTAGAATATGGAAATAAGCTTCAGAATTTGGATTTACAACTCAACCACAGATGGTATTCCCTGGCACACACATACACTATATTGCCTTCCTATCTATTAAACTACTTAAAGGCAACAATGGATAAATTGACCTGTTTGATGGGAATGCATTTATCAAAAAATAGTAGAAGGATGTGCTATTCTCTATACTGACATACTGAACATACCTATTTATTGTTCCTCTTGGCCAAATAAAATGTTATATAAGACTATACATATTTAGAGTTGAAGATTTTATCGTGGATAATCCAGATATGGGTGTGACTTTTAGATTATGAAATATAATTTTTATTTTCCTTTTTCATTGGTTCTTTGTGGATTTCAAATCATGCACCCCAATCCCACTCATTTCCTTTTCCTTTCATACCATTCTCTGACCTTAACATTTTTCCCCCAAAAGAAAATACAAATATTGTTGGGGATGCTGTAATGTGTGACATTGCGTCTCACATTATACCCTTTTGTGCACACATCTCTACTTGTGAAAGTCCATTGTAATGAGTCATTAGTCTTGTCAAAGGCCTTGAGCTTCTGCTACACTATGAATACTGGGTCCTCATTGGGACTCCTTCTGATATACTGATATACTATGTCATGGAGATCTTTCAGCTTTGAATCTGTAACAACTCCAGCAGTTCATAGATGGGGTAGATGTAGAGGTCCAACTGAAATCGCTGGATTTAGGCCTGGCTGGTAGCTGAAATGGTCACCCTGCCAGCTCTCCTGCACCCATACCACCATGGAGAACACATAAATACTGCTGTCGCTTGCTCACCAAATGCCACAGCTGGCAAGGGGTAGAACCAGTTCTCCAGCTCTCATGTACTCTGATCAACAGGGCCAGCTTTGTTGTACTGCCCAGGTGAGGTACAGGGAAACTCTCCCAGGTTTTGGCAGCCTGTGAGGAGCAGGGAAAGCTCTCTCACTCTCATGACCTTGGTAGAGAGAGTGGAGGGAAAAAGATGCACTCAAATGAATGAGCTTGTATTTGAATCAAATTCCATCTTAAGGAAGATTACACACAGCAAAACACATATATAAAATTTATGCTTGCTGATTTTCATAAGAATCGGTCATCAACAATGCAAAAATGAGATAAAATTTAATAATAAGTTATTTCAAAATTTAAGGAATTACACAGTACTAGTGAAAAATACAATGTTACACACTTTGAGGGATAGCATTTCGATTTCCCCTGCCTGTGTCCCTTTCTTTCTTTCATTTTATTTTCTTCTTTGGCATCCCTTAGGCAAAAGCGTAGAAAGTCATCTATTGTTCCATTGAAGTTTATAGACAAAAAGTAAGTTTCAGTTTGCCGTTTGTGTCCTGAAAAAGGAAAGTGTAGCTGTTTATTTGTTTTTATTTTTGCTTTTTATTTATATGTTTATTCACTTTGTATTCCAGCTGTAGCCCCCTCCCTAATACTCTACCAATCCCACTCTCCTGCCCTAATCTCATTCCATGCCCTTCTCCAAGTCCATTGATAGGGGAAATCCTCTTCCCCTTCCCTCTGACCCTAGCCTATCAGATTTCATCAGGACTGGCTGCATTGTCTTCCTCTGTGACTTGGTAAGACTGTTCCTCCTTCAGGATGAGAAGATCAAAGAACCAGCCACTGAGTTCATGTCAGAGACAGTCCCTATTCCCATTACTAGAAAACACACTTTGACACTGAGCTGTCATGGGCTACATCTGTGCAGAGATTCTAGGTTATTTCCATGCATGGTATTTGGTTGGAGTATCAGTCTCAGAAAAGACCCATTTACCCAGATTGTTTTTGTTGTTTCTGTTGCTCTAATTGTGGAACTCCTTTCCCTTCCAGGTCTTTTTATCCCCCCCTACTTTCATAAGATTCCCTGAACTCTGAAAACTTTTGCAATGAGTCTAAGCATCTGATTTGATACCCCACTGCACAGTCTTTCAGAGGCCTTCTGTGATAGGTTCCTGCCCTGTTTACTATTTTCTCCCTCTTCTGATGTCCATCCCACTTGCCTTTCTAAGAGGGAATTGGTCATCATACCCACGGTCCTGTATCTTGTTTAGCTTTTTTAGGTGTACAGATTTTAGTATGTTTAACCTATATCATATGTCTAATATCCACTCATAAGTGCGTATACACTTTGTGTGTCTTTCTGCTTCTGGGATACCTTGCTCAGGATAATATTTTCTAGATCCCACCATTTGCTGGCAAATTTCATGATTTCCTTGCTTTTAATTACTGAATAGTATTACATTGTGTAAATATACCACAATTTCTGTATCCATTCCTCAGTTGAGGGGCATCTGGGTTGTTTTCAGATTCTGGGTATTACAAATAAAGCTGCTACAAACATGGCTGAGCAAATGTTCTTGTTGTATAATTGAGTATATTTTGGATATATGACTAGGAACTGTATAGCTGGATCTTCAGGAAGTACTATTCTTAGTTCTCTGAGAAAGTACCAGATGGATTACCAAAGTGGTTGTAGAAGTTTAGATTCCAAACAGCAGTGGAGGAGGGTTCCACTTTCTCTACCTCCTCTCCAGATTGTATTATCACTTGAGTTTTTGCACATATCCGTTCTGATGGGAATGAGGTAAAATCTCAGGGTCCCTTTGATTTGCATTTTCCTGATAACTAAGGACATTGAGCATTTATTTGTTTCTCTGACAGTTGATATTCCTCTGTTGACAATTCTCTGTTTAGATCTATACCCAAAATTTTAATTAGATTACATGATGTGCTGTTTTTAACTTCTTGAGTTCTTTATATATTTTGAATATTAGCCCTCTGTCAGATATAGGGTTGGTTAAAACACTTTCCCTGTCTATACGCTGTCATTTTGATATGATGACAGTGTCCTTTGTTTTACAGAAGTTTTTTTCAGTTTCATGAGGTCCCATCTATTGATTGTTGATCTTAAAGCCTGTACTGTTGATATTCTGTTCAGGAAGTTGTCTCCCGTTCCAATGAGTTTAAAGTTCTTCCCCCACTTTTTCTTTTCTTTTTTTTAAATCTTTTAATGACTTTTTATGATTTATTTAATTTTCATTTTATGTGCATTTAGTGTGAAGGTGTCAGATCCCTTGAAATTGGCATTACAGACTGTTGTAAACTGCCATGTGGGTGCTGGGAATTTAACCCCCGTCTTTTGGAAGAGCAAACAGTGCTTTTAACCATTGAGCCATCTCTCCAGCCCTTTTTTTTTCTATGCAATGTGATTTTATTAGTTTGGAAATAGCCTGAAACAAAAGATAGTTTAAAATGGTCAAAAATATTTAAAAATAATAGTTATTTGTTCCTAACATGACTACTTCCAGCTGGATACTAAATTATTAAACACATGGAATCCCAGTAAGACAGGTGAGCACCCAGTGCTGCATCTGTGGGCACTCATGGGTGTGGAATCTTGGTAGCATTTGAACCCTTCTTCCTTGTTGTTTGAATGTTGTTCCAGAATATGCAGGCTTGGAAACAGGAAGTTCAGGCTGCCTGTGCTGTCACTGCTCGTTCTGTTGGCCCTCTGTGATGAAGGCTGACACGGAACCCTGGCCCTTGTTGACATCACTGATGCACACCCACTGTGCATCCACCAACTCTTTCCACAGGGTCACCTTATTCAATTCCATTGATCCACCATTCTGTTTCTATGCCAGTACCATGCAGTTTTTATTATGATACCTTTCTAGTACAGCTTGAGATCAGGGATTGAGATACCTCCAGAAGATCTATTGTTGTACATGATTGTTTCAGCATTTCTGGGTGTTTTGTTTTGTTTCGTTTTGTTTTGTTTTTCCACATGAAGTTGAGAATTATTCTTTCAAGGTGTGTAAAAAATTGTGTTGTTATTTTTATAGAAATGCTTTGAATGTGTAGATTGCTTTTGGCAGGATGACTATTTACACTGTATTAATTCTACTGATTCATGAGGATGGGAGATTGTTCCATCTTCTGATATCTTTTTCAATTTCTTTCTTCAGAATACTGAAGATTTTTTAATAGGTCTTTGACTTGCTTAGTTAGAGTCACATCAAGGTACGTTATGTTATTAGTGGCAATTGTGAAGGGTGCTGTTTCCCTAATTTCTTTCTCAGCTCTTTTGTCTTTCTTAAACAGGAAGGCTAATGATTTTTTGAGTTAATTTTGTATCGAGCCACTTTGCTGAAGGTGTTTATCAGCTGAAGGTGTTCTTTAGTTGAATTTTTGGGGTCACTCATGTGTATTGCCATATAACCTGCAAATAATGATACTTGGACTTCTTCCTTTCAAAAACTTTTTTTTAACAAGTCATTAGTGGAATCCAAGATGGCAACAACCAGCGCACATTGCACTCAGAGGAGCTGAAACTCCGAATTAGTGGGTTGAGGGGCTGTGGAACCCAAAAAATGGCACCAAGATGTCCAGGGAGAAGGGGCACAAACCCTGATCTGAATCCAATAGGGCATAGGTCAAGCGTGGACATCTCCCTGGACTTCTGGATAATCAATTCCCAGTCACTTCCCGGTAACAGGCTGAAGCAGAGGCAGAGGTACTGCAGCCAGCAGAAGAGGCAGAGGAGGCAGCCCTCAGTGCATACCGCAAGTTGTAAAGGGCACAGTACTGACTGCGCCAAGCACAGATCTCCCTTCTTGAGATTTGAAACTGAAAACACTGAAAACACTGGCATATACCCTATGACTTCCTATCTCCATCCTTGCCTGAGGGGGAGGTGGCAGAGGAAGCATACAGTGCTTTCCCACCCAGAGAGCAAAACCCAGCCTGCTGTGCTCACAGCTTCTAGCACAGAGCACAGGGCTGGGCAAAGAGAGCCCACAACAGAGTATGCGTCCTGCCTGCAGTGTCAGTCACAAAATTTCAGAGTCCAGCCCACAGATCCCGACACAGAATGTAGACCACTGGGTATTCAGGAAACCTGTACAGGCACTTTGTGCCTGTAATCTGTGCTTGCTTGGGAACAACAGTAGCATCCTAATACCCTCCTGCACTTGCTCCCAAAACCTATATCTCAAGCACCTACACTCTCTAGCACTCCCCTTCAAGAAACACATACACACACGCACACACACACACACAGTTACTACTTCTGCAATAACGATTTTGTGCCAGCGGCTTTTCCTCCCCCAGGTACAGCTGAAGCAACAACTCACACTCTCAAACCACTGGACCTCCCTGATACTCCAGACACCAGAAAAAGATGGTTCCAGTCTGAAGTTCAGACTCCAGGAACAGAAAGTGAAGGTTACATATAAGCAAATGGTCAGAGGTCCTCATAAGAACTCTCCCAGGACATCATGGACCCACCAGCAACCCCCAAAATCAATGGATATTTTAATTCAACAGAAACACAGGGGAATGACTTTAACGCTATGTTTATACAGTTATTAGAGGGAAAAAAGAGGAAATAAACAGAGCTCTCAAAGAAATTCAGAAGAATATAATTGCCCACAGAAAGGAACAATTGGTGGCATATAAGGAGGAAACAAACAAAAAAATAGGAGCCATCATAGAAAGGCAAGAATCCACATTAAAACAGATGAAGAAAATGGTACAAAGCATGAAAATAGAATTAGAATTTATAAAGAAAACACAAAGAGAGAAAAACCTGGAACTGGAGAACTTAGAGAAAAGATCAGGTACCCAAAGTTAAGCATCACCAATAGAATACAAGAGATGGAAGAGAGAATCTCGGGTGCTAAAGATATACTTGCTGAAATTGATTCTTCACTCAAAGGAAAAGTAAAATCAGAAAAGTCCCAAAAACAAAACATCCAAGAAATCAAGGATGCCATGAAAAGACAAAACCTAAAAATAATACGAATAGATGAAAAAGAAGACTCCAGGCTCCAAGGACCAGAAAATATTTTTAAGAAAATCAGAGAAGAAAATTTTCCCAATTTAAAGAAAGAGATGTTCATGAACATACAAGAAGCCTACAAAACACCAAATAGACTAGACCAGAAAGGAAATACCTCATGTCACATCATAATCAAAACACTAAACCTACAGAACAAAGAAAAAATATTAAAGGCAGCAAGGGAAAAAGGTCAAGTAACATATGAAGTTAGACCAATCAGAATCACACCAGAATTCTCATCAGAAACTACGAAAGCAAGAAGGGCCTGGACAGAGGTCATGCAGTCTTTAAGCGAACAGTGATACCATCCCAGACTACTATACCCAGCAAAGCTTTCAATCAACATAGATAAAGAAAACAAAATATTCCATTACAAAACTAATTTTAAATAGTATCTACACAGCAACCCAGCCCTACAGAAGATACTAAAAGGAAAACTCCTATCCAATGAAAACAACTATAACAATGAAAATATAGGATACAGATAATTTCCCAAAAAAATTAAAAGAAAACAAGCAATGAATCACAGTAAGACCATCAACTCCACAGTAGAGGGAACTAGCGGTCATTGGTCATTATTATCTTTCAACATCAATGGTTTCAACTCTCCAACAAAAAGACACAGACTAACAGAATGGTTGCGGAAACAGGAACCAACATTCTGCTGCATCCAAGAAACACATCTCTGAAACAAAGATAAATACTACCTCAAAGTGAAGGACTGGAAAAAAGCTTTCAAGCAAATGGACCCAGAAAACAAGCTGGGCTAGTGATCCTAATATCTAACAAAATAGACCTTCAACCAAAATTTATCAAAAAAAGATGAGGAGGAGCACTTCCTTCTCATCAAAGGACAATTCCAAAGGAGGACATCAAAATTTTGGACATCTATGCCCCAAATACAAGACCACCTACATTTGTAAATGAAACATTATTAAAGATGAAATCTCATATTAATCCCAACACCTTAATAATGGGAGACTTCAACACTCCACTCTCACTAAAGGACAGGTCATCTGGTCAGAAACAAATCAGGGAAATAAGGGCAGTTGCAGAGGCCCTAAATCAAATGGACCTAATAGATGTCTACAGAACTTTTCATCCAAAATCAAAAGAGCACACCTTCATTTCAGCACCTCATGGAACCTTCTCCAAAACAGAACAAATATTTGGTCACAAAGCAAGCCTCAGCAGATACAAGAAGATTGAAATTATACCTTCTATCCTATCTGACCATCATGATCTAAAACTGGACCTCAACCACAATAGAAACAACAAAAAGCCTGTACATACATGGAAAATGAACAACTCCCGAGTCAAAGACAGCTTGGTAAAAGAAGAAATAAAGAAAGAAAATAACTTCCTAGAATTCAATGACAATGAAGGCACAACATACCCAAAATTATGTGACATAATGAAGGAGGTACTAAGAGGAAAGCTCATAGCATTAGTGCCTTCAAGAAGAAAATTGAAACATCTCAGACAAGCAACTTAGTGGCCCAACTGAAAGCCCTAGAGGAAAAAAAAAAAAAAAAAAAAAAGAGGAGCCGATACACCCACGAGGAAAAGACAGCTGGAAATAATCAAACTCAGGGCTGAAATCAATCAGTTAGAAACAAACAACACAATTCAAAGAATCAATGAAACCAAGAGCTGTTTTTTTTTTTTGAAAAAAATCGACAATATAGAGAAGTTTTTAGGCAAATTAACTAAAAGGCCAGGAGAAACTATCCAAATCAGTAAATTAGAAATGAAAAGGGGGACATAACTAAAGACATTGAGGGAATCCAAACAATCTTTAGGTCTTACTACAAAAGCCTATATGACACAAAATTTGAAAATCTAAGTGAAATGAACAATTTTCTTGATAGGTTCCACTTACCAAAATTAAGTCAAGATGAGGTAGAAAGACTGAATAGTCCCATATCCCTCAAGGAAATAGAAGCAATCATCAAAAGTCTCCCTTTCATAAAAAGAGCAGGGAGAGATGGCTTCAGTGCACAATTCTACCAAACCTTCAGAGAAGTGCTATCTCCAATTCTCTTCAAAATATTCCACAAAATAGAAATAGAAGAAACATTGCCAAACTCATTCTATGAAGCCACAATCACGTTGATACCTAAATCACACAAAGACCCCCCCCCCAAAAAAAGGATTTCAGACCTATCTCTCTTACTTGCAAACTGAATCCAAGAACACATCAAAGATATCCTCCACCATGACCAAGTAAGCTTCATCCCAGTCATGCAAGGGTGGATAAACAAAGGGAAATCCATCAATGTAATCCATCACTTAAAAAAAACTGAAGGAGAAAAACCACTTGATCATCTCTATAGATCCCTAAAAGGCATTAGACAAAAGCCAACTCCCATTCAACTTTAAAGTCTTGGAGAGAACAGGGATGCAAGGCACATACCTAAACATAGTAAAGGCAATATACAGCAAGCCTATAGCCAACATCATACTCAATGGAAAGAAAGGTGAATCAATCCCACTGAAGTCAGGCACAAGGCAAAGCTGCCCACTCTCTCCATATCTCTTGAACATAGTACTTGAAGTCCTAGCTAGAACAATAAGACACCTAAAGTATATCAAGGGATACAAATCAGAAAGGAAGAAGTAAAGTATCACTCTTGGCAGATGATATGATGGTATACAATACATGAACGATCCCCAAATTTCAACCAGAGAATTCCTTCATCTAATAAACACCTTCAGCAAAGTGGCTGGATACAAAAGTAACTCTGAACAAAACACCAAGAGCACAGTCTCTAAGAGCAACAAAAAATAAATAGGACCTCATCAAACTGAAAAGCTTCTGTAAAGCAAGGGACACTGGCATCAAAACAAAAGAACTGCCTACAGATTGGGAATGAATCTTCACCAACCCTTTATCTGACAGAAGGCTAATATCCAGTATATATAAAAAACCACAGAAGTTGGAGAGCAACAAATCAAGTAATCCAATTAAAAAATGGGGAACAGAGCTAAACAGAGAACTCTTGATAGAGGAATATCGAATGGCAGAGAAACACTTAAAGAAATGTTCAACATCATTAGCCATCAGGGAAATGCAAATCAAAACAACCCTGAGAATTCACCTCACACCCATCAGAATGGCTAAGATCAAAAACTCAAGTGACAACACATGCTGGAGAGGTTGTGGAGAAAGGGGAACCCTACTCAACTGCAGGTGGGAATGTAAACTTGTGCAACCACTCTGGAAATCAATCTGGCACATTCTCAGACAACTAGGAATAGCGCTTACTCAAGATCCAGCTATACTACTCCTAGGCATATATGTAAAACAACCTCAAGTACACAATAAGGACATTTGTTCAACCATGTTTGTAGCAGCTTTATTTGTAATAGCCAGAAGCTGGAAACAACCCAAATGCCCCTCAAGTGAGGAATGGGTACAGAAATTGTGGTACATCTACACAATGAAATATTACTCAGCAATAAAAAACAAGGATATCATGAAATTTGCAGGTAAATGGTGGGAACTGGAAAGGATCATACTGAGTGAACTATCTCAGAAGCATAAAGACACACATGGTATATACTCATTCATATACACATATAAAATAAGATAAACCTACTAAAATCTGTAAACCTAAAGAAACTAATCAAGAGGGAGGACTCTGGCTAAAAAGCTCAATACACAGCCAGAAAGGCAAACCAGATGGACAACAGAAGAAGAAAACAGGAAACAAGTTAGGAGCCTGTCACAGAGGGTCTCTGAAAGGCTCTGCCCTGCAGAATACCAAAGCAGATGCTGAGAATTATGGCCAACTGTTGGGCAGAGTGCATGGAATCTTACAAAAGATGTGGGAAATAGTATGCTAGGGAGAGGACAGGAGCTCCACACGGAGAGCAACAGAAACAAAAAATCTGAGCACAGGGATCTTTCCTGAGACTGATACTCCAACCAAGTACCATGCAAGGAGAAAACTTAGAACTCCTGCACAGATGTAGCCAATGGCAGTTCAGTGTCCAAGTGGGTTCCATAGTAATGGGAAGAAGGACTGCCTCTGACATGAACTGATTGGCCTGTTCTTTGATCACTTCACCCTGATGGGGGAGCAGCCTTACCAGGCCACAGAGGAAGAAAATGCTACCACTCCTGATGAGAGCTGATAGAATAGGATCAAAAGGAAAGAAAGGAAGACCTCCCCTATCAGTGGACTTGGGGAGGGGCATGTATGGAATAGGGGGAAAGAAGGTAGGATTGGGAGGGGAGGAGGGAAGGGTTTATAGGGTGATACAAAGTGAATAAAGTATAATTAATACAAATTAAAATAAAAAATCAGAAGCCCTCCTGTGTACTAAAGACAAAAGGGCCAAGAAAGAAATTAAGGAAACAACACTGTTCACAATAGCCATTAATAACATAACGTGCCTAGGTGCGACTATAACCAAGCAAGTGAAAGACCTTTTTGAGAAAAACTTCTGAAGAAAGAAATTGAAGAAGATATCAGAAGATGGAAAGATTTCCCATGCTCATGGATTGGTAGGATTAACATACTGAATATGGCCATGCTGCCAAAAGCTATCTACAGATTCAATGCAATTCCCATCAAAATACCAACACAATTAATTACAGACCTTGAAAGAAAAATTCTCAACTGCAAATGGAGAAACAAAAACCCCAGAATTTCCAAAACGATCTTGTACAATAACAGATCACCTGGAGTTCTCTCCATTCCTGATCTCAAACTGTACTACAGAGGAATAGTAATAAAATCTGCATGTTATTGGCATAGAAACAGAAAGGAGGATCAATGGTAGTGAAGAGAAGACTCAGAAACAAAGCCACACACCAATGGATACTTGATTTTTGACAAAGAAGCCAGAACTATTTAATGGAAAAAAGCACCTTCAACAAATGTTGCTGTGCCAACTGGATGTCTATATGCAGAAAAATGAAAATAGATCCATATTTATTACCCTGCACAAAAGTAAGCTCCAAGTGGATCAAAGAACTCAACATAAAACCAGACATATTAAATGGGTTAGAAGAAAGTGTGTGGAAGAGCTTAGAACTCATTAGCACAGGAGAAAACTTCATGAACAGAACACCAACAGCACAGACTCTAAGATCATCAATAAATAAATGGGACCTCATGAAACTGAAAAGTTTATCTAAAGCAAATGACACTGTTGTCAGAACAAAATGACAGCCTGCAGACTGGGAAAGGATCTTCACCAACCCTACATCTGACAGATGGCTAATGTCCAGTATTTATAAAGAATTCAAGAGGTTAAAAATCAACAAATAAGTAATCCAATTGAAAATGGGGTACAGAAGGAAGTGCCCCTCCTCATCTTTCTTGATTAACTTTGGTTGAAAGTCTATTTTATTAGATACTAGGATTGCTACCCCAGCTTACTTTCTGGGTCCATTTGCTTGGAAAATGGTTTTCCAGCCATTTACTCTGAGGTAGTGTTTATCTTTCTTGCATAGGTGTGTTTCTTGGATGCAGCAGAATGTAGGATCCTGTTTCTGCAGCCATTCTGTTAGTCTGTGCCTTTTATTGGAGAGTTGAGTCCATTGATGTTGATAGATAAGAGTGACCAAGGACAGTTAGTTCCTTTTATTGTGAAGTTGGTGGTCTTACTGTGATTCATTGCTTTTGTTTTTGTTGTTGTCATTGGGAAATTATATCCTATATTTTATTTGGTGTAGTTGTTTTCGTTGGATTGAAGTTTTCCTTCTAGTACGTTCTGAAGGGCTGGGTTGCTGTGTAGGTATTGCATGAATTTTGTTTTGTCATGGAAAATTTTGTTTTCTCCATCTATGTTGATTGAAAGCTTCGCTGGGTATAGTAGTTTTGGTTGGCATCTGTGTTTCCTTAAAGACTGCATGACTTCTGCCCAAGCCCTTCTGGCTTTCATAGTTTCTGATGAGAAGTCTGGTGTGAGTCTGATCGG
>CM053742.1:100733173-100754792 GCA_028658305.1 Pachyuromys duprasi
GATCAAGACTTTGGCAGAGGGCGAGAAGTAATGATAGATCTGGGGGAGGTTGTTGAGACTTGGGGAGAACAAGAGCTCCACAAAGACCAAACTGAGCAGGGCACAGGGGTCTTGTATGAGATGGTTTCTAAAATCAAGGACCATGTGTGGATGTGGCCTGGAACCCCCGCTCAGATGGGGCCCATGATAGCTCGGTGTAGGACTGAAGACCCTATTGAGGGAAACAGGGACTGTTTCAGTCATCATCTTGATGGCTGACTCTTTGACCCTCCCCCATACAAGCCGGGGAGTGACAGACTGGCTAGATCCCAGGGGAGGACATTGCAGCCAGCCCTGAGGAGTCAGGATAAGCTGGGGTTGGATGGAAGGGAAGGAGGTCCTCCCCTGTTGGTGGACTTGGAGGGGGCAGGGAGGAGGGAGATGAGGGATGGAGTGGGAAGGTAGGAGGGAATGTGGGAGGGGGCTATGCCTGGGATGCAAAGTACCTAACCTGTGATTGAGATAAAAATAAATAAATTAAAAAAATGGGGTACAGAGCTAAACAAAGAGCTCTCTTTAGAGGGAATATAGAATGGCAGAGAAACACTTAAGGAGATGCTCAACATACTTAGCCATAACAAAGATTCAAATAAAAAGGACCCTGATATTTCACCTCACACCCATCAAAATGGTTACGATCAAAACCTCATGTGATATCACATGCTGGAGAGGTTGTGGAGAAAGGGGAACCCTCCTCCATTGCTGGTGGGAATGTAAACTGACACAACCACTTTAGAAATCAATCTGGCACTTTCTCAGACACTTAGGAATAGTGCTTCCTCAAGATCCAGCTATTCTACTAGGCATATATACAAAAGATGCTCAAGTACACAAGGACCTTTTTTCAACCATGTTTGTAGCAACTTTATTTGTAGTAGCCAGAATCTGGGAACAAACCAGATGGATACAGAAATTGAGGTACATTTACACAATGCAATACTACTCAGCAATTAAAAACAAGGAAATCATGAAATTTGCAGGCAGAAGGTGCAACCTAGAAAATATCATCCTGAGTGAGGTATTCCAGAAGCAGAAAGACACACATGGTATATACTCATTTATAAGTGGATAATAGACCTATATGATAAGACAGCATAAACTTACTGAAATCTGTACACCTAAAGAAGGTAAATAAGAAAATAGGAGAAGTTAGTAAGACTTGGGGAGAGCACGAGCTCCACAAAGACCAAATTGAACAGGGCACAGGGGTCTTTTATGAGACAGTTTCTCCAACCAAGGACCATGTATGGATATGGCCTAGAACCCTCGCTCGGATGTGGCCCACGGTAGCTTGGTGTCCAACTGAAGACCCTAGTAAGGGGAACAGGGTCTGTTTCAGTCATGAACTCGATGGCTGGCTCTTTGACCCTCCCCCATAAACGCCAGGGAGTGACAGCCTGGCTAGATTCCAGGGGAGGACATTGCAGCCAGCCTGAGGAGACAAGATGAACTGGGGTCAGATGGAATGGGAGGAGGTCCTCCCCCTTTGGTGGACTTGGAGGGGGCGGGGAGGAGATGAAGGAGGGAGGGATGGGGAGAGTGGGACAGAATGAGGGAGGGCGCTACGCCTGGGATGCAAAATACCTAACCTGTGATTAATATAAAAATAAAAAATTACATTAAAAAAAAGAAGCTAAATAAGAAGGAAGACCCAGGGTAAGAGGATCAATCATTACTTAGAAAAACACATAGGATGGACTTTGGAAGTAGGAGAAAATGAGAAGCGGCATAGGAGCCTACTGTAGAAGACCTCTGAGAGACTCTACATAGCAATGTATGAAAGCAGATGCTGAGACTCATAACCAAACTTTGGGTAGAGTGCAGGGAATCATATGAAAGAAGAGAGAGTTAGTAAGAACTGTAGGGAACAGGAGCTCCACAAGGACCAAATATATCCGGGCACAGGGGCTTGTCGGATACTGATTCTCCAACCAGAGACCATGCATGGATATAACCCCTGCTGGGATGCAGCTCATGGCAGCTCAGTATCCAAGTGGCTTCCCTAGTAAGGGCAATAGATACTGTCTCTGGCATGAACTCTCTGGCTAGCTCCTTGACCTTCCCAACCCCCCATGGGAGGAGCAGCCTAGCTATTCCATAGAGGAGGACATTGCAGCCAGTCCTGGTGAGACCTGATAAGCTAGGGTCAGATGGAAGGGGAGGAGGACCTCCCTTATAAGTGGACTTAGGGAGGGCAAACAGGAGATGAGGGAGAGAGAGAGGGTGGGATTGGGAAGGAATGAGGGAGAGGGATACAGCTGGGACACAAATTAAATAAACTGTAATTAATATTACAAAAATAAGTCATTAGAGTTTTATTGGTAACCAGACTTTTTTCATAACTTGAATTTTATTTATATTTTTATAAATATAGTTTATTCTCTTTGTATTCCCTCTGTAGCCCACCCCCTCATCCCCTCCCAATCTCTCCATCCCTCATCTCTTCCTAGGCCCCTCCCCAAGTCCCCTGATAGGGGTGGTCCTACTCTCCTTTCCATATGACCATTCTCTATCAGGTCTCAGAAGGACTGGCCATATTTTTTTCCTCTGTGGCCTGGTAAGGCTGCTTCCTCCTCAGCGGGAGGTTATCAAAGAACCAGCCTTTGTTCATGTCAGAGACAGTCCTTGTTCCCCTTACTAGGGACCCACTTGGAGAATGTGCTGCCATGGGCTGCATCTAGGCACGGGGTCTAGGTTTTCTAGGGGCTCTAGGTTATCTCCAGGTATGATCATCCATTGGATTATCAGTTTCAGAAAAGACTCTTGTGCCCTGAATTTTTTGATCTGTTGCTCAGCTTGTAGAGTTCCTGTCCCCTCCAGGTTTTATTATCTCCCCTTTCTTTTATAAGATTCCCTGCACTCTCTCCAAAGTTTGACTATGAGTCTCATAATCTCCTTCTATACCTTGTTGGGTAAAGTCTTTCAACAGCCCTATGTGGTAGGTTCCTGTCCTGTTTCCTGTTTTCTCCCTCTTCTGATGTCCATTCCCTTTGTCTTTCTGCATGAAGATTGATCATTTTTGTCAAGGTCCTCCTCCTTGCTTAGATTCTTTCAGTGTACAGATTTTAGTATGTTTATCTTGTATTATATGTCGAATATCCCCTTTTAAGTGCGTATATACCATGACTGTGTTTACCCTTAATCTCCTTATTGCTCTAGCTAGAATTTCAATTATTATGTTGAAGAAATATGGAGAGAGTGGGCAGCCTTGCCTTGTCCCTGATTTCAGTGGGGTTGATTTACGTTTCTCTCCATTGAGTTTGATTTTGGCTACAGGCTTGCTGTATATTGCCTTTCCTATGTTTGTGTATGTGCCTTATATCCCTGATCTCCCCAAGACTTTAAACATGAATGGGTGTTGGATTTTTTAAAATTTTTTCACCAAGTATAATAATATTCCACAATTATTTTCACTGAAATATATTTTAAAATTAATTTTGTTTTTATAGGTATTTTTCTTTCAAGTATGTCTATGAACCAAGTTATTCATTATGCCTAAGGAGGCCAGAACAGCATATTGGCTCTTCTGCAACTGTAGTTACGATGGTGGTGAGCCACCAGATGTGTTTTGTGTATAGCAGTCAGTACCCTTAACCATGAAGTTATTTCTTTGGCCATTTACTGGGATATCTTAAGAAGAACTAGGCACAATACAGATGCTACAGCTTCAAGGTTACCTAATCAGATACTTTTACTTATGCAAACTTTAACTACCAAGAATTTGTTGTTTTAGTTTTTTCATGAGATTCTATAATTATAATGTACTGACAAACAGATTTGTTTTCAGAAATAGAAAAAATGTTTTGTCTTAATGTAAATCAAACATGTTATATGGAATAAAATATAAGATGGGATTTCATATATGAAAGATTAATATATAATCATTTTGATTTTACCATAGTAATGTGTTATTATACTTCAGTGTTGATTCAAAACTTAGGGACCACTTACAGTAACTGTTTCATTTAATAGATGCAGTGAAAATGTGTACTCTATAACTTTCATGTTTTACATTTTAAAAAAACACATGTGTTTAATAAGCAAAGCAAAATTAGTTTGACCTATACCAATTTGACTGTTGGAAACAAACAACATAAAATGTCCTAAATTTATGTCTTTGATAGCATAGCATTGTTTAACATGAGAAGAAAAGCAGGATAATATAATTCTAACATGCACATACATTTATCTTCATAATAAATAGAGGATATCAATTTGAATGAAACATGGTTTTCTCTTCAAATAATAGTATAATTATTAGAAGAAAAAATAGACTGCTGAAAAGCTACAGGGTATTGTTTCCTTCCTTTCTTTACCAATTTTACTTATTTAAGTGTCAAATGCTGCATTTCTGAAAAGAAGTAATTCAGATACAGCCATCTTTAAAATCTGTGCAACTTTGCTATGTTTTGAATCAAAAATGTTTTCAAAAAACCAGTATGTAAAAGGCTTTGTCCTCAGCTTGACATTTTTGCGAAGTGGTAGAAAATTGGTGCTTAGGAAAATATCTTTAAGATATTCACTTTATTCTGCTTTTTAGATGAAAGTCACTAGTCCTACCCAGACCTTAAGCAAGGATATTATGTAAGGACATAGCATCAATAGTCAAGTACCATAAAAGTCACGAGTAGTCTGCTTATCAAAAAAAAATATGAAAGGTAAACTGTGCTCTGCTATTTATTTTTCTTCTTTCCTTTCGTTTTTTTTTAATTTTACCTACTGTTTTTTTTCACCTTATCTCCACTCTGATTTTTCCCTCCTAATCTTTACCTTTCTTTTCTTTCATTGTTTTATCTTTACAATATCATTGTGATTGAAATATTCAGGTGTTCTATATTAGTGTATTAGTAACTATATTAGTGTTGATGTATAAGGTTAAGTATATGTAATATCTTGAAGACAGTTAGTTTTCTGCTTTACTAGAAAATGAGATAATAATGAATTATATGATAATTAGTAATGTGATTTTAGTGCTATCTGTAATTAAGTGAAAAGTTTTCTGCTCAAAATGATGCAATTTTGTATTTTTTAACAAAGTAAAAATTAGAATATTAACTAGCAAAGTATCTTGGTCAAAAGCTAAAACTGAACAAATTATATTTATTTTTTTAAGAATATATGTGTGTGTTTGTAACAATAATTTTATTTCAAAATGCCCAAGATTTTGAAAGAAACCAAGGATGCATGGAAGAGGGCAAAACGATGCTCTGAATTAGACATTTCATGACACCAATAAAACTTTCTGTGGCAGGAATGAGTATTTTTTGACTCACTGGCCAAAATAAGGCCCCACTGAAACTCTAAAACATCACAGGCTCTTGCCAAGTTGTGCTGGCTAATTTTATGTCAACTTGACACAAGTTAATGCCATCAGGGAGGATAGAACTTCAGTAGAGAAAATGTCTTCATTAAACAGGGCTGGAGGCAAGCCTATAAGGCATTTTATTTTCCTGTTTTTTTTATACGTTATTTTATTTTACAGTTTATTCACTTTATATCCCAACTGAATCCCCTTCCCTCATCTCCTACTGGTCCCTCCCTCCCTTCCTCTTTTCCTGTACCCCCCTCAGCTATTCCACTGAAAGGGAGAGTCCTCCTCCCCTATATTCTGACCCTACCCTATCAAGTCTCATCACTACTTCCTGGATCTTCTTCTTCTGTGGGCTGGCACTGTTAACCCACTAGTGGGAAGTGATCAAAGAGCAGGCAACCTAGTTCATGCCAGAGAAAGCCCCTGTACCCCTTACTTGGGAACCCACATGGAGACTGGGATGCCTAATGGGTTACATCTGAGCAGGGGGTCCATATCCTCTCAATGCATGGTCATTGCTCGATGCATCAGTCTCTCCTGGCTCCACTGGGCCCATAATTTTGGCTTTGTTGATCTCCTTGTGTAGCTCCTGTCCCATATGGGCCCTCCTATACTTGTATTCTGCCCAATGTTTGGCTGTGGTTCTGTGAATCTGCTTGAATCCCCAGCTGGTGGGCTCTTTTAGAGGACACCTATGGCAGTCTGTTCCCTCTGCCATTTAAAGTGTCTACCATTTTTTTTTTGCCTTCTGAATGAGAATTAAGCATCCTCCATAGGGTCCTCCTTGTTCTTTAGCTTCTTTAGACATCCATTCTTCGGTTGAGGGACATAGGCTGTTTCAGGATTCTGGTTATTACTAATAAAGCTACAAAGAACATTTAAAAAGGCAAATACTCAATATGACAAATACATTTTTCTATAGAGAATTAGTATAAAAATACCAAATGGAGACATGTCAACTATATTTTTGTCTATGAAGAATTAAAATGCATTTGGAAAATTAGGTATTTGCTTTTTTAAGTTTTTTTTTTCAGAAACAGGCTGAGACTTAAAACAAAACAAAAACAACTCTATAGCAGCATGTTTGCTTTCTGTCTCTGTTAAAAACACCATGACCAAAGAGTAATTTATGGAGAAAAAGGTTTATTTCAGTTTCCAGTTTAAGTCCATCACCTAGAGAAATCAAGGCAGAAACTGAGTGGTAAATTGCAGCAGAAACTATGGAAGAATGTGGTGGTACTATCTTCCATGGGGCTAAATGTTCCCAGATCAATTATTAATAGAGAAAATATCTCAGGTTCAATTCGATTTGCATTTCCGACAAATAAGGACGTTGAGCACTTTAAGAGTTTATCTGCCATTCAATATTCCCCAATAGAGAATTTTCTGTTTAGGTCTGTATCACATTTTTTTAAAATGGATTACTTGATTTATTGCTGTTTAATTTCTTGAGTTCTTTAAATATTTTGAATATTAGCCCTCTGTTAGATTTAGGGTTGATAAAGATCCTTTCCCAGTCTATAGGCTATCATATTGTTATGGTAAAAGTGTCCTTTACTTACATAAGCTTTTCAGTTTCATGAGGTCCCATTTATTGATTGTTGATCTCAGAGCCTGTCCTGTTGGTGTTCTGTTCATGAAGTTGTCTCTCATTCCAATGAGTTTAAGGCTTTCCCCCCACTTTTTCTTCTAACAGATTTAATATGTGTTATTAAAAACTCAAGTGACAGTACATTCTGGAGAGGACATGGAGAAAGGTGAACCAACCTCTATTGCTGGTGGGAATGTAAACTTGTGCAACCACTTTGGAAATCAATCTGGTGCTTTCTCAGACAATTAGGAATAGTGCTTCTTCAAGATCCAGCTATACCATTCCTAGGCATGTATCAAAAAGATGCTCAAGTACACAACAAGGACATTTTTTTCAACCATGCTTGTAGCAGCTTTATTCATAATAGCCAGAACGTGGAACAAAACCAGAAGTTCCTCAAGAGAGGAATGGATACAGAACATGTACATTTTCAAAATGGGAAGCTACTCAGCAATTAAAAACAACAAAATCATGAAATTTGCAAGCAAATGGTAGGATCTAGAAAAGATCATCCTGAATGAGGTATCCCAAAAGAAGAAAGACACACATGGTGCAAACTCAATTATAAGATGATATTAGACATATAATGTAGGATAAACATACTAAAATCTATATACCTGAAGAAGCTAAGCAAGAAGGAGGATCCTGGGTAAGATGATCAATCCTCACTATGAAAGTCAAACATAATGGGCATCAGAAAGGGGAGAAAAGAGGAAACAGGACAGGAGCCTACAGCAGAGGGCCTCTGAAAGACTCCACCCAGCAGTGTATCAAAGCAGATGCTTAGACTCATAGTCAAAATTTGGGCAGAGTGAAGGGAATCTTATGAAAAAAGGGGGAGATAGAAAGACCTGGAGGGGACAGGAGCTCCACAAGGAGAGCAACAGAAGCAAAATATCAGGGCCCAGGGGCCTTTACTGTGACTGATACTCCAACTGAGGACCATGCATGGGCAAAACCTAGAACCCTTATACAGATGTAGCCCTTGGCAGCTCAGTGTCCAAGTGGGGTCCGTAGGAAGGGGAACAGGGACTGACTCTGACATGAACTCAGAGGCTGACTCTTTAATTACCTCCCTCTGAGAGGGGAGAAGCTTTATCAGGCCATAGAGGAAGACAATACAGCCAGTATTGATGAGACCTGATAGGCTAAAGTCAGATGAAAGACCTCCCCTATCAGTGAACTTGGAGAGTGGCATGAAGAGATGAGGGATGGAGGGTAGGATTGAGAGGGAATGAGGGAGGGAGCTACATCTGCAATACAAAGTGAAATAAACTGTAGTTAATATAAAAATAAAAATTAAAATAAACAAAGAAAATAACTCAGTTAGATTTTCCTTAGGTATTCCTGTGGGACATTTTCTCAGTTTAGATTTCCGTCTCTCAGATAACTTTATATCTTGCCAAATTGAAAAAATAAAAATAAAAGTAACCAGAAGAACCTGTGAACTTTCAAAAGTGATGTATTTTACACTAATCTTACATCTTGAGTCATATATTCACAATGGGATTCTGTAAAAATATACAGTGGTATAGCCTCATAGGTTGCATGTTCATTTATTCTCATTTACATCTATCTTTTACCTTAACATTCATATTTGCCCAGTAACAACATCATTTCTAAATATCATAGTATGTTCCACATTTCATTCCAGTTTTTATCCAAAGTTATTGTTCTTGGCATACTATTTTATGAAATTTGGGGTTGATTTTTGAAAATTAATATTTGTTATAATTTGTTCACTTTGTATCTTAGCTGTAGTCTACCCCCCCCCCAATCTCTTCCCAGTCCCACCCACCCTTCCTTTTTACCACCTATGCTCCTACCCTAGTACAATGATAAGGGAGGTCCTCTTCCCCTTCTATCTGAACCTATGCTACCAGGTCTCATCAGAACTGGTTGCATCACTTTCCTCTGTGGCCTGGCAAGGCTGCATCCTCCAGAGAGAGGTGATCAAAGAACTCGCCACTGAGTTCATGTCAGAGACAGTCCCTAATCCCCTTACTAGGGCACCCACTTGGAAACTGAGCAGCCTATAGGCTTCATCTGAGCAGGGGGTCTAGGACCACCATGCAAAGTCCTTGTTTGGAGTATCAGTCTCTGCAGGTCCCCCTGGGCTGTGGTGTTTTGGCCTGTTGATTTCTTTGTAGAGCTCCTTTCCCTTCCTTGTCTTTCTGTCTCCCCTTTCTTCTACTTGTTTGATTTTATCGAAGCACTGTCTTAATGTATTGATGAGAGTAGTCTCAAATTCTAAATCATCTTGTCTCATACTTCCATATGTTGGATTATAGCTGTCCACAACCAGAGTACATTTTGTACTTTTTCTTGAAACACCAGTTTCACCTCCACATATTTTTTATCAGGAATTATTAGTACCTCTATATATGTTAAAAGTGCTCTATTGAACTGTTTATGAGTCATTTCTTGTTGTTAGCAAATACCATATTCACATCTCCACAACCATGCTACCATGCTACATCTTCATTTTTTAAAACAATTGTATCAGTTTTCTTTCAAAATCTGATTTCTCACCAATTTCATGCTTTTGTTTTCTGTACAGGGCCATTGCCCATATCTTTGTAACCACGGGCACAGATGATTCCCTTTTATTTTGATATAGGCATCTCCTCAAGGTGAGAACTTCTGTGTTTATTACAGAATAATCTATTGTTGAAAATTTCCCGTGATACCCTAGAATTTGATTCAATATGAATTCTTTCAAGTCCTACTAATTACACAGTGATTTGTGGAGTGTGTAATTGTGTTATACATACATACATACATGCATACATACATACACTATCACATTGTGTCTAGTGTGCTCTAGAGACTTTGATCTAAAGTGCAACGGAAAATTCTGCTACCAAGATTAAGAGATTAAGGGTTATCTAAGGTAGCCAGGCTTGGTGGCACATGCCTGTGATCCCAGCATTCAGGAGAGGCTGAGGCAGGCAGATGTCTCTGAGGTTGAGGCCATCCTGATCTACAAAGGGAGTCCAGGAAAGCCAAGGCTACACAGATAAACCATGTCTTGAAAATCCAAAAAAAAAAAAAAAGGTTATCTAAATTTTGTATTTGAATGCATTTATTGATTGATTTTTTTTTTACTGGAAATAACTCATTGGTTAAAAATATGGGTTTTCTACCCTCTGAATTCTCTGCTGGGTGAATTTCCTGTGGTTTATAAAGGTGAAAATTCTATATTAAATACTGTATCCTAGGCTATTGTCCTTAGTAATTAAGGAAATGCAAATCAAAAGTACTCTGAGATTCCATCTTACAGTCAGAATGGCTTTGATAGATATCTCAAGCTGTTACACATGCTTCTGAGGATGTGAAACAAGGAGAATACTCCTCCATTGCTCGTGGAATTGCAAACTTGTACAATCAATCTGCTGGTTTCTCAGAAAATGGGTTCTACTTCTACCTCAAGACCCTGCTCTACCACTCTATGACATCTACCTAAATGATGTTCTACCATAAGACAAGGACACTTGCTCACCTTTGAATATAGCAGCTTTATTGAAACTAGAAACAACCTAGATGTCCCTCTACCTAAGAACAGATAAAATGTAGTACATTTACATAATTGGAATATTACTCAGCTATTAAAAACAAGGAAATCATGAAATTTGCAGGCAAATTGATAGAACTAGAAAATATAAACCTGAGAGAGGTAACCCAGAAGCAGAAAAACAGACATAGTATGTACTCACTTTTAAGTGACATTATCCATAAAAGACAGTATTACAATGCTACAATCCAAAGGTCTTAACAAGCTAAGTAACAAGGTGCGCCCAAGAGAGATTGCTTGAGTCTCATTTAGAAGGTAAAATAAAATAGGTAGTGAAGGTGGATGGAGTGAGTGAAATAGGAAGAAGAGTGAGTGGAGTAGAAAACAGAGGTGAGATTAGAAGTGGGGAGAGTGTGGGAGAGAGGGCCAGGTGAGAAAATGGAATACGGTGGTAAGGGTGCCATCTTTGGGACATGCCAGAGACCTGGGATGGGGTAGGCCTCAGGAAGTCTACAGGGGCCTCTCGAGCTCTAACTCCTAGCAGCATGGGATATGGAGACTAGAGTGACCACCTGCTGCAGCCAGGCAGGACTTCCCGTGGAGGAATAATAACACCAACCCACCCACAAAACAAAACCTTCAAACTTTGACCCCAAATTTGTCCTGTCTACAAGATTTTCAAGGACAAATATGGAGCAAAGGTTGAGGGATTTGCCAACCAAAGACTGGCCCTACATGAAACCTATCCCATGGGAAAAACCAATTGCCACGACTATTTATGTTACTTTGCTATGCTTGTAGACAGGAGCCTAGTATAACTCTTTTGAGAGGCTTCAACCACCAGATGATGGAAACAGATGTAGAGACCCAGAGCCAAACATTAGACAAATCTCAGAGGGGTCCTATTGAAGACTGGGAGGGAGGATAGGGTAAACCATAAAGGTCAAGTACACCCCAAGAAGAACTACAGTGTCAACTAATTAACCTGGGCTCATGGGGGCTCACAGAGACTGAACCACCAAACAAAGAGCATGCAAGGAGTGGACCTAACCCCACTACACATATGAAGCAGATGTACAGCTTAGTCATCATGTGAGTCATCCAGTAACTGGAGCTGAGCCTCGCTCTGACTCTGATGCCTGCCTTTGGATCATGTTCCCCTAATTGGGTTGCCTTGTCTGACTTCAGTGGGAGAGGATGAACCTAGTCCTACACACACCTAATGTGCCATGGTAGGTTGGTACCCATGGGGAACCTCTCCCTTTTCTGATGGAGGGAGCAGTGTATGACAGGAGACTGGGAAGAGTAAAGGGGGCTACACTCATGATGTATATTGCATGAATAAATAAATAAATAAATAAATAAATAAATAAATAAATAAATAAATGGAGAAAAAGATTAACTAATAAAGTTAGTGTTTACAAAAATAAATAAAGGGAGAAGACAGTCACTAAATGAATTTTGGCTTGGGATTAAGACAAAATTTTCTACAATTTCTCAAATGTCCTGTGTGTTTATGCCACATATGATAAGCACTGAATATTTGAAAAGTTATGTTTTAAAATTACACAAAATATCAGTTATATAAGTATATCTATATTACAGACTTTTAAAATTATTTAGTTATTTTTACAGATTCAGAAACATATACTATGCATACTTTCCCCTCTCATTTTTCTAGTCTCTATTACCACTGCCCATCCTCCATTCACCCAACAAATAAACACATTTCTTCCAGTAATACATAAATAAACAAACAAACAAATAAACAAATAAATAGATAGATAAATGGGATCTCACAAAACTAAAACACTTCTATAAGGCAAAGGACACAATTAGAATGGAGAAATTAGGTGACATTTTATTGCAAAGAAATACTCTACCATAGGTTTTATAAATCAGTGCACTAATGATAATGTCATTTACTTTGTATTTATCTCATAATGAAACCAGGAAAAAAGATAGGGTTTTTGATAATTAGAATGTGAAAACCAACTTCATATCTCATAGGAGATTAATATAAAAACTATAAAACTAAAAAAAAAACTAGATACCAAAAATTTCCAAATAATCCAATTAAAATTGAGTGTATATCTAAATGGAGAATTTTCAATAGTTGAATCTCCAATGGCTGAGAAAGACTTAAAGTACTGTTTAAAATCTTTTTTTAAATTTTTCTTATTAATTACACTTTATTCACTTTGTATCCCCCTATCAACCTCTCCCAATCCTACCTTCCCTCCCCCTTCTCCACTCATTCCCTTCCCCAAGTCTACTGATAGCGGAGGTCTTCCTCTCCTTATTTCTGATGCTAGTATATCAGCTCCCAACAGAAGTGACTGCATTGTCTTCTTCTGTGCCCTGGAAAGGCTATTCCCCCATCCCAGTGAGGTGATCAAAGAGCAGGCCAATCAGTACATGTCAGAGGCAGTCCCTCTTCCTATTACTATGGAACCCACTTGGACACAGAACTGACATGGACTACATCTGTGCAGGAGTTCTAGGTTTTCTCCTTGCATGGTACTTGGTTGGAGTATCAGTCTCAGGAAAGACCCCTGTGCTCAGATTTTTTGTTTCTGTTGCTCTCCTTGTGGAGCTCCTGTCCTCTCCCTAGCATACTATTTCCCACATCTTTTGTAAGATTCCATGCACTCTGCCCAACAGTTGGCCATAATTCTCAGCATCTGCTTTGATATTCTGCAGGGCAGAGCCTTTCAGAGACCCTCTGTGACAGGCTCCTAACTTGTTTCCTGTTTTCTTCTGTTGTCCATGTGCTTTGCCATTCTGGCTGGGTATTGAGCTTTTTAGCCAGAGTCCTCCCTCTTGATTAGTTTCTTTAGGTGTACAGATTTTAGTAGGTTCATCATATATTGTATTTCTATATGAGTGAATATATACCATGTGTGTTTTTCTGCCTCTGGGATAGTTCACTCAGGATGATCTTTTACAGTTCCTAGCATTTACCTGCAATTTTCATGATATCCTTGTATTTTATTGCTGAGTAATATTTCATTGTGTAGACATACCACAATTTCTGTATCTATTCCCCGGTTGAGGGGCATTTGGGTTGTTTCCAACTTCTGGCTATTACAAATAAAGCTGCTACAAACATGGTTGAGCAAATGTCCTTATTGTGTACTTGACCCTGTTTTGGATATATGCCTAAGAGTGGTATAGCTGAATCTTGAGTAAGCCCTATTCCTAGTTGTCTGAGAAAGTGCCAGATTGATTTCCAGAGTGGTTGTACAAGTTTACATTCTCACCTGCAGTGGAAGCGGTTTCCCCTTTCTCCACAGCCTCTCCAACATGTGTTGTCACTTGAGTTTTTGATTTTAGCCATTCTGATGGGTGTGAAGTGAAATCTCAGGGTCATTTTGATTTGCATTTCCCTGATGGGTAATGATGTTGAGCATTTCTTTAAGTGTTTCTCTGCCATTCAATATCCCTCTATCAAGAGTTCTCTGTTTAGCTGTGTTCCCCATTTTTTTTAATTGGATTACTTGATTTGTTGCTTTTCAACTTCTTTAGTTCTTTATATATACTGGATATTAGCCCTCTGTCAGATATGGGGTTGGTGAAGATTCTTTCCCAATCTGTAGGCAGTTGTTTTGTTTTGATGTCAGTGTCCTTCACTTTACAGAAGTTTTTTCAGTTTCATGAGGTCATTTATTGATTTTTGCTCTTAGAGCCTGTGCTGTTGGTGTTCTGTTCAGGAAGTTGTCTCCTGTACAAATGAGTTCAAGGCTCTTCCCCACTTTTTCTTCTAACCAATATAATGTGTCTGGTTTTATGTTGAGGTCTTTGATCCACTTGGACTTTAGTTTTGTGCAGGGTGATATGCATGGTTCTATTTGCATTTTTCTACATGTAGGAATCCAGTTAGACCAGCACCATATATTGAAGATGCTATCTTTTTTCCATTGTATGGTTTTGGCATCTTTGTCAAATTCAGGTTTCCATAGGTGTGTGGGTTTATTTCAGAGTCTTCTAATCAGTTCCATTGATTGACCATTCTGTTTCTATGCCAGTAACATGGAGTTTTTATTACTGTTGCTCTATAGTACAACTTGAGATCAGGGATGGAGATACCTCCAGAAGATCTTTTATTGCAGAGGACTGTTTTAACAATTCTGGGCTACTTGTTATTCCATATGAAGTTGAGAATTTCTCTTTCAAGTTCTGTAAAGAATTGTGTTGGTAATCCTTGACCATAAGAAAAATGCAAAACATAGTACAGCTTGAGGTCAGGGATGGAGATGCCTCCAGATGATCTGTTGTTGTAGAGATTTGTTTTGGAGATTCTGGGTTTTTTGTTTCTCCATATGAAGCTGAGAATTTTTCTTTCAAGCTCTGTAAAGAATTGTGTTGGTATTTTGATGGGAATTGCATTGACTCTGTAAATTGCTTTTCGCAGTATCGTCATGTTCACTATGTTAAACCCACCAATCCATGAGTGTTTCCATTTTCCAATATCTTCTTCAATTTCTTTCTTCAGATATTTGAAGTTTTTTTTTTTCATATAGGTCTTTTACTTTCTAGGTTAGAGTCATCCCAAGGTACTTTATGATATTAGTGGCTATTGTGAAGGGTGTTGTTTCCCTAATTTCCTTCTCAGCCCTTTTGTCTTTGATGTACAGAAATGATCCCACACACCTACGGAAACTTGATTTTTGACAAAGAAGCCAAAACCATTCAATTGAAAAAAGACAGCATCTTCAACAAATGGTGCTGGTCCAACTGGATATCTGTATGCAGAAAAATGAAAATAGATCCATATTTACCACCTTGCACAAAACTAAAGTCCAAGTGGATCAAAGACCTCAACATAAAACCAGACACTCTAAATCGGTTAAAAGAAAAAGTGGGGAAGACCCTAGAACTCATTGGCACAAGAGACTACTTCTTGAACAGAACATCAACAGCACAGGCTCTAAGATCAACAATCAATAAATGGGACCTCATGAAAATGAAAAGTTTATGTAAAGCAAGAGACACTGTCATCAAAACAAAATGACATCCTACAGACTGGGAAAGGATCATTACCAATCCTACTTTTGACAGAGGGCCAATATCCAGTATATATAAAGAACTCAAGAAGTTAAAAAGCAAGAAATCAAGTAATCCAATTAAAAAACGGGGTATGAAGCTAAAAAGAGAACTGACTGTAGAGGATTATAGAATGGCAGAAAAACACTTAAAGAAATGCTCAACATCCTTAGCCATCAGGGAGATGCAAATCAGAACGACCCTGAGATTTCACCTTATACCCACCAGAATGGCTAAGATCAAAAACTCTAGTGACAACACATGCTGGAGAGGTTGTACAGAAAGAAGAACCCTTCTCCATTGCTGGTGGGAATGCAAACTTGTACAACCACTCTGGAAATCAATTTGGCGCTTTCTTAGACAATTAGGAATAGTGATTTGTCAAGACCCAGCTATACCACTCTTACGCATATATCCAAAAGCTGCTCAAGTACACAAGGACTTTTGCTCAACTATGTTTGTAGCTGCTTTATTTCTAATAGCCAGAACCTAGAAACAACCCAGAAATCCCTCAGTTGAGGAATGGATACAGAAGCTATGGCACTTTTACACAATGGAATACTACTCAGCAACTAAAAAAGAGGAAATCATGAAATTCGTAGGCAAATGGTGGGACCTGGAAATGATCATCCTGAGTGAGATTTCCCAAAAGCAGAAAGAAACACATGGTATATACTCACTTACATAGACCTATACGATAGGAAGGTCATGTTCAAATCTATACACCTAGGGAAGATAAACAAGAAGGAGGACCCAGGTTGGTATGATCAATGCTCATTTAGATGGACAAATGTGATGGACATTGAATGTAGGATAAAACAAGCAACAAGACAGGAGCATACCAAAGAGGGCCTCTGAACGAATCAATATAGCAATGTATCAAAGCAGATTTTAAGACTCACAACCAAGCCTTAGGCAGAGGGCTGGGAATAATAATGAAAATAGGGAGAGTTAGTAAGACTTGGGGAGAACAAGAGCTCCACAAAGACCAAACTGAGCAGGGCACAGGGGTCTTGTATGAGATGGTTTCTACAACCAAGGATCATGTGTGGATGTGGCCTGGAACCCCCGCTCAGATGGGGCACATGATAGCTCGGTGTCAGACTGAAGACCTTAGTGAGGGAAACAGGGACTGTTTCCATCATGAACTTGATGGCTGACTCTTTGACCCTCCCCCATACAAGCCAGGGAGTGACAGATTGGCTAGATCCCAGGGGAGGACATTGCAGCCAGCACTGAGGAGACAGGATGAGCTGGGGTTGGATGGAAGGGGAGGAGGTCCTCCCCCATTGGTGGACTTGGAGGGGGCGGGAGGATGGAGATGAGGGAGGGTTGGTGAGGGTGGGAAGGAAGGAAGGAGGGGGGCTATGCCTGGGATGCAAAGTACCTAACCTGAGATTGATATAAAAATAAATTTATTAAAAAATAAAAATAAAATATGCTCAACTAGGAAAAAAAAAACAGGAGGGCTGGTTACTAGACATGTGGAGAAAAGAAATGAACTGAGAGGGGTACAGGACAGGCATTGCCTTGCTGCCCAAAGGGAAAATGAAATTCCTGGATGGGAGACATATTCAGGCTTCCATTAAATTTTTTTTTTAAAGTCAAAAAAAAAAAAAGACCACAGCCAGACATGCAAAGAAAAGAACCTAAGTTGAAAGACTCAATTGTGTTCCTCCAATCAGAGCTCCAGGAAATATGAGGAGGAGGGGGAGGAAAGATTGTAGGTGTCAGAAGTGATGGAAGACATCAGGAGATCATGGCCCACAAAATCAGCTAAGCAGGGTTCATATGGGCTCACAAAACCTGAAGTACCATCATGAGGCCTACAGGGATATGCACCATTTTCGGCATATATGTTTGTGGCTTTCGTTAGGCTGGTATTTTTGTGAGACTTCTAACTATGGGAGCAGCTGCATCTCTGAGTTGTTTGCCTACTTTTGGGACTCTTTTCTTCATGCTGAGTTTTTTTTTTTCCAGCAATGGTATAAAAAACTGCCTTGTCCTATAGTGTTTTTTTTTTTTGTTGTTGTTGTTTTTTGTTTTTGTTTTTGTTTTTTTTTGTCCTGTTTGGTTGTCCTTTCTTGAAGGCTTGTTCTTTTCTGAAATGAGATGGAGATGGAATGTACCCAGGAGAGCAGAGAGTGTGTGAGGAGACTAGGAGGAGAGGTGTGAGGGAAAATTGTGGTCAGGATGTAATGTATGAGAGAAGACTCCTTTTTCAATAAAAAAAGAAAGAATAAAAAGAAAGGCAGTTGAGAAAATAATTGCCATACCAATGTTGTTGTTGTTTTTTTTTTTTTTTTTTTTTTTTTTAGCAAGGGGAATAGTAACAACACACTATACTCTATTAGGACTCCCACTGTATATAAAGTACTTTCTCTTCTCCTATCCTCTTTGAAATTTATTAGGGCATGCAAAAATATAATAATTTACCTGCATGCACTGCCAGTCAACTAGTACCATATAAAACATTTTGAAATCATTTTGAGAACTAAAGGAATTGAATAGAACTTCTTTTATATGATCTTTCTACTTGCTTTTCTAGTATTTCTCTAAATTCTTCAGAAATGATGAAGATTAAAAAAAGGAAAATCTCATGATCTCTGAATTCCGCTGGAATTCCTACTTCAGGTACATTTTTATTCTTATTTTAGATAACACCAGAAATGTTTGAATAAAATATATAATTTATTTATTTTGCATTTCAAAGAAGGTTTTGTCATGATTCGGATTGGAATGCACATTGTTTTGGCTTTAGTTAAGAGCCCTCAGCTTGGTAAAAGCAACAGAGCAAAGTGGATTAGTGGTGCATAAAAAGCTATGTGATACATGAAAAACTTTAATGTAGTTCAGCATCTAAAGTAAAGATATGCCAAAACTTATAAGACTTTAATTGGAATATCTGTCTACAACCTTCACTTAAAGTTCCACCTTTTGGTACACTTGAATTTATTTTATAAATTTAGTTTGTTCTATGTTGTTAGATAAGACTACTTTCTTACCAAGAATAGACTAGGTAAATATTCAGGGTGGGAACATACCCACCTAGGAAAAAAGATACTTGTTTGATTTCTGACCTTCTCATTTAACAATTAATTAACTTTCCTTCAGGTGATCTTAGTGTCTTCTTAGATGTATTCATGGTCTCATTTTTATGATCATTGTTATTTTTATTTTCCCTTTCCTCCTTCTCTCTTACATACAGTTTTTTATGTCAGTACCTTTTGCAATGCAAAGCACCAGAACCCACAATGTATTAACATTTTCACAGATGTCAACAGATGATCTTTGACCATCTCTCATTGTACAAAATTCTGAGTAGAGGTTTTCATCTATTCCGCTTTTATTTATGTCTTTCATTGTCTTGTATAAAGTATTATTTCTCTGAAGGGGTTATACACAATAAAGAGCTTCAGTAATGATCTTGATAATGTATTTCATGGATTGGTTCTTCTATAATTTCAATACTGTCTCTTACTGAAAACAACTACATACTCATAAAAAGGAGTAGGGAAAGAAGAGAAGTAATTATCATCAAACAACTAGTTTCGTCTTACTTTTGCTATTATAGTTATTCCTTCTTGATGTGAGATCGTCATTGGTATTAACAGTCAGAATAAATACAATCAGGTTTCATGCATGACATTCATGTATTTTAAAACATATTTTAAAAGTAAAATATTTTGAGATATATATATATATTAATACCATGGACTCAAAACCTTATTAAATAAAGATTGAAACTTACATATCCATATTGATATGGAACTAATTTTTAATCAGTATTCATAGTAAAACTCTTAGTTATACTCATTTGAAATGAAGATTTAGCTAGTTTTTATAATCACCTTGTCTTCTCTGGCACCAAAAATATCTTATCTTACATATGATAAGAACACATAATACAGTGAGTATTCCAACAAAGATGGTAGGTTATGTACATCAAGTTTGTGATGACTTATTCTATGATTAATAAAAGTCAGTATAAGTATTAACCCCATGTTTACTAAAATGGAAGTGCTTCATATACATTTCACTAAAATCAAGGAGGAAAATATCTACCATGAGAGGGCAAAAACAAATGGAAAGGGCAAGAATAATATTTCAGAAGATTACCCAACTACCAACTTGTCTGTTAAATTTACCTTAGGTCTTATTTTGAATAAAAATTATAGTTAATAGAAAAGATAAATTATTGCTTTCTCATTTGTCATTTTGAAAAATGACAACTGCACTTAAAATTTAATTTAACTATAGAAACATTTTTTTCAGAATTGTTTTAAGACATAACAGTATCTATGAATTTTGAAGTATTTTAATTTTGGTTCCTATGAATGATCCTGGAAAGGATTTTGAAACAGAGTCTTCTTATAAATAAATTTTAATTTTTTATATTAATTACAGATTATTTATGTTGTATCCCAGCTGTAGCCCTCTCTCTCATTCCATCCCAATCCCCCCCTCCCTCCCTCATCTGCTCCCTGCCCCTCTCCAAGTCCACTGATAGGGGAAATCCTCCTCCCCTTCCATCTGATCATAGCTTATCAGGTCTCTTAAGGACTGGCAGCAATGTCCTCTTCTGTGGCCTAGCAAGGCTGCTCCTCCATCGGGGGGGTTAAAGAGTAATTTACTGAGTTCATGTCAGAGACAGTCCCTGTTCCCCTTACTAGTGCATACAAGACCTATAGGAAAGGATAAACATACTAAAATCTGTACACCTAAAAAAGCTAAACAAGGAGGACCTGGGGTAAGATGATCAACCTTCACTTAGAAAGACAAATGGGATGGACATTGGAAGAAGGAGAAAACAAGTAACAAGACAGGAGCTGACCACCAACTCCACAATAAAAGAAAATAACAATCACTGGACACTATTTTCTATCAACATCAATGGACTCAACTCTCCAATAAAAAGACACAGACTAACAGAATGGCTGCAGAAACAGGATCCAACATTCTGCTGCATCCAAGAAACACACCTATGCAACAAAGACAAACACTACCTCAGAGTATAAGGCTGGAAAACCATTTTCTAAGCAAATGGACCCAGAAAACAAGCTGGGGTAGCAATACTACATTCTAATAAAATAGACTTTCAACCAAAGTTAATCAAGAAAGATGAGGAGGGGCACTTCCTTCTCATCAAAGGAAAATTCCAACAGGAGGACATCAAAATTTTGAACATTTTTGTCCCAAATACAAGACCACCTACATATGTAAATCAAACATTATTATAACTGAAATCACACATTGATCCCAACACCCTAATAGTGGGAGACTTCAACACTCCACTCTCTCCAAGGGACAGATCATCTGGTCAGAAGCAAAACAGACAAACAAAGGCACTCACAGAGACCCTAAATCAAATGGACCTAATAGATGTCTACAGGACCTTTCATCCTAGATCAAAATAGTATACCTTCTTTTCAGCACCTCATGGACCCTTCTCCAAAATAGACCATATAGTTGGTCACAAATCAAGCTTCAGCAGATACAGGAAGATTAAAATAATACCTTGTTTCCTATCTGACCATCACAGTCTAAAGCTGGACCTCAACAACAATAGATATAGCAAAAGGCCTGCACTTACATGGAAACTGAACAACTTGCTACGCAAGGACAGCTTGGTTAGGGAAGAAATTAAGAAGGAAATTAAAGACTTCCTAGAATTCAATGAAAATGAAAGCACAACATACCCAAACTTATGGGACACAGTGAAGGCAGTGCTAAGAGGAAAGTTCATAGCACTAAATGCCTTCAAGAATAAATTTGAAACATCCCATACAAGCAACTTAATGGCCCAACTGAAAGCTCTAGAAAAAAAAGAAGCAGATACACCCAAGAGGAGCAGACAGCTGGAAATAATCAAACTCAGGGTTGAAATCAATCAATTAGAACAGAATAAAACTATTCAAAGAATCAATGAAACCAAGAGCTGGTTCTTTGAGAAAAGCAACAAGATAGACAAGCCCCTAGCCAAACTAACAAAAAGGCAGAGAGAAACGGTCCAAATCAGCAAAATCAGAAACGAAAAGGGGGACATAACTACAGACACTGAGGAAATCCAAACAATCATTAGATCTTACTACCAAAGCCTATATGCCACAAAATTTGA
>CM053742.1:100755292-100777781 GCA_028658305.1 Pachyuromys duprasi
TAAATAAATAAATAAATAAATAAATAAATAAATAAATAAATAAATAAATAAATGAGTGAATGTTAGCAAAAACAAGGAATATACATTCTTGAACTCTAAGCAGAACACACATATACAGGAACATCTTTAGTTAAGCTCCAAAATCCAAGGTAGAACAAAGTTTAAACAGGAAAGGCACTGAAAAAATGAAAATGATTTTAACAATAATGTATCAAGCTACGATGAGAGGGGCAGAACACAGTTGTGTATAGTAATTTTCACCATGAACTGAAAAAGTATAATAAATCAAAACTCAAATCTTTTCTGGAATTAGGACTAGGGTATTGGCAGGAAACCACAAACAGTTCCTGAATCAACTTGCACAAATGGGGAAACTTAGAATTTAATCTTATTCCAGAAGTTACAGAGATCATTGTTGTAGAAATACTTATTTTCGACTTACACTCCTGTTTTGAGTGGTAGAAACTTTTAGAGTAGTCTCAATGAATTTGCTCTTGAAAAGAGGCTTTCGAATTTGCTCTTGAAAAAAAGGCTTTCCTCAAACTTCTGGCTCATTTAGAAGAATTGGAATTATATTACTACCTGTGAGGGTACTGAATCTTAGGTGTCTGTTAGTAAGTCTAGTCATTATATCAACCACTACCTAAGTACTGCCATTAAGAAACTTTTTAGAAATCAGTAAATTCAGTATGTGGACTTTAAATAATGTCAGTAGGTGATTCTCCCTTAATCAAATGCCTTAAAAATAAAATTTAAGATCTCTCAGAAAAGAAGAGACATTCCATCCTACAACTACAAATATCTACTCATATTGAAATTTTCAACTTATGGAAAACTCAGTTTTCATATTACCAGTTTCTTAACCTTTTATACATAGGTTACAGATTCATTTCCATTATAGAGTGCATTCCTGGTATACATGAGATCCTGATATAAGTCTCATACATAGAAAAAAATTAGACACACAAATACAAACACAAATATGTACATATGAAATGCATATATAAACACAAAATACATATAGATATATTTGGATATATATTTTATTTAATGATAATAAAATATATCTCCAATTGTTTTTAATACAATATAAACTGAATTAATGACAGGGCTGAAGAGTAAAAAAAAAAAGTATCTTCTAAAATTGTTTTCTGATTTTCCCATAAACACTGTCAGTATTTGCCTAGATCTTACTTCATTTTCAACTCTGAATTATGGATGATATACCAGTAAGGGTCCTTTAGAGAAACTGAGTCAAAATGAAATATACTCCTTGCCTATATCTGTTCCTAACCCTATATATTGAGTAATCTATATTTAATGTACTTATCTGTCTCTCTGTATAAATATATATGTGTATGTGCAAATATATCTATAAAGCAATAGATGCAGTTATATACTTCCATGTGGGTATATCCCTGATATATATATTTGAGTGGTAGAAACTTTTAGAGTAGTCTCAATGAATTTGCTCTTGAAAAGAGGCTTTTGAATTTGCTCTTGAAAAGAGGCTTTTCATATATATAAATGAAGTTAGAACTATGCATAAGTAATTGATAAACAGTATGAAAATTCATATAAAATAATCTTTTCTTTGTACTTTCTAGCTTTATCATCATTTTAGAAGAGAGCTGAATGTTGAAATTTCAAAGGCCATTTTCCAAAGTGCATGAAATGGAAAACCATTAATTTATCATACCCTGTTTTCCATTACAATAAAGGGTAGAAATGTTACATAGCCAGAAAAAACTAGTCAATGTTTAAAAGAGCCTTTCCTCTGAAAGTCAAGTACTGTAAAGTGAGAAAAACATATTTTTTAAAAAAACGTTTAATGTTTTTCAAGATATATATGAGTTTGATATAGCATTCTATTAGAGGCAGCATTACACAACAGACCTTTCTATGATGATAGATTTCTGGTGATGAAGCATGTGAAATGATAGAACAGTGGAAAAAATGAATTTAAATTTTATTTATTTTGAATACTTGTAAACAGAATGACTACACATTACTTGTAGCTACCACTGTGAACAGCATGAGAGTAATTACTATTTTTTATTTTATTATTTTTTATTTTTTTAATTTATTTATTTTTATCTCAATCACAGGTTAGTACTTTGAATCCCAGGCGTAGCCCCCTCCCTCAGTCCCTCCTACCCTCCCACTCCCTCCCTCATCTCCCTCCTCCCCGCCCCCTCCAAGTCCACCAACAGGGGAGGACCTCCTTCCCTTCCATCCAACCCCAGCTTATCCTGACTCCTCAGGGCTGGCTGCAATGTCTTCCCCTGGGATCTAGCCAGTCTGTCACTCCCCGGCTTGTATGGGGAAGGGTCAAAGAGTCAGCCATCAAGATCATGACTGAAACAGTCCCTGTTTCCCTGAATAGGGTCTTCAGTCCTACACCGGGCTATCATGAGCTCCATCTGTGCGGGGGTTCCAGGCCACATCCACACATGGTCCTTGATTGTAGAAACCGTCTCATACAAGACCCCTGTGCCTTGCTCAGTTTGGTCTTTATGGAGCTCTTGTTCTCCCATTTTAAATGTAATTTTAAAATGTAAGTAAAAAATAAATAACTATAAAAAAGTGAAAATCATATTTGCAGTACATTCCTATTTTTTAGGGCAACTTTAATGTAAATTATTATGATTATGTTCTCTGCAGTCAGTCTGCTACTCATGAATGACTTGAAAAAATTTCATTCACAATGTTAACATTTTGCATGACATTATAAATGTCTTATTTGTGATAAGAAATGGATTTTGTTGTATACAGTTTCCTTTCTCATTCATTTGTATGATGATATTTCAAAAGATATGTCTTTCGGGTATACATACAAAGTTTACCTTTTTGGTTTGAGATGAACTAAATGTAGATTTAAAGTAATGCTAAGCACTGAATAATGGACAGCTTGTATTAATATTTTGCCAGAACGAACAATAATATCTTACATAGTTTTTCAGAGTTAAATATAATTACCATTACATGATGCTTTTTTATTTTTTTAGCATGGTTTGCTTAGCCAAACAGGCATAAATAAAAGTAAGTTTATTGGTTCAGTAGACTATTGCAGTGATTTCAGGATCTTCGGTTGTGGCAATGTGATAACTTCTCTGCTCACTCTTCTTGTCATCTGCTTAGCAAAGCTATGCAAACTGACTAATTAAATGAAATGATTTCCTGTGATGTTAAAACTCCAAGATTATTTACAACTTTAGTTTATATATGTAAAAGTTTTCCTGAAAAAAAGTCCCTGTTTTTTGAACTCATGAAACTTCTATCAGCAATGTTCTACATTGAAAGTATATTGAGGGTTACATTCTTAGACATTTTCAAATTAGTTCTCTGTATTTCTTCTCAATTAGTTCTTTATAAACAGTTTTATTTTTTAAGATAAAAACTTGGAGGATCCAAGATGGCGGCTCTGGGAGGACACTGTGTCTGAGGAGCAAGACAGCAGTGTTGGCACAGTGACCAGGAGACTGAACTCTGGGACCTAAAACAACAGCATTTGTGATTCACAGGTGAGAAGAAATCCTGTGGTGTGGAAATAAATTGGAACCAACCTCAGGTCACTCAACCAATCCTTGGCAAAGGGCCTGGGGACCTTCAGGCTAACAGCTGCAGGCCTAGATTGGAGTGTAGAGCCTCTCACCCAGAGCCACAGCTCCTGTAGCCACCATCCCAGACCAGGGTACACAGCCTCCAGCCCACAGAGGAGTGCACAGCCTCTGGCCCAGGTTTGGGAACACAGCTACCAGCCCAGATCAGAGAGTACAGCCTCTGGCCTAGAATGAGGCACACAGCCTCCAACTTAGAGCAGAGCCCTTAGTTGCCGGCCCAGAGAGAAGTGCACAGCCCCCAGCCCAGAACAGGAGGCACAGCTGCAAGTCCAGAGCAGGGCTCACAGGCTCCAGCCTAGAGCAGGGCTCACAGCTGCCAACCAAGCACAACCTCTGGTCCAGAGTGGTGCTTTTAGCAACCATTCCAGACAAGGGTACACAGCCTTTGATACAGAGTGGGGCTTTAGCCGCAGGCCCAGAGTGGAGCACTTAGCTTCTGGCCCACAGACTTGCTGTGTGCCTGACTCACCTTCCCAGACAAAACTGTGGGCCCCAGGGCACCAAAACTGAGTTTCCCTATTGTTGGGAGAAAACCCCACAGCTAGGGAATCAGCAGGTTCTTCAAGAGGGCTTTGCCTCGAAAACAGTGTAACAACAGCAGCATCTCACCAAATTCAGAATGAGAAAACCAGCAGCAGGGCAAATGTCTCCAGGACTTCTACGGGTGAGAGGAGAACCTCCCTGCCTAACAAAGACCACAATTACCACTCAAGTCCATATGCCTGAGGTGAGCAGAGGCAATTCCTGAGAAATACCGGCAACTGAGTGACTATACCCAAAAAGCAAAGGAGGCAAACTTCAGGAAAAATCTCCTTCCTGCCAAGGGGATTCTCCCTACTTGAGGATTCCAGAAAGCACCAGAAACTAACAGCCAACACCTAAAATACCCCAATGTGTAGAGGTCAGCATAAAAGCTCAACCAACAAAAGACAAAGCAATATGTCATCTCCAGAACCCTGTCATCCAGGGGCAAGCAGCCCTGGACACCCCAGCATAATTGAAATTAAAGAAGGTTACATCTATGCTTATAAAGAGGACAATATAGAAAGCAAATAACATACATAAAGAATTAGAGGAAGATAAAATCAAACAGATTATGGCCATCTGTAAAGAAATGGAGGAAGAAATAGAGGAAGTTAAAGACAAATAGATTATGGCCATCAGTGAAGAAATATGGGAAGATGCAGCCAAACAGTTTGTGGCCTTCAAAGAAGAAATAATTAAATCACTGAAAGAAATAAAAGAAACAGAGGAATGTTCAAACAAATAGCTGAAGGAAGTAAAAGAAAAATAGGAAAATACAATCAGAGAGGTGAAGGAAACAAACAAAACAAATCAAGATCTGAAGATACAATTGGAAAAATTAAAGAAAACACAAAAGGAGGAAGTCAGAGAGAGGAAGAATATAGGGAAGAAAACAGGAACTACAGAGGTAAGCATAACCAACAGACTACAAGTGACAGAAAAAAAAATCTCAGGTGTAGAAGATACAATGGGAGAAATCGATGTATCTGTCAAAGAAAATGTTAAATCCAAAAATTCCTGACACAGACCATCCAAAAAATCCAAGACAATATGAAAAGACAAAGCCTAAGAATGATAAGAATAGAGGAAAAAGAAGATTCCCTCCTCCAAGGCCTAGAAAATATCGTCAACAAAATCATAGGAGAAAATTTCCCCTACTTAAAGAAGAGGCCTATAATACAAGACGTTTACAGGACACCTAATAAATTAGACCAGAAAAGAAAATCCTCCTGTGTCGTAATAATCAAAACAGTAATTATACAAAACAAAGAAAAAATACTAAAGCCTGTGAGAGGAAAAAGCCAAGTAACATATAATGGCAAATCCATCAGAATCACACCTGACTTCTCCACAGAGACTATGAAAGTCAGAAGGGCCTGGACAGATATCATGCAGACACTAAGAGAACATAGATGTCAACCCATGCTAATATATGCAGCAAAACTGTCAGTCATCATAGATGGAGAAAGCAAGATATTCAATGACAAAAATAAGTTCAAACAATACCTACCCACAAATCCACCATTACAGAATATACTAGAAGGAAAAATAGAATTCAGGAAAATTAACTACATTCAGGAAAACACAGGAAATAAATGACCTCATTATAGCAGAACTGAAAGTAGCCAAACACACTAACATAACCAACAGCAAACTCAAAGCATCTAATAACTAGGGTCGTTAATCTCTCTCAATATCAATGGACTCAATTGTCCAATAATAAGACTCAGACTAACAGAATTGATACATAAATTAGACCCCAAAACCTGTTGTATACAAGAAACACACCTAAGTCACAAAGATAAACATTACCTGAGAGTAAAGGGCTGGAAGATGGGTTTCCAACCAAATGGACACAAGAAGCAGGCAGGAGTAGCCATTCTAATATCTAATAAAATAGATTTTCAATGAAAATTAATCAAAAAAGATAGGGAAGTTCATTTCATACTCATCAAAGGAAAACTCCACCAAGAAGACACGACAATTCTGAACATCTATGCCCCCAAAACAAGAGGACCCACATTGGTAAAAGAAGCACTAATAATACTGAAAACACACATAGATCCTCACACATTAATAGTGGGAGACTTCAATATCCCACTCTCAACAAAGGACAGGTCAACAAACCAGAAATTAAACAAAGAAACAATGACTCTCTAACAGGTCATGAATCAAAAGGACCTAAAAGACATCTTCAGAAACTTTCACCCATACACAAAAGAAATTACCTTCTTCTCAGCACCTTATGGAACCTTCTCCAAAATAGACCATATAGTTGTTCACAAAACAAGTCTCAACAGATATAAAAAGATTGAAATAATCCCATGTATCCTATCTGACCACCATGGAATAAAGCTGAATCTCAAGGACAACAGAAATAACAAAAAGCCTACACAGACATGGAAACCGAACAACTTGCTACTCAATGACTACTAGCTCAGGGAAAAAATAAATAAAGAAATTAAAATCTTCCTAGAATTCAATGAAAATGAAAGCACAACATACCCAAACTTATGGGGCACAACAAAAGCAGTGCTAAGAGGAAAGTTCATAACACTAAGTACCTTCAATAAGAAATTAGAACATATCATGCAAGCAACTTAATAGCTCACCTAAGAGCCCTAAAGGGAAAAAAAAAGAACTAGCAGACACACCAAAGAGGAGTAGACAGCTGAAAATAACTAAAATCAGTGCTGAAATCAATCAATTAGAAACAAATAAAACAATCCTAAGAATCAATGAAACTAAGAGTTGGTTCCTTGAGAAAATGAACAGGATAGAAAAACCCTTAGCCAAAGTAACTGAAAGGCAAAGAGGCAATATCCAAATCAACAAAATCAGAAATGAAAAGGGGAACATAACAACAGACACTGAGGAATTTCAAACAATCAGTAGGTCTTACTTCAAAAGCCCATATGCCACAAAATTTAAAAATCTAAATGAAATGGACAATTTTCTTGATTGATTCCAATTACCAAAGCTGAATCAAGACCAGGTAAATCAATTAAATAGTCCTATATCCACTAAGGAAATAGAAGTGGTTATTAAAGGTCTCCCATGCAAAAAAAAGCCCAGGGTCTGATGATCTCAGTGCAGAATTCTACCACACCTTCAAAGAAGAGGTAACACCAATACTCTTTAAAATCTTCCACAAAATAGAAAAAGAAGGAACCCTACCAAACTCATTCCATGAAGCCACAGTCACCTTGGTAACTAAACCTCACAAAGACCCAACAAAGAAAGAGAATTTCAGGCCAATCTCCCTTATGAACATTGCTGCAAAAATACTCAACAAAATACTGTTGGACTCCCGAGGTGGGGAGACCCTCCGTTCCTCTGGATAGACACCAGACCTCAATAACCCACAAAAACAGAACTCTTGATGCAAATAGCAAGAGGTTTAATTAGAAGCAGGTATGCCAGGGCTCCGCACACAGCTCCCAGGCAAGGGGGTGGTACAGAGTGCCCAGCAACAGAATCACAGAGTTTATAAAGGCAAAAAAAAAAAAAAAACAGGAGGGGGTCTAGGGGTAAGGGACTTTCCTAACGGGGCAGTCTGTGATTGGCTGCTCCCAGTTGTGCTGACTAGGGGACAGTTAGAGATTGTATCCATAGCTACAGAAGGGCATCTCTTAGAAATGTTTTGTATCAGATCCGGGTTTGGTATTGTATCAGATCGGGGTTTGGTAATGATTAAAGCTCAGTTCCCATGGTTAGTTCCCATGGTTAGGGCCAAGTTAAAATTTTCCATCCTTACAATACTTGAAAACTGAATCCAAGAACACATCAAAGATATCATCCACTATGACCACGTAGACTTCACCCCAGGTATGCAGGGCTGGTTCAATATCAGAAAATCTATCGATGTGACCCACCATATAAACAAACTTAATGAGAAAAAAAACACATGATAATCTCCTTAGATGCTGAAAAAGCATTTGAGAAAATCCAACATACATTAATGTTTAAAGCATTGAAGATATCAGGGATATAAGGCACATACCTGAACATAGTAAAGACAATATACAACAAGCCTATAGCAAACATCAAACTAAATAGAGAGAAACTTCAATCAATCCCACTGAAATCAGGGACAAGGCAAGGCTGCCTACTCTCTCCATATCTCTTCAGCATAGTTCTTGGAGTCCTAGCTAGAGTAATAAGACAATTAAAGGAGATAAAGGGGATACATATCGGAAAGGAAAAAGTCAAAGTATCATTATTTGAAGATGATATGATAGTATGCCTGAGTGACCACAAAAATTCTATGAGAGACCTCCTACAGATGATAAGCACCTTCAGAAAAGTATCTGGATAAAAAACATTAACTCAAAAGAAAAAATGCAGTAGCCCTCCTGTATACAAAAGACAAAAGGGCTGAGAAAGAAATCACAGAAACAACACCCTTCACAATAGCCACAAAGGAATAAAGTACCTCGGTGTAATACTAACAAAGAAAGTCAAAGAACTGTATTAAAAACATTTCCAGTCTCTGATGAAAAAATTAGAAGAAGATATCAGAAAAAATGGAAATATTTCCCATGCTCTTGGCTTGGCAGGATTAAAATAGTAAAAATGGACATCTTAACAAAAGCAATCTACAGAATCGATTCAATTCCCATCAAAATCCCAACACAATTATTTACAGAATTTGAAAGAAAAAAAAATCTCAGTTTCATATGGAATAACAAGAAACCCAGAGTTGCTAAAACAATCCTCTACAATAAAACATCTTCTGGAGGTATCTCCATCCCTGATCTCAAGCTGTACTATACAGCAACAATACTAAAAACTTCATGATACTGGCATAGAAACAGACTTGTGGACCAATGAAATTGAATAGAAGACCCTGAAATAAACCCACACATTTATGGATAACTGATCTTTGACAAAGATGCCAAAACCATAAAATGAAAAAAGGCAGTATCTTCAACAAATGGTGCTGGTCTAACTCGATGTCTACATGTAGAACAACGCAAATAGATCTGTACTTATGAGCCTGTACAAAACTAAAGTCCAAATGGATCAAAGACCTCAATATAAAACCAGACACACTAAACCTGTTTAGAAGATAGAGCAGGGAAGAGCCTTGAACTCATTGGAATAGGAGACAACTTCCTGAAGAGAATATTAACAGCACAGGCTCTAAGAGCAACAATAAATAAATGGGATCTCATGAAACTGAAAAGCTTCTGTAAAGCAAAGGACACTGTCATAAAGCAAAACGACTGCCTAAAGATTGGGAAAGCATCTTTACCAACCCTAAATCTGACAGAGGGCTAATATCCAGTATACCTAAAGAACTCAAGAAGTTAAACAGTAACAAATCCAGTAATCCAATTAAAAAATGGAGTAAAAAGAGCTAAGCAGAGAATTCTTGATAGAGGGATATGGAATGGCAGAGAAACACTTAAAGAAATGCTCAACGTCATTAGTCATCAGGGAAATGCAAATCAAAACGACCCTGAGATTTCACCTTACACTCATTAGAATGGCTAAGATCAAAAACTCAAGTGACAACACGTGCTCTAGAGGTTGTGGAGAAAGGGGAACCATCCTCCATTGCTGATGGGAATGTAAACTTCTACAAACTCTTTGGAAATCATTCCGGTGCTTTCTCAGACAATTAAAAATAGAGCTTCCTCGATATCCAATTATACCACTCCTAAGCGTATATCTAAAAGAGGCTCAAGTACACAATAAGGACATTTTCTCAAACATGGTTGTAGCCACTTTATTTATAATAGCCAGAAGCTGGAAATAATCCAGATGCTCCTCAACTGAGGAATGGATACAGATATTGTGGTACATCTACACAATGGAATATTACTCAGCAACGAAAAACAAGGAAATCATGGAATTTGCAGGTAAATGGTGGGAACTGGACAAGGTCATCCTTAGTGAGCTATCCCAGAAGCAGAAAGACATACACGATATATACTCACTCATATAGACATATCATATAGGATAAACCTACCAAAAATCTACACACCTAAAGAAACTAATCAAGAAGGAGAACTCTGGCTAAATTGCTTAATTCCCATTCAGAAAGGCAAAGAGGATGGGCATCAGAAGAAGGAAGATGATGCAGCTAGCATAGATATGACCTGATAAATTGGGTCATATAGAAGGGGAAGAATTGTAGCCAGCCCTGAATAGACATGATAAGGTAAGGTCCCATGGAAGGGGGGTGAGGTCTTCCCCTATCTGTGGACTTGGAGGGGGCAGGGAGAAGATCAGGGAGGGATGTGGAGAGTGGGAGGGAATGAGTGAGGAGGCTAAGGCTGGGATACAAAGTACATAACCTGTGATTAATATAAAAATAAATAAATTATTTTTAAAAAAGGGGGGAAGAGGCCCTTGCCTATCAAGGTAGTAGGGACTGGGAATATGGGGAAAAAGAGACAGTGGATGGGATGAGAGAGGAGAGGGAAGGGGCCTGCAGGGGAGTTACAAAGCCTACAAGTTTAATGATTTCCTGCTTTTTTAAATGCTGAATAGTATACCATTTTTTAAATATACCAGAATTTCAGCATCCATTCCTCAGTAGAGGCACATCTGAGTTCTGTCCAGATTCAGGTTATTAGGAATAAAACTGCTATGAAAATGGTTGATAAAATATCTATGTTGTATACTTGAGCATATTTTGGATATATGCCCAGCGGTATAGTTGGATCTTGAGGTAGCACTATTCCTAATTGTCTGAGAAAGCACAAGATTGATTTCCAAAGTGGTTGTACATGTTTACATTCCCACCAGTAATGGAGGAGGGTTCCTCTTTCTCTATAACCCTCCAGCCAGTGCTGTCACTTTAGTTATTGATCTTAGCCATTCTGATGAGTATAAGTTGAAATATCACGGTTGTTTGATTTTCATTTCCCTGATGTCTAAGGAAACTGATAAAGGTTATACTTTCTTTAAGTGATCGTATACCATTTGTTATTCCTCTTTTGAGAATTCTCTGTTTAGCACTTACCCCATTTTTAAACTGGATTACTTTATTTGTTGCTTTTTAACTTCATGAGTTCTTTATATATTGTGAACATAAGCACTCTGTCAGATATAAGGTTGGTGAAGATCCTTTCCCAGGTTGTAGGCTGTCATTTTATTCTTTTGAAAGTGTGCTTTACTTTGCAGAAGATTTTAAGTCTCATGAGGTCCCATTTATTGATTGTTGACCTTAGAGCCTGTGCTATTGGTGTTCTGTTCAGTAAGTTATCTCCTGTGCCAATGAGGTCAAGGCTCTACCCCAATGTGTCTCATTTTATGTTAAGATCTTTGATTTACTGAGACTTTAGTTTGTGCAGGGTGATAAATTTGGTCTTATTTGCAATTCTCTAAATGTAGACATCCAGTTAGACCAGCACCATTTGTTGAAGATGTCATCTTTTTTCCACTGTATTGTTTTGGATTCTTTGTCAAAAATCAAGTACCTGTAGGTGTGTGGGTCTATTAGCATTTTTCTACGTGTAGACACTCAGTTACACCAGCCTCATTTGTTTAAGATGCTGCCTTTTTTCCATTATATGGGGTTTTTTTTAGTCAAAAATCCAATATCCACATATTTGTAGGTTTATTTCTAGGTAGTCTATTCTATTCCATTGATCCACCATTCAGGCTCTATGCCAGAACCATGCAGTTTTTATTACTGTTGCTCTATGGTACAGCTTGAAGTCAGGGACAGAGATATACCTCCGGACAATCTGTTGTTGTACAACAACATTGTTTTAACAATTTTGTTTTATTTTTGTTCTTGTTTTTCCATAGGGAATTGAGAATTGTTGTTTTACTTTTTGTAAAGATTTGTGTTTGTATTTTAATGGGAATTGCTTTGGGCAGAATGGACATTTCCCCTATGTGAATCGGATTGATCCGTGAGCATGAGAAATCTTTCCTTCTTCTGATATCTTCTTTGTTTCCCTTCGTCAAAGACTTGACATTTTTTTTTTTTCAAACAGGTCTTTCACTTGCTTGGTTAGAGTCACACAAACCCATGTTATGTCATTTGTGGCTATGGTGAAGGGTATAGTTTCCTTAATTTCTTTCTCACCACTTTTATCTTTTGTATGTAGGAGAACTATGATTTTTTTTTAGTTTATTTTGTATCCAATGATTATGCTGAATGTTTTTATCAGCTGAAGGATTTCTCCGGTAGACTATCATATAATCTGCAAATAGTGATACTTTTATACTTTCTTGCTTTCAAATATGTATTCCCTTGATCTCCTTTAGTTGTCTAACTAGGACATCAAGTACTATGTTGAAGAGATATGGAGAGAGTGGGCAGCCTTGCCTTGTCCCTGACTTCAGTAGATATGATTTAAGTAACTCTCTGTTTAGTTTGATGTTATCTATAGGCTTGCTGTATATTGTCTTTTCTATTGTTTGTTTATGTGCCTTTTTTCTCTGATCTCTCCAAGACTTTAAACATGAATGTTTGTTGGATTTTGTCAAATGCTTTTTCAGTATCTAAGGACATGATCCTGTGTCTTTTCTCCTTCAGTTTGTTTATATAGTAGATTACATTGATGGATTGCCACAAAATGAACTGCTCCTGCAAGCCTGGAATGAAGTATACTTGGTAATGGGTATGATATCTTTCCTGTGTTCTTTGATTCAGTTTGCGAGTATTTTTGCAACAATATTAATAAGAGATATATGTCTGAGTTCTCTTTTTGGTTGGGTCTTTGTGAGGTTTAAGTGTCAAAGTGACTGTGCCCTCATAGAATGAGTTTGGTAATGTCTCTTCTCTTTCTATTTTGTGGAATAGCTTGAAGAAAACTAGAGTTAGTTATTGTTTGACTGTCTGGTAGAAGTCTGCACTGAAATTATCTGTCCCTGGGCTTCTTTTGGAAGGGAGACTTTTGGTGACGGCTTCTATTTCCTTGGGGATATATAGGAATATTTAATATATTTACCTGACTTTATTTAATTTTGGTAAATATAATCTATCAAGAAAATTGTCTATTTCATTTAGATTTTTTATATTTTATATTTTTATTTTTTATTAATTAAACTTTATTCACTTTAAATTTTTAAAGATTGTGGTACATAGTCTTTTCTAATGAGACCTAAAGGATGTTTGCATTTCCTTAGTGTCTGTCATTTTGTCTTCCCTTTCTTCTCAGATTTTGCTGATTTGGATAGTTTCTCACTGTCTTTTAGTTAGCTTGGCTTAGGGGTTGTCTGTCTTGCTGATTTTCTCAAAGAATCATCTCTTGGTTTCAATGATTTTTGAATTGTTTTCTTTTTTTTTCTAATTCATTGATTTCAGCTTTGATTTAAATTATTTCCAATCATCTACTCTTCATTGGTGTGTCTGCCTCATTTTTTTTTTCTAATGCTTTTAGGCGTGCCATTTCATTGCTTGTATGAGATGTCTTAAACTTCTTTCTGAAGGCATTTAGTGCTTTAAACTTTCCTCTTAACACTGCTTTCATTGTGTCCCATAATTTTGGGTAACTTGTGTCTTAATTTTCATTGAATTTTTGGAAGTCTCTAAATCCTTTTTTTTCATTTCTTTTCTGTCCCAGCTGTCATTGGGTAGAGAGTAGTTTAGTTTCCATGTGTATTTATGCTTTTTGTTATTTCTGTTGTTGTTTAGGTCTAGTTTTAGGCCGTGGTGGTCTGATAGGATACAAGGGATTGTTTCTACCTCCTTGGTATCTGTTGAGACTTGTTTTGTGCTCCACTATGCAGTCATTTTTTATGCATAAAAATTTAATATTAATTACAGTTTATTCACTTTGTATCTTGGCTGTAGGCCTCTCCCTCATTCCTCCCCATCCCTCCCTGATCTCCTCCCATGCCTATCTTCAAGTCCACTGATATAGGAGATACTCCTTCCCCTCCATCTGAACCTAGCTTATCAGGTCTCATCAGGGCTGGCTTTCTTTCATTCTTCTGTGGCCTGGTAAGCCTGCTCCCCCCTCAGATGGAAGTGATCAAAGAACCAGCCACTGAGTTCATGTCAGACACAGTCCCTTTTCCCTTACTAGGGAACATACCTGGATATTGAGGTTCTATGGGCTACATCTGTGCAGGGATTATAGTTTATTTCCATGCTTGGCCCTTGTTTGGAGTATTAGTCTAAGAAAAGACCCTTGAGCCCACATTTCTTGGTTCTTTTGCACACTTTGTGGAGCTCCTGTCCCCTCCAGGACATTCAACACCCCTTCTTTAATAAGATTCCCTGCAATATGCACAATGTTTGCCTATTTGTGTCAGCATCTGCTCTGATTCTCTATTTGGTAGAGCCTTTCAGAGGTCTAGTCTGGTAGGCTCTTGTCCTGTTCCCTGTTTTCTCCTGTTTCCAATGTCCAACCCATTTGCTTTTCTCAGTGAGGATTGATCACCTTAACCAGGGTCATCCTTCTTGCTCAGCTTCTTTATGTGTACAGATTTTGGTTTGTTTATTCTATATTATATGCTTAATATCCACTTATAAGTGAGTATATACCACGTGTATCTTGCTTCTTCTGGAATACCTCACTCAGGGAAATAAACCCAATCCAAGAACACATAAAAGAGACCATCCATCATTACCAAGTAGGGTTCATCTCAGGCATTCAAGGGTGGTTCATTATACAGAAATCCAACACTGTAGTCTACCATATAAACAAATTTAAGGAGAAAAAACACATAATCATCTCCTTATATGCCGAAAAAGCATTTGACAAAATCCAACACCCATTCGTGTTTGAAGTCTTGGAGAGATCAGGGATACAAGGCACTTACCTAAACATTGTAAAGACAATATGCAACAAGCCTATAGCCTACATCAAACTAAATTGAGAGAAACTTAAATAAATCCCACTGAAATCAGGGACAAGGCAAGGCTGCCCACTCTCTCCATATCTATATCCCATAGTACTTGAAATCATAGCTAGAGGAATAAGATAACTAAAGGAGATCAGTGGAATAGAAATCAGAAATGAAGAATTCAAAGAATCACTATTTGCAGATGATATAATATGATCGTATACATGATTAATCCCAAAAATTCAACCAGAGAACTCTTCAGCTGATAAACACTTTCAGCAAAGTGCTTGGATACAAAATTAACTCAAAATAATTAGTTGCCCTCTTGTATAGGAAAGACAAAAAGGGCTGAAAAAGAAATTAGGGAAAATGCACCCCTCTCAATAGCCACAAATAACATAAAGTATCTTAGTGTAACTCTAATCAAGCAAGTGAATGACCTGTTTGAAAGAAATCAGAGAAGATATAAGAAGTTGGAAAGATCTCCCATGTTCATGGGTCAGCAGGATTAACTTGGTGATCAGTTTTTGAGAAGGTTATATCAGGTGCTGAGAAGAAGGTATACTCTTGAGTTTGGGTAAAAATTTCTATAGACATCTATTGGGTTTATTTGATTTGGGACCTCTTTAAGTATCATTATATCCTCAGTTATTTTCTGCTTAGATGATCTGTTCCTTGGTGAGAGTGGAGTGTTGAATTCTCCCACCATTTAAGTGTTGGGGTATATGTGATTTAAGCTTTAATAATGTTTTATTTACAAGTGTAGGAGTTCTTTTGGGGCATAGGTGTTCAGGATTGTGATGCCTTCATGGTGGATTTTTCCTTTGATGAGAATGAAATGCCCTTCCTCATCTTTTTTGATCATTTTTTACTTGAAAATCTATTTTATTAGATATTAGGATAGGTGTTCCAGTGTGTTTTGTGGGTCTGGTTGCTTGAAAAGTCTTTACTAACCCTTTACTCTGATGTAGTATCTGTCTTTGTTGCAGAGGTGTGTTTCTTAAATGCAGCAGAATGTTGGATCCTTTTCCTCAACCATTCTGTTAGTCTGTTTCTTTTTATTGGAGGGTTTAATCCATTGATGTTGATAGATAACAGTGACCAATGAATGTTAGTTCTTTTTGTGTATGTGGGGGGGCTGTTATTGTGTTTCTATGTTTCTTTAATTTTTTTTGTTGTTGTGAAGTTACCTATATCCTGTGTTTTCTTGGCTGTAGTTGCTTTCATTGAATTAGAATTTTTCTTCTATTACCTTCTGTAGGACTGGTTTGCTGTGCAGATATTGTTTAAGTTTAGTTCTGTCATGGAATATTTTGTTTCCTCCATCTCTGTTGATTGAAAGCTTTACCGGTTATAGTAGTCTGGGTTGGCATCTGTGGTCTCATAGATTCTGCATGGTATCAGCCCAGGGCCTTCCTCCTTTCTGTTCGAGAAGTTTGGGGTGATTCTGTATGTCACCTGGCCTTTTTCTCTTGCTGCTTTTAATATTTTCCCCTTGTTCTGTAGGTTTAGTGTTTTGACTATTATGTGAAGTGGGGAGGTTCTTTTCTGTTCTAGTCTATTTGGTGATTTATAGGCCTCTTGTATGTTTAAGGACAAGTCTTTCTTTAAGTTGGGAACATTTTCTTCTATGATTTTCTTGAAAATATTTTCTAGACCTCAGAGCCTGGAATATTTTTTTGTCTATTCCTATTATTCTTAGATTTTGTTTTGTTTTGTTTTTATTCATTTATTTGTTTATTTTTAGAGCTTCCTTGATTTCTTGGATATTTTGAATTTGGAACTTTTCTAATTTTATTTTTTCTTTGATTGATCTATCAGTTTCTGCAATTGTATCTTTAGCACCTGAGATACTTTCTTTCAACTCTTGTATTCTGTGGGTGATGTTTGCCTTTGTGCTTCCTGATCTTTTCTCTGTTCTCCAGTTACAGCGTTTTCTCTGTTTGTGTTTTCTATGTTGATTCTAATTCTGTTTTCATGTCTTTCAGCCATTTCCTTCATCTGTTTAAATGTGGATTTCTGTCTTTCCATCCTGGCTTCTGTTATTTAGTTTATTTAGTCTCTATTTGCCTCTGCTTGTGCCTCTACATGTGCCTCTATATGTTTGACTGTATTTGCCTGTATTTCTTTGGGAGCTTTATTTCCTCATTATGTGCCTCTAATAAAAGTATAAGTATAGATTTGAGATATTTTTCCTGTGTCTTATGAATTAAAATATCCATTTTGAGGTGGTTGCTGTTGATACCATGATATCCCGGTTTTTGTTTCATGCATTCTTATCCTGACCTCTAGTTATCTGCTTATGTGTAACCTTCATTTTTTGTTCCCAGAGTCTGTTCTTTAGACTGGGTCCATCTGACACTGGAGTCTGGGGTATTCTTAGGAAAGATGAGGGAGGTTTACCAGTTTGAGAGTGGATATTGGTGTTTCAGCTTTAGTTAAGGGGGGAAGGTCAGAGGAGCATGTGTGCAAGAGTGGGAGTGTGTGTGGAAGTGTGACTTGAAGGAGAGGGTGCTAGGACCTATATATACCTGGAATGATGGAGCATAAGTACAGATTGGGGTGCTGGTGTTGTTCTCTTGCACAATATTCCTGTGCAGTTGTCCTGAATGCTTCAGTTTCCCACAGGTCTGTGGTACTGTTCTCCATGTTCATATCTTATTGGGTTGAAGTGTCTTGGCTGTAGAAATACTTTGCCTGAATTCCACTGGGAGAACCAACAAACAAAAGCTTCAATGTTGAGAATGCTATTCTTGGGATCCCTATGTTGCCCACAGTGGGATTGTGGGTTGGAGGGATTCAATGTCTGCTGCTAGAGTAGAGGGACCCTGTATCTGGGGCTCTCCTTGCAGTCACTGGTAGCAACACTCACTTTCTCTCAGCGCAATGAGGAGAGCACAAGGGTTCTTCCCATCCTCTTCTCTCAGATTTGGGCCTGTAGTGGCAAATGAAAGTATAGGAGATCACTGTTGTCAGCTGTTTGGCAGGGAGAGTTGTCCTAGGGAAGCCACCTCTGTAGTCTCTGTCACAGAGTATGAAGGATGCTCCTTAGGGAAGCCACTGCTGCAATCACAGAGCTGGGAGGCCCTTACTGCTGCTGTCTCTGCTGTATCAATCAGCAAGAATGGAGACTCCTGATTAAGAAAACCACTGTTGCCTCTGTTGAGCAGGGAGGCTGGTGCTTGGAGCAATGGGAAGTACCGGGGTTATAGAATATTCAACACTCTCAGACCTTGGAGACATCCAAGGTGACCTGGATCCAAACTGTCCCAACTCGTGGGTTGTCTCCTTTTGCCCAGGAAGCTTCAAAGTTCTGGCTTCAGCTGCCTGCCCATTCACCAATATCTGAGTTTCAGATCCTCTGTCCCTCAGATTAGGTATGTGTTGTGTGCCGCCACCTTGGACTCCTCCTATTTTTTTTCCAAGAGAAGGTTTCTCTGTGCAGCCCTGGCAGTCACAGAACTCACACTCTGTTGGCCAGGCCATCCTCAAACTCAGAGATCCTCTTGATCCCCCTGAGTACTAGAATTAAAAGTGTGTGCTGGGAAGGTCTGGCTTTACCCACCTTTCTGCCTACCATTACTTGTTTCATTCAGAAGTAGGGCAGCACAGGATGAGCAAATGGTTCTGTTGGGACTAAGAGGCATTAGGTTTTTATGCTTCTCATTTTTTGGAAATTGACCATTTAAATAGCTACTTTGGGATGGAAACTTCTCACTGTGTTATAATACAGGAAACATTTTCTTTAAGTTGCAGGATAAAGTAATTTCTAGCACAAGATTTTTTTGTTAATCTTTGGTGTTAAACATGCTGAAACCCATCTGTGTTGAAAGTTATTTTTGTTTTATTTTGAGACACTTTATATTTTTATATTTTCACTTTATTTCAAAATATTTTATTTAGAAAATAAAAGCTTCTTAGGCCAAACATAAAATCTAAGCCACAGGATTATAAGGTTATATGGTTGGGAAAATCTCTACACTATGTATTCATAACTAGGTGCATACCATATGGTAGATTATAAGAGTTTTCATCTTAAAATTTATTCAGTTTTACAATTTTCTACCTTTGACATTAAATTTTTTATTGTTTTTTATTTTTATATCGATCAGAGGTTAGGCACTTTGCATCCCTGGCGTAGCCCCCTCCTTTTTCCCCTCCCACTCTCCCCATCCCTCCCTCATCTCCTCCCAGCCCACTCCAAGTCCACCTACAGGGGAGGATCTCCTCCCCTTCCATCCAACCCCAGTTCATCTTGTCTCCTCAGGGCTGGCTACAATGTCCTCCCCTGAGATCTAGCCAGGCTGTTACTCCCTGGCGTTTATGGTGGAGAGTCAAAGAGCCAGCCATCGAGTTCATGTCTGAAAAAGTCCCTGTTCCCCTTACTAGGGTCTTCAGTTGGATGTCGAGCTACTATGGGACACTTCTGAGCAGGAGTTCTAGGACATATCCATACATGGTCCTTGGTTGGAGAAACTGTCCCATAGAAGACCCCTGTGCCCTGCTCAGTTTGATCTTTGTGGAGCCATTCTTCTCCACAAGAGTAATTAACTTCCCCTATTTTTATTATTATTTCCCGCCCTCTGCTGAAGGCTTGGTTGTGATTCCTAATATCTGCTTTGATACATTGCTATACTGATTCTTTCAGAGGCCCTCTTTGGTATGCTCCTGTCCTGTTGCTTGTATTATACTCCGTTCAATGTCCATCCCATTGGTTCATCTAAACAAGCATTGGTATACCAACCTGGGGTCCTCCTTCTTGTATATCTTCCCTACGTGTATAGATTTCAGCATGACCTTCATATCCTATAGGTCTGTATAAGTGAGTATACATCATATGTTTCTTTCTGCTTTTAGGATACCTCACTTAGGATGATCGTTTCCACGTCCCACCATTTGACTATGTATTTCATGATTTCCTCCTTTTTAATTGCTGAGTAGTATTCCATTGTGTAGAAGTACCATAAATTCTGTATCCATTCCTAAACTGAGGGACATCTGGATTGTTTCCAGGTTCTGGCTATTACAAATAAAGCAGCTACCAGCATAGTTGAGCAAATGTCCTTCTTGTGTACTTGAGCATCTTTTGGATATATGCCTAAGAGTGGTATAGCTGGGTCTTGAGGAATCACTATTCCTAATTGTCTAAGATAGCGCCAAATTGATTTCCAGAGTGGTTGTACAAGTTTGCATTCCCACCAGCAATGGAGGAGGGTTCCTCTTTCTCCACAACCTCTCCAGCATGCATTGTCACTAGAGTTTTTGATATTAGCCATTCTGGTGGGTGTAAGTTAAAATCTCAGGGTCCTTTTGATTTTCATCTCCCTGATGACTAAGGATGTTAAGCATTTCTTTAAGTGTTTTTCTCCCATTTTATAATCCTCTACAATCAGTTCTCTTTTTAGCTCCATAACCCATTTTTTAAATTGGATTACTTGATTTCTTACTTTTCAACTTCTTGAGTTCTTTATATATACTGGATATTAGGCCTCTGTCAGAAGTAGGATTGGTAATGACCCTTTCCCAGTCTGTTGGCTGTCATTTTGTTTTGATGACAGTGTCTTTTGCTTTACATAAGCTTTTCAGTTTCATGAGGTCCCATTTATTGATTGTTGACCTTAGAGCCTGTGCTGTTGGTGTTCTATTCTGGAAGTAGCCTCCTGTGCCAATGAGTTCTAGGGTCTTCCCCACTTTTTCTTCTAACTGGTTTAGTTTGTCTGGTTTTATGTTGAGGTCTTTGATCAACTTTGAATTTAGCTTTGTGTAAGGTGATAAATATGTATCTATTTTCATTTTTCTTCAAACAAATATCCAGTTGGACCAGCACAATTTGTTGAAGATGTTGTCTTTTGTCCATTGAATGGTTTTGGCTTCTTTGTCAAAAATCAACTTTCCATAGGTATGTGGGTCCACTATTCTATTTCTATGCCAATACCATGCAGTTTTATTACTATTGCTCTGTGGTACAGCTTGAGGTCAGGGATAGAGATACCTCCAGTTGATCTGTTGTTGTAGAGGATTGTTTTGGAGATTCTGGGTTTTTTGTTTCTCCATATGAAGTTGAGTGTTTTTCTTTCAAGGTCTGTGAAGAACTGCGAAGGTATTTTGATGGGAATTGCATTGAATCTGTAGATTGCTTTTGGCAATATGGTCATTTTCACTATGTTAATCCTACCAATCCATGAGCACAGGAGGTCTTTCCACCTTCTAATATCTTCTTCGATTTCTCTCTTCAGAGGTTTGAAGTTTTTTTTCATATAGATCTTTCACTTGCTTGGTTAGAGTCACCCCAGGGTACTTTATGTTATTAGTGGCTATTGTAAAGGGTGCTGTTTCCCTAATTTCCTTCTCGGCCCTTTTGTCTTTGGTGTACAGGAGGGCTTCTGATATTTTTGAGTTGATTTTGTATCCAGCCACTTTACTGAAGGTGTTTATCTGTTGAAGCAGTTCTCTGGTTGAATTTTTGGGGTCACTCATGAATATTATCATATCATCTGCAAATAGTGATACTTTGAATTCTTCCTTTTCAATTTGTATCCACTTGATCTCCTTTAGTTGTCTTATTGCTGTAGCTAGGATTTCAAGTTCTATGTTGAAGAGATATGGAGATAATGGGCAGCCTTGTCTAGTCCCTGATTTCACTGGGATTGGTTTAAGTTTTTCTCCATTGAGTTTGATATTAGCTATAGGCTTGGTGTACATTGCCTTTACTATGTTTAGGTATGTGCCTTTTATCCCTAATATCTCTAAGACTTTAAACATGAATGGGTGTTGGATTTTGTCAAATGCTTTTTCGGCATCTAGGGAGATGATCATGTGGTTTTTTTCTCCTTCAGTTTGTTTGTATGGTGGATCACATTGATGGATTTGCGTATATTGAACCACTCTTGCATGCCTGGGATGAAGCCTACCTGGTCATGGTGGATGATATCATTTATGTGTTCGTGGATTCGGTTTGCAAGTATCTTATTGAGTATTTGTGTATCAATGTTCATAAGAGAGATAGGTCTGAAGTTCTCTTTTCTGGTTGGATCTTTGTGTGGTTCAGGTATCAAGGTGACTGTGGCTTCATAAAAAGAGTTTAGTAATTTTCCTTCCATTTTTATTCAGTGAAACACTTTATAGAGAATTGGTGTTAGGACTTCTTTGAAGGTCTGGTAGAATTCTGCACTAAAAGCATCTGGACCAGGGATTTTTTTCCTAGGGAGGCTGTTGATGACTTCTTCTATTTCCTTGGGGGATATAGGTCTATTCAATCTTCCTATCTGATCTTGGCTTAATTTAGGTAGGTGGAATCTCTCAAGAAAATTGTCCATTTCCTTGAGATTTTCAAATTTTGTGGCATATAGGCTTTGGTAGTAAGACCTAATGATTATTTGGATTTCCTCAGTGTCTGTAGTTATTTCCCCCTTTTCGATTCTGATTTTGCTGATTTGGACTGTTTCTCTTTGCCTTTTTGTTAATTTTTCTAGGGACTTGTCTATCCTGTTGCTTTTCTCAAAGAACCAGCTGTTGGTTTCATTGATTCTTTGAATAGTCTAATTGATTAATTTCAGCCCTGAGTTTGATTATTTCCAGCC
>CM053742.1:100787347-100801696 GCA_028658305.1 Pachyuromys duprasi
TTGAAGATTATAAACATTAACTGAATTTTTTTAGCCTTTTGAACATTCCATTTATATCCATAGTCCAATTATTACAGGGTTATTAGTTTTCACTACCCTTTGTTTCTGTTTTATTTATTTACATTCTTCTTCTTCTTCTTCTTCTTCTTCTTCTTCTTCTTCTTCTTCTTCTTCTTCTTCACAATTTATTAACTTTGTATCCCAGGTTTAGCCCCCTCTCTCATCTCCTCTCAGTCTTACCTTCCCTCTCTCTTCCTTCCCTAATCCCTCCTCCGTAGTCCACTATCAGTGCATCCTTTGGTATACACACACACACACACACACATAATATATATATATATATATATATATATATATTCTGAATATTAATCCGCTACCAGATATATAGCTGAAAAAGATTATTTCCTACTCTTTGGGTTTCTTTTTCTTTTTGAGTTTCTTTTTCATTGAGATGACTGTTTATATGGAAGGTTTTTGGTTTAATGGGGGACCCACTTACCAATTAATTCCTTTATTTTAATTCCTGGGAAAATGGAGTCATATTTAGAAAGTCCTTTGTAACACCTCTATGTTGTAGAGTACTGACTGTTTTATTCAAGCAGTTTTAACATTTCAGATTTTAATTTGAGGTCTTTGATGATCTTGGAGTTGATTTTTATATAGGGTGATAGCTATGGGTCTGGTTCCATTCTTCTACTTCTGGACATCCAGTTTTCCCAGTACCATTTGTTGAAGGTGCTATCTTTCCTTCAGTGTATGTTTTTGACAACTTTCTCAAATATAAGTTGGCTGTGCATATGTGTCCTCATGCACACATTTTCTGTTTTGCTTCATTGGCCTACATGTCTGTGTTTGTTTCAGTATTATACAGTTTTTATTACTTCAGCTCTGCTTTATGTTTTGAAATCTGGAGCAATAATCTTTCCAGCATTGTTCTCTTTTCTCAGAACTCTTTTGATTATTTAGGATTTTGTGTGTGTGTGTGTGTGGTTCCATTTATATTTTAGAGAGTGTTTTTTTCTATTTCCATGAAGAATGTTTTAGAAATTTTGGTTAAAATTGAGGTGAATCCTTCAATTATTGTTGGTAGAATCATCAACTTCACAACATTAATTCGACTAACTTAAGATCATGGAACATCTTCAAGTATTTTCCTTATTTTTTTCCTCAAGGGTTTAAAGTTTTATTTTAGAGTTCTTTTTCCTAATTGTTTACATTTATTCTTAGATATTCTTTACTTCAAGGCTATAGTTAAGTGGAATGTGTCCACCATCTCCAGCTCAGAGTGTTTTTGTTGTTGTTGTTGGCTTAAAGATTAGGTATATATTTGTTCCTAAGTTGATTTTGTATCCTACCACCTTTTTTGAAAGTGTAAATCACTTCTAGAAGGTTTCTGATGGAATTTTTTAGATATCTAATGTATAATATCAGATCATATAAATTGGCTTAATTTGACTTATTTTCCTACTTGTATTCTGTAAATATGCATCGATTCCCTTATAGCTCTAGCTGGTGCTAATGGACTGTATTGAAAAGATTTGGTGTAGTGGACAGCCTATATTCCTCATGATTTTAATTGGGTTGATTGCAGTTTTTCCCACTTACCATAATATTGGCTGTGGCATAGTTATATGTACTCATTATTATGTTGGTGAATAGTCCTTCCTGTCCTACTTTCACTAGGACATTTATCATGAAGATTTTGTCAAAGAATTTTTCTGCATTTGTCATGTTTCATCTTAAAGTTTAAAACAAAATTCAAGTATCTGTGATAAGCACAAATAATATAAACAGTAATAATGATTTTGATTTTATTTTAAAAATAAAATTTATTATTTTTGTTACATTTGGTTCACTTTGAATCCTGATTGTATTCCTCATCATCTCCTCCCAGTCCCGCCAACCCTTCCTCTTCTCCCCCTTCTCTCTTGTAGTCCCCTGATAGGAAAGAAGCTAAACCCTTTCTATCTGACCCTAGTCTATCTATCAGGTCTCATCAGGGCTGGATTCATCATCTTCCTCTGTGGCCTCAGAAGACTGCACAAACCAGGGAGAGGTGGCCAAAGAGTGAGTCACTGAGTTCATTTCTGAGACAGCTCCTGCTCCACTTACTAGCAAACCCACTTGGAAACTGAGCAGCCTTGGGTTTCATCACTGCAAAGAGTCTAGTTCCTTTCCAAGCATGTTCTTGGAATATCAGTCTTTGGAGGCTAGCACTCTCATTCACTAACAGGCCTATGGGGAACACACAGGGAATCCCCTGGTTCTCTACTCTCAGATTTGAGCCTGTAAGGGCAAATGAAAAATGTAGGAGATCTGTCAGCTCAGTGCTGTCCACTGTTTGGCAGCCTGGCAGATACATCTGTACTTTGGGCAGCAGCTTCTGCTGTCTTCATCAGCTGCTGCTTCAGCAGCTGGGCTGGTAAGCCAGTACAGCTTCCTCTGCAGCCACAGATTTGGGAGGCCCATACTGCCTCCACCTCTGCTGTCTCTGTTACTGAGCAGGATGGCCCATGCTTGATTCAAGGGGAAGTGCAGTGAAGTTGAATATTAGCCACTCTCAGACCTCGGAGATGTCCATGGGTTACCAGGATCCATACTGTCCCAGGTCATGGGGTGTCCACTCTAGCCCAGGAAGCCTTAATGTCGGTATTCTGGCTTCAATGGCCCCTACTCTCAACACTTTCGGAGTTTGAGATCCTGTGCCCCTCAGATATGGTGCATGCTGGCCCCAGCCTTCTTAGATTCCCATTGATTCAGCTTTACTAAATTGAATCGATCAAGAAAATTGTCCATTTCATTTACATTTTCAAGTCTCTAATTTCTTTCATTATTTCCTCCCTGACCAGTCATCATTGAGTAGAGTTTTCTGGTTTCCATGTGAATATAGGCTTTTTGCTGTTTCTGTTATTATCTAGGTCTAGTTTTTGACCATTGTATTCTGATTTGATACAAGGGATTATTTCAAACTTCTTGCATGTCTTCAGCTGGCTTTGTGCCTGACTATATGGTCAATTTTGGAGAAAGCTCAGTGAGATGCTAAGAAGAAGGTAAACTGTTTTGTGTTCGGGTGAAAAGTTCTGTAGACATCTATTAGGTTTATTTGATTTAGGACCTGTGTAAACATCATTATTTCTCTCTTTACCTTCTATCTCAATTATCTAACCCGTGGCAAGGATGGAGTGTTGAATTCTCTCACTATTAAAGTACTTGGATCAATGTGTGATTTAAGCATTAGTATTTCTTTGACAAATGCAGCAGCCATTGAGCTTTTGCACAGCTGTTCAGGATTGTGATGTCCCCCTGGTGGATAATTTTATTTTGTTGAGAATGAAGTGTCCCTCTCCATCTCTTTTGCCTAATTTTGGTTGGAAGTCTACTTTGTTAGATATTATAATGTTTACTCCAGCTTGCTTCTAGTGTCTCTTTCCTTGGGAAACCTTTTTCTAGTCCTTTATTCTGATGTAGTGTCTTTGTTTCAGAGGTGTGTTTCTTAAATGCAGCAGAACATTAGATCCTGTTTCCACAACCATTCTGTTAGTCTGTGTCTTTTTATTGGAGAGTTGAGACCATCGGTATTAATAGATATTAATGTCCAATGATTGTTTATTTCTTTTATTAAGGAGTGGTGGTGATTGATTGTGTGTGTGTGTGTGTGTGTGTGCTTGTTTTCTTTTACTTTGTTGTTGTGATGGTGTCTTAATCCTGTGTTTTCTTGGGTGTAGTTGATCTCTTTGTGTTGCAGTTTTACTGCAATTATCTTCTGTAGAGCTCAATTGTTGGGTATATATTGTTTAAGTTTAGTTTTGTCGTGGACTACTTTGTTTTCCCCATCTACGTTGATTGAAACTTTTGCTAGATATAGTACTCAGGATTGCCATCAGTGATATCTTAGTGTCTACATGATATCTACACAGACCCTTTTTGTTTTCATAGTCTATGTTGAGAAGACTGGTGTGATTCTGATGGTCTGCCTTTACATGTTACTTAGCCATTTCCCCTTGCCATTTTTAATATTTTTTTTCTTTTAGCTGTAGATTTAGTGATTTGATTATTATGTGGCCAGAGGAATTGTTTTCCGGTCTAGTCTATTTGCTGTTCTTTAATCTTCTTGTATTTCTAAGCTCATTTCTGTCTTAAGGTTGTGGATATATTTTTATATGATTTTTCTCAAAAATATTTTCTGGACCTTGGAGCCTAGAATCTTCTTTTTCCATCTATTCCTATTCTTAGCTTTCATCTTTCCTTGATGTCCTTGAGTTTTTGGATGTTTTGTGTCTGTTACTTTTCTGATTTTAATTTTTCTTTGAGATGTATCAATTTCTGCAATTGTATCTTCAGTGCCTTGGTTTATGTCTTCTATCTCTTGTATTCTTTTGTTGATGGTTATCTTTCTGGTTCTTAATATCTTTTCTAAGTTCTCCAATTCCAGGCTTTCTCTGTTTTTGTGTTTTGATTGATTCTAATTCTGTTTCCACATCTTGCACAATTTCCCTCATCTGTTTGCATGTGAATTCCCATCTACCCATAATGGCCTGTGTCTTTTTGTTGTTGTTGTTGTTCATTTATTTTTTATGTGCTTCTAATAGCTACATAATAATAGACTTAAGATCATTTTCCTGTGTTTCAGCTGCAGTAGAAAATCTGCTGATTTTTGGAGATTCTGGGGAACCCGAGATGTCCTGGTTTTTGTTGCCTGTGTTCTTATGCCAGTCTCTAGCAGCCTCTTGTGTAGCCTTGACTGATTTTTACTAGAGCTTGTACTGCAGACTGGGTCTACCTATCTCTGGAGTCTCCATTAGTCCCAATGAATTCAGTCTCTGATGACTCAATGTTGGTAACCCAGGTATACCAGGTAGTAGGAGAGTTGGTAGAAAGATCTCTGAGCTGGGACGTATACATTAGGGGCAGAAGAAGAAGTCAGAGAGTTTAAGTTTTATGCCCATGTTCTTGGTAGTTAAAGGAAGGAACTCTCAAAAACAGGGAAGGAATTTAACCCTCAGGAATAGCTATGCTGAGAAATAGGCTGTTGATTGACAGTACTTATCTGGAGCATGACCTGTGGATTCCAGTGGAAATCCTGAAACTTACAAGATTCTTCATTAATATTAGTAGTAGTAATAGCTTTGTGCCCGACTCTATGGTCAGTTTTTGAGAAGGTTCTATGAGGTGGTGAAAAGAAGGGATTCTCTGAGTTTGGGAGAAAAGGTCTGTAGACATCAATTAACTCCATTTGAATTTAGACCTCTGTAAGTGCCATTATTTCCCTATTTAGATTCTGTCTAAATGATCTGTCCTTTTGTGAGTGTGGAGTGTTGAAGTCTCTCACTATTAAGCTGTTGAAAATGATGTTTGATTTTAGCTTTAGCAGGTGTGTTTGTATTTGGGGCATAGATGTTCAGGACTGTAATGTCCTCTTGATGGGGTTTTCTTTTGATCAGAATGAAGTGCCCCTACTAATCATTCTTGATTAATTTTGGTTGAAATTTTATTTCATTAGGATAGTTACCCCAGATTGTTTTCTGGGTCCATGTGTTTGAAAAACATTTTCCAGCCCTTAACTCTGAAGTAATGTTTATCTTTGTTACAGAGCTACTTTTCTTGGATGCAGCAGAATGGTGCATCCTGTTTCTGCAACCATTGTATTAGTCTTTTCTTTTTATTGGAGATTTGAGTCCATTGATGTTGGTAGATGATCATGACCAATGAATGTTAGGTCCTTTTATTGTATAGATGATGGTGTTACTGTTACTTAGTTTCTTTTGGTTTTTGTTGTGAAGTTATCTCTAGCCTGTGTTTTCATGGGTGTAGTTGATTTAATTTAATTGGAGTTTTCCTTCTAGTATCATCTGTAGGGCTGGGTTTCTGTGTAGGTATTATTTAAGTTTAGTTTTGTCATAAAATATTTTGTTTATCCATTTGTGTTGATTAATAGCATTACTGAGTATAATAATCTTGTTTTGCATCTAAGGTTTCTTAGAGTATGCATGACAACTGCCCAGGCCCTTTTGGCTTTCATAATTTCTGTTGAGAAGCCTGGTGTAATTCTGCTAGGTCTACCTTTGTGCATTATTTGGCCTTTTTACTTTGCTGCTTTTAATATTTTTTTCTTTGTTCTGTAGATTTAATGTTTGGTTTATTATGTGACATGAGTAGGTTTTTTTATGGTCTAATCTATTTGGTGTTCTGTAGTCCTGTTGCATGTTAATGGACATCTCTTTCTTTAAGTTGGGAAATTTTTCTTCTATCATTTTCTTGAAAATATTTTCTGGACCTTGGAGCCTGGAATCTTCTTTTTCATCTACTTTTTCATCTATTTCTATTATTCTTAGATATTGTCATTTGTGGCGTCCTTGATTTCTTGGATATTTTGTGTTTTGGACTTTTTGTATAATTTCTGCAACTGTATCTTCAGGGCCGAAGATTCCCTCTTCCAACTCTTGTATTATGATGGTGATAGTTACCTTTGTGGTTTCTGATCTTTTCTCTAAGTTCTCCAGCTCCAGAGTTTTCTGTGTTTGTGTTTTATTTATTGATTGTAATTCTGTTTTCATGCCTTGTAACTAGTTCCTTCATCTGTTTGAATGTGGATTCCTGTCTTTCCATAATGGCCTCTATTTTTTTCTATTCAATTTTTATTTGTGTGGTTATATTTGCCTGTATTTCTTTGAGAAGTTTGTTCATTTCCTCTTTCTTTGCCTCTATCTGTGTAGCTATATCTTCAAGAGTGTTGTTCCTCATCTCTCTATGCACCTCTAGTAACTGGATAAGCATAGCTTTAAAATTGTTTTCCTTTATTTCTTTTGAAATACAATAGCTCCATACCCCATTTTTTAATTGGATTACTTGATTTCCTGCTTTTTAACTTCTTGAGTTCTTTATATATACTGGATATTGTCCTCCCCCATTGGTGGACTTGGAGGGGGCAGGGAGGAGATGAGGGACGGATGGGGAGGGAGGGAATGAGAGAGTGGGCTATGCCTGGGATGCAAAGTACCTAACCTGTGATTGATATAAAAATAAATAAATTTAAAAAAAGAAATACAATAGCAATTGATTTTGTGGGATGCTGGTGAAGCCATGATGTCATAACCTTTATTGGATGTGTACTTATCCTGACCTCTAGCCGTATTCATATCTGTATCCTTTGCTGATTGTTCCTTGAGTCTGTACTTCAGACTGGGTCTATCGGTCTCTGGTGCATGGAATGTTCTTCAGGATGATGAGAGAAATCCACCAGTTTGAGAGTGGATATTGGTGTTTCTGCTATAGTTAATGGAGGATAGTCAATGACGCATGTGAACAAGTATGGGTGTATGAGTAGAAATGTGCTTTGAGGGACAGGTTACTATAGCTTGTAGTTCCCTGGAAGGGTGGAGATTAAGTGCATGAGGTATAGCTGGCACTGTTTGAGGTCACAATGCCCATGTGCATGTGCAGATGCTCTGCATACTTCAGTGGTCTACAGGCCTGTTGTGCTGTCCTCCTGTTATTCAAATCTGTCTGGGCTCCAGGATTTGTTTGCCTGGACTCCACTGGGAGACTCACAGAACAGGGGCTTCAATGTTGAGAACACTGTATCAAGGATCCCTGTGTTACCCACAGTAGAGTTGTAGGTGAGAGGGATCTCATGTCTGGCTGTTTGTGTAAGGGGACCCTGGATCTAGGGCTCTGCAACCACTCACTTGAAGTCACACTCACTAGCTTGCAAGCCTAATCAGAAAGCACAGGGGTTCCCCCTGTTCTCTACTCTCAGTTTTGGGCCCCCATGGGCAAATGAGAATATAGCTCAATTGTGTCTAATGTTTACCTCCCAGACAGGGAGACTCATACTTGGGACAGCTGCCTCTGCTCTCTCAGTCATGAAGCACGAAGGTTCCTGTTTGTCTAGCTGAAGCTGCTGACCTGGGAAGCCTGGTCACTGCCATCTTGGACTCCACAAGAATGTTTTAAGCTTACAAAATAAAACAAGTTGGCTTGAGGTACAATTTAAAATGCAATTCATGTTGGAGCTCTGAACAGTTTAATACAAAACAGTAGCATAGTTGGGGAAGAGTTTTGTATATCTGAAATTACTTTTTTATTGCCCACCATAAAACACCTTCTTAGATCCTTAAACACGTTATCAGAAACTCAGACCTTACCTACACTATACATTTTTGAAAGGGCAGGTGAAGCCTTGGTTTCTTCTGTTAAACTGACCCTTAAACCCATCAGAAACCTGTGAAGAATAAATTAACACAGGAAGTATAATCCAATTGGACTCTATTGATTAATACGACAGAGGCTTACCCATTATCCAGACAATTTCCCAGGCTCCTATGGTGTCAGTGGCTCTTGTGGGCACACATCCTAGGGCAGCATAGCAACATCACTCTTTGGTGCTGGGCCCAGCAAATATGAAGTGCCTTTTTTTTTTTTTGGAAGAAAAATTTGGGAGAATGACTGACTCATTTTGTCTAGGCAAAATGGGACAGTCAGCTTTACATGAGTCATGCTTATCCACAGTTCAGGAAGGGACATAGCAGCAGGTAAGTTGGGGCAGCCTTGTCCAGCAGCAAAATCCAGCTAGAGTCATATGTCATTATGGCCAAGTGTTTCTGGGGGCCTTGGGGTCACCCTAAGAGCCTGAGGGCTCTGTCAAGTTAAGCTTTTTATTAAGCATATAAATGTACTTTTCTGCAGATTTTCTGACAGGCTTGAGAACCATGGTCTCTTAAGTATAGCTGAGCAAAACAAACTTTGATTGTGTAGTCCCCCAATCTAGGCATAACCTTGAAAACATAAAGCAAGAGACTAGGTAAATCTTAATCAGTTTTTTAAATATTATTGTAAAAATATTTCTGAGCTAATATCAAAAGAAAACGTTCTCTTTAATAATATATATATATATACATATATATTACAATTTATTCATTATATATCCTGATTGAAGCCCTCTCCCTCAACTCCTCCCAGTCCCACCCTCTGTCTGTCTTCTCCCTTATTCCTTTCCCATAATCCATTGAAAGGGGGAGTTCTCTACCTCTGCCATCATCATAGGTTATCAAGTCTCATCAGGACTGCTTGGACCCTCTTTCCCTATGACCTGGTAAGGCTTCATCACCCAGGGGCAAGCAATCAAAGATCAGGAAACCGAGTTCATGACAGAGGCACCCCTTGTTCCCTTTACTTGGGAACCCACATGGAGACTGAGCTGCTTATGTGCCACATCTGAGCAGGGGGTCTAGGTCCTCTCCATGCATGGTTGGTGCATCAGGCTCCGCAGGACCACCTGGGCTTAGATGGTTTAGCATTATTGATCTCCTTGTGGGGCTCCTGGCCCCTCCAAGTCCTTTTTACATAAAACTCCCTGCTCTCTGTTTAAAGTTTAGGTGTGAGTCTCTGCATCTTCTTTCATCCCCTATTCGGTGGAGTCTTTTTGAGGACATCTATATAGGCCCTCATCCTATTTTCTCTCTTCCACCACTTCTGGTGTCTATCCTGTTTTCCATTCAGAATGAGCTTTAAGCATCCTTCCTAGCATCTTCTTTAGTGGTTAGCTTCTTTAGGTTTGTAGAGTTTAGTATAGATATTCTTTATTATATGGCTAGTGTCCTCTTATAAGTGAGTATATACCATGCATATCTTTCTGTTTCTGTGTTAACTCACTCAGGATGATCTTTCCTAGTCCCATCCATTTGCCTGAAAATTTCATGATTTCTTTGTTTCTAAAAGCTGAGTAGTATTCCATTGTGTAAATGTGTCACAATTCCTGTATCTATTCTTCTGTTGAGGGACATCTAGGTTGTTTCCAGATTCTGGCTATTACAAATAACTTTCATTCATAGATACAGTTTATAAACTGGCAATCCTTCTTATCCTATTACATTGCATCTTTAAAGACTGAACAGCAACATTTAAAAGGTGGCGATAAAGCCATAGCCCCATCCTTTATATACCCAAACCAACATGGTGATCATTCACGTTTCCAGCTGCCCACAGAGGGGATTTGAAACTGGATCACTGGTGCAGCACCACATGACCCAGCCACTGCCTGCACCTGTCTGGATTTGCCAAGATATTGTGGGATAGAATCAGGATGGAGTTAGGGAAGTCTGGAGTTGAGTGTGCAGACACAGCTTCAGGAAGTGGAAGAGGGGGTAGGGTGAAAGCATGCTTTCCAAAAAATGGAGACAGATAGTTTGGAAATTTTCTTCAGACATCCACGAAGTGTCTAGATCAATTTTAAACCCAGAAGCACCTACTTTACTGGCCTTTGCTGGAATCCCAAGATTATGGAAGTGGCTTCCTAAATCAATAAACTGGAATCAACAGCTTTGCTGAGGTTAGTATATGAACACATGTCTCTGAAATGTAACATTACGTTGAAACAAAGGCCTGACTTTTGTTCTAGATGGACTCATCTTAAGTGGCCAAGTCTTCACAGAAGAGTCTGAGGGTGTAATGAACCCCGGAAGAGCCACCTGGTATTTCTTGGCAGCAGCTGGGGCAAAAGGCAGTTACTGAATCAAAAGTTGCCTCAGGCAGAGACAGAGATGAAGGGAGAGAAGCAGTTGGTCACCATGTTGCCCAGTTGCTTGGCTAGGTACTGCACTCTTCTCTGGTTTGAATAGGATTAGCAGAGAACTTTGAGATGAAGGGAGTGGTCCCAAGAAATCCAGCTTGTGGGGCTCAACATCCCCTGGGTCACAGGCACCAGGTGATTCATTAAATAAAACAGAATGAGCTAATGGAGAGACTAAGCTATATTATTTAAATATAGGTTTATTTGTAACAGTGGGGGAAGGGAAGAGGGAGGGTAGCAAGTGCTGGGAAGAATGGAGAGGGTAGGATAAGGGTAAAGAGAAATAAAGGGTGGAAAAGGGTGTGGAAGAACCAAGATGTCTGGTTATACAATGAAGGGCCTGTGGGAGAGAAGCCTTACCCCTAGGTAAAGGGCAAGGTATGGCAGCCACACCCTACAGCAGGTAGGGACTTTAACACGCTGTATAATTTTGACAACATTAAACCACATCAAAGCTGAAATGTGAGAATGAGTTCCTTCCTAAGCTTCTGCATTTGCCATGTGTGACTTTGGGGGTACTCTGAGCCATAAGTTGAGGTTACTTAGTGCTTGATCATTTGCAGGAATGAACACCTTAACCTTGCACACATGTGTGGGGTTCCTGGTGGGGACAGTTACAGGCTATAAGAGTCAAGGTTACAGCATTAAGCTTTCCTACAGACACACTTTTAGATAGAGATTTCTTACTTTATGCAGCCTGTTAACCAGTGTGATGCTATTCTATGAATGAGATTCTTGTCCTTTAGTTCATAGGTGGGCCCATACATTTCCGTCAAGGCAGGTAGGACCTGGAACTAGTACCAAATTCTGTTCAACTTTGGGATATGAGGGAGGAATTGTTCTCGGGATTAAAGCCCGGGATTTTCAGAAGCAAGCCACTAGGACCTTCAAATAGGAGAAACTGGACCTATGCTACAATACATATAGAAGCTGTCTCTTCACCAAACATTTACTGACTACCACATCTTTCTAAGACCTGTTGTTAACATTAGGATGTAGGAGAAGCCAGACCTACCCCTATTCATAGAAAAGATTAGTACAAGAGAAACAGTTCTGTTAGAAAAGCATAAGTCCCATTAGGTCACTAGTGCAAGAGGAATGTAGAGCACTCTAGAAGGCAGAACTTCTCAGGATCAATGTCTTGAACCAAAGCACTTTGTAAGCCTCAGAAATTATAATTCCTTCTTGGGGTGAGTTCAATGAAAAGAAACTGAAAATTAGAAAATGACTAGCCCTTGGATGTTTTGACTGATTAAGGGCTGAAAAAGCAGAAAACTGTTCTGAGCAATTCTTTTTGGTTGTGGCAGGCAGGGATTAATCAGGCTGGTGATTTCACCCAATTGGTAGAATACTTGTACAGTACATATATAGCAGCTCAAAACAACACCAAAAGGTACAGAGAGGTAGTTCTGTCCTGTGGCAGAAAAGGGACTTGAAGTCACACCCTCCACCTGTACTGCATATTGTTCCTCTGGAACAGATTTATAGTACGTGAAGGATTCATGGGATAGTGAGGTCTAAAACTACTAGGGCCTATGTTGCCTTGCTGGTCAGTAGATAAAAAGGTGATTTTGAAGATAATGGCTCAGAGTAAGAGCATCAGCTGTTCTTCCAGAAGACCTATTTTCAACTCCCAGTACCCACAACTGAAGTGCAAGTCTTCTTTGAAGACTCAGTTTTGTCATATGATGCTTTGCTGCAAGCTGGGCATGTGATCTTTTGCTGGAAGCTGGCTTATGAAAGGGTATACAATATTTTGCTGGGAACTCTTTTGTGCAAAGGGTGTGATTTTGGCCTGTTGAGAACATCCATCCGTGAACTCTGAAGAGAGGAGATATATAAAGGCCCATGCACAGTGAGGATGTCTTTTTGGATTGATATTGCTATGCTTATGTTTGTGCTTTGACACTTGAATTTATAGAGAGAAACATTCCAGAGAATTTGTTAGGGCAATCCAACTGAATCTTTTGTCTTTCACTGACTTGTCTTGCTAATTCATATTGATGCTTGGTGTTCCCCTTTGGAGTGGACTGCTGGTATCCTGATGACTGAGTTTACTAAATGTCTAAAGGCCCATCAGCCCTAATCAGCAGAAAACAAATAAAAAGAGGTGTACATCCTTTCCCCCTACTAACCTCCAACCTAAGGTCCAGGTTAAAAGGGAGGGAAAGATGTTTAAGAACCCTAAATAAAGTAGGTTTGGTGAAAAATATAAGACTACGCACAATCGTCTGTAACTCCAGTTGCAGGGAACCTAGAACCCTCACACAAACATACATGGCAAGCTTAAAAGAATTTTAATCCAGCAACATGGCTGCTCTGGCAAGGGATAACATCCAAAGACATTCTAGATCTATATGTCCTAGATGGAATGCAAGCATGCTCTGTATTTCAGTATGATCTGGTTGGATTACAGACACACTCTTAGTACACACCCAAGTGATGAATCAGAGAAAGACTTGACAGAATGAATCAGACAGAATAAATGAATCAATCCTCATTAGATTAGAAGAGAAAAGTTAAGCTGCTTAAGAACAGTGCAGGAGTGGCTTAAAGGTTAAGAGCACTGGTTTTTCTACCAGAGGTCCTGAGTCTAATTCCCAACAAACACATGGTGGTGCATAGCCATCTATAATGTGATCTGGTGCCCTCTTCTAGCATATAGCCTTACATGCAGGAAGAGTACTGTATAGATAGATAGATAGATAGATAGATAGATAGATAGATAGATAGATAGATAGATAGATAGATAGATAGATAGATAGATAATTGTGCAGTGCAGGAAGAGAAGAGACTTTACCATGAGTTTCTTACATCGACAGTTTTATAGAGAGAACAAGCTAAAGGTGAAGACAGAAAGCTAGAAAATGAGAAGGACCCTGATGACTAAAAGATTGACAGAATTATTTTGAGGCCAGGCAGAGTAATTCAGTCAGAAACCAAGAGAAATCAGTTTAAGTCATTCAGCTTGGACGGGATTTTGGGTCAGAAAAACTTAGTTGAACCAGCTAGAGAGAGTCCAGAAAGACCTAGAAAGGCTTTAGAATGACTCTCATCTCATCCCCTTATCTGAGGAAATAAAAATATTTACAGCAGGCAAAACAATACACATAAAGAAAAAAGTTCAAATGTTTTTTATGTGTGTGTGCGTTTTGTATTGTTAGCTGAATGCATGCCTACCTGGAGCCTAGGGAGATGAGAAGTAAGTGTTAGATCCAATGGGACTAGTTTTAGATGGTTGTGAGCCTCCATATGAATGCTGAAAACAAAATATTGGTCTTCTGCAAAAGCAGGATTTTTTAAATAGCTGATCCTTCTCTCAAGCCCCAGAAAACTCTAAACCTAAAAAAAAAAATGAATGTTTCTGTGTCAATGCATGTTTTTGAGTATAGATACTTGCTACACCTTGGGTATAGACAGCAAAGGAAAATTTTAGTTTCATTCTTGTCTTCTAACTAGTCAACGCATGGTCTCTGCTGTTTCTGATGCTACACTATGCACTCCATGTTATCTGGTCTGGTATATTGTAGTGAATTTACCTGCCTGTAACTCTCATTATGTCAAGAATCTGCTAGCACTACAGATTCATTCTGTTTTATCCTGTTCTTTATGAGTTCAAGGGTATAACTCAAATCATTAGGCTTGAGCTGCTAAGACTTTTACTCTATGATACATCTCCCTAAACCTCCTAAGGTAATATTTTGTTCTTTTCTGTCCTTTTGCTATTCTCTCTCTCTCTCTCTCTCTCTCTCTCTCTCTCTCTCTCTCTCTCTCTCTCTCTC
>CM053742.1:100802196-100834023 GCA_028658305.1 Pachyuromys duprasi
ATATTTCAGAGGCTTTCTGTGGTAGGTTCCTGTCCTATTATCTGTTTTCCCCTTTTTTTCTGATGTCTAGGTCATTTGCCTTCAGAATGTATTTTTAAAATGATTTCATTAATGATTTTTTTTACTTTCACTTTTTAATTGCTCATTCATTTTAACTCTATAAAGTACAGTGTTTGTAAGTTCCTTTAATCTTGTGCATCTTTACCAATCTTGCTAAATTATTTCTGGTGTTGTTTGTATTCTTCTTTATTTTTCTTTTTGTAATATCATATGCTGATTTTGTATTAGATGGCTTCCTTGCTTGAAAACATAGACAATTTTGATGCATTCTAATTAACTTTTTCAACCTAAACTAGAAGGAAATATACATTATATCTTATTGTAAATAGTAGAATTAATATTTTTAAACAATTGTGTGTGGATTTGTTTGTTGGTTCATTGCATTTCATTTGTAAGAATGAAATTAAGACTTCTCATAGTTATTCATTGTTTTACCATGATTATGTGTGGAAACTTTTCAGTATTTTCTACATATTAAAATATTAGGCAAGGGAATGAAAGATGATGCTGTGGACGCATTCAATCACCTGTCCACATCAATGAATATAAAGCAGTATGTGGGTTGTGTGACAATACAAGGGGTTAGTTGTTATATAAAATAAAATAAGGGTGACCTTGAACAAAAAGCAATTATAAGCCAAAGAAAACCTCCAAATATAAATGTTGAGGATTACAAATGAAGTAAAACATAGTAATTAGAGCTTCAAACACTATATAGTTCAAAGGAAATAATGAAACTAAAAGGTGTTAAATTAGAGTGGAAAAGTAGAAGACAATGTAGACGAGAGCATTATGAAGGAAAAATAACACTAAGAAGTTTTAAAAAGTCATATGGAAACCTCCTACTAGCTTCCTAATGTATGTATATGTATATCATTTAAACACATGAAGCATACAAATATATTATATATGTGCATATATATATGGTACCATATATATATGGTATATATATATGGAGTTAAAATGAAATTACCTGCTAAAAGCTAACAAAACCTAGTAGACATTGTACGTTAGCTAATACAAGCCCAATGCAAGGAATGGGTTTCCAAGACAGGGTTTCTTTGTGTAGCCCTGACTTTCCTGGACTCTCTTTATAGATCAGTCTGGCCTTAAAGTCAGAGATATACTTGCTTCTGCCTCTCCTAATGCTGAGATTAAAGGCTTGTGCCACCACTCCCAACTGGGTTCCTTTTTTTGAAGTTGTTAGTTAGTGATGCCATGTACACCTGCAAACACTACAGACCATTGCCATTGCGTTTTTTTTTTTTTTTTTGGGGGACTTGACAGTAAGACCCTGTTACTGAAGACACCACATATTTGAGCTATACAAGAAGAAATTAAAGTAGTACAGACATGGAACCTTTATTCCATACTGGCTACCTTTCACAGTGTTAGCATGTGCAATGCACACACCAGAGGAAAGAAATAAACATTGCTTATTTTCATCTGTGCATCCTGCAAACTATAATGATGACCTCTCTTGCCAAAGATACCCACCAGTACAATAGTGACATGACCATCAGGTGAATAACCTTCACTTTTATGTGGAATTTTTGTCCTCTTTCCATGAGTAGAATGCCGTACCTAGCACCATTACTCTCCTGAAGAACATACTCCTAAACAAGCCATAGGCCTTGGGAGAAAAAACTGTTACTATTATTTTGCTAAGTGGACATGGCACTAAAGAAACTCCTAATAACTTATTATTGTACCCATTGATTAACACATCTCTCAACTATCATACAGGACATTCTATTTGCAGTAGATGATTAAATTACACAGAGCCCCACAACTGCTCATGTTGTACAAATTAAGAGACCTCAGAATGTCCATCTCTAACTGGAACATTTGTGACACATTGCCTCTTCCCTAGTCTCAGATCATTATGTAAGAAGGATTGAAAGATTATGAGATACTAAGGTGAGAGACGACTATAAACAACAGAGTCTATTAGATGCAGCAGGACAGCTCAACACATGACAACATGTAGGCAGAAAACCTATTCAAGCTCAACCCAAGCCAAAACCTAATACTTAGAAAGTAACTGGGGAAAAATTGACCTGTAGCTGAGGAATTATTGGCAGTTATAAGCTATTGAGAGAGTTGGTGGTCAGTTTTCTCTTAGAGTATATCCTCTGCTAAATAAATTATGCTCCTGTGGATGATCACAAAACAAGGGATAATTTGTGCAGCAACAAAATTAGCATGATGTTTATATAAAAGGACAATAAGTAGGGTGGCCAGAGAAAGTTGAGTGGATCTGAGAGTTGGGGTGGGGAGGGTAAATATGATCAAAACATGTACAAAATTTTTAAAATAATAAATTAAAAGTAATAATTATGTAGAAAAATAAGAGAATCAGATCCAGTGAGATTCAATGCAAAATGGAAGGGAAATCCTCTTTAGATGTATTACCTTGGAGTACACAAAAATATTGCTTAATAATGGATATCATCATCCCATGCAGCATGTTGTCTCTACAGAAGAATTCCTTTGTACATCCTAGTTTACTAGTTCTGTAGAACTCTACTACATTATAAGATGAAGTAGAGTCAAATAATTGACCTAAGAAGTACCAAAGCTACAATATTTTTACATTTCTAGTTTGTAAATACATTTCTTATTCGGTTTGGTGATATGGTCACTCTGACAATTAGTGAAGATGGAGGACAAAAATTGCTTATGAATTGGAAACAGGTGAACAGACATAGATATACTAGAAATCCAAAATGCAAGAAAAATTAGAACAGATTTGCACACACTGGAAATGTAAGCCAGAAGCCATGTCATACAGAGAAGCAAACAAACAAAGGTGTTTCAGTTTGAACTTTAGTGAAGACAGAGAGAAGAGATTAGTGTGGATATGAACAGAAGTAATATGAAGGACATCTGTGAGGGCAGGAAACACAGTAGCAATCATAGCCTCATGCCTAGCCAATGAAGAATGTTTGGTTTGACTGCTTTGTATACTGCCAGATGGCCAGAGAGAATAATAGAATCACACTGCTTGGAAAGAGTTCAACCTGAAAATAGCTCTCTCTATTCTAACCTGCTTGGACACAGAGAGAAAAATAAAACAGCTGTCTCACACACAAACTAAAATGTAAAAGAAACTATGGTAAAGAAAATTAACCTTCTCAAGAAGAAAGAAACAATCACTGTTTTCCTTTTATGACGTTATTTTTGTTTATTTCCCTTTTACTTTTTGATTGATTTTTGTCTGAATTTAGTATTTTCTCTGATTTTTTTTATTATTCATCCAATATAATTCATCTTTTTCCTAATTTGTTTTTATTGACTTTTGATACTTTCCACCCTCCTTGAGTGATGTTTCTTAGCTATTAACCTGTTTACTTTCAACCTTTTAAACTATTAGGTTATCTTCTACATATTCATCCTAACTCCTTTTCTAACATTTGTTGATGTCTCATTATTTAATGCACATGAACACACTGTTTCCTTTTGAATTATTATTGTTGATGTTGTATTATATTTTCTATGATCAAAATATGAATAAATAGTTCACCCAAAAAGTGGCTGCCTAATAGGAAGGCTCCTCATAAAACAAATGAAAAAGAAGAAAGATATATAAATTCAAACGAGAGTATAAGTAGATTAAAAATATAGTACAGTTTTGTAACACTTCAATAACTAAAACTGAACACAAAAACTATTGAAATGTCAGGGACATAATTCAAATGTTTAACTTAAAGATATCTAGTAACTTTACTTTAGTAACTTAGTGAACTTTAGCTTTATTCAAACTAATAGAAGAAGGAAATAAGGAAGTCCATGAAAGATATGAATGGCAAATTTAACAAATTCTGTAAAAAGAAAAAGGAAATATTGGAGATGAAAATTCAATAAACTAAAAAAAAGGACAACATAGAGCAAAATAAGAAAAAAACAGACAGGATCAATCAGAAGAAAAATACGAAGAAAACTAAAGCAAGAAAATGAGTATAATGAAAACTTCAAAGTTCTGAAACATAATGAAGACATTGAAGCTAAGACACCATGAGGTAGAAGAAAAAAAAAAAACAAGATAATAACAAAAACTGCAAAAATTAGTGAAATCATAGAAGAAAATTTCCAAAATCTAGATGAGTTACCCACAAACATGTTAAGGAGGCATTTAGAATCTCACATTAAAATGACACACAAAAAAACCAACAATAAAACAACTAAAGATATGCTCCAATCATATTGTGGTTAAGCTGCTAAGTCTACAGAACAGAGAAAAAAATATTGAAATCTACAATAGAAAATTGTTAACTTGTAAAAGCAAAGTAATCAGAAATATGCATACCTTCTCAGTAAAGAGCCCTAACCAAGAGCTAAGTGTGGAGAAATATATTTCAAGCCCTGAGAGTTTAGTATTGCCTATCAAGATCAGTATGTCCAAGAAATTTGCCACTAAAAACAGATTGAGAATTTTAGACACACCAAAGTAAGCACAAACTAAGAAAAAGGATGGCCACTAAGTCATTATGAATGAGGACAGTTAAATGAATTCTACACAAATGAGGAAAAAAATCACATAAATAAGACCACAGGAACACACCAGAGATTTCCATTCTAAATATATACAAAGTAGTTCACCATCCTATCATCCAACCACCATAATTTAGTGATTAGACACTATTGCTGAAGACATTACAGTTTATAGTCACAGAATATCAAGAAATCAAGGTAGTTTTGATATGAAGCTGCCTTTTCTGGTGTCTAGTTTGCACAATAAAGGAAGGTGGAATATAGGTTGCTGGGAGAGAAAATTCATCACAGTCTTACTCATCTACAAGTTACAATAATGGCAAATAATTCAATAATAGCATTAATGTTACAGGGATAACCAGTAGTTTTCTGATTGAATGTAAGCACAGCTCCACTGGAGGAAAAATCATACCTGGTACTATAAATCTGACAAACAACCCATGGTAAAGAAAAATGTATGTCCTAGAAGAAAACCTAATAATATCACTTTGCTAAATAGATGTAGCATCAAACTATCTTCTGAATACTTACCCTTATGTCCATATATTATCACAGCTCTCTTGAGTAAAAGGTAAACACAGAGACACACAGCCAGTTAAAATAGAGGGGAAAAATGAACACTGAGCTTTTAGCCATGAATGCAAAATCTATACCATCACCTTGTCACAAAGTTCAGAGAAAATTGTGGGAAAGTGGCAGAAAGATTCCAAGCGCTAATGGTAGGTGGTGGTATTTCAAAATAGTCTCTTCAAGACCTAAGGTTACTACATTCATGAACTCACAACTGTGTTTGCCTGCACAAGACCTAAAAAGTGAAGCCACTCAACATCCTATCAAGTATGCAAGAAGTGTCTACACCATACCCAAAACAGCTGACAATTATTGACTGATAATTGCTCCTGGGAGAGAAAAATACATTTTTTTTCTCAGAAGTGTGGCCTCTCATAGGTTGTTCATTCTCTAGTAAGAGCCCTATACATAACCTTATGAGCAACACTAACTGGCATCCTTGAGATATTTATAAATGAAAAAAATAGAATGGCAATAAACATGGCTACGTAAGTATTTGTGGAGTAGGATGTCAAGTCCTCTAGGAATATCTGGAAAAGTGGTAAAAATGGGTCATATGATATCTATATATTTTCGTTTGTGAAAATTTTCCACACAAATTCCCAGAGATGTTAAAATTCTCAAGAGCAGTAAATATGTGATCTGCTTTCTTTATATATACATCAACATTTGTTTTATATTTGTTGTTTTGCTTGTTTTTGTTTTACTTTACCTATTTGACCCGGTTGAGATGAAATTACAAAGTGGATTTAACTTGTGTTTCACTACTTGTTGAGAATATAGAAAACTTTTTTGAAATATTTCTTAGACATTTTTATTTCTTCTCTGAAAATACTCTATTTAGAACCATAGCCCATTTTTACCTGGGCCACTTGATTTTTTTAACTCTTGGTTTTTTAAGTTCTTTATATATTCTGGATAGTAATATTCTATTAAATGTATAGGTAGCAAATATTCTTTCCAAACTTGGGAGCTACTTTCTCTTCTGATTGACTTGTTTTATTTTCCTTTGCTATAGGAAAAATAGTTCAATTTAGCTTTATTACCCATGAACCACAACAATGACCATGATGGAAAAATAGTCTGAAAGTTGACATAATGGCACTAATATCCTGGTGGTATAAAAAAAAAAACAAAACAGCTGTCAATATAACTTAAGGTCACTCAGTAGGCAGAACTTTATGCTATCCCACAACCAATGGGGCATGAGAACAAGGATGCTACAGAATCTACTACTTTCATTTCCTAAAGCAAGTTTATCTAACTTAATTCTATATGTTAATCCTTATACATGAAGGTAAAAAACCTGAATCACTCTGAATCAAAAACCTTCCTTTTATAGTATACTGAGAACATTACAAAAAGACACAACTGGCAAAGAGTGCCCATATAACATCTGTATAGCAAAATCTCTATATAAAAGGCTCAGGAAATATCTTGGAAGGAGATACAAGAAGATCTAGCGGACCGCTCTAAATTAGTATCTTCTACATATGACAGAGGCGCAGAACCATGAAATCTCCTCAATATGGAAACTTAAAGAAGACTTGAAAATGACAGCACAAATTGACATGCCACCTCAGATGAGGTACTTCTAAGTGAAATGTGAAAAGTATATAATGAATGCTGAGAGAGGGATAATCTATCCTAAGCAGTGACATGCTATCTGATACATTATCTATTCCCAGACAATTATCAATTAACACGTATAGATATGAGCAAGACTAAACTCAGAAGATTGTGTGTGTGTAAAACAATAATAATTGAAGAGTAAGAGTTCATGAATCTGAGAAGGACTCGGTGGCATGAGGGGAGGGAAGAGTTGGAAGGCAAGAGAGGAGAAATGTTGTAAATACATTATCATAAATGAAATGCTCAATAAACAAACAAATAAATAAGAAAACATTAAACTTTGAGAGGTACATGAAAGTGGCAATGGAAGAAGTTGGAATCCAGAGTGTGCACTCACACAAACACAAACACACATAATCAAATTACAAGGTATACATTCATAGACTTTGAAAAGAAGAAATTAAGAGTGAGTAATTATCCCTGCACATCTGGTAGGCAGGGTAAATTTGGAGTCGAGGTTTTGTAGGTGGGTTAGTGTTCACCATCCTTTACAAGGATACTAGTATTGTCAGAGGTTGTCCTCTTTAGTCTCTGTGGTCTCTGCTACTGGGAGTCTCTGCTTGAATACCCCTGATATCCTCCTAGACACCTACCCTGATTTAGGTCTCCAGCTTGTCACAGAGATGCCCCCACACTAAGTGTCTCTTTACTCTACAGGCTTTCTGTCCTCTCATTCTCATTCTTTTCAGGTCTGATCTCCACCCTCTTGACTCTCTGCCCCCTCTCTACTACCTTGTTCCCTCTTTTCAATCATTTCCTGCTATTCTATCTCCCCTTCCACGTAAGATATATGCATCCTCCCTTAGGTCCTCCTTATTACTTATCTTCTCTGGGTCTCTGCTTGTAGTATGCTTATCCTATACTGTATGGCTAAAGCCCACTGATAAGTGAGTAGATACAATTTGCATCTCTTTGGGTCTGACTTGTCTCACTTATTGATTTGTACAGTGTCCCTCCTTTTTTTTTTTTTTAGTTAATTTGGTTAAGGGTTTTCCTATCTTGTTGATTTTTCAAAGAACTAGCTCTTGGTTTCATTGATTCTCCAAAATCTTCTCATTGTTTGTAATGTATTGTTTTCATCCCTGAGTTTGATTGTTTCAAGTTGTCTACTCATTTTGGGTGTGTTTTCTTCATTTTTTTCTTTGCTTTTAAGTTGCTTGTATGAGATGTATTGAATTTATCTATGAAGACACTAAGTGCTATGAACTTTCTTCTTAGCACTGATTTCATTGTGTCCCATAAGTTAGGGTATGTTTTACCTTAATTTTCATTGAATTCTAGGTTCCCTAGTAAGGGGATCATGAGCTGTCTCTTACTTGAATTCAGTGGCCAGCTCATTGTTCACTTCACTTTGGGTAGTGCAGGCTTGCCAGGCAACAGGTGAAGATGATGCAGCCAGCCTTGATGAGACCTAATAGGCTAGGTCAGATAGAAGTGGAGGAGGTCCTCCCCAATCGGGGGACTAGGGAAAGGGTATAGGAGGAGAAGTGGGAGGTTGAGTGGTGTTAGGAAGAGACAAGGGAGGGGCCTACAGCAGAGGTACAAAGTGAATAAGATGTAATGAATAAAACAAAGTAATTTTTAAACGATCCAGCTATACCACTCTTGGGCATTTACCCAAAAGATACCTTATCATTCACTAAGGACATTTGCTCAACTATGTTTATAGCAGCTTTATTTTAAATTGGCAGAATATGGAAAAAAAAGGAACATATCTCTCAATGGAGGAATGGATACAGAAACTGTGGTCATATCTACACAATGGAATACTACTCAGCAATTAAAAACAAGGAAATAATGAAAATTTCAGGCAAATGTATGGAACTAGAAGAGTTCAACCTGAGTGAGGTAACCCAGAAACAGAAAGACAGGCATGGTATGTACACACTTATACGTAGATATTAGCTGTATAATATCGGATAGCTATCTACAGACCTAACAAAGTTAAACACTAAAGAGGACTTGTGGGGGATGCTTAAATCTCATTCAGAATGGCAAAGAAAATAGTCACCTGGAGCTGTGGAAGAGACAAAACAAGATGGGATCCTACCATATAGGGACCTCTGAAAGAATCCAGCAGTGTACAAAAGCAGATGCTGAGACTTATAACCAAACTTTGGGCAGAGTTCTGGGAATCTTATGAAAAAAGAGGGAGATAGTAAGACCTGGAGAGGAAGAGGACAGGAGCTGCACAAGGAGAGCAACAGAACCAAAATGTCTGGGCAAAGGGCACTTTTCTGAGACTGATACTCCAACCAAGGACCATGCATGGAGGTAACCTAGAACCCTTGCTCAGATGTAGATCATGGCAGCTCAGTATCCAAGTGGGTTCCCTTGTAAGTGGAACAGGGACTGTCTCTGATATGAACTCAGATCCTGGCTCCTTGACCACCCCCCCCGAGGGGGGAGCATCCTTGACAGTCCACAGAGAAGTACAATGCAGCCAGTCCTGATGAGAGCAGATAAGCTAGGTTCAGATAGAAGGGGAAGAGGACATCCCCTATCAGTGGTAGAGGAGAGGGGCATGGGAGGAGAAGAGGGAAGAAGGCTTGGACTGGGAGGGCATGAGGGAGAGAAGAATAACAATCCATCTAACAAGGGATTGATTGAAGCAGATGCTGAGACTCAAGCCAAACTTTGGACAGACTGCAAGAAGTCTTACTGAAGAAGAGAGGAGTGAGAATAGAGGGATATGGAGGGGCCAGAAGCCCCACAAGGAGATCAACAAAGCTAAATTATCTGATCCCAGGTTATCCTGCAGAAACTGATGCACTAACGGAGGAACATGCATGAGGAGGACCTAGACCCCTTGCTCAGATGTGGCTGATGGCAGCTCAGTCCGTTTGTACATCTCTCAATAAGGGGAGCAGGGACTGCCTCTATCATGAAACCAGTTGCCTGCTCTTTGATCACTAGTCCCTGATGATGTGACCTTACCAGGTCATAGAGGAAAAGGATCAAGGTAATTCCAATGAGACTTAACAATCTATAGGCAGATAGCAGTAGTGAAGCTCTCCCTCTTTCAGTGGACTAAGAGAAGGGGATAGAGGGGTAGAGGGATGCAGGGTAGGACTAAGAGGACTTGAGGAAGGCGCCTTCATTCTGGATATATAATAAAAAATGTTTAGAAAAACAAAAACTTCTTTGAACCTTGGTAGTAGTGGCACACATTTCTAATCCCAGCAATCAAGAGGAAATGCAGGTGGATCTTTGTGAGTTTGAGGTCAGCCTGGACAGCCAAGGATATGCATGAAGAAACCCTGTCTATCCTGATGAACAAAAAATAAAAAATAATAAGAATAAATAAAAAAATCACCACCAGCACCAAAAACCATGATTTAACAAAACAATATCTTTGAGATTTTATATTACTTTCCATCAGAAAGGCTAAGATCCAAAAAGAAAATGAAAAATTCTAATGTGGATGTAGGGAAAGGGGAGCACTATTCACTGCTGGTGGTTGTACAAATTGGTAGAGTTACTTGGGATGCTTTTGTGAAATTTATTCAAATAGCTAGAAATTTATCTACCACAATATCCAGCTATATCACTCTTAAGCATACACTCAAAGGTCCCTATATCCCACAACACAGATATTTGTATTTGCTTATCTGTATTCACCACCACACTGTCACAATAACCAGGAGATAACATTCTAGATATCCCTCAGTTGTTGAATAGATCAAGAAAATATTGTTTATTAACACATTAGAATATTATTCAGCTATTTACAAAATAAATGGAATCAGCAGATAAATGGGTGGAAATGGAAACAATTATTCTGGGTGAATTAACCCAGACACAGGAAGACGAACCTTACATATTTTCTCCAATTTGTGTCCATTAACTTTGAGTCTGCAGATAAGCGTTTCATTCGAAATACCCATAGTGGTCAGAAAATTACTAAGGGTACATTGGAAGGTGCCTTCAAAGGAGGGAAGGAAGAATGCCCTTGTATAGTAGGCACAAAAGTAATTATGGGAACGAAAGCTCAAATTGGGTTTCTGGAGTACAGGACTGGACAGAAGAGGAAATAGTAGGATGGATAACACTAATGTCAATTTGAGAAATATTTGTGAAATATCTGCTACTGTAAAAGCTTCCTAAAATATATCTCATCACAAACATAAAAGGATTAAAACATAGTCAGTCTCTTATGAGATAAAAATTGCATACCAGAGGCGAAAAAGAAAAGCTCAATGCCAGCAATAAATTATTTATTTTGAAGTTGTTGCCTAATGAAGTCCCAGAACTTGATAAGAGTCTTTCACTGAAGATAGCACATAATTGAATCACAGAATATGGAGAAATCAAACTGATATTGCATAGCAAGTTTCATCTCTACTCACTAGCTTTCATATTGATTGAATGTGTTATATATGCTATCGTAGAAACTTTGATTTGCTGTAGATGGTGATTAACACAGGGAACCAGTACTGGCCAAGGTGCAGATAGCAAAAAAACACCAAATATTCAATCCTAAACTGAAAATTGTACACTACACCTTTCTTCCAAGGCACATATTTATTACCAGTGATTCAAAACTAAAATAGTTTCTATTTAATATTATATAATATTTACAAACTATGTTTAAAAACCTAAATATGTTTCTGAAATCAGTATCTATAAATTTATACTATTTATTAGGGAGAACTTACCTGTCTCATATTTCAAAAATTTTTGAAGCTTATCAACATATCTCCATTCATTTTATCAATCTTCCAGTTTCTCTTATTCATCACATATAGTGATGCATGTTTACCACCCCTTCACACACCACACAATGATATTTTTACCAAAGTATCAACATTTTAATAAGCTAATACATAAAATAGAAATAAAACCCCATTCTGTATAGATCAATATTTTTCCACTAAACTACAATGAATTGATTTTCCACTAAATACTCAACGGATTGATTTTATTTCTATTTTAGTTAATAGCTTATTAAAATGCTGATATTTAGGTAAAAATATTATTGTGAGGTGTATGTGGGTGTGCACTCATCTGTTTGTTAATATAACAAAAATATATAAGATACAAGATAAAGCAAAGACTATAATTTCAAAGTTGAACAGGAAGAACCAACAAGAGGAAAGGGGCCAGAGAAGGCACAAGAATAACAGACCCTTGTTTTATACACTCAGGAATCCCATAAAACCACTAAACTGGAAGACATTTCATACACACGCACACAGACACGCACAATAATACTGAGCATCATAATGTAGAACTATGCAGGCTCTGGGCATGCAGACTCAGACTCTGTGATTTCGTATGTGCTTTACTCATGTTGATTTAGCAGATCTGATTCTCTTGGGATCCTCGATCTCCTCTCTGACTCTTACATTGTTTCTGTCTTCTCTTCACAGGGTTTGTTGAGTTTTGAGAGGAGGAAGTTGATGGAGACATCCCATTGAAGGTTGATATCCCATTGAAGGCTGAGTGTTTCAAGGTCGTTACATATATCTCTATCTATCTATCTATCTATCTATCTGTCTGTCTGTCTGTCTGTCTGTCTGTCTGTCTGTCTGTGTAATATTTGTTCTCAACTGCTGCTGGAGGAAGATTCTCTGCTGATGGTTGAACAAGGCCCTGATCTAGGAGTATAGCAAAATATCATTAAGAATCACTTTATCACTACTTTTTATAGTCCAGTAGTATTTGGTTTTACCCCTGGTATCTGGGATATCTAGTCGCTGATTCTTGTTTACTCAAATATTCAATGAACTCTAGATTCATCCATGTTCTTCTATATCCTATGTTTTCCAATGTATACGATGCATAGTAATTTTTCATATATAATAAGTACCGCAGTTTTTTCATACGTACATTTTCTGGTAGGTATATTGGTTGTTTCTGTATCTTCAATATTACAAGAAATATTTAATTAACTTATAAGTGTAGATATCCTTTTAAGAATCTTATTACTTTCTCCTAAATACCAAGAATTTATCATTCAGGTAGTAGTGTCATTTTTTTTTCAGGACTCTCTCTAGTGCATTTCATAGTAGTTATACCAGGGTACATTTCCACAAGAGTTTACACTACCAAAATTCTATAAATTATTTTTTCAATAATTACAGTTTATTCACATTGTATCACAGTTGTAACCCCCTCCTTTTCCCCCTCCCAATACCAAGCTCCCTCCCTTATCTCCTCCCATGCCTCTCTCCAAATCCACAGACAGGGAAGGTCCTACTCCCCTTCCATCTGACCTTAGCATATCCAGTCTCATCCAAACTGGCTGCAGTGCCCTCCTCTGTGGCCTGGCAAGGCTGTTACCCAATCCAGGGAAGGCAGTCAAAGAGCTAACCATTGAGTTCATGTCAGAGACAGTCCCTGTTCCACTTACCAGGGAAGCCACTTAGATACTGAGCTGCCATGGGCTACATCTCCTCAGGGGTATCTATGTTATATCTATGACTGGTCCTTGGTTGGACTATCAGTCTCAGAAATTACCCCTGTGCCCAGATATTTTGGTTCTGCTGCTATCCTCCTGACGTTCCTGTCCTCTCCAGGTCTTACTTTCTCCCCCTTCTTTTCAAAGATTCACTGCACTCTGCCCAAAGTTTGTTTATGAGTCTCATTATCTGCTTTTATACAGTGCTAGTTAGAGTCTTTCAGAGGCCCTCTGTGGTAGGCTCCTGTCCTCTTTCCTGTTTTCTCCTTCTTTGAATGTCCATTCCATTTGCCTTTCTAAATGAGGATTGATCATTTTATACAAGGTCTTGCTTCTTGCTTGCCTTCTTCAGGCGTTCATGTTTTGTCCAACATTATATATCGAGTATCCACTTTTAAGTGAATACATATCATATGTGTCTTTCTGTTTCTGGTATACTTTACTCAGGATGATCTTTTCTAGATCCCACCATTTTCTTGCAAATTTCATGATTTCCTTGTTTTTACTTGCTGAGTACTATTCCACTATGTAACTGTGCTACACTTTCTGTATCCATTCCTCAGTTAAGAGACATCTGGGTTGATTCCAGGTTCTGGAAAACACGAATAAAGCTGCTACGAACAGGTTTGAACAAATGTTCTTGTTGTGTTCTTGAGCATATTTTGGATATATGCCTTGAAGTGTTATAGCTGGATTTTGAAGAAGTGCTATTTCTAATTGTCTGAGGAAGCCCAGATTGATTTCCAAAGTGGTTGTACAAGTTGACATTCCCACCAGAAATGGGGGAGGGTTCCCCATTCTTCAACTCCTCTCCAGCATGTATTGTCATTTGAGTTTTTGTTCTTAGCCATTCTGATGGGTGTATGGTGAAATCTCAGGGTCATTTGGATTTGCATCTCCCTGATGATTAAGGACATTGAGCATTTCTTTAAGCAATTCTCCACCATATTCCTCTACAGAGAATTCTCTATTTAGCTCTGTATTCCATTTTTAATTGTATTACATGATTTTTAACTTTTTAACTTCTTGAATTCTTTATATATTCTGGATATTAGGCCTCTGTCAGATATAGGTAGGTGAAGATGCTTTCCCAGTCTGTAGGCTGTTGTTTCATTTTGACAAAAGTTTCTTTTGCTGTACAGAAGTTTTTCAGTTTCATGAGGTCCCATTTATTGATTGTTGCTCTTAGAGCCTGTGCTGTTAGTGTTCTGTTCAGGAAGTTTTCTCCTGTGCCAATGAGTTCTATGCTCTTCCCCACTTTTCCTTCTAACCGATTTAATGTGTCTAGTTTTATGATGAGGTCTTTGATCTACTTTGACTTTAGTTTTGTGCAGGGTGATAAATATGGGTTTATTTGCATTTTTGTACATGTAGAGATACGATTAAACCAGCACCCATTTTTGAAGATGTTGTCTTTTATCCATTGAATGGTTTTGGCTACTTTGTCAAAAATCAAGTATTTGTGGTGTTGGGGTTATTTCTGGGTCTTGTGTTGGATTCTATTGATATACCATCCCGATTTTATGCCAGTACCATGTGATTTTTATTACTATTGCTCTGTAATACACCTTGTTATCAGAGATGATGATACCTCCAGATAATTAGTTGTTGTACAGGATCATTTTGACAATTCTGGGTTTTTTGTTATTCCATGTGAAGTTGAGAATTTTTCTTTCAAATTCCATGAAGAATCGTGTTGGTATTTTGATGGGAATTGCACTGAATCTGTAGATCGCATTTGCCAGAATGAGCATTTTCATTATGGTAATCCTACCTATCCATGAACATGGAAGAACTTTCCACCTTCTGATATCTTCTTCGATTTCTTTTTTCAGGGACTTGAATTTTTGTTTTCGAACAGGTCTTTTGCCTGCTTGGTAAGAGTAACATCAAGGTATTTTATGTTAGTGGTCGCTGTTTCCCTAATTTCTTTCTTGGCCATTTTGTCTTTGTTATACAGGAGGGCTTCTGATTTTTTTTTTTGAGTTAATATTGTATCCTGCCACTTTGCTAAAGGTGTTTATCAGCTGAAGGAGTTCTCTGGTAGAATTTTTGGGGTCACTCATATTTACTATCATGTCATCTGCAATAGTGATATTTTGACTTATTCCTTTGTGAATTTTATCCCATAAAGGACTGTAATCCCTAGCTCTAGCTAGGACTTCAAATACTATATTGAAGAGATACGGAGACAGTGGGCAGCCTTGCCTTTTCCCTGATTTCAGTGGGATTGATTTAAGTTTCTCTCCATTGAGTTTGATGTTGGCTGTAGGCATGCTGTATATTGCCTTTAATATGTTTATGTATATGCGTTATATCCCTGGTCTCTCCAAAACTTTAAACAATAATGGGTGTTGGATTTTATCAAATGCTTTTTTGCCATCTGTAGAGATGATCATATTGAACCACCTTTGCATGCCTTGGATGAAGCCTACTGGGTCATGGTGGATATCTTTTATTTGTTCTTGGATTCAGTTTATCAGTATGTTATTGAGTATTTTTGCATCAATGGTCATTAGAGATATTGGTCTGAAATTCTCCTTTTTACTTGCGTCTTTCAGTGTTTTAGGTATCAAGGTGACTATGGCTTCATAGAATGAGTTTGGTAATGTTCCTTCTGTTTCTATTTTGTGGAATGTTGAGGAGAATTTGAGTTAACATTTCTTTGAAGTTCTGGTAGAATTCTGCCCTGGGCTTGTTTTGGAAGGGAGATTTTGATTACTGCTTCTCTTTCCTTGCGGCATATAGGACTATTCAATGTTTCTCCCTGATCTTGATTTAATTTTGGTGAATGGCATTTATCAAGAAAATTGTCAATTTCCTTTAGATTTTCAAATTTTGTGTCATACAGGCTTTTGTAGTAAGACCTAATGATTGTTTGGATTTCCTCAGTATTTTTTGTTAAGTCCCCTTTTCCTTTCTGATTTTGGTGATTTGGATAGTTTTTCTCTGCCTTTTAGTTATTTGACTAAGGGTTTGTCTATCTTGTTGATTTTCTCCAAGAATCAACTCTTGGTTTCACTGATTCTTTGAATATTTTTATTTGCTTCTACTTTATTGATTTCAGCTCTGAGTTTGATTATTTCCAGCCATCTACTCTTCTTGGGTGTGTGGGTGTGTCTGCATGTCTGCTCTCTCTCTCTCTCTCTCTCTCTCTCTCTCTCTCTCTCTCTCTCTCGTACTTTAGGTGGGCCATTAAATTGCTTGTATGAGATATTCCAAATTTCTTCTTGAAGGCAATTTGTGCTATGAATTTTCCTCTTAGCTCTGTTTTCATTGTGTCCCATAAGTTTGGGTATATTATGCCTTTACTTTCATTGAATTCTAGGCAGTCTTTAATTTCTTTCTTTACTTCTTCCCTAACCCAGCTGTCATCGAGTAGCAAACTGTTCAGTTTCCAGGTTCATGTAGGGTTTTGCTATTTCTGTTGTTGTTGAGATATGGCTCTAGTCCATGGTTCTCAGATAGAACACAAGGGATTATTTCAATCTTCTTGTATCTGCTGAGGCTTTCTTTGTGACCAGCTATATATTCTATTTTGGAGAAGGATCCATGAAGTGCTGAAAAGAAGTTGTACTCTTTTGAATTTGGGTGAATAGTTCTGTAGACATCGATTACGTTTGATTTAGGACCTCTGTAAGTGCCTTTATTTCCCTATTTAGCTTCTGTATACATGGTCTGTCCCTTGGTGTGAGTGGAGTGTTGAAGTATCCCACTCTCTAGATGTTGGGATCCACATTCAATTTAAGCTTTAATAATGTTTCATTTACAGATGAAGGTGCTCTTGTATTTGGGGCATAGATGTTTAGAATTGTGATGTTTTCCTGGTGGATTTTTCCTTAGATGAGAATCAAATGCCCCTCCTCATCTTTTTTGATTAATTTTGGTTGAAAGTCTATTTTATTAGATATTAGGATAGCTACCCCAGCTTGTTTTCTGTCCTCATTTGGTTGAAATACATTTTTCAGCCCTTTACTCTGAGGTATTGTTTATCTTTGTTGCAGAGATGTGTTTCTTGGATGCAGCAGAATGTTGGATCCTGTTTCTGCAACCATTCTGTTAGTCTGTGTCTTTTTATTGGATAGTTGAGTCCACTGATGTTGCTAGATAATAGTGACCAATGAATGTTATTTCCTTTTTTTGTGGAGTTGGTGGTGTTACTGTGATGCATTGCTTGATTTCTTTTACTTTTTGTTGTGAAAGTTATCTGTATCATATGTTTTCTTGGGTGTAGTTGTTTTTGTTGGATTGGAGTATTCCTTCTAGTATCTTCTGTACGGCTGGGTTGCTGTGTAGATATTATTGAAATTTAGTTTTATCATGGGGTATTTTGCTTTCTCCTTCTGTGTTGATTGAAAGATTTGCTGGGTAGAGAAATCTGGTTTGGCATCTGTGATCCCTAAATGTCTGCATGACATCTGCCCAGGCCGTTCTGTCTTTTATAGTTTCTGATGAGAACTCTGATATGATTCTGATAGGTCTACTTTCATATGATACTTTTCTTTTTTCCTTTTTTGCCTTTAATATGTTTTCTTTGTTCTGTAGGTTTAGTGTTTTGACTACCATGTCACATGAAGAGTTTTTTTTTTTTTTTCTGGTCCAATCAATATGGTGTTCTGTACGCTTCTTTTATGTTTATGGACATTTCTTTCTTTAAGTTGGGAAAATTTTCATCTATGATTTTCTTAAAAATATTTTCTGGGCAGTGGGGCTTAGAAGCTTCTTTTTTATTTATTGCTATTATTTTTAGATTTCGTATTTTCATGGTATTCTTTGATGTTTTGTGTTTGGGACGTTCCACTTTAGTTTTTATTTGAGCAAGTGTATTTTTAGCACCTGTGACTCTTTCTTCCATCTCTTGTATTCTATTGGTGATGGTTACCTTTATGGTTCCTGAATTTTTCTTTAAGTTCTCCAGCTCCAGGGTTTTCTCTGTTTGTGTTTTCTTTATTGATTCTAATTCTGTTTTCATGCCTTGCACCATTTCCTTCATCTGTTTGAATGTGGATTCTTGTGTTTCTATGATGGATTCTGTTTTTGTTTCTTTGTTTTCTCTCTATATTCCACTTACTGTGCCTCTACTTGTTCGGCTGTATTTGTCTTTATTTCTTTGAGACCTTTGTTCATTTCGTCTTCATTTGCTTCCACTTGCATGTTATTTCCCTGAGATTTTTTTTTTTGTTTGCTCTTTATTGGCCTACACTTAGGGGACTATTTCTCTGAGATATTTATTCATTTCTTCTTTTGGTTCTTCTAATAACTGCATAGGCATAGGCTTAAAATCAATTTCCTGTGTTTCTGCTGAATTAAAATATCCACTGATTTTGGGGGTTGCTGGTGAAATCATGATGTCCTGATTTTTGTTGGGTGTGTTCTTACACTGACCTCTGGCCATGTGCTTATCCATAATCTTCACTCTTTGTTCTATACTTCAGACTAGAACTGTCTTTATCTGATGTCTGGAGTATTCTTCAGGAAGATGATAGAGGTCCACTGTTTTGAGTGTGTGTGTTGGTGCTTCAGCTGTTCCTAAGGGGGTAAAATGCCACTAGTGCAGAATCGCTATTGCTGGGGAGCAAATGTGTGTGTTTGTGTGTGTGTGTGTGTGTGCGTGTAAGTGTGTCTTGAAAGAGAAAGTGCTAGAGAATGTAGGTGCATGCTCGGGGGGGAAGGGGGATGCTAGTGCTGTTAGTGTGTGAAGATTGATGGCACAATGAGCCTCTGGTAATTTCCTGAATACGTCAGTGGTCTACAGTCTGTTGTGGGCCCTATGGACCCAACTCTGGGCTCTGTGGCAGCTGCTTTGTGCCCTACTCTGCACTCTGTGGTGGGCTCTGTGGGCCTGGCACTGCACTTTCTGCTAGGAGCTGTGGGCACGGTGGCCTGGACTCTGTGCTGAGTCAGGCACTGTAGGGCTTCTCTGCAGCCTCTGCCTCTGCCAAGGAAGGAGAGTGAAGGCCTGTCATGGTGAAATGCTGGGGGATTGAGTTTTCTGTCTTAAATCTCAGGCAGGGAGTTCTGTGCTTGGAGCAGCCAGCACTGTGCTCTTTGCAAGTTGCTGCATGCACTGAGGACTGTCTCTGCTGCTAACTGCAGTGCCTCTGCTGCTGCCTCTGCCCACTAAAGGGGAAGTGCCTGGGAATTGAGTACGCAGGAGAAGTCCATGGAGAAGTCCAGAGTTGACCTGTATCCTATTGGTCTCAGATCAGGATTTGTCTCCTTTCTCCCAGGAAGCTTCATTGTCATTTTTTGGGGGGATTCAGCTGTCCCTCTACTCACCACTTTCGAGTTTCAGGTCCTCTGCCCCTCAGATACTGTGCGAGCTGGTTGCTGCCATCTTGAATCACCTCTATAAATTCTTATACTTATGCTTTGTTTCAAATAATACCCATCCTCAAAAGGACTCTTTATGATTTGTTTTTATATCCCTGAATATTAATGACATTGAACGTCTTTTCATTTAGAAATTTCTTGCTTTGTATGTATTCTGTTATTATCTGTGTATAAAATACATGCAGAATGTCCATATATTAAAAGTTGATTGCCTACTCACAATCTTTTTGGATGTGACTGAGTAATAAAGAACTCGGCTCTCTTGCTCTCTCCCCTCTTTCTCCTCTTTCTGTTGGGGCATACCTTCCCCTCCACCTCTCTCCCTACAGCCAATAACCTCTTTCATTTAAGAAAAAAAGGACTAACTCTATCAGTAGATAAATTCATTAGTGGGGTAAATATTTGATAACAATATTCAGACATGGTGTAAACTAAGAGATAAAGCATTATCAGAGGAAATAGTTAACACTAGAATATGCTTAAAGAATATAACTGGGTCCTGGGCTGTTTTGTTCTATTCTTTTGCTTCCTTGTTTTCATGAAGTAAGAGACTCTTATTATTTTTAAAATTTTATCTATCTATCTATCTATCTATTTTTATCTATTGCAATATATTCACTTTGTGTCCCAGCTGTAGCTCACTCCTTTATCCCCTCCCAATCATACCCTCCCTCTCTTTTCCTCTTTTCCTCCCTATGTTCCTCCTGTAGTCAACTGATAGGGGTGGTGCTCCTCAACTACTATCTGACCCTAGTACATCAGGTCTTACTTATCAGGACTGTCTGGATCTTCTTCCTCTGTGGGCAGCTGGTAAGGCTGCACTCTGCCTCAGTGGAAGGTGACCAAAGAACTAATGACTGAGTCCATGTCAGAGACAGCTCCTTTAGCCATTACTAGAGAACCCACTTGGAGCCTGGCTACATCTGTGCAGAGATTCTAAATTCTCTCTCAAGCATGGTCTTTGGTTGGAATATCAGTTTCAGAAAAGACACCTGTGCCCAGAATTTTTGGTTCTGTTGCTCTCCTTGTGGAGCTCCTGTCCCCTTCATGTCTTTCATCTCATCTCATCCTTCTTTCCTAAGATTCCCTGAACTCTGCCCAAAGTTTGGCTATGAGTCTCAGCATCTGCGTCCATACCCTACTGGGTAGAGTCTTCAGAGGCCCTCTGTGGTAGGGTCCTATCTTATTCCCTGTTTTCTCCCTCTTCCAATGTCTATGCTGTTTGCATTTCTGAATGAGGATTGATCATCTTACCCAGTGTCTTCCTTCTTGCTTAGCGTATTTTGGTTCATATTTTAGTATGTTTATACTATACTATGTCTAATATACACTTAAAAGTGAGTATATACCGTGTGTGTCCTTCTGCTTCTGGAATACCTCACTCAGAATGATCTTTTATAGTTCCCACCATTTGTCTGCAAATTTTATGGTTTCCTTGTTTTTAATTGCTGAGTAGTATTTTATTGTGTAAGTGTACCACAGTTTCTGTATCCATTCCTCCCTTGAGGGACATCTGGGTTATTTCCATCTTCTGGCTATTATAAATAAAGCTTCTATGAACATGGTCAAGATCCAGCTATACCTCTCCTAGGTATATATCCAAAATATGCTCAAGTACACAACAAGGACATTTGCTCAGTCATGATCTTTAAAAAATTTATTGTTGTTGTGTATTTATGTTGTATGTGTGTGTGTGTGCACATGCACATATGCTTTTGGGTAGGGAGACAGGTGCAGAGGGGGGAGAAAGGGGGGATTGGGATGGGAGGAAGGAGGGGACTACAGGGGTATATAAAATGAATAAAGTGTAATAAAGCATTTAATAAATGTGAAGAAAAACTGTTATCTCACACTGTGTACAAAATTAACGCAAAATGGATTATAGTCTTAAACACGAAAGAACAGCTAAACTTTTAGGGTAAAACAAGGAAAAATTTCCTGTCATTGGTTTAGTCAATAACACTAAAATAATTAAAAGAAAAAAAAAACCTCTTTGTGAAGATGGCAGCACAGACCACATAGGGTATCTGAACAGCTGCTCAGCAGTAAGAGAACAGTGACCTGCAGGCCATACTGTGGACCCACAAACTCTGTGTTCCTCAGGTGAGAGGAGAATCCATAGGGATTCTTCAAGATCCATCTTCAGGCCAACTGGCTAATACTGGTAAAAGTTCTTGCAAAGCACTGACTTACCCCTAGGCCACCTGCCCCAACTCTCCATTTGTGGATAAATTCCTGGAACCAGGAGTGGCATGCATCTCCAACCCCTCAGCCTTAGGCCACATGTCCAGGCACACTTTTTGTGGATACTAAAGGGACCAGCAGCTGTCTGCTCAGTCAATATATTTTAGTATGTTTCTACCATATTACATTTCTAATATCCACTTATAAATGAGTGTATACCATGTGTGTCTTTCTGCTTCAGGGATACAGAACTCAGGACGATATTTTCTAGTTCTCATGATTTCCCTGCAAATTCCATGATTTCCTTGTTTTTAATTGCTGAGTAGTATTCCACTGTGTAAATATACCACAGTTTCTGTATCCATTCCTTAACTGAAGGACATCTGGGTTGTTTCCAGGTTCTGGCTATGACAAATAGAGCTGCTACAAACATAATTGAGCAAATTTCCTTGTTCTGTACTTGAGCATGTACTTGAGTATGTATGCCTAGGAGTAGTATAGCTGAATCTTGAGGAAACACTCCATCATGTTCTACATCTTAATCCATTTAGGATGCTATCATGATGTAAAATGAGAAACTTAACAGCAGGGATTTATCTTCCACACATCTAATAACTCAAAAACCCACGAAGAAAACTGCAGTGAATTTCAAGACTGATGGAGGCTTTTTACCATTGTTTCAGAGATGGTGTATTTTTGATATGTCACAGCAGAGTAGAAAGGAAAATAGAACCACTTTGAGTTGATTTTATAATGGACTAATCCCGTTTACAAAGGCATGATACTTTAAAAATATTCTTCATTGAATTGTGTTCCATCTAATTCTATGATTTAGGAATGAAGGTTGTTTTTTTTTCAGTTTATTGCAATCATTATCATAATAATACTCCCTGTTACATAATAATCATGATTATATTATTGTGAACGTGTAAGTGTGTGTAAGTGTAGATTTGTGTGTCGCTGTACATGTATGGAGAACCTAAGTGACAACTTCTAGGATTTCTCCTTCCACTGTAAGTTCTACAGATAAAACACAGGAACTTAAGCTTTCCCATGGAAAAATGTTGCAGGCCTTAGAAGGTTAGGATTTTAATCTAAGAATTTCAATAAGACACTTTTTTTATACTACAGCAACTTCTTTTCTCAAACGATCAATATATTATACATGAATGCAGATATAGAAACATAAAAATATAGTTTTATGGGACACAGAGACGTATGATATGTCCATAAGTGGGTAGCACAGTCAGAGTGCAATGAAATTCACAGAAAATTATAAAGCAGGTGCTTTCAAATTAGCATATTTAACCAATCCCCATGACAACACCAAATGTTAGATTATATTATATTATTATCACTTCACCAAGAAGACGTATATGTTGAAGGTATAATTACAGAACATAAATAGAAAGCCTTAATCTTATGTTTATAACTTTACCCAGAAAGTGAATGATTATAGGTTATGAATGAGTAAATACAGTTCAAAATGATGAGAACGCAAAGGCATAAAATTAAGTTTACTTTAACTGTAAATGAATTTCATTTGGTGCTCAAATATTAGGCTATGTAAAGGCAAGTTATTTTCAAGCTAGATCACAGTGCTTTACTCCTGCTAAGGGATATCCTCCTCCCCTACCATCTAACACTAGTCTATTAGGTCTCATCAGGACTGGCTGCATTGTCTTTCTCTGTGGCCAGGTAAGGCTGCTCCCCTTATTTGAGCATTTTCATATTTTATTTAAAACAAAATCAGAATACATGAGTTAAGGCAAAACAGATAGATGAAAAAATGTTCAACATTAATACCATATCATCTTATTTTGCTGTCATTAAAAAATGCAAATAAATATATGCCATAAAACATACAAACAACTCTACACGGTTATATTTACAATGCTACAGGTTAGAAATCGCTAAACGACTACCAGAAATAAAGAAGGAAATTGAAGTGTTCCTAGATTTTAATAAAAATGACGGTACAACATACCCAAATTTATGGGACACAATGAAAGCACTACTTAGAGCAAAATTCATAGCACTAAGTTCCTTCAAGAAAATTTGTGACATCTCACACAAGCAACTTAATGGCCAAACTGAAAGTCCTAGGGAAAAAAGAAGCAAACACACCCTAGAGGGGAAGAAAGCTGGAAATAATCAAACTCAGGACAGAAATCAATCATTTAGAAACAAACACAACTATTCAAAGAATTAATGAAACCAAGAGCTGGTAATTCAAAAAAATCAACAAGATAAACAAACCTTTAGCGAAACTAACTAAATGGCAGAGAAAACTATCCAAATCACCAAAATCAGATATGAAAAGTGGGACAAAGCTACATATACTGAGGAAAACCAAACAATCACTAGGTCATACTATAAAAGCCTATATTCCACAAAATTTGAAAATCTGAAAGAAATGAAAAATTTTCTTGATGGATTTTGTCTACCAAAACTAAGTCAAGATCAGGAAGAAAGATTCAATAGACCTATATCCCCCAAGGAAATAGAAGAAGTCACCAACACTTTCCCTTCCAAAAAAATTCCAGGACCAGATGGATTCAGAGGAGAATTCTACCAGACTTTCAGAGAAGTGCTAACTCCAATTCTCTTTAAACTATTCCACAAAATAGAAACAGAAGGAAAATTACCAAACTCATTCTATGAAGCCACAGTCACCTTGATACCTAAACCACACAAAAACACAACAAAAGAGAACTTCAGACCTATCTTTCTTATGAATATTGATGAAAGCATATTCAATAAATATTTGCAAACTGAATCCAGGAACACATCAAAGAAATCATCCTACCATGACCAAGTAGGCTTCATCCCAAGCATGCAAGAGTGGTTCAACATACAGAACTCTATCAATGTAATTCACCACATAAGCAAACTGAAGGAGAAAAACCACATGACCATCTCCTTATATGCTGAAAAAGCATTTGACACAATCCAACACCCATTCATGTTTAAAGACTTAGAGAGATCAAGGATACAAGGCACATACCTAAACATACTAAAGGAAATATACAGCAAGTCTATAGCCAACGTCAAACTCAATGGAGAGCAACTTAAATCCATCCCACTGAAATCAGAGACAAGTCAATGCTGCCCATTCTTTCCATACCTATTCAACATAATACCTGAAGTCCTATCTAAAGCATTAGGACAACTAAAGGAGATCAAGTGGATACAAATCATAAAGGAAGAGGTCAAAGTGTCATTATTTGCAGATGATTTGATAGTATCCATGAGCAACCCCAAAAATTCAACGAGAGAACTCATTCAGCTGATATACACTTTCAGCAACGTGGTTGGATACAAAATCAACTCAAAAAAAAAAAAATCAGAAGCGTTCTTGTATACCAACGACTAAAAGGCTGAAAAAGAAATCAGGGAAACAATACCCTTCACAATAGCCACTAATAACATAAAGTATCTTGGTGTGACTCTAACCAAGCAAGTGAAAAACCTGTTTGAAAAAATATCAAGTCTCTGAAGAAAGAAATTGAAGAGGATATCAGAAGATGGGAAGATACTAATTGGCAGCATTAACACAGTGAAAATGGCCATCCTGCCAAAAGCAATCTACAAATTCAATGCAATTCCCATTAAAATACCAACACAGTTATTTACAGACCTTGAAAGAAAGATTCTCAACTTCATATGGAGAAACAAAAAATCCAGAATTTCCAAAACGATCCTGTACAAAAACATATCATTTGAGGTATCTCCACCCCTGACCTCAAGCTGTAATACAGAGCAATAGTAATAAACACTGCATGGCATTGGCATAGAAAAAGAATGGAGGATCAATTGAACCGAATAGAAGACTCAGAAAAAAAACCCACACCTATGAGTACTTGATTTTTAACCAAGAAGCCAGATCCATTCAAAGGAAAAAGATAGTATCTTCAACAAACGGTCGAACTGGATGTCTACATGCAGAAAAATAAAAATAGATCCATATTTATCACCCAGCACAAAACTAAAGTCTAAGTGGATCAAAGACCTCAACATAAAACCAGACACTCTAAATTGGTTAGAAGGAAAAGTGGGGAAGGTCCTAGAATTCATTGACACAGGAGACTACTTCCTGAACAGAACACCAACAGCACAGGCTCTAAGAGCAACAATCAATAAATGGGACCTCATGAAACTGAAAAGCTTCTGTACACCAAAAGACACTGTTGTCAGAACAAATGGACAGCCTTCAGACTGGGAAGGGATCTTCACCAATTCTGAATCTGACAGAGGGCTATTATCCAGACTATATAAAGAACTAAAGAAGGTAAAAAGCAATAAATCAAGCAATCTAATTTAAAAAAAAATGGAGTATGGAGCTAAACAAAGAATTCTCTGTACAGGAATATAGAATGGCAGAGAAACACTTAAAGGGATGCTCAATGCCATTAGCCATCAGAGAGATGCAAATCAAAACGACTCTGAAATTTCACCTTACACCCATCACCTTGCACCCATCAAAATGGCTAACATCAAAAACTCAAATGACAACACATGCTGGAGAGGTTGTGGAGAAAGGGGAACCCTCCTCCATTGCTGGTAGGAATGTAAACTGGTAGAGCCACTTTGGAAATCAATCTGGTGCCTTTCTCAGACAACCAAGAATAGCGCTTCCTCAAGACCCACTCTTAGGTATTTATCCAATAGTTGCTCAAGTACACAAGGACATTTGCTCAACGATGTTTGGAACAGCTTTATTTGTAATATCCAGAACCTGGAAACAAACCATATGCCCAGCAACTGAGGAATGGATACAGAAATTGTGGTATTTTTACACAATGGAATACTACTCAGCAATTAAAAACAAGGAAATCATGAAATTTGCAGGCAAACGGTGGGATCTAGAACAGATCATTCTGAGTGAGGTATCTCAGAAGGAGAAAGACACACATGGTATACACTCACTTATTTAGACCTATAAGATAGGATAAACATACTGAAATCTATACACCTAAAGAAGATAAACAAGAAAGAGGACCTGGAGTAACATCATCAATCCTCACTTAGAAAGAAATGGGATGGGCTTGGGATGTAGGAGAAAACAAATAACAGGACAGGGTCTTAGCACAGAGAGCCTCTGAAAGCCTCTACCTAGCAGTGTATCAAAGCAGATGCTGAGATTCATAACCAAACCTTTGGCAGAGTGCAGGGAATCATATGAAAGAAGGGGGAGTTAATATGATCAGGAGAGGATAGAAGCTCCCCAACGACCAAATATATCTGGGCACAGGGGTCTCATATGAGACTGTTTCTCCAACCAAGGACCATGTATGGATATAAACAAGAACCTCTGCTCAGATGTATCCCATGGTAGCTCAGTATCCAAGTGGGTACCCTAGTAAGTGGAATTCGTACTATTTCGGACATGTACTCAATGGTGGGCTCTTTGACCTCCCCATCCTGCAAGAAAGGAGCAGCCTTGCTATGCCACAGAGGAGGACTTTGCATACAGTCCTAAAGATACCTGATAAACCATAGTCAGATGAAAAGGAAGGAGCTCCTCCCCTATCAGTGGACTTGGAAAGGGGCAAGAAGTAGATGAGGCAGGGAGGATGGAAATGGGAAGGAATGATGGAATGGTATACAGCTGGGATAAAGAGTTAATAAAATTTACTAATAATAAAAAGAAAAGAATAGAAAAATGCAAACAAATATATGCCAAAAAACATACAAACAACTCTCTACAAGGTTATATTTATAATGCTCCAGGTTAAAAATAACTAAATTACTACCAGCCATGAAAAGAAGCAACCTGAATTAGCCATCCTACTTTCTAATAAAATAGACTTTCAACCAAAATTAATCAAAATGGATTGGGAAGGTCACTTCATTCTCATCAAAGGAAAATTACCCCAAGAGGACATCTCAATTCTGGACATCTAATCCTGAAATACAGGGGCACCCACATTTGTAAAAAGAAAAAAAGAAAGGAAGGAAGGAAGGAAGGAAGAAAGGAAGCAAGCAAGCTCAAATAACATATTTATCCCATTAATAGTGGAAGACTTTAGCACTCCTCTTTCACCAAGAGACAGAACATCAAGACAGAATCTAAATAAAGGAATAATAAAACTAACAGAGGTCATAAAGCAAATGCATCTAATTAGATATCTACAGAACTTTTTAACCAAATGCAGAAGAATATACCTTCTTCTCTGCACCTCACACAACTTTCTCCAAAATCAACCATACAGTTGTTCACAAAGCAATCCTCAACCAATACAACAAAATTTAAATAACCCATTGTATCCTACAAGGTAAACATGTATTAAAAGAAGACCTCAATAACAACAGAAATAACAAAAACTTACATACTCAGGAAAACGGAAATAATCCCTACTGAATGACTACTATGTCAGGCATGAAATAAAGAAAGAAATTAACTATTTCTAAGAATTCAATGAAACTGAAGGCACAACACATTCAAACTTATGAGACACAGTGAAGGCAGTGCTAAGAGGAAAGTTCATAGCACTAAGTGCCCTCATAAAGTAATTGGAGAGATCTCATATTAGCAACTTGGAGACATATCATACCAGCAACTTAATAGCTCATGTGAAAGCTCTAGAACAAAAGTAAGCAAGCACACTCAAGAGAAGTAGAACTGCAGTGAATAATCAAATGCACGGTTGAAATTAATAAATTTGAGAAAAGGAGAACAATACAAAGAATCAACAAAACCAAAAGCTGGTTCCTTGAGAAAATCAACAAAATAGACAAACCCTTCATCAGACTAAAAGGCAGAAAGACAAAGGGGCCGAGGAAGAAATTAGACAACACCATTCACTATAGCCACAAATAATATATAGTATCTTGGTATATCTCTAACAAACTAGTGAAAGATCTGTATGACAAGAACTTCAAGTCTCTGAAGAAAGAAATTGAAGAAGATATAAGAAGACGGAAACAACTCTCATGCTCATGGATTAGTAGAATTAACATAGTAAAAGTGGGCATCTTACCTAAAACAATCTACAGATTCAATGCAATTCCTATCAAAGTTCCAATACAATTCTTTACAGACTTTGAAATAACAATCTTCAACTTCATATGGAAAAATACAAGAACCAGGACAGCTACAACAATCCTGTACAATAAAAGATTTTCTGCAGGTATTTCCATCCCTGATTTCAAACTTTACTACAGAGCAATAGTAATGAAAATGGCATGGTAGTAAAATAGAAAGAGACTGGTTGATGAAAAGAATATAACTGAAGACCCAGAAATAAACCCGTACACCTATAGACACATGACTTTTTCGGAGAAGCCAATACCATACCTTGAAAAAGAGATAGTCTTTTCAACAAATGTTGTTGGGCTAACTGTATAAATATATGAACAAAACTACACATAGATCTATGTCTATCATCCTGCACAAAACTCAAATCAAAGTGGAACAAAGACCTCAACATAAAACCAGAAACACTAAATCTATTAGAAGAGAAAGTGAGGAAAATCCTTGTACTCATTGCCACAGTAGGCAACTTGTTGAACAAAGAACCAACAGCTCAAGCTCTAAGATCAACAATTACTAAATGAGACATCCTGATATTGAAGATCTACTGTAAGGCAAAAGACACTGTCAATAGAACAAAACAACAGTCTACAACATAGGAAAAGTTCTTCACCAATCCAATATCTGACAAAGGGCTAATATCAAAATACATAAAGCACCTAAGAAATTAAACAACAACAAACCAAATAATCCATTTTAAAAATGTGGTATAGAACTAAACTGAGAATTCTCAACAGAGGAATAACAAATGGCTGATAAGAACTTCTTAAAGAAATGCTCACTGCCATCAGGGAAACAGAAATCAAAACCAGTCTGATATTCCATCTTAAGCCTGTCAGAATGGTCACCATAAAAAACACAAGTGACACCACAGCTGGCAAGGATGTGGAGAAAGAGGAACACTCCTTCACTACTGGTGTGGGTGCAAATTTGCACCTCTACTCTCCATATCAATTTGGTGCTTACTCAGAAAATTGGGACTATCTCTACCACAAGACACAGCTATACCACTCCTGGACATAAAACCAAAAGATGCTTCATTATATAACAAGGATATTTCCTCAACTAAGTCTATAGTCACCTTATTCATAATAGCCAGAAACTAGAAACAACCCAGATGTCCTTTAAGTGAAGACTGGATAAAGAAAGTGTGGTGCAATCACACAATGGACTATAGCTCAACTATTAAAAAGAAGGAAATCATAACATTTCCAGGCAATTAAAGACAACTAGAAAACATCATACTGAGAGAGGTAATCTACACCCAGAAAAGCACACATACTATGCACTCAGTTATATGTGGATTTTAGACATACAAAACATGATAATGATCCTAAAATTCACAGACCCAAAGATAGGAAATAACATAGAGGATACAAGGGAATATGCTTAAATATCACTCAGAAGGGGGAATAGACAATGGAGTCTGTTGAAGAAAGGGAACAGCATAAGAGAGAGAGAGAGACAGAGAGAGAGAGAGAGAGAGAGAGAGCGAGAGAGACAGAGACAGAGAGAGAGAGAGAGAGAGAGAGAAATGAGAGAAATGAGGGTCTACATCAGACCAGGGGAGAGTTGGAGCCAGGAGGACAAATGGAGGGATAACAGGGAAAACAGAAACCTTGGGTGGGTGGCATCTCTGTGACAAGCTGTAAACTTAGTGCAGAGTAGGCTCCTAGGAGGAAATGAGTGTGACTCTCAGTGAGATTTCTAGTAGCAGGGGTCATGGAAGATGAAGAGGCTATGCTGTACCTAAACAAGACTCCTAGTGGAGGAAGGGAAACACTAACCTATGGACAAAAACTTGACCTAAAACTTACCATGCCTGTAAGATGCGCAAGGACAAAAATAAAGTCCTAACCAAAGGAATGTCTAACTGATGCCTGGCCCAACCTGAGACTCACCCTATGGGAGACAGCCAGCCCCTGACACTATTAATGACATTCTGCTATGCTTACAGAAGGGAGCCTATCACACCTGTTCTATGAGTGGCTCAACCCAGCACTTGATGGAAACAGATTTAGAGACTCACAGCCAAACATTGGTTGGAACGAAAGGATTATTAAGGAAGAGTGGAAGGAAGGATAGAAAAACTAGGAAAGATCAGGAGCTCCAGAAAAAGACTAACAGAGCCAAATTACCAGGGCCCAGGGTAGGGGTAGGGGTGGGAACTGAAGCACAAACCAAGGAATATGTATGAACTGGACCTAGACCTCCTACAGAAATGTAGCAGATGGGCAGCTTGGTCCTCGTACAGGTTTCCTAGCAAGTGCAGTGAGAGCCAGACTCTGACATGGACTCTGTTGCCTGCTCCTCAGTCAGTTTTCCCAGGTGGAGATACCTCGCCATGCCACAGGAAAGTTAGTAAATAAAAAAGATAAATGAATAATTGTATATTAATACAATGGGTGGTAAAACCAAACTAAGTGAACTGCCATTAAACATCAGTATGAGAGAACCTTGTTAATGGTATCCTGAGGAGAAAAATAAGATTGAGAGGTCTACAAAATATTTAACAGAGTGCATTTTATAAAGAGTATTATTTATGTACTGGAAAGGACACAAAAAATATAACTCCAGAGTATAAAAATATAAAAAATGGAAATTTACATCTATTGTTCTATAATCTGAATAAAATGAAGAAATTGTTATCTGGAGTGTTTTTCTTCATAAATGTTATTAAATGGCTAGATGACTATGTTTGAGAACACATATATTTTTTAATATAGAATGAAGCTTAAAATCCAAAAAAGAATATCTGGCAGTTTAACAAAAATATTGTCTTTAACACACAATTTTGGTTCATTCACATCAGTTTAACAAAAATTTTGTCTTTAACACACAATTTTGGTTCATTCACATTTACCTGCGTTATTTGTCACCTATTACTTGAGTTATCTCTGGGTATATCTACCTTTTTATAATTTAAGGAAAATAATACTGATAATTTATATTTCAATCACTTTCAGGATTATTTTCTTTTCTAGATAATATAAAATGTGTTTAGAAATATAACATGCAATGTGTTAAAACATGTATGTGGGTAAAGGTTGGAGGGATGTCCAAGATGGCTGCCACTAGAGGACACTGTGTCTGAGGAGTAGGACAACAGAAATAA
>CM053742.1:100840937-100868037 GCA_028658305.1 Pachyuromys duprasi
AGAGACAGTTGGGGGGGGGGAGTTTGGGGAGGACATCCCCTATCAGTGGACTTGGGGAGAGGCATTAGAGGAGATTAGGGAGGGAGGGAGGGAGGGTTTGGGAGGGGAAGAGGCAGTGGGCTAAATCTGGGATACAAAGTGTATAAAGTGTAATTAATAAAAATATAAATAATAATATATCAGTCATGTTGTGGATACAATTTTAGTGCTCAATTTTATTTCATATTTTATTGATTTCAGTTTATTTACTTTGTATCCCCTCCCTTGTTCGCTCCAGTTCTACCTTCCCTCCCTCTTCTCCACCTGTGACTCTTCCCCAGTCCACTAATAGGGGAGGTCTGCCTCCCTTTGCATCTAATCCTAGTTTATCAGGTCTAATCAGGACTGGTTGCATTTTGTCCTCTGTAACCTGGTAAGGCTGTACCCTGCTCAGGTTGATGTGATCAAATAATAGGCCACTGAGTTCCTATAAGAGAAACAGGTGTTGGATTTGGGACTAATTCACACAATCCATTGCAGCAAACTATTTGTTTCATGCGGACTCTAAGAGGAGCTCTCTGCCTGCTGCAGATAGTTTAAATCTGAGGGCTCTGGAGAAAGAATAAATGCTAGATCACAGAGAGTGTTTGTGAGCTCTGAGAAAGGACAAGGTTGCTGCTGTTTCCTCCTGTGGCTCCTGTTGCTGTCGACACAGTGAGACAAAAAGTTGAAGATCCCTTGAAACAAGGATTGGACTGTCTTCAAGGAACCTGACAACCTTAAGCAGGAGGCGGCAGCTAAGAAAGCTGTGCCCTCTCTCCCACTAAACTTTTCGTTATCCTACCTGGTCTTGTGGTGTTGGAAGGGATTAGGGTGGATTAGGGCTAAAGAGATATAAGAAATGGCCAACTATTAATAAAGTCTTATGTGAAGGAAGTAATACCCATGCCTTGGTCTTAGGTTAAAAAAATATTAAGCAACTTTTATTTGCATATTGTAATTGTCATCTAGGAAGCTCATTGCATCTGCTAACCTAGGTCTAGTCCTAGATGCTTCTATCCTCCTTACAATCTAAACTAGGCCTTTAATGTTTACAGCCACTGAGATTTACTTCTGAATAAATAAAATACCCTTTCTAGTTCTTTCTGTAACTATGACTGGCTGGCTCAACTCAGTTCTTCTGACTGAACTCCTCTCAAGTCGATTGATTCAAAATGGCTTCTTTTGGTTTCTGACTGAATTATTCTGCTTGCCTTAAAACTAACTCTAGCAATCTGTTCTAATCTTCTGGCTCTTTCCCATTCTCTGCCTTCTGTCTTCCCTTGTGTCTAGCTTGATCTCTCTTTAACTAGTCTCTGTAAACTTTCCCAGTAAAGCCAACTCCTCTCTCCCTCTCTCTGTACTGATCTCTTAAGTCAACTTTCTTTCATCTCTGTTCTCCTGAGAGTTGGGCATATCCTATTCTGCCAAATCTTTTTCTTATTCATCACTTTGTATGCCTCTCAATTGGACATCAATTTCAAACATGGGTGATTCCTTCTACAAACTAACTTTACTTACATTGTTTCGAATTAAAGGTATTTACTAAGGGTGTATCTGTATTTCAACCAGAGGAATAAAAGGTGGGTCATTACATTCATTTCACAAAGACCTAGAGAGTCTTTGAATGTGGGCAGATAATCCAGGGAGCTGGATTAAAATTTCTCTATTAATATTGACTTAATCTGTAGAGAATGGAGAAATACAGAGTTAATAATATCTTAAATGCCTAAAAGTTTTACTTTAAGGACAATGTGCAGGCAGAACAGAACCTGATACAGTACACTTATGAGAACCTAAGTGAGTTTAGAGTATTTTATGAATCTAGGATGAAGAATAAAAACAGCATGAGAGTGTTCTCATCTGATCAAATCATGTCTTTTCTTTTTTATCATGTCCAAGTTTAGCCACCAGATTTTTAAAAAGAAATGACAATTTGGAAACTATCTAGATTGGGTGATAAGAATAGAAATGTGTCTAAAAATGTTACAAAAGGAATGAATGGGAAAGCTGAGAATTCTGCACAAGATAGAAAAGACAAAGAATGTGTTTTCAAAAATTTGGAGGACTGGCTTGTTGGTAAAAAAAAGCATATTCATATTCTAAGAAAGTGCCAAATTGATTTCCATAGTGGTTGTTTACATTCCCACCAGTAATGGAGGATGGTCCCCTTTCACCACATCCTCTTCAGCATATGTTGTCACTTGAGTTTTTTATCCTAGACATTCTGATGGGTGCAAGGTGAAATATCAGGGTCATTTTGTTTTAAATTTCCCTGATGACTAAGGATGCTAAGCATTGCTTTACGTGTTTCTCTGCCATTTGATATTCCTCTATTGAGAATTCTTGTTTAGCTCTGTACCCCATTTTTAATGGGATTACTTGATGTGCCTGTTAACTTTCTGAGTTCTTTATATATGTTCCTGATATTAGCCCTCTGTCAGATATAGGGTTGTTGAAATTAGGAATAGTGCTTCCTCATGATCCAACTATAGCACTCCAAAACATATATCTAAAATATGCTCATGTATACAACAAAGACATTTGTTCAGCCATGTTAGTAGCAGCTTTATTCCTAATAGCTGGAACCTGGAGACAACACAGATGTCCCTCAACAGAGGAATGGATACAAGAACTGTGGTACATTCACAAAATGGAATACTACTCAGCAATTGAAAACAAGAAAACCATAAAATTTGCCAGCAAATGGTGGGAACTAGAAAGGTTATCCTGAGTGAGGTATCCTAGAAGCAGAAAGACACACATGGTATATACTCACATATAAATGGATATTAGACAGATAATATAGGATAAACATACTAAAATCTGTACTCCTAAAGAAGCTATACACAAAGGAGTACCCTATGGAAGTTGCTCAGTCCTCACTCAGAAAGCAAATGGAATAGACATTGGAAGCAGGAGAGAACAGGGTACAGGAAAAGAGCCTACTACAGAAAGCCTTTTAATGACTCCCCTCAGCAGGGTATGGGAGCAGATGCTAAGACTCATAGCCAAGATTCCCTGCACTCTGAGCAGAGTGCAGGGAATCTTATGAAAGAAGGGGAAGACAGAAAGGCTTGGAGGGGACACAATGAGACCAACAGAACAAAAAAAATATGGATTCATGGGTCTTTCAAAAGACAGATACCCCAACCATGGACCATGCATGAAGAAAAACCTAGAGCCCTTGCTCAGAAGTAGCCCACTGAAGCTCAGTCTCCAAGTGGAGTCCTTAGTAAGGGAGCAGAGGTTGTCTCTGACATGAACTCAGTGGCTGGCTTTTTGATCACCTTTCCCTTCAGGGGAGTACAGTTCTACCAAGCCACATAGGAAGACAATGAAATCAATGCTGATGAGACCTGATAGTCCAGGTTCAGAAGGAAGGGGAGGAGGACCTCCCATAACAGTGGACTGAGGGAGTGGCATGGCAGAGAAGTGCAAGGGAGGGTAGATTAGGGAGGGGATGAGGGAGGGCGCTGCAGCTGGGATGCAAAGTAAAGAAATTGTAATAATAAAGATGTATAATCATTTATTGTGCTTTCATCATGAATTTTAGAACCAATAAACAGATAAATTCCAGGATATAGTGTGGCTCAGGAAAAGTTAAATCACCTGCACAATACCACCTTTTAATAATGGCTGATATGTGGCATGATAAATCCTATGTAAGTAAATATTTAAAGTAAATAATATAAACCTACCCTTCCAAACTCTTATTTTGTAATTTTCTATACTGGAAAAGAGTTGTTGGCCAAGCTTCATAATAGACATTTGTTTGTGGTGTTTGGGTTTCCACCTATTTATAAACATAAATATGTCTGATACAAATAGTTCATAGAGGTTAGTGAGTTAATTCAGTATATAAAGAAAAGGACGTTCCGCCAAGCCTAATGACCTGTGTTTGATTCTTGAAACCCACATTGGTGGAAAGACAGACATTATTCAAGTAAAGTGTCATTTGACCTCAACATATGCATTATAGTACACAAATATCATGCCCCTCCCAACTAAACAAATACAATAAAAAATCAAATAATTTGTAGTTTAATTTTTGGAAATATAGCCTAATGTTTTATTAAAATCTAATACATAGTAGTCCTTGTGTCTTCTGAACTGACAGAAAATTGATTAATATAATGAAACTAAATCATGTATATCAAATTTCCTATTGACAAAATACTTTTAAAGTATTCATACAATAATATTAGTCCATTTGCTCTAGCGAGACTTCTAGAACTATGTTGAAGAAATATGGAGAGAGTGGGCAGTCTTGCCTTGTCCCTGATTTCAGTGAGATTGCTTTAAATTTCTCTTTGTTTTGTTTGATGTTGGCTATAGGCTTGCTATATATTGCCTTTAATATGTTTAGGTATGTGCCTTGTATCCCTGAACTCTCCATTACTTGAAACATGAATGGGTGTTGGATTTTGTCAAATGTTTTTTCAGCATCTAAGGAGATGATCATGTGTTTTTTTTTTCTTTCAGTTTGTTAATATGGTGGATCACATTGATGGATTTCCATATAATGAACAACTCCTGCATACCTAGGATGAAGCCAACTTGGTCATACTGATGATATCTTTGATGTGTTCTTGGATTCAATTTGCAAGTATTTTGTTGAATAGTTTTGCATCAGTGTTCATAAGGGAGATTGGCCTGAAATTCTCTTTCTTTGTTGGGTCATTGTGAGGTTTAGGTACCAAGGTGACTGTGGCTTCATAGAATGAGTTTGGTAGTGTTTCTTCTGCTTCTATTTTGTGGAATAGTTTGAAGAGAACAGGAGTTAGATCTTCTTTGAAGCTCTGGTAGAATTCTGCACTGAAACCATCTGGCACTGGGCTTTTTTTTTTGGATGGGAAATTTTTGAAGTCCTTGCTAGAACAATAAGAAAATTGAAGGAGATCAAGAGGATACAAACCAGTAATGAAGAAGTCAAAGTGTCAGTATTTGCAGATGATATGATAGTATATCTGAGTGACCCAAAAAATTCTACCAGGGAACTCCTAGAGCTTATGAACACCTTCAGCAAAGTGGCTGGATACAAAATTAACTCAAAAAAATTAGTAGCCCTCCTGTATACAAAAGACAAAAGGGCTGAGAAAGAAATTAGGGGAACAACACCCTTCACAATAGTCAGAAAAGACATAAAGTACCTTGGTGTGATCCTAGGCAAGCAAGTCAAAGACTTGTATGAAAAAAACATTTCAAGTCTCTGAGGGAAGAATTAGAAGAAGATATCAGAAGATGGAAATATCTCCCATGTTCATGGCTTGGCAGGATTAACATGGTAAAAATGGTCATTTTACCAAAAACAAGCTGCAGATTCAATGAAATTCCTGTGAAATTACCAACACAATTCTTTACAGACCATGAAAGAAAAATTCTCAACTTCCTATGGAATAACAAGAAACCCAGAATTGCTAAAATAATCCTCTACAATAAAAGATCTTCTGGAGGTATCGCCATCCCTGATCTCAAGCTGTACTATAGAACAACAGTAATAAAAACTGCATGGTACTGGCATAGACACAGAATGGTGGATCAATGGAATAAAATAGGAGACCCAAAAATAAACCCACACAGTTATGGACACCTGATTTTTGACAAAGATGCCAAAAGCATACAATGGAAAAAAGATAGCATCTTCAACAAATGGTGCTGGTCTAACTGGATGTCTACATGTAGAAAATGCAAATAGATACATACTTATCACCCTGCACAAAACTAAAGTCCAAGTGGATCAAAGACCTCAACATAAAACCAGATACTCTAAATTGGTTAGAAGAAAAAGTTGAGAAGAGCCTTAAACTCATTGGCATAGGAGACAACTTCATGAACAGAACACCAACAGCACAGGCTCTAATAGCCACAATCAATAAATGGGACCTCATGAAACAGAAAAGCTTCTGTTAAGCAAAGGTCACTGTCATCCAAACAAAATGACTGCCTATAGATTGGGAAAGAATCTTCACCAACCCTATATCTGACAGAGGGCTAATATCCAGTATATATAAAGAACTCAAGAAGTTAAACAGCAACAAATCAAGTAATCCAATTAAAAAATGGGGTACAGAATTAAACAGAGAATTCTCAATAGAAGAATATCGAATGGCAGAGAAACACTAAAAGAAATTTTCAAGGTCCTTAGTCATCATGGAGATGCAAATCAAAACATCTTGATATTTCACCTTACACCCATGAGAATGACTAAGATGAATAACTCAAGTGACAACACATGCTCGAGACGATGTGGAGAAAAGGGAAACCTTCCTCCACTGCTTTCGGGAATGTAAAATTATACAAAATCTTTGGAAATCCATCTGGCGCTTTCTCAGACCATTAGGAATAGGGCTTCCTCAAGATCTAGCTATACCACTGCTAGGCATATATCCAAAAGATGCTCAAGTATTCAACAAGGACATCTGCTCAACCATGTTTGTAGCAGCTTTATTTGTAATGATCAGAAGCTGGAAACAGACCAGAAGCCCCTCAGTTGAGGAATGAATCAGAAATTTTGGTACATCTACACAATGGAATATTACTCAACAATAAAAACAAGGAAATCATGAAATTTGCAGGTAAATGGTGGGAACTGGAAAAGATCATCCTCAGTGAGGTATCCCAGAAGTATAAAAACACACAGGGTATATACCTACTCATAAGTTAATACTAGGCATATAATATAGGATAAACATACTAAAATATGTACACCTAAGGAAGCTAAACAGGAAGGAGGAATCTGGCTAAGATGATCAATCTCCATTCAGAAAAGCATAGAGGATGGACATCAGAAGAGGGATAAAACAGGGAACAGGAGAGGAGCCTATCATAGAGCACCTCTGAGAGGCTCTACTCTGCAGGGTATCAGGCAGATTTTGAGACTCATAGCCAAACTTTGGCCAGGGTACAGGGAATCTTATGAAAGAAGTGGTAGATAGTATGAAGTGGAGAGGACAGAAGCTTCACAAGGACAGCGACAGATCCTAAAAGTCTGGGTACAGGGATCTTTTCTGAAACTGATACTCCAAACGAGGGCCACTCATGGAGATGGCCTTGAACCCCTGGACAGATGTTGCCTATGGCAATTCAGTATACAAGTGGCCTCCAAAGTAATGGGGACAGGGACTGTCTCTGACATGATTTGATTGGCCTGCTCTTTGGTCACCTCCCTCTGAGGGGGGAGCAGCCTTACCAGGCCACAGAAGACAATGCAGCCACTCCTAATGAGACCTGATAGACTAGAGTCGGAGGGAAGGGGAGGAGGACCTCCCTTTTCAATGAACTGGGAAAGGGACATGGGTAGAGAAGAGGGACGGTGGGATTGGGAGGGGAGGATGGAGGGAAGTACAGAGGGGATACAAAGTGAATAAACTGTAATTAATAAAAATTTTACAAATGTTAGAAGATAGCCACAAAATAATAGTAGTCTAAAATATAAATAATATAACTAAAGGAAGGTAGTAAGTTTATACTAAAGGCCATTCATATATGAATATGAAAAACTGTATATAAAATTTTTAAATAACAATCATTCCTCTTATGCGGTCAAACGATCCTTAATTTTTGACACTAACTAATAGAAACAGCATTGTTTAATGTCCGCAATTTAATTAAAATTTCTAATTATCCTAGAGGCTTTCCTTTCAATAAGTGGCTTTGCCATAATAGACAGTTTTTAATTGTTATAAAATATGTAGTGTCAGGTAAATTATTAAAGAGAAATCAAATGTTACCACAAAAAATTAAATAGATCTAGAGGTGTTTCTTCATTGAAATTTGAAAAATAGCTTCTAAAGAACTGGAATTGAAATGTGAATACTAATATATTGCTTATTTTCTTTCTGTTTGGGAAAATTCTTTGATATTTTCCTGCATGTACTTCCTCAACATCATTAGAGCTCAAATCAAGGGAAAATAATTTGTCCTAGTTTATGCATAAAATTATTTGTTGAACATCTAGGCAAATAAATAATATGAAATAAAGTTACTTTTGTCTTTCGTGCATGTAATCAGATGGGTACTTAGAAACACCACTTGGCTTTCAATTTCCCTTGCTTACTAGCAATGAATAAGAAACATTATAACTTTTTTTCCTTCTACTTCTTACTTGCCCAATAGTTGTGCAGCCAGTGATTCTGTCCCCTCTCTGTCCCTCTCCCTGTCCAGCCTCTCTGTCTGTCTGTCTCTCTCATGCACACACACACACACACACACACACTTCACCCAAGGCTTGTTAAGTAGTTAAAAATAGAATTTATTATTCCTTGTGTCATCATCCCCTGAAACATTACCAATTACAGAAATTTTGACTGTCATAAGTTAATGGCATAAATGTAAGCAGATGTTGTCATTCAAAATATACAGTATATAACGGTCACTTCACTAGCTACTTTGATTCATTAAATCAATTAGGTGGATATCCTCTGTTACATACAAGTCCTTCACCGTGGTCAGCGCTTTGAGATATGAATTCAATGAGAGCATTTCCATCACAATTATGTCAGGTCCTAAATACTTAATATGTATGATTCCATTGCTTATTTTCTCAATAAGAAATGTCTTCTTCATAATTATGAAAGAGAATAATGAGAGCCAAACCCATGACTGCATGATGGTTTATCAAATTGGTATTGGGCAACTGAATTAATGTAGCAACTGAAGCCAGACACTTTTCACTATAGTCATCAACAGTTCAAAAGTGATGAATCTATTCCCAAAGTGGAGCAACTGAACAGTCAGAAGAAAATTCCTACCCAAGAGAAAGAAATAGAATGTGTCATTTTTATGGATGATCTTTTATAGGGTGATCAAGAGGCTTTCATTTAGTGAATACATTTGCTCACTCAGTTTTGGAGAGTTGCCCTTCACTTATTCTTTCCCTTTGGAAGTACTTTCGAGTGCAAATTACTGCTATCAGAAGCCTTGAACTGAAAGGCTATTATTCTCCTTGCTCAGATTAAATTAATTTTGAGCAGTTTAATGCAGCATGTCCAAGCTGCAAGTCCAAGTGGTGTCAAATCTATTTCTCTGCTTTTTTAAGCTGCACCTTCAAGGGCAGTATGATTCATGGTGAATGTGTTCTTCTAATGTCTTCCTAAGCATTATTATTTTCTTTCATTTGCAAGTCATGAGGCTACAAATGTTCACTATTCTACTCCTAACTTTGTATAAAGATTGCATGATTTAAGCTAGGCTGATTTTCCAAAAGGGTGCTTATTACATTTACTTGCTTTTCAAATGAAATAAAGTCAAAATACTCTGGATGAAAGCAAGAAGTTTTAAAAGCTAATGAAACATTAGAAAGAGAGATGCTTTAGGAAGCACTGCAACATTATCGCTTTGTGTTAAAAGGGAATTATCTTGATCTAGGCTTATGTAATAAAATAAGGTGGTTTTAATGATTGGGTATATAATTTTGTTTGTGTTTTTGCAGAGTTGCAAGATGGAAAAGGAGTACAAATCTCCTTATTTTCTCTCTTCCATTTCAGGTCAAATATTTTCTCTCTCCAGTATTCACTCTCTCTAATGTGTCATTGAAACATAGTAGGGAAGTTGTCTCTGTGTCATTGAAGAGCAAACAGTCCAAAGAATGCCAGTCGTTTAATGGCAGAGAAGATGTACTTTAAGCAGTTACGAGTTTCAAAAATCTATCAACCTTGTGTCTGTATAAAGTATTTCAACTTTACAGTATAGGGAAGTTTTTTTTCTATAGCTCTAATCACCAGCACTATGGATTAAGCAAATTAATGTTTTCTAAGGTCTTTTATGAAGATTGATGAAAATCCTATATTGCAATCTTCCTTTGGAGTAGGGTAAAGGCCAAGATTAAGAGTACTGTCCTTTGAAAGGCTGGATAAGCACTTTCCTCTTGATATACTACTGTTCTAATATATGAAAGAGATGTGCACAAACTTCTTGAAAATACAGGTAATTATGTACAACTGCAGGGATTGATATAACAAAAATATAACTGTATAAGATTTTGAGATATAAATTTATGATATTGAGAACACTTTGGTCTAGTATCTGAAATACTTTAGTATTTACATAGACAATATATTGCTGAAAACAATGTATATATAGAAACAAAAAAAGGCAACTGACTAAATGAGCCTTTAGGATCAGTAGGGTGTCTTTCAAAAGAGTATAGAAAACAAAACATAAAATCAAATCCATGTTATAAGTGAGAGGGTAAGACTGAAAGAGAATAGATTTATTCACTAAATGCAAACATATCAGGGTAAGTGGGCCTCCTATGGTGGTAGAAGAAAATAGTTGCTATGTATTAGAAATCATTATGGATGAATGCCATTTTTTATTCTTTATTTGTATTTTCACAGAAAATATTTACGTAGTAATTATACTAGTTTTATTATTTGTCAATTGGATTAGTCACTATAAAACCTAGCTCATACATTTGTGGATCATATCAAAATTTTCATACATGTAGTGTTGTACAATCTGTCAAGCATAACAATTCTCACTATCTACATGTTAGCTGTTCTTAAGGAGAATAAGAATGGAGTTGATTTGTCCTAAAAAATAATAGAGAACAAAATTATTCAGCAATTCAGATTAAATAATGAAAGCTCCATAGTTGATTATGAAATTCAAGGGTGATTTTGTGACATCATTGAGTCTGGATAGTAATAACAATGACAACTCATGTAGCTAGGTTCTCTAGAATTATAGACAACTGGATGGAAGTTCAGAAAGGTATAATTGAGTTACAGTTAGAAGAAGTAGATTGCATTTCCTCAAAGGCAAACTGTGAATAACTATACCTTCATTCATGGAGGTTTATGAAGTTTGAATCACATGAATATATGAAACTCTTTGTAAATGATGCTATACTTGACATATATTAGGTGTTATCCTCATGTTCTTCTATCAGACCTATCAAAACAGTGAATTGGGCAATATTTTACCACACTAATATTAACATTTTACAATTCTAACTATACTGGCTTGCATAATTTTACTATTTTCAGCAGTCATAGAGTCAGAACTAATAGAATGTGAAAACGTGAAAATAATGATAACAAATTATCTCATGTTGTTATAAAAACTAGAAAGTCAAAATTCTGCTGGACAAACCAGAACTCAGAAACATGAAATAATGTTGCTCCAAATCCAATCTGAAATTTATCTGCCACAGAACTATTAAATAACAACTTAGGGTAATATATTTGGGAATTCTCTTTTGGTTTCTTGGAGGACGTTAGTCATTGTGTTCCATTTAAGATATAAATTGTTTGGAAAATGCTGTCTCAATTTATAAAGGAATCTTTCCCTTAAGAAAGCAAACAACGTGCCATATAATGTGTGTGTTTGTATTTTAATTTAATTTAATATTTTTAAATATTTTTAATTTTTTAACTTTATTTTATGCACATTAGTGTGAAGGTGTCAGATCTTTTGGAATGGGCATTACAGAGTTGTGAACTGCCATGTGAGTGCTGGGAATCCCAGAAACAGAAACATTCACGTGGTATATATTCACTTATAAGTGGGTATTAGACATATAATTTAGGATAATCATACTAAAATCTGTACATCTAAGGAAGGTAATCAAGAAGAAGACCTTGGGTAAAATGTTCAATCTTCATTCAGAAAGACAAATGGGACTGACATTGGAAGGAGAAAATGGGGAATAGGACAGGAGCCTATAACAGAGGGCCTATACCAGCAGGGTAACAAAACATCTGCTGAGAATCATAGTCAAACTTTGGGCAGAGTGCAGGGAATCTTGTGAAAGAAGGGGGAGAGAGAAAGACCTGGAGGGGACAGGAGCTCCACATGGAGAACAACAGAATCAAAAAATCTGGGCAAAGGGGTCTTTTGTGACAATGATACTACAAAGAAGGACCATGCATGGAGATAACCTATAACCCCTGCACAGATGAAGCCCTTGGCAGCTCAGTGTCCAAGAGGGTTCCCCAGTAATAGGAACAGGGACCATTTCTGATATGAACTCGGTGGCTGGCTCTTTGATTCCGTCCACCTGAGGAGGGAGCAACCTTACCAGTTCACAGAAGAGGACAATGCATCCTTTCCTGATGAGACTTGATAGACTAGGGTCTGATGGAATGGGAGGAGAACCTCTCTTAATCATTGAACTGGGGGAGAAGCATAGGTGAAGTAGTAGAGGGAAGGAGGGTGATATTGGGAGGGGGTGGGGAGGTGCTACAGCTGGGATACAAAATAAATAAACTGTAATTAAGGAAAATAAAATTAAAAAGCAAGCAAGCAAACTATAAATCCAAAACTAAATATTTGAGACAAAAATGAAGAGACTATTTTCCAATGTAACTAATTGTATTGTTTTTTATTGTTTTGAATAGAGATACAGTCACTTTAAAAAAAACATTAAAAATAAACCTTTATGCATAGGCTACACTACTACAACTGTGTATGTGTATAGGTACATATCATTTATTTGAGAATTTTGTACATGTTTTGATCCTGGTCACCCTGCCTCCTTCAAGTCTTCCCAAATCCATCCCCTTCCCATTCTCCCCAAATTTGTATCCCTTTTCCTGCAACAATGTTAATTTGTGCTGCCCAATTATTCATGAATTGAGACTGGAAGATCATACTCTTTTTGGTGTGGTCTACTAATGAAGGACTATACTATTAGAGATCATACTCTTTTTGGTGTGGTCTACTAATGAAGGACTATACTATTAGAGATCATACTCTTTTTGGTGTGGTCTACTAATGAAGGACTATACTATTAGAGAAAACAGACGCTTCCTTTACTGCCATCTAAGAATTGTCAATATCTTCCTGGATAGTGGTGAAATTTCAGGTCAACATACCCCTCAGAATGTTGGAATTCGGTCTGTCTTGTTCTTGAAAGGTCTATTTATTGCTGCCACAGCTACTAAATTCATATGTATACCTGTCCTGGTGTGTACAAAAGACATTATCCCCCTGTCATAATCCACCATTTCTGAGTTTGACACTTGTTCTCCCCCCTCTTATGTAATGTACTCTAAGGCTTGGGAGGAGAGATATATAATAAATACTCCATTTGGGGTTGGATGTTTTGTAGTATTGTATTACATATACCTTGCTCAATTGTGCTGATCATTCTCCGCTGAAAACAGATCCTCTCTTAAGAGGGTTGAGAGATGCTTTAATCTATAGGTATAATTGAAAATCATTAGGAATTGCTTAATAATATGTCCATTTATCCAAATATAAGTAGTAGGTTTGCTCTTTGAGATCTATATTCTGTCTTGCCATAGTGTCTTGGACTAGTAATCATGTTAGGTATATGTTTTATCTTTTGGTGTAAGTTTTAAATACAATCAGAACAGTTGGTTAATCATATATACTACTATGATTAATTTGTTTTCATGAATAGAGTCTTAATGTTAAGATCTAGAGAAAGTTTATTCACTTTGTATCCCAGGTGTAGCCCCCTCCCTCAGCCCCTCCCAACCCTACAGTCCCTCCTTCATTTCCTCCCATGCCCCTCCCTCAGTCCACTGAAAGGGGAGGTCCTCTTCCCCTTCCCTCTGACCATAGCCTTTCAGGTTTCATCAGGACTGGCTGCTTTATCTTCCTCTGTGACCTGGTACAGCTGCTCTTCCCCTAGGGAGAGGTTATCACAGAAACAGCCACTGAGTTCATGTTAGAGACAGCCTCTGCTCTCTGAATAATCAAAAAACTAAAACTAAAAATAATTTTAAAAAGACCAACCTGTAAAAAAAAAAAGAAAAAAAAAAGAAAGAAAAAGATCTGGAGAAAGTAGGGAACATACATCTTTCTGACACAGGTAAGGACTTTCTGAATGGGACCCTCAAAGCACAGATATAAAGATGTACAATTAATAAACTTAGCTTTATAAAGCTGATTTTTTTGGTACAGAAAAATATAGCATGACTTAAAGGAAGAAGAAACCAGCAGAATGGTAAAAAAAATGATTATGAACTACACACTGGAGAGATGTTTGTATCTAGAATATATAAATAAGTAAAAAAAAAGAAACAAATAAAAAACAAAAAAGAAACATCATGAAAATAAACAGCCCAACTTGAACCAAATGGAATGTGGCACTAAAGAAAGTTCTCAAAAAATGAAATACAAGTACTTAAGAAACATTTCTCAAATGTTCAACATCTCTATCAAAGGTCAAATTAAATCTATTTGAGGTCTCATTTTACCCCAATCAGAATGGCTAAGATAAAAAAATCAAAATAAAACAAGAAAAAACAAAACAATTGATGATAAAATTGAGGCATGGACATGGACAAAGTATAACAGTTATTCACTACTAGTGATAGTCCAAACTGGTGCAGCTAACAGAGAAAATATGTATGGAGTTCCTCAAGAGGCAGAAAGGACATAGATAAATCACAGAACTCATACCTTGGTGAAATCAAGCCTGAACAGTTCTGGAAGCTTGATACATATTGGCTACTCTTTGTAGTGATGGGAAATACTAAGTAAGTGACCAGAAGAGAAAAAGCAATAACTGATCCGGGAAGAAATGCTCACTGGTACAATAGTAGCATGGGTATGTTGGCATTAACTTTTATCTGCACAGATTTAAGGTTTGCACTTAAAATGAAATAAGATGAATATTATACTTGACACCATTACTGGGCTTAGGAACTATAGCTAGACAGAACAGAAGTCCTCGAGAACTTACTACTGTTATGCTGCTAAATGGACATAGCATTACTTTGGCTCTTATCAATTTATTGTTATACACATGGATCTATGGATTTCTCAGACCTCTCATCTGAGAAGCTCTGTTTGTAGGAGATGGTAATTAGCACACTGACTCACAATTGGTCATATTGTAGAAAAAAATGATACTGTAGAATGTTCTCCCCTAAGGTGAATATATATGCCATAGATCCTTCCTAAGGCTTGGGAATCATTGTAAAAATGATGAAAGAAAAGAGGAGGTAAATAACTACAAACAAACAATGTCTTCTGGACACAAAGAAGCAGCAATATATATGGTCTTGTAATGTTTGAGACATGTACAAAATTGTGTAAACACTAGCCAGAACAGAGTCCAGCATACAGATCCCACTCATACCTGTTAATCAATTGGGAATTGTTAGCTACAGGAAAGGGGGTATCTCTAAATATCTCTAATAGTATCTCTTGTAAAAATTGATCATTCTCGAGTAGAAAACAGCACATCTAAGGATATTTGGATACAACAAATTTGTCTTGAAAGGTGTTCTTAAAAAATAGGACACAAAGTTAGATAGGAAAGGGGATGGATCTGGGAAGATTTAGGGAAAGATAATTAAATATGATCAAAACACATTGCATGAAGCCACAAAAAACAAATTTTAAAAGTCTGAAAAATGTCTGCTGAGTACTTTAGCATTTTAACCAGTTGTGAGTCTGTGTATTAAGTACCATCCACTTTATAAGAAGTGAGAGCTGCAATTATATATTGGTATAAATTTATACATTAAGAAGGTAATTTAATATTATATATATTTAGGGATATAACAGTACTAGGTTAACCTTAGGGCCTACAAATTTCTTAGTCATGTAGTTTTCCATTTATTTATTTATCTACTTTTCTATTTATTTATTTATTTATTTATTTATTTATTTATTTATTTATTTATTTATTTATTTATTTATTTATCACAGGTTATGTACTTTGTATCCCAGCCGTAGCTCCCTCCTTCATTCCCTCCCACTCTCCCCATCCCTCCCTCATCTTCTCCCTGCCCCCTCCAAGTCCACTGATAGGGGAGGATCCCCCCTTCCATCTGACCCTAGCTTATCATGTCTCTCCAGGGATGGCTGAAATATCCTCTTCTGAGATCTAGCTAGGCTGCTCGTCCCTGGGGGGGGGGGGGGGGGAAGGGAGGGTCGAAGAGCCATCCATCGAGTTCATGACAGAAATAGTCCCTGTTCCCCTTATTAGGGTACCCAGTTGGATACTGAGAGACCATGGGCCACATCCGAGCAGGGGTTCTAGTCATGCAGTTTTAATTTTGGCTACATTTACAGTACCAGGGATGTTTCCTCATTTGAAGTGGGTCTTAAAAGTATCAGAAATTTGCCAGGTATCCTTGTAATAACATTTATGTCTCTATTGCTCCTATCTATCATTATTCTATCTATGTCTCTATTGTTCCAGATCTATCATTATTCTTGCTTTTTATACTCATGACCAGAAAAGATTGTTCATGATTCTTCTTCCCTGGCAGTCATTAAATAATATTGTACTATTAAAGTTTACAAGACATAAAATTGTGAAGTTTGTGCATATGTGGTTGGAAAATCTACACTGAGTGAGGAAACACAGATCCAGAAAGAAAAATTCCATGTTTTCTTTCTCATATGCAGATTCTAGCACTGAATGATTTTTTTTAATCATTTAGTTTACACCCCAATCACTGTTTCCCCTCTGTCTTCTCCAATTCCCTCCACCTCACTCTACCTCTCAGCCATCCTACCATTATCTCTTTCTCCTCAAAAGAGGCTCAGAAAAAGGAGGCCTCTCATGGACATCAACTTGCCCTGTCAAACAAAGTTGCAGTAGAAGTAGGCACAAAATCTCCTATTGTGGCTAGGCAAGGCAGCCCAGTTAGGGGAAATGGAAATGCAACAGAATCAGACACAGCCCCTGCTCCTTTGATTTGGAATCCCACATGAAGGTAAGCTACACCACTGCTATATATGTGCATAGGGCTTAATTTCATCCCAAATATGTTCCTTGTTTGGTAGTTCAATCTCTGTGGGTTACTATGGGCCATGTTAGTTGGTTCTGTACATTTTCTTGTGATGTCCTTAACCTCTCTGGCTACTTTAATCCTTCCTCCTCCTCTTCCCTAGAGTTTCCCAAGCTCTGCCTATTGTTTTCTTATGGGTCTCTGCCTCTGTTTCCATCAGTTGCTGGGTAAAGCCTCTCAGATAACAGTCATGCTACATGCCAGCCTAGAAATATAGAAGAATATCATTAATAGTGGCAGAGATGTGCTTTCTCTTTGTCTCAATCTGGGTCAGTCACTGGTTGGCCATTTTCTCAATTTCTGCTCCATCTTTACTCCTGAATGTCTTGTTGGCAGAAGAAATTGTTGGTCTAAGGTTTTCAGGCTGGACTGGTGTCTCAGTCCCTCCATTGGAAGTCTTTTCTCATTATAGGAGATGGCTGTTTAAGGCTCCATATCCCCCATTTCTAGGAGTACCTGTTTTTGAAGCAAGACCCAATGATTCTTTGGATTTCCTTGGTACCTTTGGTTATGTCTCTGTTGGTATAATGTTCTTTTGGAATGTATACACCTTACCCTTGTTCATTCAAATGCTGATCTCTCTCCCTAATATCTGGTTTCAATCTGGACATTGCATTGTGATGTTTATTTTAAGTATCACCTGTCTCAAGTTTGTGTAAACATGCCACCATTTGTTCTCTAAATTGTCAATTAAAACAACCAGCCACAATGGTAGGCAATGGAGAGGATAGGGTGGGACATCCTGGTTCAGAGTGGGAGGAGAGGAAGGAAGCAGGGGGAAAGGAAGGAGTAGGAGTGAGGAGAGGAGGAGAAGCTTTAGGAGATGTCTTGGAACTACTTGGAGAAATGAACCGGACCTAAGATATCACTAAAAGCAAGTATAATGGCTGAATCTGAATGGTAGGAAATCATGCGGGCTTAGAGGTTTAGGATGGAGTAACTATTGCCCACCATTGTTCTAGGTTAATTAAATCAATCCTAGTCTCTGTGTGGAGATTTGGTTATACAGCTGATTTCTTTCCCCCTCTATCTGGTTTCAATCCAGACATTGCATTGTGATCCTTATTCTATGCATCACTTGTCTCAAGTTTGTGTAAACATGTCACCATTTGTTATCTATATTGTCAATTAAAACAACCAGCCATAATGTTGAGCAATTGAGAGGATGGAGTGGGACATCCTAGTTAGGAGTGGGAGAAAGAGGAGGAAGCTGGAGGGGGGAGTGGAGAATAAGCTGCAGGAGAAGTATGGGAACCATACGGAGAAATGAACTGGACCTAATATATCATTAAAAGCAGGTATAATGGGTGATTCTGAATGGTAGGAAACTATACTGGCTTGGAGTTTAGGATGGAGTAACTATTGCCTAGCATTGTGCTCTAGGTTAATTAAATAAATCCTAGTCTCTGTGTGGTGATCTGGTTATACAGTTGTTTAGGATTAACCACAGCTTTACTAAGATATATCAATAGTAAATATTAATGACCAAATACAACATGTTTCCCTTTTTATTTGTGATTTTGTTAAGTTGGATACTCTCTGTGCATAGTTAGTTTATCTAAAGTTATGTCTATCTTTTTTTATTTTCTCAAAGAGCCAATCTTGGTTTTATTGATTCTTTGTATTGTTCTAATTTATTAATTTCAGCCCTGACATTGGTTATTTCTGCCATCTACTTTTCTTAGATATGCTTGCTTCTTTTTGTTCAAGAGCATTCAGGGGTGCTGCTAAATTACTAGTATGTGATCTCTTCAATATCTTTATGAAGGCACTTAGTGCTATGAGCTTCCTCTTAGTACTGATTTTATTGTGTCCCTTAAGTTTGGGTATGTTGTGCATCCATTTTCATTGAATTCTAGAAAATCTTTAGTTTATTTCTTCTCTGAGCCAGTGGTTATTGAGTAGGGAGTTGTTTGGTTTCCATAAATTTGTTGGGTTTCTGATGTTGTTGAAGTCCAACTTTAATCCATTGTGGCCTGGTAAGATATAATCGGTTATTTAAATTTTCTTGTATCTGTTGAGACTTGCTTTATGTCCATGTATATTGTTGGTTTTGGAGAAGCCCTGCTGAGAAAAATGTATATTTTCTTACATTTGGGTGAATTGTTCTGTAGACATTTGTTTCAGTCCATTTGATTCATAACATCTGTTAGTTTTATTATTTCTGTTTAGTTTGCCTGGATGACCTGACCTGTTCTTAGGTGAGAGTGTGGCTTTGATGTCTCCCATTATTAATGTGTGGGATTGGCTGTGTGATTTAAGCTTTAGTAATATATATATATATATATATATATATATATATATATATATTACAAATGTGGTTGCCCTCTTTCATTTGGTGCATAGATAATCAGAATTAAAACATCTTGGTGTATTTTTCCTTTGATGAATATGAAGTGTTACTTTCCACCTCTTTTGATTAATTTGGTTAAAAATCTATTTTATTAGATATTATAATGGTTACTCCAGCTTGCTTCTTTGGTCCGTTTGCTAGGATAATCTTTTTCCAGCCATTTAATCCGAGGTAATATCTGTGTTTGTTGCTGAGGTATATTTCTGGTATAGAGAAAAATGATGGTTGATGTTATTGCATCCATTCTGTTAACCTGTGTCTTTTTATTGGGGAATTGAGTCCATTGATGTTGAGAGGCACTAATGACAAATAATTATCAATTCCTTTATTTTGATGTTGGTAGTGGTAATGTGTGTGCACATGCTTCCAATCTTTTGTTTTTACTGTAATGAAATTGTTTCCTGTGTTTCCTTGGGTACAGTTAACCTCCTTGTGTTGGAGGTTTCCTTCTAATATCTTCTGTAGGGCTGGGTTTGTAGGTAAATATTGTTTGAATTTGTTTTTGTTGTGGAATATTTTTTCTCCCCTTATGGTGATTGAAAGTTTTACTGGTTATAGAGGTTTGGGCTGACATCTACCCTCTCTTAGAGACTGCAGGATATCTATTCATGCCCTTCTGGCTTCTAGAGTCTCTGTTGAGAAGTTGGGTATAAGTATGTTAGGTTTGCCTTTATATGTTACTTGGCATGTATTCCTTGCATCTTTTAATATTCTTGTTTTGTTTTGTTATGTGGCTTTATTATTAGGTGGTAGGAGAATTTTGTTCTCTACTCTAATCTATGTGTTGTTCTGTAAGCTTCTAGTATGTTTATAGGCATCTCTTTCTTTATGTTGGAAATGTTTTCTTCTATGATTTTGTTGAAAATATTTTCCGGAACTTTGAGCTGGCTCTACTCCTTCTTCTACTCCTATCATTCTTAGGTTTATTCTTTCCATGGTGTCCCAGATTCCCTGTGTGCTTTCTGCCAAGAACTTTTTAGATTTAACATTTTCTTGGATGGATGTATCAATTTCTTCTATTTTATCTTCTAAGCCTGAGATCTCTTTCATCTTTTGTATTCTGTTGGTGATGCTTGTCTCTGTAGTATCTGCTGGCTTACCTAGGTTTTTGATCTCCAAGATTCCTTCCATTTATGTTTTCTCTTTTATATTTACCTAATTACTTATTATATTGTTATTTATTATTTATCACAGTGTATTCACTTTGTTTCCTAGCTGTTGTACCTTCTGTCCACTCCTCCTATCCCGCCCACCATCCCTCTTCTCCCATTATGCCCCTCCCTTACTTCACTGATACCTGATGTCCTCAACCTTTCTATCTGACCCTAGCCTATCAGAACTCATCAGGACTGGTTGCATTTTTCTTCTTTTGTGGGCTGGCAAGGCTGCAAACACTAGGGAGAAGCTAGCAGAGAGCCTCCAAATGAGTTCATGCCAAAGACAGCCCCTACTCCCCTTACTAACAGACTTTGGGCTACATTTGAGCAGGGAGTTTAGGTCCTCTTCATGCATGGTCCTTGGTTGTGTATCAGTCTATGGAGTTCCCCCAAGGCTCAGTTTTTTTTTTTTCTCTGTTGGTATCCTTTTGGAGCACCTTTTTCCTCCAGGTCTTTCAATATTCCCCTACTTTCATAAAATTCCATGCACAAATTGTGCCCAAAGTTTGGCTATGTGTCGCAGTTTCTCCTTTGATACCATGATCAGTAGAGTCTTTGAGAAGCTGTCTGTGGTAGGCTCCTGTACTGTTCCCTGTCTTCTCTTGATTCTCATGCCTTTTGAGTTTGCGTATCTGAATGAGGATTGAGCATCTTCCCTAGGGTCCTCTTTGTTGATTAGCTTCTTTAGGAGTGTAGATTTTAGTATGTTTATCCTATATTATATGTCTAATAACCATTTATGAAACACAGTTTCTGTATCATTTCATCTATTGAGGGACATATAGGTTGTTTTCAGATTCTGGCTATTACAAATAGAGCTGCTTCAAATATGGTCGAGCAAATGTTCTTGTTGTGTAGTTGAGCACATATGACTAGGAGTGGTATAGCTGGATCTTGAATTAGCACTATTCCCAATTTTCTGAGAAAGCACATAACTGATTTGCAAAGTGGTTGTACAAGGTTATGTTCCCACCAGCAATGGAGGATGTTTCCCCTTTCTACACAACCTCTCCAGCCTGTGCTGTCACTTGAGTTTTTAATCTTAGCCATTCTGATGGGTGTAAGGAGAAATCTAACGGTCATTCTGATTTGCATCTCTCTGATGACTAATGATGTTGTGCTTTTCTTTATGTGTTTCTCTGCTATTTGATAGTTCTCTATTGAGAATTCTTTGTTTATCTCTGTACTCCATTTTTATTTAGATTTCTTGGTTTGTTGGTGTTTAACTTCTTAATTTCTTTATGTATTCTGGAAATTTGCACTCTGTTAGAAACAGGGCTGGTGAAGATCCTTGTTCAATCTCTAGGGTGTCATTTTGTTTTGATGACAGTGTCCTTTGCTTTATAGCAACTTTTCAGTTTCATGAGGTTCCATTTATTAATAGTTGACTTTAGAGACTGTGCTGTTAGTATTCTGTTCAGGAAGTTGTCTCCTGTGCCAAAGAGTTTAAGGCTCTTTTCCACTTTCACCTCTTTATCTTTATTGCTTCTATTTCCATTTTCAGTTCTTAAACGGTTTTATTCATTTTCTCCATAAGTTTGATTGTAATTTGCTGCATTTCTTTTTTTTTTAATTTTACTCACTTTAATTCCTTTTTGGAGGCTCATCTTTCCTCCACTCCCAGTCAAACCATTTACCCCTTCCCCTATAAGGGAACTCTCTTCCCCATCTATCCCAGATCATCAAGTTGCATCAAGACTGAGCTTATCTTCTTCCTCTATGTCCTGGCAAGGCTGTCCCTCCATGGGAACATGACAGAAAAGCTAACAAGTCAGTCTATGTCCAAAGTAGTCCCTACTTCCCTTACTAGAAGACCTATATAAATCCTATGCTTCCCATCTGCTACATCTTTGTAGGGTACCTAGGTCTAGTTCATGCATGGTCCTACATTGATTCTTCAGTCCAATGAAGCCCATTGGGGCCCTGGTTAGTTGACTCTGTTGGCCTTTCTGTGAAGCTCCTGTCACTTCCAGGTCCTTTTCTTTTTCCTCCCACTTTTCCACCAAATTCCCTATGCATCATCCAATGTTTGGCTGTGAGTCTCAGCATCTATTTTGATGCACTGCTGGATAGGGTTTCTCAGAGGACAACTATGACAGGATTCTGTCTACATGCTTGCAGAATATCATTAATAGTGTCAGTGGTTGGCACTCTCTGATAGCGTGGTCCAGACATTGGTTGGTCATTCCCTCAATCACTGCTCTATGTGCTCTATTTTCATCCCTGCCCGGTAACTTATGGGTCAATGTTTTCTTCGGTAGATTGGTGTTCCTCTCACTCTTTATGAAATTAGTCTAGTTGGCCTCTATTCCTAGGAGTTCTGCTTGAGTCTCCCTAACATTCTCCCAGAAGCCTACCATGACTTTGTTCTCTACATTTTCATGGAGATAATCCCACTATCAGTTTCTCTTTTATTTATAGACATTTGGTCCAGGCTCTCTGCAGGTCTGGTCTCTTAACTATTTGGGCCCCTCTCCTATCGCAACTTGAGCTGTGGTGGATGGGAAAGGGAGCTTCTCTTTTCTGAAGATCCAACTCCTAATCTTAGTACAGATTAGTCTTTTGTACAGAGTGATTTTGACAGGACTATGTGCAAATAAATGAATCATATTCATCATAGAAAAAATAAAAGTAGGGCACTCTCCAAGAAATCTACCTCCTCTTAACATCTATGCCATCTATCCATTCCTAAAGAAACAAAAGATGATAAAATGGTAAGACAAGCAACGATTTCTGTGGAATTCCAAGGATAGGCTGGCTTTATGCAAAGCTAAAAACTTAGAGTCAAGAATCTAGGGATTTTTAGAGGGTTCTGACAGCATTTAGCCATGCCCTCACTTTGGGTTGGAAATCTTTTTTGTTTCTTGTTGTTCACTTTTTTAAATATTTACTTTTATTTTTATAAATTACAGTCTATTCACTTTGTATCCCTGGTTTAGCTCCTTCCCTCATCCCCTCCTAATTCCACCCTCCTCCCTCATCTAATTCCTCCCTCCCTCTCCCAGTCCAATTAAAGGAGAGGTCCTCCTCCCTATCCCTCTGACCCTAGCCTATCAAATCTCCCCAGAAATGGCTGCAGTTTTTCTTCTCTGGCTTGGCAAAGCTGCTCCCCCAGCAGGTGAGGTGAAAAAAGAGCCAGCTACAGAGTTCATGTCAGAGGCAGTTCCTATTACCATAACTAAGGGACCCACTTGGAGACTGAGCTGCCATGTGTTATATCTGTGCAGGGGTTATAGGGGTTCTGGGTTATTTCTATGCATGGTCCTTGGTTGGTGTATCATTCTCAGAAAAGAACCCTGTGCCCAGAATTTTTTGATTTATTGCTCTACTTATGGAGCTCCTGCTCACTCCACGTCTCATTATCTCCTCCATCTTTCACAAGATTCCCTAAACTTTGCCTAAAGTTTGGCTATGAGTCTCAGCATCTCCTTGCTGGGTAAAGACTTTCAATGGGCCTATGTGATGGGCTCCTGCCCTGTTGCTTGTTTTCTCTCATTTCTGATGTCCATCCCCCTTGCTTTTCTTGATGAAGATTAATCATCTTACCCAATGTCTTCCATTTTGTTTAGCTTCTTTAGGTGTACAGAGTTTAGTATACTTATCCTATATTGTATGTCTAATACCCACTTATAAGTGAATATATGCCATGTGTGTCTTTCTGCTTCTGGGATAACTCACTCAGGATGATCTTTTCTAGTCACCATGATTTGCAAGCAAATTTCATGTTTTCCCTGTTTTTAATTGCTGAGTAGTATTCCACTCTGTGAATGTAACCCAATTTCTGTATCCATTCCTCAGTTGAGGGACATCTGGGAGTTTCCAGATTCTGGCTATAACAAATAAAACTGCTATGAACATGGTTGAGCAAATGTATGTGTTGTACGTGCTTTGGATATATGGCTAGAAGAGCTAAAGCTGGATCTTGAGTACATGCTATTCCTAATTGTGTGATTAAGTACCAGATTGATTTTCAAAGTAGTTGTACAAGTTTAAATTCCCACCAGCAATGAAAAAGGGTTCCCCTATTGCCACATCCTCTACCGCATCTGTTCTCACTTGAGTTTTTGATCTTAGCCATTCTGATGACTCTTAGCCATTCTGATGACTGTAAGGAGAAATCTTAGGGTCATTTTGATTTGCATTTCTCAGATAATGTTGTGCATTTCTTTACGTGCTTCTCTGCCATTCAATATTCCTCTATTGAGAATTTTCTGTTTAGCTCTGTATCCCATTTTTAATTGAGTTACTTGATTTGTTGTTGTTTAACTTCTTAAATTCTTTATATATTCTTTATATTAGCCCTCTGTCAGATATAGGGTTGGTGAAGATTCTTTCCCAATCAGTAGGCTTTAGTTTTGTTCAGATGACACCATTCTTTGTTCTACAGAAGCTTTTCAGTCCCATTTAATGACTGTTGATCTTAGAGCCTGTGCTGTTGGTGTTCTATTCCAGAAGTTGTCTCCTGTGCCAGTGAGTTCAAGGCTTTTCCCCATTTTTACCTGTAACATGTTTAGTGTGTCTTGTGGCTTGGGACTCTTAGCTTTGAAAATTCTAGGATAATGAAATCTTTTTGTTTTAAATAAAATATTTAGTAATTAATTTCATTAGTCTTGGAAACTAATAAAATATAAACCTATGTTTATTTTTAAGACTGAATGCACCATTGTATGCAAAACATAAATACTGTGAGCATAACATTAAAGATAGTCATTATTAATATCAAGGGAATAATTGTTATTCGTATTTGTTTAAACAGAAATAATAAAATGGATGATAAATTAATCAAATATATTTTTCAATAAAAACTGCTATACGTTAAATACATGGAATTTCTTCATCATGAAGAAAATGGTGATAAGCTTGCTGGCTTCTCTATTCCATAAAACTTGTAAATATTTGCTCACTGGAAAATAGAAGGAAAATACTATTTTTGTGAATAAAAAACACTGACAGTTTCTGAAGTTACCTTAAATGCCTATTTTCAAAACACATGTTTTGCTGTCTCTGTAATCATGCATAGGAAACCAGGAATTCAAACATGAATTCAAGCATGATGAAGTAATATGATAATATTAATAATGGTGTTACCGGATGTTGTTTATTTTTTTCTGTAATAAACAGACAGATATGTCAAAGGCTTCTAACACTTACTGTAAGATTTTTATGACACTATTTTATTACCTTTATTAGTATTCTAGATAGTGAATTTTAACGAAGTCCTGAAAATATTTTAACAGAAGTTAATAATAAATTCTTACTCTGATAGCTTGGGCCAATAAATATACATACAGAATCACCTAAAAACCTCTTACTTTCTGATTTTTCATGTTGTAATGTGAATAAAAATTCCAAAAAATGTGTTCTAAAATAAAACAAAACTCTGGACATTAAATACACATACATGTGATTTTATAAACAGGAAGGTACGGAATAGAAAATAATAATTATACTTTAAAGGATGTTGGATGGCAGAAAGTATATTATAGTAATTGAAAGAAACATCATGCAGTCCTAAAGGACACATGCAATAAACTTCTTAAATAGTTTTATTTTAGCTAAGAATTAACAAAATTTGTTGGGATAATGTGTACTCTCTTTGAGAGAAATTTTAAATTTCAAAAACTACTTTTATTTAAATTATCTGTATTTTGTATCAAATCAAAATAAGCTCAATACAAGTAAGAGGTTGCAAAATACATAAATAAATTTTTAAAAAATCTACAAAAAATATGGTATATATGAAAAATTGTGATAGATAAAACTTTTATAATTTGAAATTCTGAAAAAAGATTAAAAGAGGAGGGTTCCCATTTCTCCATAACCTCTGAAGCATGTATTGTTACTTGAGTTTTTGATGTTAGCCATTCTGATGGGTGTAAGTTGAAATATCAGGGTCATTTTGATTTGCATCTCCCTAATGACTAAGGACAATGAACATTTTTATAAGTGTTTCTCTGCCATTCTATACTCCTCTTGAGAATTCTCTGTTGAGCTCTGTATCCCATTGGATTACTTGTTTTTTGTTTTTGTTTTAATTTATTTATTTTTATATCAATCACAGGTTAGGTACTTTGCATCCCAGGCGTAGCCCACTCCCTCATTCCCTCCCACCCTTCCACCCTCCCACTCCCTCCCTCATCTCCCTCCTCCCCGCCCACTCCAAGTCCACCAACAGGGGAGGACCTCCTCCCCTTCCATCCAACCCTCTCTCATCCTGTCTCCTCAGGGCTGGCTGCAATGTCCTCCCCTGGGATCTAGCCAGTCTGTCACTCCCCACCTTGTATGGGGAGTGACAGCCATCAAGTTCATGATTGAAACAGTCCCTGTTTCCCTCACTAGGGTCTTCAGTCCTACACCTAGCTATCATGGGCCCCATCTGAGCAGGGGTTCCAGGACATATCCACACATGGTCCTTGATTGTAGAAACCGTTTCACACAAGACCTCTGTGCCCTGCTCAGTTTGGTCTTTGTGGAGCTCTTGTTCTCCCCAAGTCTCACCAACCTCCCCCAGATCTATCATTACTTCTCGCCCTCTGCCAAAGGCTTGATTGCGAGTCTTAATATCTGCTCTGATACATCGCTACATTGACCCCCCACCGCCAGAGGTCCTCCTTGGCATGCGCCTGTCCTGTTGCTTGTTTTCTCCTCCACTCAATGTCCATCCCATTTGTTCATCCAAACAAGCATTGATCATACCAAACTGGGTCCTCCTTCCTGTATATCCTCTCTAGGTGTGTAGATTTCAGTTTGACCTTCCTATCCTATAGGTCTATATAAGTGAGTATATACCATATGTTTCTTTCTGCTTTTGGGATACCTCACTCAGGGTGATCATTTCCAGGTCC
>CM053742.1:100868537-100902079 GCA_028658305.1 Pachyuromys duprasi
TTGATTTGCTTCTTTTTTAAGTGTGAAAATTATTGCATTCTCTCTCTCTAGGTATTGATTTTCTTTGGATGTATACATGGTAAGTTTGTGGGTAGGAATTCCTTTTTATGTCCATATGCACACAGGTGAATGCACGTGGGTATATGAATATGTGCATGTAAAGGCCAGAGATCAACACCAAGTATCCTCCTGATTTGCATTTCATCTTATTTGTGGAGATTGGATATTTTACTGAACCTGAATCACACTTCGTTTCGTAAGTTGTGTGACTAGTGAGCTGTAAGATTCTGGATGCCCCACCTTCCAAGTCCTGAGACTGAAATCATTCATTGCTTAACCAAGCTTTTTTATGTGCCTGCTGAGCATCTGACCTCAGGTTCTCATGTTTTTGTAATGAAAATTTTATTGAGAGGGCCCTCTTCCCAGAATCCACATACACATTTTCTTTACCGTGCAACTACTGACCGCCATTTATGTTACTTCCAACTTTTATTTTCATGAATAGTTCTGTAGTTAGCATGAAATCAGATATGCTATGATAATGAAATATAAACAATGTTCAAGAATTTACTTTAACAATTTCAAAAGTCAATATTTTCATATAGATTACTGTGTGATACTATATTTTGAAAATTATCTAAATTTTACTTCTTAAATTTTGTTTCTTAATGGGGCTACTTAAACTTTAAAATTACACATGTGACTTATATTGTAGTTCAAATTATAATTTATTGAGCAACGGTAGCCTAGATAAGATGTTATTCTAAATCAGATTTTAAATATTACCAATGTGTTTAAATACACTCATTGTATGACAAATTTAGGTACTATAAATATGGAAATAAATTATTAGTATTAGATTTATAGTTTTGAGCCTATGTAAATTTGTGATATTTCATTTACTTTAAATGATTCTATGGGCATTTGCAAACCAATATCCTAGTCCTGGAGCAAGGAGTCTTAACCTGCCCTTTCTAAATAAGGAATTCTTACTTGGAAGGAACAAGACAATTTCTGTATTTTTCACTTACCCATAAATTAATCTTAGCATTATGATTACCAGGCATCACTTCCACTAATATTTTCAGAATATATGAGGTTTGCACACATGAATTAGGTATATTTCTGTAAGGTAGTGCAATTACTGTAAATTTATGAAATATATTATAATCATACTAACTTGAAATCATTATTAATAGTCCATATTATTATTTAACATATTAATGAAAGAGCTTATTATGTGAGTCAGACTATACCTTTCTCAGCCTGTACTAGTATGGAAAATTAATCTCAAACTTTCTATTTTTGATGTAGGGGTCATGAATGGACTTTGGAAAGTTTATAATATCCTTTTAAATGATATGGAAAATGATATCAGTGTGGAGAATAAATATTTTCATCTCATCACTTTCACAAAGTTTAAAATGTACTTCCACAACCAACATGTAACAGTGATTCTATATTGTCAAGCATCAAGCTACATCATATGGAAGTTCTAAAACACAGTATGAATTAGTATAGGCTCAAATTTCATTTTTTTTAGCAAGGTAACAATTATAGCAAAATTATTTGAGTTATAATCATTACTGCAGTTGCTCTCATTTCCAGTAACATATAATTGCAAAGCACAAAGAAAGATGATGACATTTTAGAAACACATAATCAAGTTCTGGTCTGTCAACAATGGCATAGACAATTCAAATTTAAGAATGATCCAATTCATGTTACCATCAGTAAATTAAAAAAAGAAAACGACAAAAAAAACCTTTAATGTCTTAAACAGGGAATTTTTCAATAGAATTGAGAGGTAACAAAAGATGGCTTTCTCAGGGAAATCTTAAAAACAGTAGGGTTGATGCTTGTTTTCTTAAGAAAACACATTTAAGTAATGCACTGAAAATTTCATGCTCTTTTATTCTTTCTGAAATACTTTGAGTTACATTATTTTTTTTTTTGCTCATTCATCTTTACTATCAGTTAGCCTGGGTTCCTAATTTTGGCAACAATTGGCTTCCATTTGATTGAGAGAGCCTAGAGTCTGACTCCTTTGCAGATTCTCAAACATGAGTCTTTGCTAGCAGAGAAATGTACTTGTAAGGCTAGGTTTTATATTTTTATTAGACTTTGTTTTAACATTGTATCAATAACTTGTTGGAATATATTCCTGACTGCATAAGTCAAATCATTTGCAGTGTTGTGTTTTGCCTCTAGCGTCAGACCAAAATTTTACACCCTCCTCCCCACAATGAACGAAAATAAAAGAAAAATCTAGCAATAAAAAATTCCATAGAGTGTTTCAGTATAGAAAGAGGATTCTAGTTTCTTAGAAAAAACAAACAAACAGAAAACTGGCAGGTATTGCAATTTGGAACAGGAAACTTTTTACTAAAGTTTCATTTGAAATATTTACAGCTTGTCAATAATAATATTTTGACAATGTGGTGATAGACATATTTTTCCAACTCTTGGAAAAGCCAAATCTTACTCTACAGACAACTTCTAGAATTTTAGCCAAAACAATTTCCTTGTCATATATTTTGTCCCAAGATCTTTTAGGTAGCATCCAATGGCTGATTTCCATAAGGAAGTGAACCTTTTCCTCTGACATTATATACATAAGGAGAATCATCTAATTTACTGTATACTGGCTGAGGCTATTTACTCAAATTTTCTTAAAGATAAACTTTTCACGCTTCTTTTTTTTATTATTTACAATTTAATTACATTGTATCCCAGCTCTAGCCCCTGCCTTCATTCCCTCCCAATTCAACTCCCTCCCTTTTATCCTCCCTTGCCTCTCCCCCAGTCCACTATAGGGGCAGTCCTCCTCCCCTTTCATCTGGTCCTAGCCTATCAGGTCTCATCAGAACTGGCAGCATGGTCTTCCTTTGTGACCTGGAGTAGTTTGAAGAGAATTAGAGTTAGATCTGGTAGAATTCTGCACTGAGACCATCTGGCCTTCGGTTTTTTTTCACAGGGAGACTTTTAATGACTGCTACTATTTCCTTGGGGGATATAGGAATATTTAATCTATTTATCTGATCTTGAATTTGGTAAATGGAATCTATCTAAAAATTATCCATTTCATTTAGATTTTCAAATTTTGTGTCATATAGGCTTTTGTAATAAGACCTAATGACTGCTTGGATTTCCTCAGTGTCTGTCATTATGTCCCTCTCCTTATTTCTGATTTTGCTGATTTGGATAGTGTATCTCTGCCTTTTAGTGAGTTTGGCTAAAGGTTTGTCTATCTTATTGATTTTCTCAAAGAACCAGCTCTTGGTCTCCTTGATTCTTTGAATTGTTCACTTTTTTTCTAATTCATTGATTTCAGCCCTGAGTTTGATTATTTCCAAACACCTACTCCTTTTGGATGGGTTTGCCTATTTCTTTTCTAGGGATTTTAAGTGTGCAATTAAGTCACTTGTAAGAGATGTGTCAAACTTCTTTTTGAACACACTTAGTGCTATTAACATTCCTCTTAGCACTGCTTTCATTGTGTCCCATAAGTTTGGGTAAGTTGTGCCTTCAGTTTCATTGAATTCTACAAAGTCTCTAACTTCTTTTTTTTTTTTTATTTCTCCCCTTACCAAGCTTTCATTGAGTAGAGAATTGTTTAGTTTCCATGTGTATGTAGGCTTTTTGTTACTTCTGTTGTTGTTGAGGTCTAGTTGTAGTTCATGATGGTCTGATAGGATACAAGGAATTATTTCAATCTTTTCGTATCTATTGAGGTTTGCTTTGTGATCGACTATGTGGTAAATTTTTGAGAAGATTTCATGAAATGCTGAAAAGAAGGTATACTCTTCTGAGTTTGGATGAAACGTTCTTTAGATATCTATTAGGTCCAGTTTGCTTACTACCTCTGTAAGTGTCATTGTTTCCCTAATTAGCTTCTGTCTAGATAATCTGTCCTTTGGTGAAAGTGGAGTTTTGAAGTCTCCCACTATGAACGTGTGGTATCAATGTATGATTTAAGCTTTAATAATGTTTCATTTGCAAATATAGTTGCTTTTGTATTTGGGGCCTAGACATTGAGAATTGTGATGTCCTCCTGGTAGATTTTTTCTTTGATGAGAATGAAGTGCCCTTCCTCATTTTTTTTTGATTAATTTTGGTTGAAAGTCTATTTTATTATTTATTAGGCTAGCTACTCCAGCTTCTTTTCTGGGTCCATTTGCTTGAAAAACATTTTTCCAGCCCTTTAATCATAGGTAACATTTATTTTTGTTGCAGAGGTAGGTTTCTTGGATGCAGGAGAATGTTGGCTCCTGTTTCTGAAACCACTCTGTTAGTCTGTGTCTTTTATTGGAGAGTTGAGTCCATTAATGTTGATAGATAATAGTGACCAATGAACGCTAGTTTCTTTTTTGTGGAGTTGGTAGTGTTACTTGTTACTGTCTTATGTTGCTCATTTTCTTTGTTGTTGTTGTTGTTGTAAAGTTATCTACATCCTATGTTATCTTGAGTGTAGTTGATTTTGCTGGCTTGAAGTTTTACTTCTAATATCTTCTGTAGGGCTGGTTTGCTGTGTAAATATTATTTAAGTTTAGTTTTGTCATGGAATATTTTGTTTTTTCCATGTGTGTTGATTAAAACCTTTGCTCAGTATAAGAGTCTAGGTTGACATGTGTATTCTCTTAGAGTCTGCATGACGATCTTCCCAGGAACTTCTGGCTTCCACAGTTTCAGTTAAGAAGTCTGGTGTGATTCTGATAGGTCTACCTTTGTATGTTGCTTGGCCTTTTTCCATTGCTGATTTTAATATTTTTTCTTTGTTCTGTAGATTTAGTGTTTTCACTATTATGGGACATAAGGAGTTTCTTTTATGGTCTAATCTACTTGATGTTCTGGGGGCCTCTTGTATGTTAATATACATCTCTTTCATTTAGTTGAGAAAATTTTCTTCTATGATTTCTTGAAAATATTTTCTGGACATTGGAGCCTGCAATTTTCTTTTTCAACTATTCCTAATATTCTATTATTTTTAGATTTTGTCTTTTCAAGATGTCCTTCATTTCTTGAATGGTTTTGTGTTTGAAACTTTTCTGATTTTACTTTTTCTTTGAGAGATGTATCCATTTCTGCAATCGTATCTTCAGGTCCTGAGATGCTCTCTTCCATATATTATATTCTATTGGTGATTCTCACCTTTGTGGTTCCAGATCTTTTCTCCAAGTTCTCTACCTCCAGGTTTTTCTATGTTCTGTTTTCTTTATTGATTCTAATTCTGTTTTCATATCTTGTACCATTTCCTTAATCTGTTTGAGTACTGATTCCTGTTAATTTATAATGGCCTTTATTTTTTTTTTGTTCGTTTATTCTCTATATGTCTCTACTTGTGCCTCTACATGTGCCTCTATTGTTTTGACTGTGTTTGCTTGTATTTCTTTGGGATCTTTTTTCATTTCCCCTTTATGTGCCTCTAATAGCCAGATAAGCATAGATTTGGGTTCATTTTCCTGTATTTCACTTGAATTAGAATATCCATTGATTTTTGAGTTTGCTGGTGATGCCATGGCATCCTGATTTTTGTTGGATGTATTCTTATTCAGACCTCTAGCCATTTGGTGTTTTTCTTCTGGAGTCTATACTTCAGACTTGGTCTGTCTGTCTCTTGTTCTGGAGAATTCTTCATGAAGATGAGGGTGGCCCACCGGTTACATAGTGGTTGTTGGTGTTTCAGTTGTAGCTAAGGGAGGGTAGTCACAGGTGCATGTGATCAAGAGCAGGAGTGTGTGGGAAAGTGTGTCTTGTAGGACAGGGTGCTAAAACATGTAGATGCCCTGAAGGGTGGAGCATAAGTGAGGGAATGGGTGCTGGCACTTTTTGCCTGCACAATGTGAATGTACAGGTACTTTGAATGCTGCAGTGGCCTACAGGCCTGTTGTACTGTCCACAAGTTATTAAGATCTGTCTGGGCTTCAGGAATTGTTTGCCTATACTTCACTGTTAGACCAACAGAATGAGAGTTTCAATGTTTAGAATGTTGTGCCAAGGATCCCTATGTTGTGCACAGTGGGAGTATGGGCGGGGGTATTTGATATTGGAATGTTTCCATAGAGGGACCCTTGATTTGGGGCTCTGCATGCACTCACTTGAAGTTGCACTCATTCACTTGCTAACACGCCTCTAGTAAACCTCATGTGTTCCCCCTGTTCTCTATTTTCAGATTTATTCCTGTAGGGGCAAATGAAAGTATAAGAAATCAGTCAGTTCAGTAGTATTGACTGTTTGACTACTGGGCAGGGAGAATAGTTCTTGGGGCAACTGCCTCTGCCTTCTCAGTCACTGAGCATGGAGGTTCCTGATAATACTAGCCACAGCCTGCTGCAGCCACATACATGGGAAGCCAGCACTGCTACTGTCTCTGCTCTCTCAGTCACTGAGCAGGAAGACCAGCTCTTGGGGCAAGGGGAAGTGCGACAGCAGGGGGGGATGGGTGGGAGAAGGGGGGAGGGGAGAATATTGGCCACTGTCAGTCCCCAGAGATGTCCACGAGTGACCTGTGTCTCAGCTCACAGGTTGTCCCCTCTAGCCCAGAAAGCCTCAATGTCGATGGTCTGGCTGCAGGTGCCAGTCTACTTGCCAATTTTGGAGTTTTAGATCCTCTGCCCCTCAAATATGGTGCATGCTGTTTGCTAACATCTTGGACTCCCTCAATTTTTCACTTTTCTAAATCCACTTCTTTTACCTTTACTTTCACAAACTTTTAACTTCAGATGTCCTTTAATCAATTTAGTGAATTCTTTTTTTTTTTTTATTTTTAAGGTATATGTTTCTTGGGAAATGAGTGTTTGAAGTTTTTATTTTATATTAATCACAGGTTATGTACTTTGTATCCCAGCTATAGCCCCCTCCCACATTCCCTCCCAATCCCCCTCATCTCCTCCCTGCCCCTTTCCAAGTCCACTGATAAGGGAGGCTCTCCTCCCCTTCCATCTAACCCTAGCTTATCAGGTCTCTTCAGGGCTGGCTGCAATGTGGCCTAGCAAGGTTGTTCCTCCCTCGGGGGGGTGAGGGAAGGGACAAAGAGCCAGCCATTGAGTTATGTCAGAAATACTCCTTGTTCCCCTTACTAGGATACCCACTTGGATACTGAATATGTCCTTAGTTGACTCATCAAATAGCCTTTGCTTACAGGTAAAACAAATGCTCAAACTCATGCTTAAATCTGTAAACTGCTGGTTCTGTTCCATAGGGAAGAACCCTCCTGATGGAAATGACTATTTGACTACTGGGCAGGGAGAACCTTTCCTACAGGCTCACTTGGAACTTAATATCCAGCCAAAATTAGCCTCAAATTTTTAGCAGTCATCCACCGTACCCAACTCAGTTACTGACTCTCATAAGAACTTATATATTCTCATGGAAACTAGTTCAATCTCATGAGAAAGCTCTTTTTCTCTGTCAAAGATCCCAGACATTTCACTGCATTCATTCAAAGTGAGCTTTGGTTCTGAATCTCCTATCAGGTCACAGTGAATGGGCATATTTGGGTAAAGGTTCAGGAAATTGTTAAATTTACAGATTTTTTTTTTGAGATTTCTGAGCAACTAGGAGACATTATCTACTACTCGAACCCTATGTTTGCTTATAATGCAGAAATTTGGCATAAAACACATGAGCAATATCATTTTTTCAACATAATTCAGTGATGAATGTGATGGACCTTATAAGAAAAAAGAATAACAGAAATAAGTTTATTCTTAGCCAATCAAGGTGAATCCTGTCTCCTTTTTCTTCTCACCTGTTCTTTAAAACAATCTCAAGTTTCTTTTATGTCTCAGTTAATATAACATCATCAGATAACATTATCCATTTTGAAGAAGAATACTTATGGTACTTACTCAGCACATGACCCAGTCTTTCTTGCTCTGTTTTTTGAGATAGCATTTCTCTGTGAAGCCCTGGTTGTCCTACATAACTTGTTCTGTAGACCAACCTGGTCTTGAACTCACGGAGATCCTCCTACAGCTGCATCCCAAATGTTGAAATGGAAGGCATGTGCCACCAAACCTAGTATACTTTCTTTATCAAATTGCACACATAGTCAATGTTATAAAGAATTTTACAATTTCAGAAAAGATTATACTTCACTAACATAAATAGAATAAAAACATTATCTTTCTTTTTGCTTGCTTAAATGTGTAGAGGTGACATGGATTTTTTTTCTTTTATTAAATTGTTTGAAGGTTTGACCAGCAGTTTTCCTTAGAAAGAGTAGAATATGTTGGAATTTGGGTGAATTTTTTGATCATGGGCTGGTAAAGAAACATCTTGATAAGTAGGGCTCTGACACCCACTGGCATACTGTAATTTAAATAGCAAATTCATGTAGTTGTGGCAAATTAGTATAGTATGTTATTTAAAATTCCATAATGCATTTTGCAAAGTGGAAAGGGAAAGTAATCACAATAGGAGCTGCTAGATTTGGTTTGTCTGAAAGGCTTCATTTTAAAAGGTATAAGAAAAGAGTAAGAAGGACATTTTGTTTACAACTAAAATAATGGTCTACTCCAGAAAGAGAGTCAGATACAAATGTAGAATGAGTTCAGTATTTTATTATAAAAATATGAGAATTCTAAATTAGTTAAAGTTACAACCAAATCAGGTCCATTATTAAAGATAAAGGTTGCTGTTGGTAAACTGTAGAAAACTAACTAAATGGCATGGTGTCATAGTGTCATAGTTTGTTTTATGTTGCAATAATAAAATAATATTTAGTTCATAGCTTTTAAAACTAGAAGTAAAGCAAAACAACAGCAATTGAAACAGGCATTTGTATCTGACCTTTCTGATAGATGCCATGTTTGTTTCAAATCATGAGAAAAATAAAGATTAGGTGTACCCGTAGAGAAGAACTCTAGGTAAAATTATCTGAATATTTTTAGAGCACTTTGCTTTCATTTTTGTGGTTTTGTTATATTTAGGAGAGTGTCTGAATCTTTCCCACAGGCTCACTTGGAATTTACTATCCAGCCAAAATTAGCCTCAAATTTTTAGCAGTCACCCACCATACCCAACTCAGTTACTGACTCTCATAAGAACTTATATATTCCCATGGAAACTAGTTCAATCTCATGAGAAAGCTGTTTTTCTCTGTCAAAGATCCCAGACATCACTGCATTCATTCAAAGTGAGCTTTGGTTCTAAATCTACTATCAGGTCACAGTGAATGGGCATATTTGGGTAAAGGTTCAGGAAATTGTTAAATTTACAGATTTTTTTTGAGATCTCTGAGCAACTAGGAGACATTATCTACAGATATTTGGCATGAAACACATAAGCAATATCATTTTTTCAACATAATGCAGTGATGAATGTGATGGTCCTTATAAGGAAAAAGAATAACAGAAATAAGTTTATTCTGTCTATATGTTTCCCTCTTCTCCCTGGAGTCTCAGATAACACCATTATTTAATGACTCCCAGAAGAGTTATTTATTCTCCTGGAATGGAATATCACATAATACTTTATCAGCCAATAAGACCAAATTCACTGGCAGAAATTTTGGAAAGCAATGTCTTTATATGACTTATGTTACTGTGTAAACCCATAACAGTGTTCATGAATCCAAGGCAAGGCCATGCTTGCCATCATTAATATTATCTACTGAGATAATTCATTTTTCTCATCCCTCCAAAAGAATAAGTAGATTTAGTGGAACATGCTTCCAAAATGAAGTTCTCTTTCTAGAAGATGCAATAATTTCATTGAACCAGAATTTATTAGTTACCGGAATATCTGGCATCTTCTGTTGAGTAAACAAGAGGAAAAATGAGTACTCATCTTTGTAGGGGAAGTTACCTTGGTGACTTGGTAATAAAGGACCTTCTGCACAGTATAAAGAGAAAAGAATATTTAGTACACAAGTAATTCTTTTTTGGAAATACTGTATTAATTTAGTTTGATAAAAGAGAAAGTAAAACAAACACCATTTAAAAAATATAGACCCTCAGGGATATGATTCTGAGCCATGCCAGTCAAGACACTGAGACCAATAGAATTTCTTCTTAAGGATGAGGGACTGTCAGAGACTGGAGATTAAGGAATCCCACACAAGAGGGGAAGGAAAGGTTGCAGGATTCAGAGGGGATGGAGGACAGTGGGAAAACAAGGCCCACTGAATCAAAAAAGCAGGGCTCACAGAGAATGAACTAGCAAGCTTGGGGCCTGCATGGGTTTACATCAGAATATACATATATATGTTATGGCTGTTAGCTTTGTGTTATTGTGATTTCTAACAGTAGCTGTATCTTTGACTTTTTTGCCTGCTCTTCACACTCCTTTCACCTATTGGGTTGCCTTATCCAGCCTTCATATAATAACTTTCACCTAGTCTTACTATATTCTGTTTCATTGTGTCCGGTTGTTGTTTCTTGGAAGCCTGGTCTTTTCTGAAGAAGATTTAGAGGAAAAGTGGATCTTGGGGGAGAGGAAAGGTGCAGAGAGTTTGGAAGTGTGGAGGGAGAAAAAAATGGTTGGGATATATTGTGTGAGAGAAGAATCTATTTTCAATAAAAATTATTTTGGCCCACAAAAAATAAGGGAAAACTTATTCTACTGCTCAAAAAGATGCTACTGCTCAAAAAGTCAATTGTTATTAAATTTTTCCAAATTTTCACTAATTTATTAATTTGGATTCATCTATGAATGGGTATTTATACTCAAATGAGTACCAGGTGCTCACAAATTCCAGATAAGTTGTCATTTTTCCCTTGCAATTTGAGTTACAGGTGATTGTGAATCATCATGAGAGTGCTATGTTTCAAACCTAGGTCTACTGAAAGAAAAAAGCAGTCAGTAACACTTAACTGCTGAGCCAACTCTTCAATGCCCAGAAATTATTTTGTAACAAATCCAAATTCTGAAAAGTAAACTTTTGAGTTCAAATTGTATGATTACTTGCTGATATAAACAGCTATAAGAACTAATTAGGGATTAATGTCTTAATTTTAATGAAAGATTAGTAGAAATCCTCTAATGTTACTGATAATTCATGTAGAAATAAATTTACTTTTCCAAATATTGGTGCTTAAAATGAACTGAATATGGAAAATCCCATGTGTTATGTGTCATTTTTGCATGTTAAACTTAAAAATTCTTATCATTTAAAACACTTGATCTTAAGCTGGTCTTTGTGGCACATGACTTTAATCAGGAGACTCAAGGAGGGAGAGGCAGGAGAATTTCTGTGAGTTCAAGGCCAGCCTGGTCTACAAAGCAAGTTCAGAACAGCGAAGGCTGCACAGAGAAACTCTATGTTAAAACCTACTTCCCCCTCCAAAGACACCTGAAATTATATTCTGTTAAAATTGCAATCTTTTTAATTTTTTTATTAATTACAATTTATTCACTTTATATCTCACTGTAGCCCATGCTCTCTCCTTCCCTCCCCATCCCATCCTCTCTCCCTTTTCTCCTCCCTTGCCCCTCCCTCAGTCCACTGATAGGGGAGGTCCTCCTCCCCTTCCATCTAACCCTAGCCTGTAAGGTCTCATCATGACTGGTTGTATTGTCTTTTTCTGTGGCCTGGTAAGGTCGTTCCCCCCTCACAGGGAGGTGAACAAAGAGCCAGCCGCTGAGTTCATGGGTAAGATTAGCCCTCATATTTTTTAAGTCACCAGAAATATTTGTGAAGTTCCACGCTTAGGATATAGATTATATTTTTTAACTAACTTTTATTTTTTATATTAATTACAGTTTATTTACTTTGCATCCCAGATGTAACCCCACTCTCTAATTTCCTCCCAATTCCACCCTCCTTCCTTCTTGTCCTCCCTTACCCTCTCTACGTCCACTGATTGGGGAGGTCTTCCTCCCCTTCTATCTAACCTAGCTTATCAAATCTCATCAGGACTGGCTGCAATGTCCAACTCTGTGGCCTAGCAAGGCTGCTACTCCCTCCGGGGGGTGGGTCAAACAGCCAGCCACAGATTTCATGTAGAAACAGTCCCTTTTCCCCTTCCCTTACTAGGCAACTCACTTGGATACTGAGCTGCCATAGGCAACATCTGAGGAATGGGATGGGTATTGGAAGTAGGAGAAAACAAGAAACCAGTCAGGAACCAAACATAGAAGGCTTCTGAAAGACTATACCTAGCAGTGTATCAAGGCAGATGCTGAAACTCATAACCAAACCTTGGGTAGACGGCAGGGAATCATACGAAAGAAGGGGGAGTTAGTAAGACCAGGAGAGGACAGGAGCTCCAAAAGGACTAAATATATCTGAGCACAGGAGTCTTTTCTGAGACTGATTCTCCAACCAAGGATCATACATGTTTATATCCTAGAAGCCCTGCTCAGACATAGCTCATGGAAATCTTTTTTAAGAAAAGGATTCTTCTTCTTCTTTTGTTTATTAAGTTTAAAAAATTAGCTGTATCTTAGACAACAGGATATACCATTATTATAGCACAAGAGTATCTCAAGTAAATGTCTAAAACTGCATTTCATTCTTAGCTTTGTTTTTTATGTAATTTATTTATTTTTATATTAATCACAGGTTAGGTAGATTGTATCCCAGGCATAGCCACAACCTCATTCCCTACCACTCTCCCCATCCCTCCCTCATCTCCTCCCTGCCCCCCTCCAAGTCCATGGATGGGGGAGGACCTCCTCTTCTTCCATCCGACCCGAGTTTATCTTGTCTCTACAGGGATGGCTGCAATGTCCTCTTCTGGAATCTAGCTAGGCTGTTACTCCCGGGCAAGTGTGGGGGAGGGTCAAAGAGCCAGCCACTGAGTTCATGACAGAAATAGTCCCTGTTCCCCTTACTAGGGTCTCCAGTTGGATACTAAGCTACCATGGGCCACATATGAGTGGGGGTTCTAGGTTATATCCATACGTGGTCCTGGGTTGGAGAACCCGTCTCATAAAAGACCCCTGTGCCCTAATCTATTTGGTCTTTGCGGAGCTCTTGTTCTCCCCAAGTCTTACTAACTCCCCCGATTTTCATTATTATTCCCAGCCCTCTGCTGAAGGCTTGGTTGTGAGTCTTAATATCTGCTTTGAAACATTGTTATATTGATTCTTCCAGAGGCCCTCTTTGGTATGCTCCTGTCCTGTTGCTTGTTTTCTTCTCCATTCAATGTCCATTCCATTTGTCCATCTAAACGAGGATTGATCATACCAACTTTGGTCCTCCTTCTTGATTATCTTCCCTAGGTATATAGATTTCAGCATGACCTTCCTATATATAGGTTTATATAAGTGAGTATATACCATATGTTTCTTTCTCCTTTTGGGATACTTCACTTAGGATGATTGTTTCCTGTTCCCACCGTTTGCCTGCGAATTTCATGATTTCCTCATTTTTAATTGCTGAGTAGTATTCCATTGTGTAAAAGTACCCTAATTTCTGTATCCATTCCTCAATTGAGGGACATCTGGGTTATTTCCAGGTTCTGGCTATTACAAATAAAGCAGCTACGAACATAGTTGAGCAAATATCCTTGTTGTGTACTTGAGCATCTTTTGGATATATGTCTAAGAGTGGTATAGCTGGGTCTTGAGGAATCACTATTCCTAATTGTCTAAGAAAGCACCAAATTGACTTCCAGAGTGGTTGTACAAGTTTGCATTCCCACCAGCAATGGAGGAGGGTTCCTCTTTCTCCACAACCCCTCCAGCATGCATTATCACTTGAATTTTTGACCTTAGCCATTCTGGAGGGTATAAGGTGAAATCTCAGGGTCGCTTTGATTTGCATCTCCCTGATGGCTAAGGACATTGAGCATTTCTTTAAGTGTTTTTCTGCCATTCTATAATCCTCTACAGTGAGTTCTCTTTTTAGCTCCATACCCATTTTTAATTGGATTACTTGGTTTCTTGCTTTTTAACTTCTTGAGTTCTTTATATATACTGGATATTATCCCTCTGTCAGAAGTAGGATAGGTAATGATCCTTTCCCAGTCAGTAGGCTGTTGTTTTGTTTTGATGGCCGTGTCTTTTGCTTTACAGAAGATTTTCAGTTTCATGAGGTTCCATTTATTTATTGTTGATCTTAGAGCCTGTGCTGTTGGTGTTCGATTCAGGAAACAATCTCCTGTGTCAATGAGTTCTAGGGTCTTACCAACTTTTTCTTCTAACTAATTTAGTGTGTCTGGTTTTATGTTGAGGTCTTTGACGCACGTGCACTTTAGCTTTGTGCAAGGTGATAAATATGGATCTATTTTCATTTTTCTGCATGTAGACATCCAGTTGGAACAGCACCATTTGTTGAAGATGCTCTCTTTTTTCCATTGAATGGTTTTGGCTTCTTTGTCAAAAATCAAATTTCCATAGGTGTGTGGGTTCATTTCTGGATCTTCTATTCAGTTCCATTGATCCACTATTCTGTTTCTATGCCAATACCATGAAGTTTTTATTATTATTGCTCTAAAGTGTAGCTTAAGGTCAGGGATGGAGATGCCTCCAGATGATCTGTTGTTGTAGAGTATTGTTTTGGAGATTCTGGGTTTTTTGTTTCTCCGTAGGAAGTTGAGAATTTTTCTTTCAAGGTCTCTGAAGAATTGTGTAGGTATTTTGATGGGAATTGCATTGAATCTGTAGATTGATTTTGGCAGTATATTCATGTTCACTGTTAATCCTACCAATCCATGAGCATGGGAGGTGTTTCCGTCTTCCAATATCTTCTTCAATTTCTTTCGTTAGACATTTGAATTTTTTTTTCATATAGGTCTTTCACTTTAACCCGAAGGTATTTTATGTTATTAGTGGCTATTGTGAAGGGTGTTGTTTCCCTAATTTCCTTCTCAGCCCTTTTGTTTTTGGTGAACAGGAGGGCTTCTGATTTTTTTTTTTAGTTGATTTTGTATCCATCCATTTTACTGAAGGTGTTTATCAATTGAAGGAGTTCTCTTGTTGAATTTTTGGGGTCATTCATGTACATTATCATATTGCCTGCAAATAGTGATACCTTGACTTCTTCCTTTCAAATTTGTATCCCTTTGATCTCCTCTGGTTGTCTTCCTGCTCTAGCTAGGACTTCAAGTACTATGTTGAAGAGATATGGAGATAATGGGCAGCCTTGCCTAGTCTCTGATTTCAGTGGGATTGATTTAAGTTTCTCTCCATTGAGTTTGATGTTAGCTATAGGCTTGCTGTATATTGCCTTTACTATGTTTAGGTATGTGCCTTGTATCCCTAATCTCTCCAAGACTTTAAACATGAATGGGTGTTGGATTTTTTCAAATGTATTTTTGGCATCTAGGGAGATGATCATGTGGTTTTTCTCCTTCATTTTATTCATATGGTGGATCACATTGATGGATTTGCGGTATTGAACCACCCTTGCATGCCTGGGATTAAACCTACTTGGTCATGGTGGATGATATCTTTTATGTGTTATTGGATTCAGTTTACAAGTATTTTATTGAGTATTTTTGCATTAATGTTCATAAGAGTGATAGGACTGAAGTTCTCTTTTTTTGTTGGATCTTTGTGTGATACAGGTATCAAGGTGACTGTGGCTTCATAGAAAGTGTTTGGAATTTTCCTTCTATTTCTATATTGTTGAACACTTTAGAGAGAATTGGAGTTAGGACTTCTTTAACGGTCTGGAATAATTCTGCACTAAAACTATCTGGCCCAGGGCTTTTTTCATAGGAAGGTTGTTGATGACTTCTTCTATTTCCTTGGGGGATATAGTTCTAATCAATCTTCCTATCTGATCTTGGCTTAATTTAGGTAGGTGGAATCTCTCAAGAAAACTGTCCATTTCATTTAGATTTTCAAATTTTGTGGCATGTAGGCTTTTGTAGTAAGACCAAATGATTGTTTGGATTTCCTCAGAGTCTGTAGTTATGTCCCCCTTTTCATTTCTGATTTTGCTGATTTGGACAGATTCTCTATGCCTTTCTGTTAGTTTGGCTAGAGGATTGTCTATCTCGTTGATTTTCTCAAAGAACCAGCTCTTGGCTTCATTGATTCTTTGAATACTTATATTTGTTTCTATTAGATTGTTTTCAGCCCTGAGTTTGATTATTTCCAACTGTCTGCTCCTCTTGGGTGTGTCTGCTTCTTTTTTTTCTAGGGCTTTCAGTTGGGCCATTAAGTTGCTTGTATGAGATGTTTCAATTTTCTTCTTGAAGGCATTTAGTGTAATGAACTTTCCTCTTAGCACAGCCTTCATTGTGTCCCATAAGTTTGGGCATGTTGTGCTTTTGTTTTCATTGAATTCTAGGAAGCCTTTAATTTCTTTCTTAATTTCTTCTCTAAACCAGCTGTCCTTGAGTAGCACGTGGTTCAGATTTCATGTATGTGCAGTACTTTTTCTGTTTCTGTTGTTGTTGATGTGCAGCTTTAGACTGTGATGGTCAGATACAATACAAGGGATTATTTCAATCTTCCTGTATCTGCTGAGGCTTGCTTTGGACCAACTATATGGTCTATTTTGGAGAAGGTTCCATGAGGTGCTGAAAAGAAGGTGTACTCTTTTGATCTGAGGTGAAAAGTTCTGTAGACATCTATTAGGTCCATTTGAGTTAGCGTATCTGTGATTGCCCTTGTTTCTCTGTTTTGCTTCTGACCGGCTGCTCTGTCTCTTGGTGAGAGTGGAGTGTTGAAGTCTCCCACTATAAGGGTGTTGGGATCAATGTGTAATTTTCAGCTTTAATAATGTTTTATTCATGAATGTAGGTGGTCTTGTGTTTGGGGCATAAATGTTCAAAATTGTGATGTCCTCCTGTTGGAATTTTTCTTTGATGAGAAGGAATTTCCCCTCCTTATCTTTCTTGATTAACTTTGGATGAAAGTCTACTTTATTAGATACTAGGATTGCTACCCCAGCTTGTTTTCTGGGTCCATTTGTTTGGATAATGTGTTTCCTGACCTTTACTCTGAGGTAGTGTTTATCTTTATTGCATAGGTGTGTTTCTTAGATGCAGCAGAATATTGGATCCTGTTTCTGCAACAATTTTGTTAGTCTGCTTCTTTTTATTGTAGAGTTGAGTCCATTGATGTTCATAGATAATAGTGACCAATGACTGTTATTTCCTTTTATTGTGGAGTTGGTGGTCTTACTGTGATTCATTGCTTTTTTGTTGTTGTTGTCAATGGGAAATTATCTGTATCCTATATTTTCTTTGGTGTAGTTCTTTTCATTGGACTGAAGTTTTCCTTCTAGTAACTTCTGTAGGGCTGGATTGCTGTGTAGATATTGCTTAAATATGGTTTTATCATGGAAAATTTTGTTTTCTCCATCTATGTTGATTGAAAGCTTTTCTGGGTATAGTAGTCTTGTTTGGCATCTGTGTTCCTTTAAAGACTACAAGACTTCTGCCCAGGTGCTTCTGGCTTTCATAGTTTCTGATGAGAAGTCTGGTGTGAGTCTGTTTGGTCTACCTTCATATGTTATTTGACCCTTTTCCCTTGCTGCCTTTAATATTTTTTTTCTTTGTTTTGTAGATTTAGTGTTTTGACTATGATGTGATGAGAGGTAATTTTTTCTGGTCTACTCTATTTGATGTTCTGTAAGCTTCTTGTTTGTTTATGGACAATTCTTTTGTTACATTGGGAAATTTTTCTTCTATGATTTTCTTAAAAATATTTTCCGGTCCTTGGAGCCTGGAGTCTTCTTTTTCATCTATTCCAATCATTCTTAGATTTCATCTTTTCATGGCATCCTTGATTTCTTGGATATTTTGTGTTTGGGACATTTCTGATTTTATTTTTTCCTTGAGTGAGGAATCCATTTCAGCCAGTGTATCTTCAGCTCCTGAGATTCTCTCTTCCATCTCTTGTATTCTATTGGTGATGCTTGCCTTTGTGGTTCCTGATCTTTTCTCTCTGTTCTCCAGTTTCAGGTTCTTCTCCGTTTGTGTCTTCTTTATAGATTCTAATTCTGTTTTCATGCTTTGTATCATTTCCTTCATTGATTGACTGTGGCTCCTATTTTTTTGTTTGTTTCCTCTCTGTATATCTTTAATTGTTCCTCAATGTGGGCAGTTATATTCTTCTGAATTTCTTTGAGGGCCTTGTTCATTTCCTCTTTTTGTCCCTCTTTTTGTTCCTCTAATATCTGCATAATCATAGCTTTAACATAAATTTCCTGTGTCTCCACTGAATTAAAATCTATGTTGCTTTTGGGTGTTTCTGGTGGGGCCATGGTGTCCTGATTTTTGTTGGGTGAGTTCTTACCTCAACCTCTGGCCATTTGTTTATATATAATCAAGGCGCTGTTTGTGCTTTGAAGCTCAACTTCATACTGGAACTGTCAATCTCTTGTGCCTGGAATATTCTTCAAGAAGATCAGGGAGTTCCAGTGTGTTTATAGCGTGTGTTGTTGCCTCAGTTGAACTTTGTTGTGAGATCTGTGTGCCCGGATTTGTGCTCTGTGCTAGAAGCTGTGAGCACTGCAGGCTGGTCACTCCTCTGGTCTGGAGGCTTGGTTCTTCACTCTGTGCCAGAGCCTGAGTGTCCCGGTTTGAGATGTCAGCTGGGGATGCCAGTCTGGTCTGGAGGCTCCATGCTCTGACCTGGGCTTGCTTCTCAGGGCTCCCCTCTGGTCTGCAGACTTGGCGCCTCCTTCTGGGCCAGGGGTTGTGCACCATGGTCTGAGATGGAATTTCGGGGCACCTCAGTCTGAACCTGACACTATGTGTCCTGGTCCATGGTGGCAGCTGGCACTGCCAAGGGGAGTGTGCCAGCCTGATGCAGCCCTGTCTGGGGAATGGAATCTGGAGCCTTTTCAGACTGACCTGTGGGCACACACATGGTCTGGGGTTGTTGCTGGCAGTGATGAGTGGAGTGGGCCCACTGGATCCAGCTCCATCTGGAATGGTACCTTGGGCCTTCTCAGTCTTGCCTGTGGAAACACACAAGGTCCAGGGTGGTTGCCAGTGGTGCTGAGCACAGTGCACCTGCCAAATGTTGCTCAGTCTGGAATTGGTACCTGGAGCCTTCTCAGTCTGGCCTGGAGACTGTGTGACCCCGTCTGGTATGGCGGCTGTTGGTGCCCAGGGCAGCTGCTTGTTCATATCAGGGCTGTGTGCAGCTGGTCACCTGGATTTTTTCTGGGGAATAACTGGATGTTCCTAGGATTTTCCCACTTGATTTCCTCACTGTAGGAATTCCGCTCACCTGGCAATCACAAATGCTGGTGTTTTAGGTCCCAGAGTTCAGTCTTCTGGTTGCTGTGCTGTCATTGCTGTCCTACTCCTCAGACACAGTGTCCTCTCATGGCACCCATCTTGGATCTCCTCCTTAGCTTTGTTTTGTCTTCTTGAAGTTTTGAATATGAAATCCAGAACTTTATTACATGTGTTTTATTAATAATTATATTGGAAAATTATAAAACTGGAATTTTATTCAAAAGTTTGTTGTAGTTATTATAAATGTGTGTTACATATTGTTTATTATTAGCCCTAAGGTTATGAAAGTTTTATTATTTAACCTGCTATCACAAATAATAAGACAAAGACATCTGTGAGATTTATAATTGTCTTATTTACCTTGGACCAGACACATATTTCACTTACACTGTCTCAATATCCTCAGTATCCATTTCCCAGGCCCCATCCAATGCCATGTGCCTTAATCATCCTCATCTGGTCTACCATACATAATGCCACCATACTGCTTATATTTCTCATCTGGGCCTTTTCATACAATTGTTCTATTCGAGTCCTTCCTCACAACTACTGTAGTATCTTCTTCATGTTAACCCATCCTGACTTCTTTCTTCTTCCTCTCTCTCATCTGTCTGCCTGTGATTTTTCGGAACCCAAAGCCCTGGAATCTTAGCCACGCCTAAAGCATTCTTCCATGACCAGGTATTGGCTGTTTAATCAACCAATCAGGGATGCTGACTGAGGCAGGTTTTACATAACAAGGATAGGTTTACATAGCATGGTTTACATGAGAATGTGTCTGAGCAAAGGCCAGATCTTGGGAGCAAGTAATTAACATTAAAGTACATAGCACCAGTCCAATCTCCAACAACTGTGTGACTCCAACACATAATTGTCTCCATGGCTTGAATTAGCTGTTCTGCTGTCCTCAAGAAATACCATTGATAATTGGTTCTGTATGACCTTTGAGCTATACATTGCATTGTTTCATATGTAATCTTTAACATTAAAACAGTGCCATCAGAAGGCTAGTTTCTCCTATAATAGAATTTTAAATGTGTGCATGGTATCATACAATTTTTCTTGTATACATGAATAATACAGCATGTTAATAAATGATACAGAAAATAAATCTTAATACAACTTCCTGTGTTTTTCAAGATGTCTTAAAAGTCACTGCATATTTGCATTTTCCACATGTAGACAACCAATTAAACCAGCATCATTTGTTGAAGATGCTATATTTTTTTCTTTTGTTTGATTTTAGATTCTTTGTCAAAAATTAAGTTTCTGTAGGTTTGTGGGTTTATTTCTTGGTCCGCAATTCTTTTCCACTCACCCACCAGTCTGTTCCTATGCTCATACCATGCCATTTTTATTATTGTTGTTCTATATTACAGCTTGAGATCAGGAATGGAGCTACCTAAGGTATATTTTTTTATTATACAGGACTGTTTTAGAAGTTCTAGGTTTTCTGTTTTTGCATTTGAAATTCAGAATTGTTCTTTTAAGGTCTTTTAAAAATTGTGTTGGTATTCTGATAGAAATTGCACTGAATCTGTAGATTGCTTTTGGAAGGATGATCATTTTTACTAAGTTAACCCTATCCATCCTTGAGCGTGGGAAATTGTTCCAACTTCTGATATCTTCTTCAATTTCTTTCTTCAGATACATGAACTTTTTGTTTTGTTTTGTTTTGTTTTTTTAAACAGGTTTTTCACTTGCTTGGTTATAATCACACCAAGGTATATTATGTTATTATTGGCTATTGTGAAGAGTGTTGTTTCCCTAACTTCATTTTCAGCTCATTTGTCTTTCATATACAGGAGGTCTTCTGATTTATTTGAGTTAATTTTGTATCCATCCACTTTGCTGAAGGTATTTATCAGCTGAAGGAGTTTTCTGGTAGAATTTTTTGGGTCACTCATATATACTATCAAGTCATCTGCGAATGGTGATACTTTGACTTCTTTCTTTCCAATGTGTATCCCCTTGTTCTCCTTTAGTTGTCTTATTGCTGTAGCTAGGACTTCCAGTACTATGTTGAAGAGATAAGAAGAGGGTTTGCTTTACATTTCTTTCTGTTTAATTTGATGTTGGCTGTACACTTGCTGGATATTACTTTTATTATGTTTAGTTATGTGTTTTTATCCCCAATTTCTTGAAAACTTTACATATGCATGTGTGTTGAATTTTGTCACATGTTGTTATAGCATCTAAGATGATGATGATGTAGTTATTTTCTTTCATTTGTTTATGTGGTGGATTACAGAGGACCTAAACCCTCTGCTCAGTTTCCTAGTGGGTTCCCTAGTAAGAGTAGCAGGGGCAGTCTGTGACATGAACTCTGTGACTGGCTCTTTGATCACCTCCCCCTGAAGACTGCAGACTTGCCAGGCCACTGAGGAAGATGATGCAACCAGCCCTGAGGAGACTTGATAGACTAGATTCAGATAGAAGGGGAAGAGTCCCCCCCCCCCATCAGTGCATTAGAGAATGGGCAAAAGGGGAGCAGACAGGAGGGTGATTGGGAATAGGAGCAGATGGAGGGAACTACAGCAGGGATACAAAGTGAAGAAATTGTCATAAATAAATAAATAGATAAATAAATAAATCAGCCAGTACCTATGTATGCTTAAATTAGGGGAACAGGTTTTAAGAACTTTAGAGACAAATTAATTTTTATATTTATTTAAAAAGAAGAAACTAGCCATTAGGGAATCATTTCCTCTCTCCAATTAGGTTTATATTTTTTAGATTAATATAATTACATTTCTTCCTTCCCTTTCTTCCCTCTAATCCCATACCATATACCCCTTCTTACTCTCTTTCAAATTTGAAATTACTGGAATATATTATTTGAAATTTTGAAAAGAGATAACGTCCTTTTTAGGCAGTTACTTATTCACAACTTTTGCATATGTGAAAAGAAATTATTTTCATTTCATATTCTAACAGTTATTAATCTTTGAACAAATTTTTTAACAGTTGATCATTCCCTTAACAAAGTAAATGGTCTACGAGTTAACTGATCCTCTTCATTTTATCAAGTTTTCCTGATATTGTATGGGAATAATTGTATTTTATATCTAAAAGTATTTACAACTAAACTTGTAGTTCAATAACATGCTTTCAGATAACTTTTCTTTTTATTCTGTAGTATGAAACGTTGTATGTATTTAATTTGTTCTGCTCTTTAATTTCCCAGAGAGTAAAACTCAGAGTTAAAGAGAATACCAGATAGAAATCTTAAAATTTTTATTGCCAGGTTAAAGACCTAAGAACAGAATTAAGTCAGACATCAATTTTCCTGAAAAAAACATAGGGCTGATTCAGAATCAAACTGAAGTAAATTATTGAGAATAACAGAAATAAGTAATTATCATATACAAATATTTTATAAAGTATATAATTAGCAATAGAATTATTAGTGCTTTTTGCAACATGTTAGATGATATTATTTTTTGGTACCAATCAGATCATGAGAATTATTTTTCTTGAGATAGAGTCCCAGGGTATAACTCTCTCTCTCTCTCTCCTAGAACTCACCATGTTGATCAGACTGGTATCCAAATTACAGGGACTCCTCTGTCTCTCCCTCCCACTACATCACTATATGTGGTATGATATTTTTATATCTTTAAATAAAGATAGTTCTTTGTTCTGAGGTTCAGAATTTCAAGAGAAATGGGAAAGTTTAACCTAAACATAAGTATTTTCATGTTTATTTTTGTCATCTTGTCTCAGGAAAGATATTAAAAAATAGGCCATTCAGAAAAATTATGTAAGTACATTCATCTTCTAATAAAGCTGTAAAATAGTTCTAGAAAAGAAAATCAGCTAACCAGGTATAAGATTACAAAATTTGATTCCAAACCATGTAAAACATTCCCTGTTGGTGAAACCCAAATCACCTCTACTATGAGGTGTCAATTGTTTGCAGGTTGTTAGAGAAAGAATGAAAGCAACAATAAAAATGTTACTGAATGTACCAAGAAAAAGAAACCCTGTGTACAGTTTTGGAAAGTGTGAAATAAACAAAGCCTTATATGGACTAGAAGAGAAATTCTTCAAGAAAGGAAATATGTACAATGAATACCTATTAATAAAAATCTTTTAAAGATCAAAAAGGCAAATGGGATAGACATTGGAAGAAGGAGAAAACAGGGAACAGGACAGGAGCCCGTAGCAGTGTATCAAAGCAGATGCTGAGACTCATAACCAAACTTCGGGCAGAGTGCAGGGAATCATATGAAAGAAGGGGGAATTAGTAAGACCTGGAGAGGACAGGAGCTCCACAAGGAGAGCATCAGAATCAAAAAATATATATAAAATTATGAATTTGTGATCATACTTCTCTATTTTCACTAATACAAATGAAGCAAAAATGCCACTGGTTATAATAAAATTATGTAAAACTATGCAATAATTATGAAGACAGATTAATAGTAAAGGAAAACACATTATTTGAACTTTCTAAAGACTCTTCCAATGAATTATTTTGTTTCAACAATTTACATATGATAATAAAGTAGTAAATATAAAAATATTCAGTGGAAGAACTGTCAAAATAAAGTTGAAGTGATTGAAATAGTATAAGATGAAGATAATTAAAAACTAGAAGACAACAGAGATTAACAAACATTTAATAAGGAAGGAAGATAAAACCTGACAGAAATGAGAAAAAAAATGAAAGCTGACAATTTCACATATATATGTATGTAAGTGTGAGTGTGTGTGCGTGTGTTTGTATGTGTGTGTGTGTGTGTGTGTACAGAACCACAGGCCACATCTTATTAATATTTCTAAATAATTTGGTGGGATGAAACAAATAAAATATAGAATGCAAGGATCACATACTATAATGGATCACTTGATGTATAAGCAAATCTCTTTAAACTTTATACATGATATAGGTTTTTAGAAAATTAAATAAAAAATAAATGAAATTTTAGAATGTCTGGGAAAATTTTACTGTGAGAAACTAAATAATAGAATTCTGGTGAAGAAACAATTAAAATTATAAAGTAGTGAGAATATTTTCATAAAAGTTGTGGTGAGAAGACCATTTCTAATATAAATTTCTCATTCAAATTAAAATGAAAAATTATCATAATTTATAGGCAATAGATAACAGAAATAACTTTATGATTTTTGGTTTTTATAAAAATAAGATGAAATAATTGCATATTTAGAAATACAAAGTAAATAATAGACTATTCCCAGCAGGCTATCAAAGCAGATGCTGAGGCTCTTAGCCAAATTTTGGGCAGAGTACAGGGAATCTTATGAAAGAAGGAAATCTTATGAGATAGAAAGACCTCAAGGAGACATGAACTCCACAAGGAGAGCAACAGGGCCAAGAAATCTTTTCTGAGACTAATACTCAAACCAAAGACCATGCTTTGAGATATCCTAGAATCCCTGCTCAGATATACCCCATGGCAGCTCATTATCCAAGTGGGTACCCTAGTAAGGGGAACAGGGGCTGTCTCTTCCATGAACTCAGTGGCTGGCATTTTGATCACTTCCCCCTGAGAAGGGTGCAGCCTTACCAGGCCACAGAAAATGACAATGCAGCTAGTCCTCATGAGACCTGATAGGCTAGGGTCAGATGTAAGGGGAGGAGGTCCCCTACAGTGGAATTGGAGAGGGGCATAGGAGGAGTTAAGGGAGGGTGGGTAGGATAGGAGAGAATGAGAGAGGGGTCTACACCTCTGATACAAACTAAATAAACTGTAATTAATATAAAATAAAAAGGATATGTTTTTTAAAAAATAGAAAAATATATTCAAGTACAAAAAAATGGAAAGGTCTCTGAAATAGTAAATAAGACACAAAATAGACAAATAGGGAAAATTAGCGAAGCTAAATGCTTTTTAAGAAATTTGTTTATTTCTATATACTCTACATCCTGCTTGTAGCCCCAGCTCTACTCCCCTCCCTGTCCAACACTCTCTTCCCCTTCCCCCTTACCTGTTTCTCAGAAAATGTTCTCTCCCTTTCCCTTATACTCCAGCTCATCAAGTTGCTTTAACACTGAGCATGTCCTCTTCCCCTGGGGCCTGATAACATAATCCAGCCAGTAGGGAAGTTTTGAAAAAGCTGGCAAGTGAGTCCGTGTCTGATACAGTCCATACTTTTCTTAATAGAGAACCCATGTGAAGCCTACGCTGCCTCTCTACTACATCTGTGTAGGGGACCGTCAGTACCTGCACGATCCTTGATTGATGCTTCAGTGTCTGCTAGCACCTCTGGGCCCTGGATAGATGGCTCTTTTTGTCTTCTTGTAGAGCTCCTGTCAAATCCAGGTCCCTTTCTCTTTCCTTCCACTTTTCCACAAAACTCCCTAAGCATCTCTCAGTGTTTGCTTGTGAATCTTAGCATCTGTTTTGAGGCACTGGTGGGTAGAATGTCTCAGAGGACAACTGTGTCAGGCTCCTGTCTGCAAGCTGAACAGAGAATCTTTCATAGTGTCAGGGATTAGCACTCTCCTATAGGCTAGGTCTTTAGTTGGGGCATGAATTTGGGGCATTCCTTAAATATTTGCTCTATCTTCTCTGTCTTCATCAATGCACATCTTATGGGCAGGGTAAATTTTGGGGTGATAAGCATACTAAGAGTCATAGACCTAAGGAAGATAATTAACAAGGAGAATCCAAGGGAGGATGCATAAATGTCTGAGGTAGTGTCTGAAGAGATGGAACAAGGCAGAGAGTTAAGATGGTGAACAGATCTGGGGAGACTAAGGGTGAGAGGAAAGAAGGCCTGGAGAGAAAAGAGAAGTGGAGGGTGGAGGTATCTCTGTGACAAGCTAGAGGCCTAAATCAGGGTAGGCTCCAGGTAGAATATAAGGGGAGTTCAAGCAATGACTCCTAGTATCAGAGGCCACAGGGAGGGGATCTGCAACCCACCCACAAAAATTTAAGTGTTTTTATTTTAAATAGAATTAAATTCCTAGACATTTAAATGATTAAGAGGAAAACATGTCAGTAAATTCCAAACCCTGTGGTGAGTGAAAATATGATTTGAAATTTTCAGTTATAACTTGTTTTAAGACATCGATTTAACCAAAAATAAGGTTAGACAAAATATAGGATTTTAATACAAATAATAAGACATAATTGAAAATAATATAATGTGAGACAAGTATCCCTCCCATCCTGATTCCTCTGGGACTTGGAATGTGTAATCTTAGGATCTAGGCCAAGTGCCTGGGATGTCAAAAATACCCTTCCTTTTCCTATTCTTTCTTAACTCTAACCTTACTTTGTAAAGACATTCATGGAGTTCCTGCCTGTCACATAATTAAAACCCTCTTTACTCTGGGATGCAAACCACATCTAGGTACCTGTGTTTGAATACCTCTTCTCTACTGAGATAACATAGGTAGCATTCCTTCATTCCTTGCTCTGTGACTCTGTCCTTACTGTCTAAGGACTTGTAAAAGGCCTGCTCCCTACAGGTAGCCTTCCCTTCAGCCTTCCTTTAGGTCCATAAAGCCATTTGAGGATCTGTTTAGGATTTGCATTCTACATGGGAATCTCTAATTTCTCCCTTACATTCCTCAGATTGTCAACATGGATACGTTCTGAGTACTTTTGTATCTCATTATTAACTCACATCTATGCCTTTCTAGGACTCTAATTTTGGCAAAACCTTCAGGTTCTACAAAACAACTGCTGATGAAGTGAGAAACTAAATCTTTTCCTAGCTAACCTAGGATTACAACTTCTACAGCAGTTATGGATCAGCACTGAGTTTAGCAAGATTAAACTTGAAATATTATCTAACTGATATAAACCTACCAAGAAAAATTAATATCCATACCAAAAAACAAAACCAAGACTCTAACTCAAGATGCTTAGGGCCAATCATAACACAACATTGAAAAGTAAGATAATATGGCTCCTCCAAAAATCCTGTAGTAATGGTCTCAAATAACAACAAGTTAAATAAAACCCAACATAGCACATTTCTTTTAAATTTTATTTTATTTTATTAATTACAATTCATTTGCTTTGTAACCCAGCTATAGCTCCTTCCCCCGCCCAATCTCCTCCTCCCTCTTCTTCTCTTATGCCCCTCTCCCAGTCCAATGATACTACATTTTGTTAATGGTATATGGTTGGGAGGGGTTATGGACTTAATGATAATCAGACTGCATGTTATTCATGAATGCAATTATTAGTGTACCCAGTTTATATAAGTTTTAAAATAATAGAAAATGTCAACTTTCATTGAAAACTCACATAATAGATACTACACAATTGATAATCTCAAAGATAGACAAAATATTGTTACCACCAAATAAATATAAGTACTATCACAATGTCATTAAAATTATTAATATTAATAAAAATCAGATAAATCAGTATTGATGATAATGTAGAGTATATGCTTTTGCCTCTAATGAGAGGTTAAAAAGATATCTTCATTTAACTAATTTTTGGACTTCAATGACAAGCAATTTATATACTAAATACTAAATATTTTTGTGTACCATGTAACCCACAATTATGCTCATAGGTATTAGCTAAAATAAAGTGTCAACTATTCACACAAAAATACTCATATAATATTTTATAAAATGTTTATACAAAATATGTGTATTTCCAATTAATCAACATATCTACTAATAGATGAATGGCTAAGTCAAATATAGTATTTCCATAAAGTATAATATTACTCAGAAATAAGGGAATGAATACCTGAAATAATATATTACTTTGGATAATAGTATAAAATAGTATTTTTATAATGGGCTGACCTTGAATGTTTATGCTCATCTAAAATTCCTATGCTGGTGTCCTAGTACTCCATAGCCCATTAGAGCCCCTTTAGAGAAGCAATTAAAATGAAGTATAGGAATAATAATATGACCTGGCCTAATTAGATTAGTTCTCTTAAAGTAATAGCTAACAGACAATCTACTGAGTTTATGTATTGTTACTTTTATGCATATGCTTTTAGGGCTGATGACTTATTATTCAAAAGCCATTTAGGGGGGTTATCTCTGAAGAAGACTAATCGTCTTACTCTCAGCAGTATTCAGTTTGTCATAGACATTCACTAGGAGGGACAGGGTCCATAAGGTTTTTCCTAGTCCACTTTGGCATGTCAACTGGTGTTCTCAATGGTCCTTTCTTGTTTGGACAGCCATTTTGTTTAGATTTCACGAGGGTAACTTTCCTGGCATAGATAGAAGGTACAGTCACTTGGACTTCTTGTTCCTTTTTCTTAAGTGATGTGTGTGCTCCCTAATCATTAGACACCAGAGTTGAGATGTAAATATTCCAATTTGTCCTGGGTATTATATGGTCAATTCTCCGTATTTTGACAAATTTCAGTTTTATTTTTATTTATTTTTTTTATAAATCAAAGTTTATTTACTTTGTATCCCAGTTGCAGCACTCAATCTCATCCTTTGGCAATCCTAACTTCCCTCTACCATTGCCTCCCATGCCCCTCCCTAAGTCCACTGATAAGGAAGTTCCTCCTCTGTTTCCCTCTATCAGATCTCATCTGGGTGGGCTACATTGTCTACCTCTGTGTCCTGGAAAGACTGCTCCTAAATCAGGGGAGGTGATGAAAGAGTCAGCCACTGAGTTCACATCATAGACAGTTCCTGTTCCCCTTACCAGGGTTCCCACTTGGATACTGAGGTGCTGTGGGCCCCATCTGTGCAGGGGTCCTAGGTTATTTCCACACATGGTCCTTGGTTAGAGAATCAGTCTCAAAAAAGTCTCATGTTCACAGATTGTTTTTCAGTTCTTTTGCTCTCTTTGTAGAGTTCCTGTCCTCTCCATGTATTACTAACTCCTCCTTCTTTAATATGATTCCCTGCACTCGCCAAAGGTTTCGTTATGAGTCTCAGCTTCTGCTTTGATACACTGCTGGGTAGAGACATTCAAAGGCCCTCTGTGGTAGGCTCCTGTCCTGTTTCCTGTTTTCTTCTTCTTCCTATGTCCATCCCATTTGCCTAACTGAATGAGGATTGATCATCTTACACCGTTGCATCCTTCTTTCATAGTTTCTTTAGGTGAACAATTTTTTTATGTTTATCCTATATTATATGTCTAATATATGTATATACATATAAGTGAATATATACCATGTATTTCTTTCTGCTTCTGGGACATCGCACACAGGATGATATTTTCTAGTTCATATAATGTGCCTGCAAATTTCATGACTTCCTTGTTTTTAATTGTTGATTAGTGTAAAATTGTGTAACTGTACCACAATTTCTGTATCCATTCCTCAGTTGAGGGACATCTGGGTTGTTTCCAGATTCTGGCTATTACAAATAAAGCTGCTTCAAACATGGCTGAGCAAATGTCCATGTTTTATAACTGAGCATATTTTAAATATATACCTAGGAGTGATATAGCTGGGTCTTGAGGAAGCATTATTCTTAATTGTCTGAGAAAGCTCCAGATTGATTTCCAAAGTGGTTGTACAAGTTTACATTCCCACCAGCAAGGGAGGAGAGTTCCCCTTTCTACATATCCTCTACAGCATGTGTTGTCACTTGATTTGTTTGTTTGTTTGTTTGTTTGTTTTTATCTTAGCCATTCTGATGGGTGAAAGGTGAAATATCAGATTGGTCTTGATTTACATCTCCATGATGACCAATGATGTTGAGCATTTCTTTAAGTGTTTCTCTGCCATTTGATATTCCACTACTCAGAATTCTTTGTTTAGGTCTGTGCAACATTTTTTAATTGGATTACTTGATTTGTTACTGTTTAACTTCTTGTGTTCTTTATATAGTCTGGATATTTGCCCTCTGTCGGATATAGGGATGGTGGAGATCCTTTCCCAGTCTGGAGGCTGTCGTTTTATTCTGAGGACAGTTTCCTTTGCTTTATAGAAGTTTTTACAGTTTTAAGAGGTCCCATTTATCGGTTATTGATATTAGAAACTTTTCTGTTGGAGTTCTGTTCAAGAAGCTGTCTCCTATTCCAGTCATTTCAGGACTCCCCCCCCACACCCCACCCCTTTTTTCTTCTAGTAGATTTAGTGTGTCTAGTTTTATGTTGAGGTCTTTGATCCACTTGGACTTTAGTTCTGTGCAGGGTGATAAATGTGGATCTATTTCCATTTATCTACAAGTAGACATACAGTATATCAGCACTATTTATTGAAGATGTTGTCTTTTTTTTTCCATTGTCTGGTTTTGGCTTCTTAGTCAAAAATCAATAATCGGCAGGTGTGTTGGTTTCATTTCTTGGTCTTTGACATAATTCCATTGATCCACCATTCTGTTTCGGTGCCAGTACAATGCAGTTTGTATCACTATTTCTCTGTAGTACAGCTTGAGATCAGGGATGGAGATACCTCAAGAAGATCTATTATTATACAGGATTTTTTAAGCAATTCTGGGTTTTCTGTTTTTACATGTGAAATAGAGAATTTTTCTTTCAAGATCTGGAAAAATTGTATTGGTATTTATATTGTCGATGGGAATTGAATTGATTTGTAGATTGCTTTTGGCAGGATGGCCATTTACGCTATGTTAATCCCCCTGATCCATAAGCACAAGAGATCTTTCCTTCTTCTGATATCTTCTTCAATTTCTTTCTTCAGAGACTTGACATTTTTCTTTTTTCTTCTTCTTCTGTTTTTTTTTTTTTGCTGTTGTTGTTGTTTTGTTTTGTTTTTAAGTAGGTCATTCACTTGCTTAGTTAGAGACAAAAGAAAGGACTTTGTGTTATTTCTTGCTATGGTGAAGGGTGTGGTTTCCCTAATTTATTTCTCACCCCTTTTGTCTTTCTTATACAGGAGGGCTATTGTTTTTTTAGTTAATTTCATATCTAGCCACTTTAATGAAGGGGTTTATACGCTGAAGGGGTTCTCTGGTTAAATTTTTGGAGTCACTCATGCATACTATCATTTCATCTGCAAATGGTGATACTTTGAATTCTTCTTTCTTATTTTTATCCCCTTGATCTTCTTTAGTTGTCTTATTGTGCTAGCTAGGACTTCAAGTACTATGTTGAAGAAATAAGGTCAGAGAGGGAAGACTTGCCTTGTCTCTGATTTCAGTGGGATAACTTAAGTATCTCTCCATATAGTTTGATGTTGGCTATAGGCTTGCTGCATGTTGTATTTATTATATTTATGTATTTGCCTTGTATCTCTGATCTCTCCAATACTTTATGCATGAATAGGTGTTGGATTTTGTCAAATGATTTTTTGGCATCTAAGATGTTCATGTGTTTTTTCTCCTTCAGTTTGTTTATATGGTGGATTACATTGATGGATTTCTCTATAGTGAACCACCCCTGCATGCCTGGGATGAAGCCTACTTGGTCATAGTGGATGATACCCTTTTTGAGTTCTTAGATTTAGCTTGCAAGTATTTTACTGAGTATTTTTGTATCAATGTTCACAAGAGAGACAGGTCTGAGGTTCTCTTTTTTGTTGGGTCTTTGTGTGCTTTAGGTATCTAGGTGACTGGTTTCATAGAGTTCGGTAATATTCGTTCTGTTTCAATTTGGTGGAATAGTTTGATGAGAATTGGAGTTTTCTCTTCTTTGAGGGTCTGGTAGAATTCTGCCCTGAAACAATTTGGTTTTGGGCTTTTCTTGGATAGGAGAATTTTGATAATAGGTTTTATTTTTTTTAGAGGATATAAGACTATTTAATCTATTTACCTGATCTTTATTTAATTTTGGTAAATGAAATCTAAGAAGAAAAATTGTTTATTTCATTTAGAATATTCAAATTTTGTGGCATATATGCTTTTTAGTAAGACTTAATGATTATTTGGATTTCCTCATTGTATGTCGTTTTGTTATCATTTTTTTTTCCTGATTTTGCTGATCTGGATAGTTTGTCTCTGCCTTTTACTTAATTTGGCTAAGGGTTTGTCTATCTTGTTGTTTTTCTCAAAGAACCAGCTCTTGCTTTCATTGATTCTTTGAATTGTTTTTTTTTTTTGTTGTTGTTGTTTATAATTCATTGATTTCACCTCCGAGTTAGATTATTTCCAATTGTCTATTCCTCTTGGGTGTGTCTGATTCTTATTTATTTATTTTTTTTTACCCCTCGGGCTTCTAGATGTACCATTAATTTGCTTTTATGAGATGTCTCAAGATACTTTCTGGATGCACTTAATATTATGAAATTTCCTCTCATCACTGCTTTCATTGTGTCCCACAAGATTTGTTAACTTGTACCTTCTTTTACGTTGAAATTTAGGAACGTTGCTAATTTCTTTTTCATTTCTTCCCTCTCCATGCTGTCAGTGAGTAGAGAGTTTTTTAGTTTTCATGTGTATGTAGGCTTTTTCTTATTTCTGTTTTTGTGAGGTCTACTTTTAGGCCATGATTGTCTGATAGGATACAATGATTATATCCTTCTTCTTGTATCTGTCAAGGCTTTCTTTTTGCCTGAATATATGGTCAATTTTTTTGAGTTTGGGTGAAAAGTTCTGTAGACATCTATTATGTCCATTTGTTTTTGACCTCTGTAAGTGTCATTAATTTTCCTATTTGGCTTCTGTCGAGATGAACTGTCCCTTAGTGAGAGTGGATTGTTGAAATCTCCCACTATTAAGGTTTTGGGGTTGATCTGTGATTTAAGTTTTAATAATGTTTATTTACAAATATAGGTGCTGTAGTATTTGGGGCATAAAAGTTCAGAATTATGATGTCCTCCTGGTTGATTGCTGTTCTAATGGGAATGAAGTGCCTGTTCTCATCATTTTTGATTAATTTTGGTTGAAAATATTTTTATTAGATATTAAGGTAGCTATCTCATTTTATTTTCTGAGTCCATTTGTCTGAAAAACCCTTTTCTAGATATTTACTTTGAGGTAGTGTTTATATTTGTTGCAAATTATATTTCTTGGATGGAAAAGAGTGTTGGATCCTCTTTCCACAACCATTCTGTTAGTCTGTGTCTTTTTATTAGAGAGTTGAATCTGTTGATGTTGATAGAAAATAATGACCAATAAATGTAAATTCCTTTTATTCTGGGTTTGAGTGTTATTGTGTTTCTCTTATAGTTTTCTTTTAATATTTTGTTGTGAAGTTATCTATATCCTGTATTTTATTTGGTGTACTTGATTTCTCTGGATTAGAGTATTCCTTCTGGTATCTTCTGTAGGGCTGGGTTATTGTATAGATATTGTTTAAGTTTAGTTTTGTCATGGAATATTTTGTTTTTTCCATTTCTGTTGATTGAAAGCTTTGCTGGGTATAGTAGTCTTTCTTGGCATCTGTGTTCCCTTAAAGACTGCATGACTGTTGCGCGCCTTACCGTCTCGCCAGCAAGAACGACGCGGCACACACAGGATCCTTCTGCAGTAAAGCTTTAATGCATCTTGAGAGGGAGAGCATAAGCTTACAACGAGTAGAGATGGAGACCCTGAGCGGCAGAAACCCAGCCCTTATATAGAAAACTATCCTCCGCTTAGGATGTGTCAGCCTCTGATTGGCTGTAACTCATCAGGCG
>CM053742.1:100912357-100936838 GCA_028658305.1 Pachyuromys duprasi
GCTAGGACTTCAAGTACTATGTTGAAGAGATATGGAGATAATGGGCAGCGTTGCCTAGTCTCTGATTTCAGTGGGATTGATTTTAGTTTCTCTCCATTGAGTTTGATGTTAGCTATAGGCTTGCTGTATATTGCCTTTACTATGTTTAGGTATGTGCCTTGTATCCCTAGTCTCTTCAAGACTTTAAACATGAATGGGTGTTGGATTTTGTCAAATGCTTTTTCGGCATCTAGGGAGATGATCATGTGATTTTTCTCCTTCAGTTTGTTTATATGGTGGATCATATTGATGGATTTGTTTATATTGAACCACCCTTCCATGCCTGGGATGACAACACTTGGTCATGGTGGATGATATCTTTTATGTGCTCTTGGATTTGGTTAGCAAGTATTTTATTGAGTATTTTTGCATTAATGTTCATAAGAGAGATAGGTCTGAAGTTCTCTTTTTTGTTGGATCTTTGTGTGGTTTAGGTATCAAGGTGACTGTGGCCTCATAGAAAGAGTTCGGTAATTTTCCTTCTATTTCAATTTTGTGGAACACTTTATAAAGAATTGGTGTTAGGGCTTCTTTGAAGGTCTGGTAGAATTCTGCACTAAAACCATCTGGCCCAGGGCTTTTTATCGTAGGGGGGGGGCTGTTGATGACTTCTTCTATTTCCTTGGGGGTATAGGTCTATTCAATCTTCCTATCTGATCTTGGCTTAATTTAGGTAGGTGGAATCTCTCAAGAAAACTGTCCACCTCATTTATATTTTCACATTTTGTGGCACATAGGCTTTGGTAGTAAGAACTAATGATTATTTGGATTTCCTCAGTGTTGGTAGTTATATCCCCCTTTTCGTTTCAGATTTTGCTAATTTTGACCGTTTCTCTCTGCCTTTTTGTTAGTTTGGCTAGGGGTTTGTCTATATTGTTGATTTTCTCAAAGAACTACTCTTGGTTTCATTGATTCTTTGAATTGTTTTATTTGTTTTTAATTGATTGATTTCAGCCCTGAGTTTAATTATTTCCAGCCGTCTGCTCCTCTTGTGTGTATCTGCTTCTTTTTTTTTTTTTCTAGTGCTTTCAGTTGGGCCATTAAGTTGCTTGTATGAGATGTTTCAAATTTCTTCTTTAAGGCACTTAGTGCTATGTACGTTCCTCCTAGCACTGCCTTCATTGTGTCCTATATGTTTGGGTATGTTGTGCTTTCATTTTCATTGAATTCTAGGAAGTCTTTAATTTCCTTCTTAATTTCTTCCCTAACCAAGTTGTCCCTGAGTAGGGACAACTGAAAGTTGTTCAGTTTCCATGTATGTGCAGGCCTTTTGCTATTTCTGTTGTTGTTGAGGTCCAGCTTTAGACCGTGATGGTCAGATATGATACAGGGGATTATTTCAATCTTCCTGTATCTGCTGAGGCTTGCTTTGTGACCAACTATATGGTCTATTTTGGAGAAGGTTCCATGAGGTGCTGAAAAGAAGGTATACTCTTTTGATCTGGGATGAAAGGTTCTGTAGACATCTATTAGATCCATTTGATTTAGGGTGTCTGTGAGTGCCCTTGTTTCTCTGTTTTGCTTCTGACCAGATGATCTGTCCCTTGGTGAGAGTGGAGTGTTGAAGTCTCCCACTATTAGGGTGTTGGGGTCAATGTGTGATTTCAGTTTTAATATTGCTTGATTTACATATGTAGGTGGTCTTGTATTTGGGGCATAAATGTTCAAAATTGTGATGTCCTCCTGTTGGAATTTTCCTTTAATGAGAAGGAAGTGCCCCTCCTCATCTTTCTTGATTAACTTTGGTTGAAAGTCTAATTTATTAGATACTAGGATTGCTACCCCAGCTTGTTTTCTGGGTCCATTTTCTTGAAAAAATGGTTTTTCAGCCCTTTACTCTGAGGTAGTGTTTATCTTTGTTGCATAGGTGCTTTTCTTGGATGTAGCCGAATGCTGGATCCTGTTTCCGCAGGCACTCTGTTAGTCTGTGTCTTTTTATTGCAGAGTTGAGTCCATTGATGTTGATAGATAATAGTGACCAATGACTGTTACTTCCTTTTATTTTGCAGTTGGTGGTCCTACTGTGATTTATTGCTTTTTTTGTTGTTGTTGTCGTTGGGAAATTATCTGTATCCTATGGTTTCTTTGGTGTAGTTGTTTCCTTTGGACTGAAGTTTTCCTTGTAGTAACTTCTGTAGGGCTGGGTTGCTGTGTAGGTATTGTATGAATTTTGTTTTGTCATGGAAAATTTTGTTTTCTCCATCTATGTTGATTGAAAGCTTTGCTGGGTATAGTAGTCTTGGTTGGCATCTGTGTTCCCTTAAAGATTGCATGACTTCTGCCCAGGCCGTTCTGGCTTTCATAGTTTCTGATGAGAATTCGGGTGTGATTCTGATCGATCTACCTTCATATGTTACTTGACCCTTTTCCCTTGCCGCTTTTAATATATATATTTTTTATTTTGTAGTTTTAGTGTTTTGACTATGACGTGATGAGAGGTATTTCTTTTCTGGTCTAGTCTATTTGGTGTTCTGTAGGCTTCTTGTATGTTTATGGACATTTCTTTTTTAAGTTGGGAAAATTTTCTTCTATGATTTTCTTAAAAATATTTTCCGGTCCTTGGAGCCTGGAGTCTTCTTTTTCATCTATTCCAGTTATTCTTAGGTTTTGTCTTTTGATGGCATTCTTAATTTCTTGGATGTTTTGTGCTTGGGACTTTTCCGATTTTCTTTTTTCCTTGAGTAAGGAGTCCACTACAGCCAGGGTATCCTCAGCTCCTGAGATTTTCTCTTCCATATCTTGTATTCTATTGTTGATACTTACCTTTGTGGTTCCTGATCTTTTCTCTAAGTTCTCCAGTTCCAGGTTCTTCTCCCTTTGTGTCTTCTTTATAGTTTCTAATTCCGTTTTCATGCTTTGTACTGTTTCCTTCAACTGATTGACTCTGTCTCCTATATTGGTTGTTTCCTCTCTGTTTATCTTCAATTGTTCCTCTATGTGGGCAGTTAAATTCTTCTCCATTTCTTTGAGGGCCCTGTTCATTTCCTCTTTTTGTCTCTCTTTTTGTTCCTCCAATATCTTCATAATCATAGCTTTAATATAATTTTTCTGTGTTTCTGCTGAATTAAAATCTCCACTGCTTATGGGTATTTCTGGTGGGGCCATGGTGTACTGATTATTGTTGGGTGAGTTCTTTTGCCGATTTCTGGGCATTTGTTTATATATAATCGAGGAGCTGTTTGTGCTTTAAGGCTGAACTTCAGACTGGGATTGTCAATCTCTTGTGTTGGGAGTATTCTTCAAGAAGATCAGGGAGTTCTGGAGGTTTGTTAGTGTGTGTGTTGTTGTCTCAGTTGAACTCTGTTGTGGGCTCTGTGTGCCTGGCTTTGTGTTCTGTGGCTAGAAGCTGTGAGCACTGCAGGCCTGTCACCCTTCTGGTCTGGAGACTTTGCTCCTCACTCTGTGTTAGATGCTGAGTGTCCCGTTTTGAGATGTCAGCTGGGGGCTCTGTACTCTGCCCTGGGCTTGCTGCTAAGGGCTCTCCCCTGAAGGGCGCCCCCTTCAGGGCCAGGGGCTGTGCACCAAGGTCTGAGATGATATTTGGGGCACACACAGTGGATCTGGATTTGTTGCAGGCATTGCCAAGCAGTGTGTATCTGCTGTATGCAGGCCTGTCTGAAATGGTGCCTAAGGCCTTCTCAGACTTGCCCGTGGACACACACATGGACTGAGGTGGTTGCTGGCAGACCCGCATTCACTGGCAGGTTAAAACTGTCTCCTAGGCCCTCTCAGTCTGAGCTGTTTCCGGCGGATGCGATTGGTGTTCACCTGCTGAATGCCCGCTGGTAGAAGCAGAAACCAGGTCTTTCCCAGACTGGCCTGTGGACACACACACACATACACACACACACACACACACACACACACATACACACACATGGACTGAGGTGGTCCTGGAGGGTCTGAGCAGTGTGTGCCCTGCAGTGTGCAAGCCAGTCAAAATGGTCTCCTAGGCCCTCTCAGTCTGGTTCGTGTACCCCCCCCCCCACACACAGGGACTGAGGTGGTTTCCTGTGGACGTGATTGTTGTGTGCCTGCTGTATGCCTGCCGGGTCTTTCTCAGACTGGCTTGTGGACTCACACACGGACTGAGGTGGTTATTAGCGGACCCGCAGTGTGCAGGTCAGTCAAAACGGTATCTGATTCCTCCTCCATCTGGCCCAGAGGCTGTGAGACCCAGTCTGGTATTGTATCTGTGGGCGCCCAGCGCAGCTGCTCCTTCAGATCAGAGCTGTGCACCGCTGGTCACTGGGAGATTTTTCCGGGTAATAACTGGGTGTCCCTAGGATTTTCCCACTGTAGGAGTTCCGCTCACCTGGCAATCACAAATGCTGGTGTTTTAGGTCCCAGAGTTCAGTCTCCTGGTCGCTGCGTTGTTTCTGCTGTCCTACTCCTCAGACATGGTGTCCTCTTCTGGCAGCCATCTTGGATCTGAGCCCCCTATTCGGTGTGATTCATTTTATCAAGGCAATACTGATCAAATAAAATATTTAGATTTGCTACAAACAAAAATGTTACTTCAGAAGCAAAATATAAAACTATAAAAAGTTAAAATTTGAAATATCTCTGGAATAGTTTAAAGACAGTTATGGATAGGTAGAACGTAAACTGATAAATATTTTGTATATTAATATTTTGAGCCCTAAAACTACTGGCACTGTATTTACACTGGCAATTTGCAGTTCTGTAAATTTTATTACTCAAAGAAAATGTTCTTCTTTCCCCCCATGTTAGTGCAATTAAGTGTTGCATTTCCATATATACAAAGAGTGCATTGAGTAAATATTGTTTCTATCTCCATTAGCTACTTTTTGTTTCTATGAAAAAAAATATACCATGACCAAAAGCAACTTAAAGAAAGAAAATTTATTTTGGATCATTGTTACAGAGGACTAGAATCCACATGGTGAGGAAAGCATGGCAGGGCCACAGAATCTGGAATCTGAAATAATGATAGAGAAACAGAACTGAGGAAAGGTTATAAACCCATCCTCAAAGCCAACAACTATTGATGTAGTTCCTAGCAAGCACCTCCAAAGAACAGCACTGAATGGGAATCAGATGTTTTAAAACATGCACCAATGTATGGATGAAACTCTCTTATTCAAATGATTACAACATCCATTTGTTCTTCCAATTCAGCTTTGACAGCATCCCCATTTCTTGCTGGTCACTACTGTATTTTAATGCCAATTTTTTTTTCTTTTTCTTTTTCTCACCTTTAAAGGAGAACATAAGATACTGAAACAGTTATAATAATCTCTGTCTTATTCTGCTTAACATTCTACAATTTATACATCTTGCTCTAAATTGCAAAATGTCAATGTCATTGTTTTTAATCCTCTGTTTTGATTTATGTATGATTTCATCCTGTGCACAAGCACATCAGGTGCTCATCAAGGCTATAGGTTGATGGTGACTTTGTTCAATCACGCTCTGCCTTGATTTTGTTCACCTTACTGTTTGTTTGTTTGTTTTTGACATAGGGTCTCCCAGTGAACCCAGAGTTCACATATTTGGCTAGAATTCTTAGCCATCTTATTACAAGAATCCTCATTGCTTTTTGTTACAAGGCCCTGTGTTATAGGTGTGTATCAACATGCCAAGATTTTTATGTGCTTACTGTGATACTTAACTCACATTCCCTAAGTCTGTGAAAGGAGCACTTTGCTGAATGAAACATCTCCCCAGCCCAAGATTTTACTTTTAATGACAGAAAAATAATTGCTGTGAATAAATATTCTACAATTCTATAATCTTTTCATCTTTTAATACGCACTTAGAATTTTTTATAATATTCCTATTTACATTAGTTAATAGTATTACAATAAACATGTTTGTCGTCTTTGAACATAAATCAAACAATAGTATATCAAGGTTATACAGTAGTTCTAATTTTAGTTTTGAAAGAAAATTCGCAATGCTTGTACTATTTTACATTTTCCAAATTTTCATAAAACGAGGGTATAGGCATTAACATTCTGAATATAATAACAAAAACAGTAATTATAAACAAAATTTTGAAAAATTTTATTACAGTAAATGAAGCAACTATTCTCCTTGAGAGAATAGACAATCTACAAAATTGGAAGAAATGTCTACCTGTAATTCCTCTGATGGACAATTAATATATGGAACATATAAATAACTCACATTCTTAAAAGTAAAACAGAATCATGCTAAAACTGTACAAAGAAAATTTTAGACACTTCTTAAAGGAGAAAGACAAATGGCCTCATGTTATGAAATGTATATTTTTATCCATCAGTAAAATTAAAATTAAACTAAGATATTCTCTCACCCCTGCCAGAATAGCAGAAAAAAATTATATATATATATGTATGTATATATATATATGTATGTATATATATATATATATATGTTTTATTCATCCTTTGAAGAAAATGAACTGTGAAATTATAATTAGTTGTTTCAGTCTACATAAAGCAAAATTAAAAAAATAAAATAAAGTAGATTTAGTTCTTGGTTTATATTCTTTTTCTTCTTTATATCATACCATAATACCTATCCAGGACATTTATTATTCAGCAATTTAGAATATTTTGGTAAATAATAAGAAGTAGAACACAAGTATTTATTTACCACAACAATTTTCATAGGCACTAAAATATTCTTTCTGACTAAGAAAATTCATTATTATTTGTATATAACCCATTAATTATTGTTATATGGTTGTGTATATATATTAAATACACAGATATATATTTTCATATTCCAAATAAACTTACTATGATTTAATAAAACTGTTATTAGCTATTTTTAGGAAGATATGTCACCATTTGTAATGGAAATTACCAGTTGAAATGATAAAGATAACAAAATATTTATAGGTGTAAAAATCTAAAATCCTCAACTCTTTTTTTCTAATGTATCATTTTATTAAATCATAGCATAAAACTAATAGTTACATTAATTTTTCTTGTCAAAAGAAGAGGAAGTCAATAAGAACTAAAATAGGAAGATGTTTACTATGTCCCCTCTACTAATTCATTTTCCCTTATTTGATGATTTTGATGCTATATTGTGTCTCATGCAGAAAACTTAATCGCTGACATTTACAGATGAAGAACATGGCCCTTTAAAGGTCAAATAAAGTGTTGCCTGTCCAAAGATGGAAAGTGGCAGAATAAAGCAGCAAGACCATTTTAGATAATCCCACAAAATATGCAGTTTAATAAAAATAGTCAGTGTGACATAATATTTTTGTAATATATATTATATTTGTGACATAATATTTCATGTTATCTTTGAAAAAATGCAATCATTTAAATATGATTTTCTATTGAAAATTAGCTTAATAAGTGTCCTTGAATTTAAAACGACTACAAACTGACTTATTATAGGAAATCATCACAAGCAATGATTAAATAATAAATTTTGAAATCAATTTGGATATTGTTTTTTATAGCATGGGATAATATGGAGAAGCATGAAACTGTGTTAAATATCTTACCTCTTTTTAAAATTTGTTTATTTTATTAATTACAATTTATTCACTTTGTATCCCAGCTCTAGCCCCTTCCCTCAGCCACTCTCAATCCCACCTTCCCTCCCTCATCTCCTCCCATGTCCCTCCACTGGTCTACCTCAAAGGGAGGTGGTCAAAGTGTCAGCTACTGAGTTCATGTCAGAGATAGTCCCTGTTCCCATTCCTCGGGAACTCACTTGCAACATCTGTGCAGGGGTTCTAGGTTATTTCCATGCATGATCCTTGGAATACCAGTTGGAGTACCAGTCTCAGAAAAGAAGTCTTTGTCCAGATTTTTTGTTCTGTTGCTATCCTTGTGGAACTCCTGACCCCTCCTGGTCTTTCTATCTCCCTCTTCTTTCATAAGATTCCCTGTACTCTACCCAAAGTTTGGCTATGAGTCTCAGCATCTGCTTTGATACCCTGCTGGGTAGAGTCTTTCAGAGGCCCTCCGTGGTAGGCTCCCGTCTTCTTCCCTGTTTTTTCCCTCTTCTGATATCTATCCTGTTTGCCTTTCTGAGTGAAGATTGATCATCTTACCCAGGGTCCTACTTCTTGCTTAGCTTCTTTAGGTATACAGATTTTAGTAGCTTTATTCTATATCATATGTCTAATATACAATTATAAGTGAGTATATTCCATGTGTGTCTTTCTGTTTCTGGGATACCTCACTCAGGATTATCTTTACTAGTTCCCACCATTTGCCTGCAAATTTCAGGATTTCCTTGTTTTTAATTGCTGGGTAGTATTTCATTGTGTAAATGGACCACAGTTTCTGTATCCATTCCTCAATTGAGAGACATCTGGGAGGTTTCCAGACTCTAGCTATCATGAATAAAGCTGCTATGAATATACTTAGACAAATGTCTTTCTTATATACTTGTGCATATTTTAGATATATGCCTAGGAGTGGTATAACTGTATTTTGAGGTAGTACTATTCCCAATTGTCTGAGAAAGCCCCAGATTGCTTTCTTACTATTCCTAATTGTCTGAGAAAGCCCCAGATTGCTTTCTTAAATGATTGTACAAGTTTACATTTTTCACAGATGATGGAAGAGGGTTCTTTTTTCTCCAAATCTTCTCCAGGATGTATTGCCACTTGTGTTTTTTATCTTAGCCATTCTGATGGGTCTAAGGTAAAATCTTTGAGTCATTTTGCTGTTGTTTTTTGTTGTTGTTGTTGTTGTTAATTTTGTTATTAATCCAAATCTTTTAGGAATAGTCACCTCTTTTAACTGTTCCTGATAATATTTCAAAGCACATAGGCTCTTTTGTCACATTGATGAACATTTTATAAAGCCTTGTGGCAACATGAAACAGCCTAATATCATTAACTCTATACTAACTAATATTGAAATTAAACCAGATGCTTTTTCTATAAAGGAAAATTTCATTTATAGGAATAGAAATCTTTAATTAAGTAGAAATCAGACTAAGAAAGCAAAAGGACATCTAGAGAATCATATGGTAATTGAGTAAAAGATATAACCAAGTGATAGAAAGAACAGTGATCAAGCAAATTATTGCTCTGTGTCCTTTCCATCTCTTCTTAATGGTGTCTCATTTCTCTTCCAAGCAGCCACATTTCTCTTTGTCTGTGTATGTCAGTTTTAGTGTGTGGTTGTTTGTATATTTCTTTTCCTTGCACATATATTTACTTGTTTGTATCTATGTATATTTTTCTGTTTGTAGATTTATCTCTTTGTACATTTATGTACTCCTTTTCAAAAGCACTCCCTAAGAGTTCTTTTTTTTTTCTTTTTTTTAGTAAAATGCCAGGACTATCAACTTTCTATGGCCATGTTACTTGTTCCCTTGAAGCAAAGATTTCAATAAACTTTTTAAATTTCCTTGAGATAGTTTTCATCATATAAATATTCTTTCTTGTGTGAATTATGAACTCTTTTACTCTTTATCAGATGAATTAACCACAATTATACATGGCCATATTTACAGTAACAACATAGGAAAAGGCTGTTGGAAATATTGGTTTGCAGTGGACTTAATTGAGGAAATCCCTGAGGAGTTTTTTTTAATTAACATCTTATCCTATCAAATTTGAACTATTATTTAATGAATGGAGATGATTATTGCTTCAAGCATCTAACAAGTTGTCCAAAAGCATGCAAAGATTGAACAAAAATTTATGTTGAAGTCTTTCTCTGTCCAGTGGCCAAATTATTTCCATTTGGTAATTTTTCTAAAATAAAATTCAGAAGAGAGTCTAAGCCTTTGACCTAGAAAATAGATGTTAAGAATTTATGCTTCTATTCCAGTACCATGATGTTTTAATTACTGTTGCTTTATAGTAGAATTTGAGGCCTGGGGTGGAGATAACACGAGAAGATATTTTATTGTACAGGATTATTTTAGCTATACTAGGTGTTTTTTGTTTTTTCCATATGGTATTGACAATTATTCTTTTAATGTCTCTTAAAAATGGTTTTGCTATTTTAATGTGAACAGAATTGAATCTGAAGATTGCTTTTGATAGGATAGCGATTTTCAGTATGTTAATCCTACTAATCTATGAACAAAGGAAATCTTTCCATTTTCTGATATCATCTTCAGTTTCTTTCTTCAGAGACTAGGTCTTTAACTTCCTTGGTTATAGTTACACCAAGGTACTTGTGTTATTTGTGGCTTTTGTGAACGGTGTTGATTCCCTAATTTCTTTCTCAGACAGTTTGCCTTCTGTATACAGGATGGTTTCACAATTTTTTGAGTTGGTTTTGTATCCAGCCACTTTACTGAAGGTGTTAATCAGCTGAGGGAGTTCTCTGGTAGAACTTTGGGGGTCACTTAGGTACATTATCATATCATCTGTGAGTAGTAATACTTTGATTTCTTCCTCTCTGGTTTGTATTCCCTTGATCTCCTTTAGTTGTCTTATTGTTCTAGCTAGGACTTCAAGTACAATGTTGAAGAGATATGGAGACAATTGGCAGCTTTGCCTTGTCCCTGATTTCAGTGGAATTGATTTAAGTTTCTCTCCATTTAGTTTGATGTTGGCTGTAGGCTTGCAGTATATTGCTTTTACTATGTTTAGGAATGTGCCTTGTATCCTTAATCTCTCCAAAACTTTAAACATGAATGGGTGTTGAATTTTTCAATACTCTCTGTCCCTCTAACTCCTACAGACATTCTTCTTCATTTTAACTAGTCTTGAAACTGTATTCATGTTGTACATTTCTATGCAGGTCTTTAAAAGTAGCTATAGCTAATATGTGTCAGTGATTACATTGGCCTTGTCATTTATCCCATTGACAGCATTGAACCATTACCTGGATCATAAAAATTAGAAAATTATCATGGTTAAAATATATGTAATCCAATTTTAAAAGGGGGTACAGAATTAAACAGAGAATTCTCAATGGAGGAATATTGAATGGTTCAGAAACACTTAAAGAATGTTCAACATCCTTAGTAATCAGGGAGATGCAAATCCAAACAACCCGGAGATTTCACCATGTATCCATCACAATGGCTAAGATTAAAAACTCAAGAGATGACACATGCTAGAGAGGATGTGGAGAAAGGAGTTTCCTCATTCATTGCTGGTGGCAATGTAAACATTTGCAACAGCTTTGGAAATCAATCTGGAGCTTTCTCAGAAAAGTAGAAATAGTACTTCCTCATGATCCAGCTATAGAACTCATAAGCATATATCCAAAATATGCTCAAGTATAGAACAAGCACATTTGCTCAACCATTTTCATAGCAGATTTATTTGTAATTGGCAAAGTTTTGGCAGAGTGCATGGAATCTTATGAAAGAAGAGGGGGGTGGATAGAATGACCTGGAGGAGACAGGAGCTCCACAAGCAGAATAGCAGAAACAAAAATTCAGGGCACAGGGTTCTTTTCTGAGACTGACACTCCAACCAAGGACAATGCATGGAGATAACCTAGAACAGTTGCACAGATGTAGCCAATGGCATCTCAGTCTCCAAGTGGGTACCTTAGTAATGGGAACAGGAGATGTCTCTGACATGAACTCAGCAGCTGGTTCTTTGATCACCTGCACCTGAGGAGAGAGCAGCCTTACCAGGCCACAAAGGAAGACAACGTAGCTAGTCCTGATGAGACCTGTTAGGCTAGTGTCACAGGGAAGGGAGGGGGACCTTCCTTATTAGTGGACTTGGGGATAGAAATGGGAAAAGATGAGAAAAAGGAGGGTGGGATTGGGTCGGGATGAGGGAGGGGGCTAAAGCTGGAATACAAAGTGAATAAACTGTAATTTATAAAATCATATTAAAATGTATGTAATCTAATTAAAAATAGGGTACAGAACTAAACAGATAATTCTCAATGGAGGAATATTGAATGGTTCAGAAACACTTAAAGGATGTTCAACATCCTTAGTCATCAGGGAGATGCAAATCCAAACAACCCGGAGATTTCACCATATACCCATCACAATGGCTAAGATTAAAAACTCAAGAGATACCTTTTCATGTTTCAGGGCCTTACCCAAATCTCACATATCAGAAGCTGTTTTCTTACTTAGGAAGAATGACTAAATTTTTATTGGTTTTCCACTATTGTTTCATGTCTGATCTCCTCTTTAAGATTTTAAAGAAAGATTGGCATACTTAACTCTGGAGATAAAACAATGCTGGATATGTGGCAGATGCTTAATAGAAGTGGAAATAATGAAATGCCCAGGCCAATTGAGCGCCTTAGATTTATGCGGATTTTGTTTTACGGGTAATGCCCACTCTTAGGCTCCACTATGTTCAGAAGCTTGATTAAAAACTAACTTATTTGACTATAAAAAAAAAAAAACCTCAAGAGATGACATATGCCTCAGAGGCTTTGTAGATTGGGGAACCATCCTCCATTGTTGGTGGGAATGTAAACTTGTACAACTTTGCAAATCAATCTAGTGCTTTCTCTGAAAATTAGGAATAATGCTACCTCAAGATCCAGCTATACAACTCCTAGGCATATGTCTGAAACATGCTTAACTGTACAAATAGGACATTTGTTCAACTCTGGTCGAAGCAGCTCCATTAGTAATAGCCAGAATCTGGAAACAAACTAGATACCCCTCAATGGAGGAATGGATACAGAAATTGTTGTATATTTACACAATGAAATACTACTCAGCAATTAAAAACAAGGAAATCATGAAATTTGCAGGCAAATGGTGAGAACTAGAAAAGATCATCCTGAGTGAGGTATCCCAGAAGGAGAAAGACACACATGGCATATTCTCACTTATAAGTGGATATTAGACATACAATACAAGATAAACATACTAAAATCTATATTTTTTAATTAAATTTTTATTTTGTATATTAATTACAGTTTAATTATTCCAACTATAGCCCCTTCTATACTCTCTTAATAATGCAAAACAACAAGGAAGTCCATAGGGAAGATACTCAATCCTCATTCAGAATGGAAAATGCAATAGAAATCAGAAGCAGGAGAAGACAGGGAACAAGATAGGAGCCTACCAGAGAGGGACTCTGAAAGACTATCCGGATCAAGATATCAAAGCAGATACTGAGATTCATAGCCAAACTTTGGGCAGAATGCATGGAATTTTATGGAAGGAGGAGGAGATAGAAAGACCTGGAGGAGACAGGAGCTCCAAAAGGAGACCAACAGAGCCAAAACAAGAACAAAAAAACTGGGCCCTTTGGGCCTTGCAGAGACTGATACCCCAACCAAGGACAATGCATGGAAAGGACCTAAAACCCCTGCTCAGATGTAGCACACAGACTCAGTCTCCAAGTGGGTTTGCTAGTAAGAGGAGCAAGGGCTGCCTCTGACATGAACTCAATAGCAGGCTCTCTGATTACCTCCCCTTGGGGAGTGTAGCCTTTCAGGCCACAGAGGAAGAGGATGCAGCCAGCCTTGATGAGACCTGATAGGCTAGGTTCAGATAGAAGGGGAGGAGGCCCTTCCCTATCAGCAGACTAGGGGAGGGGCATACAGGGAGAAGAGGGAGGGAGGATGGGATTGGAAGGGGATGAGGGAGTATGCATAGCCAGGATGCAAAATTAATAAATTATAATAGATAATAAAAATTAAAATAAAAATGTTGACATATGCCTTAAAAATATTTCTCTCATTATACAGGCTGATATTTTCAGTTTGTCTTTTTTTTTTGTAAAGAAGCTTTTTTGTTTGTTTCATTCAACCTAAGTTATCAAATTTTGTGTGTATTTCCTGTGATTTTAAGGTCTTGTTCTATTTCATTTCCACATCTTTTTCAAATTTAAAACTAATTTTTCCATATAAATTTCTGATTATAATCTTCTTCCAACTCCTTCCATATCCTCATCCCCACATTACCAACCACATAAGTGCATACCTTTTCTTTCTCTCTGTTTCTAATTATAAATATAGATGTAAATAATAATAAGAAGAAGAATAGAGCAAAGCTAACAGACAGAAAAAAGAGCCAAAGATAAATACTGAAAATATATACCAACACTGAGGTATCTTTTCACACACAGGAAACACATAAAAAAATCTGAACTATGATATATAAGCAAAAAAATCTATCAAGTTTTTTAAAAAATGCCCTGACAAAGCATAATAAGACAAAAATCTTCCAAAAATACCATTTTGCACTGGTTATGTACTGCAGGGCATATACTGCAGTTAATTTGGCACTGTTCATGTACTGCACGGCATGGATCCTGTCCTTAAGTGTGGGTTAAATATCAATGAAATTACACTAGAAAAAACTAACCTTTCCGGCACAACCAGTTATCAGTTGGAGACAGCATTTGGGTTAGTAGCTTGTGTCCTTGTGTCCTCCTCTTCTCAACACTGGGACTGCATTGGACTTGAAAATGGGCAGTTCCTGTGCATGCTGCTACAGTCTCTGTGAGTTCTTATGTGTAATTCAGTCCTGTTGAGTCTAGAAGATCTTGTTTTGTTCATCTACCCTCCCATCCCCCTGACTCTTAACAATCTTTTTGTCTCCTGAGCCTCAGAGAAAGGAGTTTGATAGACACATCCATTTAGGACTGAATGTTCCAAGGTCTCTCACTCTCTGTATAATGTCTGGCTGTGTGTCTCTGTATTTTGTCCCATATACTGCAGGAGGAAGTTTATCTAATGATGGCTGGGCAAGACACTAAACTAAGTATTGCAGAATGTCTTTAGGATTCATTTTTATTGCTAAAGTCCTTTAGCATAACATGAGTATTTATTTTTCACTTAAGTGCATGGCTTGTAGCCTCAGGTTCTTAGTCACAAATGCAGTGCTGGGCATGGGTTCCATTTCGCAGAGTGGGCCTTAAATCAAACCAGATCTTGGTTAGTTACTAATACAATTTAGTGCTACAATTTCACCAGCATATTTTAAAGCCATTAGTTGTACAACCTTTGATACTTGATTTTTTTTTTCATACAGGTCGACAAAATTCCATACTTCACTATGTGTACAAGTTATATTCTAAATATCCAGAGAAACTTGTGTCTAAATTTTAAAAGTCACATTGACAAATTTATAATACAGTCAGGTTACAGCTAATAATTAGTTGTGTTTATAATTGAATAATCTCTATTTACTTACTAACAATTTACTTATTATATTTGGAAATTCATGTAGTTAACAAATTGATGCACATCTTATAAAATTGTGACAATAATGAACAGCCTTTAAAAAATGAGGGAACATTATTTTATTCTATATTGTAACTCTAATGTGTGCATGGGTATGTTTGTGTGTATGTGTGTATGTATGTATGGCATGTCTCAAAATATGTATGTCTGGCCTCACATGTATATGTATGTACACTCATTATATGTGAAGGTCAAAGGCTGATGACAGGTATCATCTGCAAATGTTGGTCACTTCATTTACTGAGGCCATAGTTCGTGCTGTTTATAGAATTCACCAATTTGCCTAGTCTAGCCTGATCTGGACATGCCCTGTTTCTGTCTCCTTAGCACTTGGGTTACATATGGGACACCATGCACACTCAGCTACTATGTATTGAATCTATATCCATACCTGAACTCCAGTCCTAATGTTTGTACCATGAATAGTTCAACATCAAAGCTGTCTTCCCAAACCAATAACTCTGATTTGTTAAGCACAGTTTTACTTTAGAGGAATGCCACAGTATTTCAAACTTTTGCACCCATTTATTTTTGTTTACTTTTTCAAGTAGAAGCAACATCGAAGTTGAAGTATAATTTGGACTATTGTTGCAAAGATCACAGTACAACATCTGACAAGTTGTTCTTGTTGATTTTATTATGCCTATGTAATGCATCTCATCTTCTCCTCAGTTATTTCATTAATTTTATGTAAGTCAGGTTTCTTTATTCCTGAAATGAAGTGCATATTTTAGAACAATTACATATCTTTGAAGCTTTGGAAAGAAACTGAGATTAATGTATGATTTTAAGGACTACTGAAATACATATAATTCTTTTTTTTTATTCTCACTTTCTTTATTTTCCAAAATCACTCAAATGTTTCATTTACAGAGTCACTAAATTTCTTTTTTTATTTTTTTTAATTTAAATTTATTTATTTTTATCTCAATCACAGGTTAGGTACTTTGCATCCCAGGCTTAGCCCCCTCCCTCATTCCCTCCTACCCTCCCACTCCCTCCCTCATCTCCCTCCTCCCCACCCCCTCCAAGTCCACCAACAGCAGAGGACCTCCTTCCCTTCCATCCAGCCCCAGCTTATCCTGACTCCTCAGGGCTGGCTGCATATAATTCTTAAATTTGCATCTCCAATGCCAAACTCACTTCCTCTATTTTGTTGCACATTGTGATAGATTGACTACTTTTCTTTAGTGTTTAATTTGTCCTGCAGATTTAATATACTGTCGCTACCCTCCTCTGAATAGTTATACCCTCACATTATGAGAATTTGGTGCACATGTCTCTCAGCTTCTCAAATGTCATTTTTTTACCTTTCTATCAGCATAACTACATTATTCCTGCTCCCTTGGAAGAAACTTTAATTTCTTCCCTTCTATTCTACATATTTCTTATGCTAAGGATCAAACCCAGGATTTATATGCTAGTCATGCATTCCACCACTGAGCTATACTCAGAAATCTGTTACATCAGTAAGATATTCTATAGCATCCCTCTATTCCAATTTATGGTACTTTACTGTGAAAAGTATCTCTTTGTTAAATGAATTTTGGATTTTCCCCTGTTTTCAGTAGTTTGAACATTAATTCAAAAGTAAACATCTTCATGTATAAAACTTTTTGTTCTAGTTAAATTTTAACTGTTTTTGGTTCTTTAAATTTCATTAAGAATAAAGTAGAATAATAATATTAATTTTGATTTAGAAATGAGGAACATAAAAATTCTGACTTGTATAATTTTCTATCTTTTTTCAAATAGCTCCATGAATTAATTTATAAGTACTTTGCTTATTGTTCATAGTTGTACACTCTCTATTATTCTAATAGTATCCCATTAGAAACTAATTCTTCAAGAATGAACACAGGTCTGGTTAAAAAACGTTATTCAAATAATAGAACCAAGTAGATTTTAAAAAAAACAGAATCAGTACATGTAAAAGATGAGTTAATAAAAATGCATTAAACATCTGCACTTACTCTAAGGACAACAGTTATTTTAAACATTTTTGCTTGTTTGTCCTCTAAGTATACCAATGTATTTTCTCTTTTGGCCCAGAGTAAATATATCCTTTATTAAAGGTAGGAAAAGACTAGAATACCACTCAAATTTACTAACATGGAGGCTTTATTTGGCAAATATTGATGTGACCTTAACCTCTCAAGGTTTAGCAGTTAGACTCAGACATTCTCCAATTTGTGACAAATTGAAACACCTTCCTGTTAATAGAGGGAACCAGTCATCTGTGACTTGATTGGTCTTATCAATTATATGTTGCAATGTTCTCATTTGCAAATACTTGTCCTTGCCAGCTCCCCAAGACAGAGCTATCAAAAGTGAAATTCCTATTCCAAACTCTCCAGAACCAGCAATGAACCCTTAGAATTCTGTATCTACATTGTGTCTCCTAAAACTTTATGTAATGTTAGATTCCTTACTGAAAAACAATAAAGGAGATTAGTAGGTAAATGTTGTTAAATTTCTGATTAGATGTCATGAGGCATAGCAGTTAGATAGATAGATAAAAATCAGACAGGAATCAGGAAGAACTAGGCTTCTCTTCAAGTTATTAAATGTAATGTCTATCTCTCACTAAAATACATACATCTTTCTTGAGTCCTAAAAGCGTGTGTATAAAATGAATATTTGTCTTAAGCTATAAACATATATTTGGATTAGGTGAATCATCATTCATAAAATGCAGTGCAGAGTGTCTGACATTTAATAAGTGAAACATATTGTGACTCAAAATTATATTTGAAAATATGTGTAACCTTTCCAACCATACCATATATACCATATGGAGAAAAATCTGGATGAAATGGCCATTCATAATTTTTCTTTTTCAACAGTTTCAGTCACAGGAAAATTAACCCCAGCTATGGTTTAAGGAAACTTCTGTGTCAACAAGGATAAGAAGAACACACATTCTTAATTATGGAAGGGACAATCTACAGTGAAAAAAGTTTTGTTTATATGTGCTAACAAATTGACATTTCAGTAAGTCTGAACTAGTAAATATATAAAAACACTAAGGAAGAAAGATAAAGGGTATATGTACTGTTTTGAACTTAGATTCCATAAACATAATTGGTAAGATTCTTAAGAAAACAAAAACAAAAAACCTTCTGAGACCTGTCCTGGAGTGGTTGATACATATTCCCATTGTCATTCTATTGAAGAAAACTAATTTTCTCTCTCCCATCAAGTATAAGTGAGAGTTCATTTGTTAACTTTTACCCTAGTGAAAAAGTTTTCAATCATTTATTGCTTTTTTTGAAAATTTAACAATTATTTTTTCTATTGAAAATGTCCTTTTCTTTATAGAAGGTTTTCAGTTTCATGAAGTCCCATTTTGATTGTTGATCTTAGAGCCTGTGCAGTTGGTGTTCTATTCAGGAAGTTTTCTCCTGTGCCAATGAGTTCAAGGCTATTCCCCACTTGTTCTAACAGATTTAGTGTGCCTGGTTTCATGTTGAGGTTTTGATCTTCTTGGACTTTACTTTCATACAGGGTGATAAATATGGGTCTATTTTTATTTTTCTACGTGTAGAAATCCAGTTAGACCAGAACCAATTGTTGAAGATGCTGTCTTTTTTCCATTGTAGTATTTGCCTTCTTTCTCAAAAATCAAGTATCCATAGGTGTGTGGGTTTATTTCTGAGTCTTCAATTCCTTTCCATTGATCCACCAGCCTGTTTCTATACCAGTGCCATGCTGTTTTGTTACTGCTGCTCTATAGTATAGCTTGAGATCAGGGCTGGAGATACTGTGAAAAAGATCTTCACCGAGTCTCCATCTGACAGAGGGCTAACAGCCAGAATATAAAAAACTCAAGATGTTAAACACCAACAAACCAAGTAATCCAATTTTAACAATCAGGTACAGAGCTAAACAGAGAATTCTCAACAGAGAAATATAAAATGGCAGAGAAACACATAAGGAAAATTTCAACATCCCTTAGTCAGCCTTGAGATTCAAATAAAAATGACTCTGAGATTCTACCTCACACCCATCAGAATTGCTAAGATCAAAAACTCAAGGCATGACACATGGTGGAGAGGATGTGGAGAAAGGGGAACACTCCTCCATTGCTGGTAGCAATATAACCTTGCACAATCCCTTTGGAAATCAATATGGTGCTTTCTCAGAAAGGTAGGAATAGTGTTAACTCAAGATCCAGGTATATCACTCCTGACCAATATCCAAAAGATGCTCAACCATACAACAATGACACTGGTACAACTATGCTCAGAGTAGCTTTATTCATGATAGGCAGAATCTGGAAACTAGATGTCCCTCAGTGAAGGAATGGATACAGAAATTGTGGTGCATTTACAAAATGGAGTACTGCTCAGCAAGTAAAAACATGGAAATCATAAAATTTGCTGGCAAATTGTGGGAACTAGAAAAGATCATCTTGAGTGAGGTATGCTAGAAGCAGAAAAACACACATTATATACTCACTTATAAGTGGATATTAGACATATAATAAATGATAAGCATACTAAAATCTGTACACCAAAAGAAACTAAGCAAGAAGGGCGACCCTGGGTAAGATGTTCAATTCTCATTCAGTAAGGTCAAAAGGATGGACATTAGAAGAAGGAGAAAATGATGTCTTTATCTAACACATTCTTATATGTATCAAATGGAATCTCATAGTTGTTTTGATTTGCATTGCCCTAATGACTAAGAATGTTCTGCATTTCTTTTAATTTTAATTTTTCTTCACAATTTATTCATTATATATCATGATTGAAGCCCCCTCCCTCAACTTCCCCCAGTCCCACACTTCTTCCATGTTCTCCCAATCCCTTTCCCCAATTCCACTGTAATGGGGAGTTCTCTACTTTTCCCATCTGCCTGTAAGTTTTCAAGTCTAATCAGGAGAGCCTGGAACCTCTTCCTCCCTGGCCTAGGCAGGCCACATCTTCAAGGTTATCAAACAGCAGTCAACTTAGTGCATGATATAGGTAGTGCCTGCTTCCCTCATTTAGAGACCTACATGGAGACTGAGCTGCCAATTGGCCATAACTGAGCAGGATGTCTATGTCCTCTCCTTTCACAGTCTTCCACTGGTGCATCAGCACCTGCAGGAATCCTGGACACAGATCTTTTAGCTTTGTTGGTCTCCTTATGAGGATCCTTTCCATTCCAAGTCCCTCTATTCCCATTCTTCTCTTCTTCCTCCTTTGCTGGTAGAAGTACAACATTTTACAACCTCTTTGGAAATCAATCTGGTTCTTAAAAATGGGAATTGCACTACATCAAGATCCAGCTATCTTTCTTAGACAATTATAAATAGTGATTCCTCAAGATCCAACTATATCACTCCTAGGCATATATCCAAAAGATGCTCAAGTACACAACAAGGACATTTGCTCAACCATGTTCATAGCAGCCTTATTCATAAAAGCCCGAACCTGAAAACAACCCAGATGTCCCTCAGTTGAGGAATGGAAACAGAAATTGTGGTACTTTTACACAATGGAATACTACTCAGCAATTAAAAACAAGGAAATCATAAAATTTGCAGGCAAATGCTGGGACCTAGGAACGATCATCCTGACTGAGGTATCCCAAAAGCAGAAAGACACACATGGTATATACTCAATTATATAGACATATAAGATAGGATAGGATAAACATACTGAAATTTATACACCTAAAGAAGATAAACAAGAAAGCGAACCAGTGATCTAAGTGATCAACCCTCACTTAGATAGACAAATGGGATGGACATTGGATGTAGGAGAGAACAAGTAATAGGACAAGAGCCTACCACAGCGGGCCTCTGAAAGACTCTACCAAACAGTGTATCAAAACAGATATTAAGACTCATAGCCAAACTTTTGGCAGAGTGCATATGAAAGAAGGGGGAGTTAGTAAGACCTGGAGAGGACAGGAGCTCCACAAGGACCAAATATATCAGGGCACAGGGGTCTTTTATGAGACTGTTTCTCCAATCAAGGACCATGTATGGATATAACCTAGAACCCCTCCTTGGATATAACCCATGGTAGCTGAGTATCCAACTGGGTTCCCTAGTAAGGGGAACAGGGACTATGAACTAAATGGCTGGCTCTTTGACTGTCTCTTGAGGGAGGAGCAGCGTTGCTAGGCCACAGAAGAGGACATTACAGCCAGTCCTGAAGAGACCTGATAAACTAGTGTCAGATGGAAGGGGAGGAGGTCCTCCCCTTTCAGTGGACTTGGAAAGGTGCAGGGAGGAGATGAGGGAGGGATGGTGGGATTGGGAGGGAATGAGGGAGGGTGCTTCGGCTAGGATACAAAGTATATAACCTGTGATTAATCTAAGAATAATAAATAAATAAATGAATAAGAGATCCATCTCTGCAACTCCTAGGCATATACCCAAATGATGCCTCAATATTCTATAAGGATACTTGCTCAACTATGTTCATAGCAGCTTTATTTGTAATTACCAGACTCTGGAAACAACCTATATGTGCCTCAGAAGAGTAATAGATTCAGAAATTGTGGTATATCTTCACAATGGAATACTTCTCAGCAATTAAAAACAAGGAAATCATGAAATTTGTAGGCAAATGGATGAAACAAGAAAAGATCGTCCTGAGTGAGGTCACCCATAAACAGAAAGAAAGGCATGGTATACACTCACTTATAAGCATATATTAGCTGTATAATATAGGCTAGCCATCCACAGACCTGAAGAAGCTAAACCCTAATGTGGACCCTTTGGAGGATGCTTAAATATACAGAAAGGCAAACAGGGTAGACAGCAAAAGTGGTGGAGGAGAGAAAACAGAATGGGAGCCTAATATAGAGGGTCCTCTGAAAGGATCCACTGAACAAGGGATTGAATCAGCATTTCTTTAAGTCTTTCTCCACTATTTCTATATTCCTCTGTTGAAAACTCTCTATTGAGCTCAGTACCCCATTTTTTAATTGGATTACTTGGTTTGTTGCTGTTTAATTTTTTTCAGTTCTTTATATAGTCTGGATATTAGACTTCTGTCAGATATAGGGTTGGTGAGATCTTTTCCCAGTCTGTGGGCTGTTGTTTTGTTTAGTTGACAGTGTCCTTTGCTTTACACAGACTTGAGAGTTTCATGAGATCCCAGTTATTGATTGTTGAGCTTAGACCTTGTACTCTTAGTGTTTTGTTCAGGAAGTTGTCTCCTGTACCAATTATTCAAGGCTTTTCCCTACTTTTTTTTTCTAGCAGATTTAGTGTGTCTGGTTTTATTTTGAGGTTTTCGATCTACTTGGACTTTACTTTTTGCAGGGTAATATATATGGATCTATTTGCATTTTTCTACATGTAGACAGCCATTTCGACCATTTGTTGAAGCTGCTATCTATTTTCCATTGTATGATTTTGCCTTTTAAAAATCAAGTATCTGTAGCTGTATGTGATTATTTCTGGATTTTCAATTCAATTCCATTGATCCAACAGTCTGACTCTACCCTAGTACCATGAAGTTTTTATTGCGGTTGCTGCATAATACAGTTTGAGATCAGGGATGGAGATATGTCCAGATGATAAAATACTACAGGATTGTTTTAGCTATTCTAGGTTGTTTGTTTTCCAATGAAACTGAGAATTTTTCTTTCAAGGTCTATAAGGAATTGCATTAAAATTTTGATGGGAATTGCATTGAATCTGTAGATTGTTTTTGCTAGGCTGGTCATTTTCACTATGTTATTTATACCCATCCATGTGCATGGAGATCTTTCCATTTTCTGGTTCATTCTTCAATTTCTTTCTTCAGAGACTTGAAGATTTTTCATGAGTCTTCAACTTATTTTGTAAGAGTCACAATGTACTTTATGTTATCTCTACCTACTGTTAAGGGTGTTGTTTCACCTAATTTCTTCCTCAGCCCATTTGTCTTTTGCATAAAGGGTGGCTTCTGATTTTTTTCAGTTAATTTCTTTATCCAGTCACTTTGATGAAGGTGTTTATCAACTGAAGGTGTTCTATCAGAGATGGTAGAATTATGGGGGTCACTTATGTATACAATCATATCACCTGTGAATAGTTACACTTTGACTTCTACCTTTCTGATTTGTATCCAGTTGATCTCCTTTAGTTGTCTTTTGTTTACCTAGGATTTTAAGTATTATGTTGAAGAGAAAAGGGAGAGAGTGGTATCCTTGTGTTTTCCCTGATGTCAGTGGGATTGACTTAAGTTGCTCTCTATTTAGTCTGATGTTGGCTATATAATTGTAGTGTATTGCTTTTACTATGTTTAGATATGTGCATTGTTTCCTTGATCTCTCCAAAACTTTAAACATGAATGGGTGTTGGATTTTGTCAAATGCTTTTTTGGCATGTAAGGAGGTGATCATCTCTTTTTTTGTCTTTAGTGTTTTTTTTTTTTCTTTCAGTTGTTTACATAGTGGAGTACATTCATGGATGACCATATATTGAACCACCCTTGCTTTCCTAGGATGAAATCTACTTGGTCATGTTGAATGATCCCGTTATTTTGTTCTTAGTTTTGGTTTGCAAGTATTTTTATTAATTTATTTATTATTATCTCAATCACAGGTTAGGTACTTTGAATCCCAGGCGTAGCCCCCGCCCTCAGTCCCTCCTACCCTCCCACTCCTTCCCTCATCTCCCTCCTTCCCGTACCCTCCAAGTCCACCAAGAGGGGAGGACCTCCTCCCTTCCATAAAACCCCAGCTTATCCTGACTCCTCAGGGCTGGCTGCAATGTCCTCCCCTGGGTTCTAGCCAGTCTGTCACTCCCCAGCTTGTATGGGGGAGGGTCAAAGAGTCAGCCATCAAGATCATGACTGAAACAGTCCCTGTTTCCCTGAAAAGGGTCTTCAGTCCTACACCTAGCTATCATGGGCCCCATCTGTGCGGGGGTTCCAGGCCACATCCACACATGGTCCTTGATTGTAGAAACCATCTCATAAAAGACCCCTGTGCCCTGCTCAGTTTGGTTTTGTGGAGCTCTTGTTCTCCCTAGGTCTCAACAACCTCCCCCAGATCTATCGTTACTTCTAGCCCTCTATCAGAGGCTTGATCTCGAGTCTTAATATCTGCTCAGATATATCGCTACATTGACCCCCCCCCAGAGGTCCTCTTTGGCATGCTCCTGTTCGGTTGCTTGTTTTCTCCTCCACTCAATGTCCATCCCATTTGTTCATTCAAACAAGCATTGATCATACCAATCTAGGTCATCCTTCTTGTATATCCTCTCTAGGTGTGTAGATTTCAGCTTGAACTTCCTATCCTATAGGTTTATATAAGTGAGTATATACCATATGTTTCTTTCTGCTTTTGGGATACCTCACTCAGGATGATCGTTTCCAGGTCCCACCATTTGCCTGCGAATTTCATGATTTCCTCCTATTTAATTG
>CM053742.1:100937338-100972576 GCA_028658305.1 Pachyuromys duprasi
CTGAAACTGTCAATCTCTTGTGTCAGGAGTATTCTTCAAGAAGATCAGGGATTTCTGGTGGTTTGTGGTGTGTGTTTTGTCTCAGTTGAACTCTGTTGTGGGCTCTGTGTGCCCAGCTTCATGCTCTGTGCTAGAAGCTCTGAGCACTGCAGGCTGTTCACCCCTCTGGTCTGGAGTCTTTAGTCCTCACTCTGTGCTAGAGTCTGAGTGTCCAGGTTTGAGATGTCACCTGGGGACTGTGCACTCCGCCCTGGGCTTGCTGCTAAGGGCTCTCCCCTGGAATGGAGATTTGGCACCTCCTTCTGTGCCAGGGGCTGTGCACCATGGTCTGAGGTGATATTTGGGGTACACACAGTGGGTTTGTGTTGGTGTGCATCCGCTGTATGCAGGCCTGTCTGAAATGGTGCCAGAGGCCTTCTCTGTCTGGCCCGTGGACAGACACCTGAACTGGGGTTTTTGCTGGTGGATGAGTGCCGTTTTTGCCCTCAGCGTGCGGTCTGGTCAGGATGGCCCCAGGATCCTCTCAGCCGTGGGTTGAGACAGAACTCGGGTTCCTCCCAGATCCGCTGGTGGACTCACACACTGACTGAGTTTTTGCTGGTGGAAGCGTTAGGAGAGCGCCCCCGCAGTGTGCGGACTGGTCAAAACATTCCCCCAATCCACTCAGTTTGGGGTGGTTCCGGTGATCGGTTTGCGCCTGCTGCACACCTGTGGGTTCAGGCAGAACTCGGGTTCCTCCCATATCCGCTGGGGGACTCACACACTGACTGAGTTTTTGCTGGCGGAAGCGTTCTGCGGGCGCCACCGCAGTGTGTGGACTGGTCAAAAAGGTCCCACAATCCACTCAGTCTGGAATGGTTCCGATGATCGGTTGGTGCCTGCCGCACACCTGCGAGTTGAAGCAGAACCGGGTGCAGTGTGTGCTCATAGGGCGCAGTTCAGTGAAAACGACACCCGGTTCCTCCCCAGACTGCCTGCAAGACTGTGCAATCCAGTCTATAATGGCGAGTGCGGGTGCCCAGAGCTGCCGCTCGTTCCGATCAGAGCTGTGTGCCGCTGGTCACTGGGAAATTTTTCCAGGTAATAACTGGGTGTCTCTAGGGTTTTCCCTCTTGATTTTCTCACCGTAGGAGTTCCGCTCACCTGGCACTCACAATGCTGACGTTTTAGGTCCCAGAGTTCAGTCTCCTGGTCGCTGCGTTGTTTCTGCTCTCCTACTCCTCAGACACAGTGTTCTCTCGTGGCAGCCATCTTGGATGGTTTGCAAGTATTTTACTGAGTATTTTCACATCAATATTCATAAGAGGGATAAGTCAGAAGTTCTGTTTTTTTGTTGGGTCATTGTGCAGATTAGGTACCAAGGTGACTGTGGCCACATAAGGTTGGTAATGTTCTTTCTGTTTCTGTTTTGTGGAATAATTTAAAGATCTTTGGTATTAACTCTGTTTTGAAGGTCTGGTAAAATTCTGCCCTGGAACCTTCTGGTCCTGTGTTTTTTTGTTTTTTGTTTTTTTTTGATAGGAGACTTTTGATGACACCTTATATTTCCTTAGGGGATATAAGAGTATTTAATTTATTTACCTGTACTTGATTCGGCTTTGGTAAGTGGAATTTATCAAGAAAATTGTTGATTTCATTTGCATTTTCAAATTTTGTTGCACAAATGCTTTTGAACTAGGACATCATGATTCTTTGGATTTCCTCAGTGTCTATAACTATGTTTCCCTTTTCAATTCTGATTTTGTTGACTAGGAAAGTGTCCATCTGCCTTTTAGTTAATTTGGCCTAGGATTTGTCTATCTTGTTGATTTTCTCAAAGAACAAGCTCTTAGTTCATTGATTCAGTGAATTTTTCACTTTGTTTCTTATTTATTGATTTCAGCCCTGAGTTTTATTATGTGCAGCCATGTACTCCTCTTAGGTGGGTGTGCTTCTTTTCCTTTTAATGCTTTCAGGTGTACCATTAAGTCCTTGTTTGTGAAGTCTCGAAATTCTTTATGAAGTCACTTAGTGCTATGAATTTTCCTCTTATCTCTGCTTTCATTGTGCCATATAAGTTTCGTTAAGTTGTACCTTAATTCTCATTGAATTCTAGGAAGTCTTTAATTTCACCTTTTATTTCCTCCCAGACTCAGTTGTCAAAGAGTAGAGAGTTGTCTGATATGATATAAGTGTTTAGTCCAATCATCCTGTATCTATTGAGCCTTGCTTAGTGCCCAACTATATGGTCTATTTTGGACAAGGTTCCATGAGGTGCTGAGAAGAAGGTATAATCTTTTCTGTTCGGTTGATAAGTTCTGTACACATCTATTAGATCCATTATATTTAAGATCTCTGTAAGTGTCATTATTTCTCTGTTTAGCTTCTGTCTCCATGCTCTGTCACTTGGTGAGAGTGGGGTGTGGTGCAGTTTTCTTTCTGGTATCTTCTGTGGGTTTTGGTTGCCATATATAAATTGTTTATATTTTATGTCATGGAATATTTTGTTTTCTCCATCTATGTTCATTGACTATTTTGCTGAGTATAGTAGTCTGGTTTGGAATCTATGCTCTCTTAGTGTCTGCATGATATCTGTCCAGGCCCTTCTGGCTTTCATAATCTCTTTTGTGATATCTGGGTGATTGTGATGGGTCTACCTATATATGTTATTCGGCTTTTTTTCCTTGCTGTTTTCAATATTTTTCTTTGAACTGTATATTTAGTCTTTTGATTATTATGTGGCTGGAGGAATTTCTTTTCTGGTCTAATCTTTTTTGGTGTTCTGTAGGCCTCCTGTATGTTTATGGGCATCCCTTTCTTAATGCTGGGAAAATTTCCTTTTATGGCTTTTTCAAAAATAATTTCTGGGCCTTGGAGCTTGAAATCTTCTTTTGCATCTATTCCTATTATTTTTAGGTTTCGTCTTTTCATGGTGCCATTAATTTCTTGGATGTTTTGTGTCTGAAACTTTTACAATTTTATTTTTTTCTTTGAGAGATGTATCAGTTTCTGCAATTGTATCTTCAGTGCCTGAGAATCTCTCTTCCATCTCTTGTATTCTGTTGGTGTTGATTTGTGGTTCCTGTTCTCTTCTGTAAGTTCTCCAACTCCAGGGTTTTCTTTGTTGTGTTTTCTGTATTGATTCTAATTTTACTTTCATGTCTTGTCCCATTTTCTTCATCTGTTTGAATATGGATTCTTGTCTGTCCATGTAGCCCCCCCCCCTTTTTTCTTTTCCTCTTTAATAAATGCCTCTATTTTTTATTTCCTCTTTATGTGCCTTGAATAAGTGCATAATTATAGATTTCAGATCTTTTTCCTGTGTTTCAGCTATGATATAATATCCATTGTATTTTGGAAGTTCTAGTGAAGCCATGCTGTTCTGGGGTTTGTTGCCTATATTCTTAGGCTGGCCTCTAGCCATCTGGTTTTCCGTAGCCTTGGATGATATTTCCTGGAGTCTGTACTGCAGACTGGCTCCACGTGTCACTGGAATCTGGAGTAGTCTCTGCTAGATATACTGTCTCTGCTGGCTAACTATTTGTGACCCAATTATGGCAGGTAGCTGGGGCACAGGTGGAAAGATCTCTGAGCCTAGAGCTGCTGTGGTGCCCCACAGGCTTCCTTAAGATGATAGAGAATGGGATTTCAGTCCCATGCCTGGCTCTAGCTCTTCTGGAGTCTCTAGTTGTGCTGGGCCTCTTTTTTCTGACCCAGGTGGGCTAGGCTGATCAGGAGCATTTAGAAAGATCTCTGAGCCTTAGAGTTCCTCCAGTGCTCCACAGGCCTCCTTGGGGAGGAGAACAATGATCTTTGGCTCGGTGCCTACCTCAGCTCCACTGGGTTCTCTATCTGTGCTGGGAACCCTGTTTCTGGCCTAGGTGAGCCATGCTGCCAGGGCGCCAGCAGAAAATTCTTTGTGCCTAGACCTGCTCCATCGCCCCACTGGCTTCCTTGAGATGGCAGACAATGGGACTTGAATCCCGTGCCTAGCTCAAAACTGCTGTGTTCACTGTGTGTGCTGTGCTGTCTTATTCTGACCCTGGCAATCCCGGCAGGTAGGGAGCAGGCAGAATGGAGTTGTGCCTTCCCCAAAGTACCAGAATGTACAGGATGGTAAGAGTGAGTCCCGCTAGCTGCAGTGACCAGGAAGGTGTCTTAAAGATGGCGAGACTGGACTCCCAGGTTTGGAACCAGGAGTGGCTAGTACCCAGAATGTGTTCACAAGACTGTGATAATTGGCACTTGGTTTGGACCCTCAACCTCAGTACAGGAAGGTATTCATTCCACAGGCAGTGGGAGTGAGCTTGCGAGGTCCAAGCCCCACCTACTTGTCCCAGTAAGGTATCCACAGAAAGTGAGCTTGGCAGGTGGCCTAATGCTGAGGGGTCAGAGTCATATGCCACTGCTGGTCCCTTGAAAGTATCCACAGATGGTAGGTTTGGGTGTTGTGCCCGATTTGTGAGATCTCCACAAGATTACCAAGGGTTGCAGTCCATTGCAAAACACACTAGGATCTTTATTTACAGTTCGAGCTGAACTCCCACAGACACCAAGGCATTTGCATCCATCTGAGAGCCCCAAGGTCTGGATTGTGGGTTATTTATACGTCCCAGTCCCTCCAAGAGTGCCCAAAGCAGGTGATTCTAGACTAGCAAGATTCTTTTGGTTAATACAGAAAAAGAGGCTGCTACATTTCATAAACTGTTTGATATGGGAAAGTGCCAGGACCATGAACTGTTCCAGCTTTCTTTGTTCTCTTTTCCCCTGGGGTTGGGGGGAGCAGGGGAGCTGAGGGTAAAGAGATGGCCTTGGGCTTCCATCCTGTCCTGCCATGGCCTTAGGTTTCAGTCCTGTCCTGGACTGCTAGACTGCTCCTAGGAGAGAGAGGACGATTATCTCTAGGGGGAAGGCCATCAAGGCCAGTTTCCTGGCAACAGTACCTCTAAGGAGAGCAATGGCAGCTCTTCCCTGCAAGTTGGCTGGATCTGTCTAGAAGCAGCAAGGTCAACTGGCCTGATACATTTTAAACATTTTAGCTCAGTACCCCAAAACCCCAAGACCTAGAGGTGTGGTAGTGCCTGGTGGGAGCCCAGGAATTTTTCCCACTATTAGTGGGGTGGCCTGAAGATGGACCTTATAGTATCCCCTTGGATTCTCCTTCACCTGAGAAACACAGATTTCTGGGTTTAGGAGACCACTGTATGGTCTGCTGGTCACCTAGCTCTCATTGCTGAGCTGCTGTTCTGGTACCCTGCATGGTCAGTGTTGCCATGTTGATTCTCCTTTATTGAGTTCTTTATATACTCTGGATATTAGCCCTATGTCAGATGTAGGGTTGTAGAAGATCTATACCCATTCTGTAGGTTATCGTTTTGTTCAGTTGACTGAGTCCTTTTCCTTACAAATGCTTTCAGTTTCATGAGGTCACATTTCTTTATTATTGATCTTAGAGCCTAAGGATCAATGGAACTGAATCAAAGACCCAGAAGTAAAGCAACAAACCTATGGACTCCTGCTTTTTGACAAAGAAGCCAAAACCATAGTGAGAAAAGACAGCATCTTCAACAAATGATGCTGGTCCAACTGGATGTCTACATGTAGAAAAATGCAAATAGATCCATGTTTATCACCTTGCACAAAAGTAAAGCCCAAGTATTCAAATACCTCAACATAAAACCAGAAACACTAAATCTGTTAGAAGAAAAAGTGGGAAGAACCTTGAGCACATTGGCACAGGAGACAACTTTCTGGGTACAATATCAAGAACAGTCTTTGTTTTTCTGTCTGTTTTATTTAAATTAATATAATATATGCTATGTTTATACATGTTGCCACACATGACATATTTAATGCAAATAAATTATATGTGTATGCCATGCATCCATTATAAATATACACACATGTATCTATATATTATTTTTAGATTAATTTAATTTTGGACAAGTATATGTATATATATATATATGTATATATATATGCATGTAGCATTCTCATTACTATATTTCACAATACTTGTTTAGCCTCCCTCTCATGGCTATCAAACCCCATTCTAGTTATTTCAAAATTTTTGCTTTCTGTAGTCACAATTGGGTAATTAATATTTATTCCACATTTTAGCTATTATGAATGTTGTAAGAAACTTTGCTGACTGCATTTTGCTTGAGTGTGTAACAAGATGACTGAATCATACTATAATTTTATTTTGACATTTTATTTTATTTTTGAGAAAACTCGACTGTTTTCTTTAGTAATTGTGCTAATCCATATCCCATATAAGAGCATACATTCCTAGAAACCATTAATCCATTTTCTCCATGTGTCTTAGTATATTCTGAATATTAATTCTGACTTTTAAAGACTTAGATAATGTTTTGAAAGTTCTCACATTTTATATTGCTAAAGAAAGAAATAGATTAAAAAATCACAGTTTAAACTATTATAAATATTATTAGTTTGAGAACAAATATATTTTACACTCCTAACAGTATTCTCTATAGAATTTTTTCTTGGAGCCTTGGATATGCTGAACTTAAGCATTCAACCCAGATTTATATTTTTGCTTCAAACTGGTTAAATACTTTATTTCATGTTGTGTTGTCAGAGCCCACCAGCAGAGTAGAACAGTTCCTGAGTGGGGAGTGAGGATTGAAAGAAAATAAAAAAACAACACCGTACACAAGAGATCACTTCGAGAGGGCTGCAAGGAGAACCTGTCACACACCATTATTTTTCCACAATTCATCTTTATATTCATAGCAAAGTACCTCAATACAATGAAGTGGTTCGTCGAGAAGTCAGACTTGTTTACCTCCTCTGTGTGATCCTCACACAGACAAAAGGAAATCAACTTGACAAAACATTCTGCCTATCCTTGTCTCCAGGTAAAGACTAAGGTGAAAACAAACATCTCTCCACAATGTGTCTATAATAATATTTAAGTCATGGAGTATCATTACATCTTATTAGAAAGTAAATCATATAAAATAAGAAAGACTATTGTTACTGAAGTTCTCTTAGTTCTTTGAACTTGTATATACATATGACTGTATGTAATGTCAGATGAACTTTAATAGAGAGTAGGTATATTTCCACTTTTAGAAAACATTCCTTTACTGGTATTATTTTTTTTTCTGGAATAGATACTTTGAAGATAATGCATACTTCCCTAACAGAACTTTTTTCAATTTGTTTTACTTATTACAGTTTATTCACTTTGTATCCCAGCTGTAACCCCCTCAGTCATCCACTCTCAATATTACCTTCCCTCCCTCTACTCTTCTCATGCCCCTCTCTCAGTCCACTGATAGTCCTCATCCAGTGGCTGGCTCTTTGATCACCTCTCCCTGAGCGGGAAGTAGCCTTACCAGGCCACTTTGGTTCTTAACTTTTGCATTCTTCTTTTTATAAAAGTGAAATCCTTCTATGTTTGAATTTTGAGACCTTTCACATCTGATAGACCATTTCTCCACAGGTCTATTATTTTATTTGTATAAATATTTTACATTTTCACATTTTGAACATTTAAAAATATAGACGTATTTGTTTTACCTTTTGTAAGCGTTTTGTCTCCATATATATACCATTTTCATCTTTAGTCAGAAAGGCTATTGAATCCTGTGAGACTGGAGTTACAGCTGGCTTTTGAGCTACCATGTGGATATTGGAAAGTGAAGATGGGTGTGGGTCTTCTAAAAGAACAAACGCTTAGAGCTGTGGAGCCAACTTTCCAGCCCTTATTCTTCCTGTGTAGATAATCTTTATCTCCCCCATGACAACTATTTCTAAATAAGTTTCTCCCTGTCTTGGTCCACATGTTTTTTATAGAAAATATAGCAAAATAAGAAAATGTCAGTTCCAACATAATTGCATGATTATGATCTTATTTTTTGTTGGTAATCTTTGAATAATAATCCTGAATTTAGATGTCCCCTTTATTAGTTAAACACAACTGCATAAAAGTAAAGGCCTGATGTTCTAATAAGTCTTTGATCTGAGTTACAAGTAGCCTCTTACTAGACTTAATATACTCTAAAGTTTTTTTTTTAATTCTGCTAATGGAAAAGGAATATAAACCAGAGTTAGACAATTTAATTAAAATTTTAAATTAATTACAGTTCATTCGCTTTGTATCCCAGCTATAGCCCCCCCTCCCCCATTCCTTCCCAATACCATCCTCCCTCTCTTAAGGCTTCTTCTGAGATTATTCTTTGACAGTTGACATAAATACTCAGAAATTAGAATTTTGGTAAAATCTTATTTGTTTAAGATGCTTCCTAGCCAAAGACACTGTGTGTGTGGAAGGATTAACCTATTGACAATGACTTTCAAAATTCAAATCCATTGAATAACAAGTACAGACTGTGTTTACCTTCCTAATACACCATAATTCACTATGAATCTACCTTCCTTGAAAAGGTCAAAATGCATGAAGGACTGAATTTCAATAAGTAGACATACAGAAATGTGAAGTTTAGTAGAATTGCTTTGGCTGAGTATAAACACAAATTTAATTATATGAACTGGATCATGTAAATTGGTAAATATACCTATTAAAAATAACATGGCTTTTAGATCATTTTACATTTTTAATGAGTCATTTGTTCACAATCAAGTTTTTTTCTTTTAAATTAATTCCACAAACTTCAGTAACTTTAGGGTTATTCTTGCAAAACAAGCTTGAGAATGTCACTGTGTGAAATGACCAATAGACCATTTATATATTAAAGCTTTCAAGATACATTCTGATATTTACTTCAGAGAAATGGTACTTTTAAACAACTAAGCCAAGAACTAAAAAAAATCAAGATTGATGAATTTTCATGACATCATTTTGGATTTTTCCTAGGAACACCCTCTCCTGGCCTGATTTATGTGTTATAAAGTGAATATTCTATTGTTATACTGCCTTTAAATAGATAGTTCATTAGAAATTGTAGTTTAAACTCATAATAGACCATTTAAAATTTTAAAAAGTGAGCATTTAAAAACCTCAACAATTAAACTATTTTACAGAAATACTAGTTCTTCTTAGAAAATAAACAAACACCAAGAACTGCAAATATGCCAATTCGGTGACAATAAAAGTGGCTTGATGGTACATCTTCAACGTATTAGTAAGTAATTTAGTATTGTATTCCTTGTACAACAAGATTCAAATCTTTTTTGAATAACAATTTATTAATATTTATAGGAATGATTTCAAATTCATTCTCTGTTTTGATAGTTACTTTGCATATGCTTTACACATATTAATTCATGATTTCCCTTTTATTTATAATATTAGAAGTAACGTCAAGAAGGACACAGAAATCAGCTTTAAGTATGGAAAAATGAAACAAAATTAAAGACAGTGAAGGTGTCATGCCGTTTGTAATAATGGAGATGTGTTATGCTTGGCACTTAAAAAATAGTCTCATTGAATTCCATTCAATAGAGCACACACTTGGAATAATTTTACACCTAATGGGGCATTGTTGTATTAAATTTCTGGTGCTGTGAAAAAAGCAATTTAGGGAAAAATGTTTATTTTGACTATGGTTCTTGAGGGACAGGACTCCATCATGTTTGAGAGATATGGCAAGAAGGGATAATCATGGCATCAAAAGCTGGAAACAAAGAGCTCATATCTCCAAACACAAGCACCATGCAAAACGTGGGTAAACTAAAAGTATAGTGAAGCTATATGTACTCACATAATGGCCGCTGTGACTTCCTCCAGCCAGGCTGCAGCTCCTAAACCACCCTAAATAGTGCTAATGAGAACCTTGTGCTCAAAACTCTAGCCTGTGGGGGACGTTTCTTGTTCAAATCACAAGCACAAACACACACACATACACACACTCATGCATGCACACATGCACGCATGCATGCATACATGTATGCATACTCACCAAACATGCTTATATGAATCTTTCTTTCCTTTGTGAAAAATGGATTTTGAACCATGTGTGTAGAATATAAGGTATTATATTTGTTTATAGAGGAGTCAACATTTTTCATTAACAAAAGTAATTCAGACTGGAAGAAACTCAGATTCTTTTTAAATTAATTTTTATTTTTTTACATTAATTGCATTTTATTCACTTTGTATCCCAGCTGCAGCCCCCTCCCTCATTCCCTCCTAATCCCACCCTGCCTCCCTCATCTCCTCCCATGCTCTTCTCTATGTCCACTGATAGGGAGGTCCTCCTCCCCTTCCATCTAACCCTAGCTTATCAGATCTCATCAGGACTGGCTGCAGTGTCCTCCAATGTGGCCTGGCAAGGCTGCTTCTCCCTCGGGGGCAAAGAGCCAGCCACTGAGTTCATGTCAGAGACAGTCCCTTTTCCCCTTACTAAGGAAGCCCACTTGGATATTGAGCTGCCATGGGCTGCATCTGAGCATCTAGGTTATATCCATGAATGTACCTTGGTTGGAGTATCAGTCTCAGAAAAGAACCCTGTTCCCAGATATTTTGGTTCTGTTGCTCTCCTTTTTGACCCCCTCTCCAGGTCTTAATTCCCCCCCTTCTTTCATATGATTTCCTGCACACTGCCCAAAGTTTGGTTATGAGTCTCAGTATCTTTTTTTAATCTGTCTCTTTTCATATATAATATATATATATATATCTCACAGAAGAAAAAAAAGGTAACCAATTCAAAGTCCAATGGTAAAGAGATAAATAAAGCAGCCCATAGGATGTTTCAATTTATAAAACTGTATTTCTTTTTTAACATTTTTATTTTATATTAATCACAGGTTATATACTTTGTATCCCATCCATTGCCCCCTCCCCCATTCCCTCCCTTTCCCACCCTTCCCTCCCTCATCTCCTCCCTGCCCTTTTCCAGGTCCACTGATAGGGGAGGACCTCCCCCCTTCCATCTAACTCTAGCTTATCAGAAAACTGTATTTCTAAGCATTACTTAACAACAATGTCTTATATAATCCTTGATTTTCATAAATATAATGTCATATAGTATTAAAAGTATAAAATATTTATAACTGTTTAAATGTTTGTATAATTTAATCTGTAGTTCAAAGAACTGTTTTTATAATTATCAGTTCAATTTTCACATTTCAAATAACTATAATGGTTCAGAATTGCAAATTGCATTTCAAAAATAAAAATTAAATTATATATAGAATTGTACAATTGCAGACACAAATGTATTCACACAAAAATTCAGTACTTTAGGCATTTCTTGGGATATTGGAAGGTGGAGAAATGATTAATACAATTTCCCCCACAAGTGTTCTAACGAATGAAACAGCATCCCTGTGTTCTGTCTACATTGAAATCTATTATACCTAAGGGAAGTAATAAATATGAAATGATGTACTGTCCAGTTTTGTCCTTCTGTGGCTCATATTCTCAAAAACATGTAGCATATCTTGCAACATTGTTGAAGTATCTGGCAGTTTTGCTGACAAATCATCATACAACAGCAGGGCATAATTCTCTCCAGTATATAAAACTTACATGAAAGAGATACACTATATTACTAAAAGTTTTTCAAGGAAAATTTTAGCAAGGAAGTAATGTATTTTCATTAGTGTACACTTAGCAGTTGAATTTCTGATCACCTTTTCCAGTTGTCTAAAAGCTATTTTTAAACTTGTACACTCTAAACTTGTAAACTCTACACATATACTTATTTTTAAAATACATTTGAGTAAAATGTTGTCAATTCCTACTTTCAGTTCTGTCATTAAATTTTCTTCTTCATTTTAATATTTTATTATTGTGAAAGGTTTATAAACTTTTTGAATTGCCCAATTATATAAAAGCTGTAATTATGACAAGTAATATATATATATACGTATGTATATATAAGAAAGAACGGTACAATGTCATTTTATTTGTATATTTTAAGTAAGATTTTACTTATTCTTTGATTTTTTCATAATTGAGTATAATTATAAATTCAGGTATAACCATGAGAACTTGAATATCCGGGCATTTTTCTTTCCAGTAAGTAAGTATATAAGGAAGAAAATGATAATCTATGTAGGGATAAAATCATGTAAAACGGTCTAGTTTAAAATTCACATAATAACTTTTTCTATGGTGTAGAATAAAAGAAATGTGGAAAACTAATGAGAATTTATTTTTTTGTTAATCATAAAATATGATTCAGGCTACACATATTTTTTTCTAACACGTATTCTGAAATGAACAATTAAATCAAAAGCCATTTAATTCACTCTGGAGCACAAAAGAAAAAATATTACAATGAACTAGAACCTTGATTTCTTATTTATTGTCTTATGCTTATGTGACTTCCTAGGGATCTTGTCCCAAATTATCTAGGTCTTTACCCCAAATGTGATATAAAGATACCGCAAAGAGTCCACTAATTTAAAGTTGATCTGAATGCTTCTTTTCTGCAGGCTACTGTTCACAATAGTTTAAGGTATCATGCAAAATTCCAAAGGATAAAAACAACCAATTGTCCTATCCAGATATGAAAACCATATAAAACCACAAGGACAAGGACCAGCACAGCATAATAACTGTAAGGGTGCAATGATGGCATGTATACCTTGACAATAACCAACAGTTCTCTAATTAGACCAAAGACCCACTCAGCAAGAAACAAATAATACATGGTACTGGAAATCTAATCATATGCCTGGGGCTAATGAAGTCAAAAATCTTAGAGGAGAACCTACTTCTGACATATTACAAAAAAGAGGCCACGAATTTGAAAGAGAACAAGGAGAAGAACATGGGAGAGTTTAGAGGAAGGGAAGAGAAGGGAGAATAAGGTAATTATAGTATAATCTCAAAAATTAAAGCAAATAATTTTTGAAGATGAAACTGCAAAAATACGAGTCATTGGAGAAAGAATGGAGACCACAAGTAGATCCACAATCAGTTAAGGTACAATCCAGAGACCTGAGGTCAGAAACTCCCCTGCACAGAAGACCTAAAGTAAATGATTCATGTAAAAGAAAAATGATTCTGTGTAGCACGTATTTTAGAAAATTATTGTTTACACTTTGAAAATACTATTTGTGAATTTATTCTTTTATAGAGCTACATATATGTAGCATCATTAATACTCTCTGTTTTGTAAGTTACCCCCAAAACATAATTTTTCCTTTTTTTCTTTCTCTAGGCATTAGTAGTAGTTTCTCTAACACTTTGAGCTTCCTTATTCCTTCTCTAAGCATCCCTCCCAGCTATGTTATCTCCTTCGCTTCATTCTGGTCTTCTGAGCAGGAGCAGAGACCTATACTTTTTCTGCCATGGATTATTTAATAACTTTTTCAGTTTAAAATTGTGTTACATTTTAAATAATGTTTCCTTAATTCTTTGAAATTTTCTTATGATATATTTTAATCATACTTGCCTTCTAAAACCTCCTAGATCAACCCTGTATCCCTATCTATCCAATGTAATGTTTCCTTTCTTCTTTTGATTTTTAAACACAGTTTAAGTACAGTTTGTGTAGGCCAATTATTTCTGGGTATTGGGCTGTGGGTGCTGCAGCCCCCAGGTAGGACCAGTTGAACGGTAAGGGAGGCTTCTATACTTCTCAATAATATGACTGCCCATCTTCACCGGCAAAGTGCATGACACAAGGGAAGAGCCAGCAAACTGGTAGAGCCTCAGATTAGGCCCAGAACAGGCGGTGGCTGCTTTCCACATATTCAGGGAAGTTTTCTTGGGTGCTGGCAGGGACTTGAAAACCCTCATAGTGACAGTGAGATGGTTGACTACCCCAGAGCTCATGTCAACTCCTCATTGGTCCAAAGGCTATATAACAATGCTTGCTGATGGGCAATAAAAATAGATCTGCATGCGATGCTGCTCTCCAGAATCTGTTTCCTAGAATGGTGACTCTGTCTCTCTCACTCTTCCTGGATCCAGGTTCCCACATCGGGCCTGTCCTAAATAGTTGTTTATACCTAACATGTCACATCATTAAAACAGATTTCTTTCTCCCAGAAGCTATCAAATTGTAATAATTACCCAGCTCCATGCTGGGATTTCATGTGGCTTAAGCTTGCTTAGTTCTGGTTTATGCTGTCACAAGTACTATGAATTCATATGTGTAACTGTCTGAAAAACAATCATCTACCACTTCTGATTCATACAATCCTTCTTCCCTCCTAATCAAGAAAGATTCCTGATCCATTATGGGAGGTGTGTCATTCAGATCTTCCATTTAAGGATGAACATTCTGGAGTTTCTTATTTTCTGTATATTGATTAATTTGGAGCCACCTGTGTTATTTGTAATTTTCTGCAAACTTCTCTGGATAAAGTTTGAGTAGTGCAATGATCTACAAGCATTTCAACGCCTCATTAGAAATTTATTTTATTAATATTAGTATTGGTATTATTTACAGTTTATTCACACTGTATCCTAGTTGTAGCCCCCTTCCTCATCTCTTCCATGTCCTACCCTCCCTCTTCCTCTATCACTCTTCCATACTCCACTGATAGGTAAAGTCTTCTTCCCCCACTGTCTGACCCTAGCCTATCATCAGGACTACCTGGATTCTCTTCATTTGAGCTCTGGGTAGGTCACTCCACCAAGGAGAAGTGATTAAGGAGCAGGCAACAGAATTCATGTAGAGACTGTCTCTTTTCCCCTTACTAGGGCACCCACATAGGGACTGAATTATCTATCGGCTATATTAGAGCAGAGATATAGGTCCTCTGCATGTATGGTCTTTTGTTGATGTATCAGTTTCTGCAGGCCCCTCTGGGCACAGTTTTTTTTTTTCTTTATTGGTCTCCTTGTGTGGCTCCTGTCCCCTTCTGAACCTTTTATATCCTCCTTTATTCATAAGACTCCCATCTCTGTCCAAATTTGACTGAGAGTCTCTCCTTCTGCTTTGATACCATGCTGGTTGGAGTCCTTTAGGGGACATCTGTGGTAGGCTCCAGTCCTGTTTCCTTTCTTCTACTGGTTCTGGTGTCTATCTTGTTTTTCATTCTGAGTGAGAACTAAGCATCTTCCCTAGGGTCTTCCTTGAAGTTCATCTTTTTTAGGTCTATAGATTTTATTATGTTTATCCTATATAATATGGCTAATACCCACTTATAAGTGAGTATATACCATGCATGTCTCTCTGGTTCTGAGATACCTCACAGAGGATTGTCTTTTCCAGTTCCATCCATTTGCCCACAAATTTCATGATTTGTTTGTTTTTAATTGCTGAGTAATATTATATTGTATGAAAGTACCACAATATCTGTATCCATTACCTCATTCAGGGACATCTAAGTTATTTCCAGATTCTGGTTATTAAAAATAAAGCTGCTGTTAACATAGTTGAACAAATGTTCTTGTATAGTTGAGCATCTTTTTTGATATATTCCCAGGAGTGGTATAGCTGGTTCTTGAGGTAGCACTATTCCCAGGTTTCTCAGAAAGCACCAGATTGGTTTCCAAAGTGATTGTACAAGGTTACATTCCCACCACCAATAGAGGAGGGTTTCCCTTCTCCACATCCTCTCCAGCATGTGCTACCACTTGAGGTTTTAATCTCAGCCATTCTCATAGGTGTGAGATGAAATCTCAGAGTGGTTTGATTTGCATTTCCCTGATCATATCAGAAGATGGAAAGAACTCAAATGCTCATGGATTGGTAATATCAACATAGTAAAAATGGCCATTCTATCTAAAGCAATCTATAGATTCAATGCAATCCCCTTCAAAATACCAACACACTTCATTACAGACCTTGAAAGAATAATTCTGAACTTCATATGGAAAAATAAAACAAACAAGCAAACAAACAAAAAACACTGAATAACAAATATCACCCTGTACAATAAAAGAACTTCTGGAAACACAACCATCCCTCACGTTGTACTATGGAGCTTCTACTAATAAGAATAAACAAAGCATGGTACTGGCAAACAGACTGGTGTATCAATGAAATTGAATCAAATTCCCAGAAATAAACCCACACACTTATACACTTCTGAATTTTGACAAAGCAGTCAAGACCATACTAGGTAAAAATACAACATCTTCAACAAATGGGCTGATCTACCTGGATGTCTACATGAAGAAAAATGAAAATCGGTCCATACTTACTACCCTGCACAAAAGTAAAATCCAAATCAATGAAAGATCTCAACATAAAACCAGACACTCAAAATTTTAGAGAAAAAAATTAGGGTAGAGTCCGAACTCTTTGGCAGAGGAGACAACTTCTTGGACAGAACACCAAGCTCAGAGGCTCTAAGATTAATAATCAATGAGTGAGACCGTCTGGAACTAAAAATTTTGGTAAAGCAAAGGACATAGTCAACAGAACAAAATGACAGCCTACAGACTGGGAGAAGATCTTCAACTCTACATCTGACAGAGGGCTATTATCCAGAACAAATAAAGAACTCAAGAAGTTAAATGCCAACAAATCAAATAATAAAATTAAAATGTGGTACAGAGCTAAACAGAGATTTCTCAACACAGGAATATCAAATGATGGAGAAACACTTAAAGAAATATTCAGTGCCTGTTAGAAATTTCTTAATGAGAGGTCATTGCATAAAATAATAGTACGAGGTTTTTCCCTAGAGCATATGATCTTTTTCGCCACATGTTCTTGGCCTCATTAACAGTGGCAAGTATGGGTTCCATTTCCTGCAATGGGGCAATATAAAATTATTTATTGTTCCCAAAACATTCAAGTTGCTATTGTAATAGTAAGTACATCTTTCCAGACAGATTATAATTGTAATTTATAGGGTTTGTGGCTAGATGAGATTGGTGATTACTTTTCTCCTCTTGTTTAAGCATGGAACATTCTCGAAATATAGGAATTTTCTCATAATGGATGATATTCTATGCCACTATAATCTCAAATTCTCCATAATCTACCACTTAAGTTTACAGTGTCTTCAGTATACATTCTATCAGGTTCTGGAGGGTAACCAAGAATAATGGCAAAAACTTGTAAAGCTTATGAGTCTGAGGTAATACGTTTGTTACTGGAAATTTTATTAAATAACTTATTTTGTCTACTTGGAATTTTATCTTCCCCCATTATAGAGCAACTCCATCTAACATCTTATATATGCATATGTGTACTTTTAGGAATCTTCTACAATAGTAGGTTTCCATATGACTTTTAAAAGACTTATAGTGGAGAGATCCAAGATGGCAGCAACCAGCATGTACCATGTCTGAGGGACACAGGATCTGAAACTTAGGAAATGGTGAGTGGAGGGGCAGCCGAACCCAGAACATCAACATTAAGGATTCCTGGGTGAAAGAGAACAACCTGTGAGCTGACACCATTGGATCCAGGCCACTCACAGATGTCTCCAGGGACTGAGAGTGGCAAATATTCAATACACATGTACCTAAACATGAGCCTCCCTCCTCGACATGGGCTGGCCACAGTACCATTGCTCCAAATATTGCCTCCCTGCTCAGTAACTGAGAAAACAAAGACAGATGTTTCAGTCCATCAGCAGCAACAGGCAGCTGTACAGGCCTCTAAGGTCTGCAGGCAGCTATGCAGGTGTGCAAGGATCTCACAGTAGGCAGCTGTACCAGCCTCACAGGTCTGAAGCAATGGCATTGGCAGCAACAGGGTGACAGCTAGCACTAACAGGAGCCTACATGCTCCACAACGGAGACAGCAGAATGGGCTACCCAAGGAAGGGTCTCTGTGAACAACAGAAAAACAGTGGACACCACTGAGCTAAAATATCTCCTATAATCTCATTTGTCCCTGCAGGTAAAAATCTGAGAGTAGAAAACAAGGGAATCCCCTGTGTTTTCATATTGTGCCTGCTAGCTAGTGAGTATACCTTCAAGTGGGTGCATGCAGAACCCAAGATACAGGGTCCCTCTACACTACCGGCCAGACATCGGATCTCTCCCACCCCCACACACACTGTGGCCAACATAGGGATTCTTGGAAGAGCATTCTCAACATTGAAAGCCTTATTCTGTGAGTCTACCAGTGGAATCCAAGCAAACAATTTCTGGAGCCTAGATATATCTAAATACCAGAAGGACAGTACAACAGACCGGTAGGGCACTGAGGTATTCAGAGCACCTATGCATGTGCACTGCATCCTCAAAGAGCACCAGCACCCACACTCCCTCCTGCACATAAGACCCATATTCCAGGTGTCTACATGCCCTGTCCTTCAAGTCTCAACCATCTTCCAGATGCCTGTGTTTGCTTGCCAACACTTGTACACCTGTGATTGTGACCTTCCTCCCTTAGCAACAGCTGAAACTCCAACATCCACTCTCAAACGGTGCACCTCTCTCATATTCACGAAAAACACTCCTGACACCAGAGAAAGATGGGCCCAGTCTGAAGTACAGACTACAGGAACAAAAAACTAAGGTTACAAATAAGCAGATTGCTAGAGGTTGGGCTAAGAAGACATACAATAAAAATCAGGACATCATGACTTCACCAGCAACTTCAAATATCAATAGACATGCTAATTCATTGGAAACATAGGAAAATGATCTAAATTCTAGGCTTATCAGGAAAATAGAGGAACATAAAGAGGAAACGAATAAAAGCTCCCAAAGAAATACAGACAAATACAGCCAAACAAATAGAGGTGCCTGTAGAGAACATACCGAGAATAAACAAATGAAAAAATAGAGGTCATCATGGAAAGACAGGAATCCACATTGAAACAAATGAAGGAAATGGTGTAAACCATGGAAACAGAATTAGAATGAACAAAGAAAACCCTGGAGCTGGAAAACTTGAAGATCAGGAACTACAAAGGTAAGCACCACTGATAGAATACAAGAAATGGAAGAGAGAATCATAGGCCATGAAGATACACTTGAAGAAACTGATATATCTCTAAAAGAAAAGGTACAATCAGAAAAGTTCCAAAGGCAAAACATATAAGAAACCAAGGACATCATGAATAAATGAAATCCAAGAATAATAGAAATGAACAAAAAAGAAGAGTCCAGGATCCAAGCTACAAAACATATTTTCAAGAAAATCATAGAAGAAAATTTTCCCAACATGAAGAAAGATATGTCCACTAACATACAAGAGGCATAGAGAACACCAAATAGTCTAGACCGGAAAAGAAACTCCTCATGTCACATAACAGTCAAAACAATAAGAACAAAAAAATGTTAAAAGCAGCAAAGGAAAAAGGAAAAATAACTTATAATGTTAGACCTATCAGAAGCCCACCAGATTTCTCAACAGAAACTATGAAAGCCAGAAAGGCCTGGGAAGATGTCATGCATACACTATGGGACCAGGGATACCAGCACAGATTACTATATCCAGCAAAGCTTTCAATCAACATAGATGGAGAAAACAAAATATTATATAACAAATCTAAATTTATGCAATATCTACACAGCAAACCAGCCCTACATAAAACACTAGAAGGAAAACTCCAATCCAACAAAAACAACTACACCCAAGAAAACATAGGATACAGATAACTTCACAACAAAAAATAAAACAATCAGTGAATCACAGTAACAACCACAACCTCCATAATAAAAGGAACTTACATTCATTGGTCACTATTATCTATTAATATCAATGGAGTCAACTCTCTAATAAAAAGACACAGACTAACATAATGGCTGTGGAAGCAGGATCCAACATTATTCTTCACCCAGGAAACACACCTCTGCAACAAAGATAAACAAAACCTTAGAGTAAAGGTCTGGAAAAATGATTTTTAAGCAAATGAACCCAGAAAACAAGCTGGGGTAGTTATTCTAATATCTAATAAAATAGACCTTCAACCAAAATTAATTGAAAAAGAGGAGGAGGGGCACTTCATTCTCATTAAAGGAAAAAAATCCATCACAATTCTGAACATCTATGCCCCAAATACAATAGCAACTACATTTGTAAATGAAACATTATTAACGCTTAAATCACACATTGATCCCAACAACTTAGTAGTGAGAGAATTCAACACTCCACTCTCACTAAGGAATAGAGCATCAAGAAAGAAGGGAAATCGGGAAATGTTGACACTTACAGAAGTCCTAATACAAATGGAGCTAATAGGTGTCTACAGAACTATTTACCCAAATGCGGAAGAGTACACAATCTTTTCAGTACCTCATAGAACTGACTCAAAAATTGACCATATAGTGGGATACAAACTAAGTTTCAACAGATCCAAGAAGTTTGAAATAATCTCTTGTATCCAATCAGACCACTATGGCCTAAAACTAGACCTCAACAACAGAAATGACAAAAAGCTTACATACACATGGAAACTAAACAACTCTCTCAATAACAGTTTGGTCAGGGAAGAAATTAAAAAAGAAATTAGAGACTTCCTAATATTCAGTGAAAATCAAGGCACTATTTACCCAAACTTACGGGACACAATGAAAGCAGTACTAAGAGAAAAGTTCATAGCATTAAGTGCCTCCAGAGAGAAGGCAGAGATATCTCATACAAGCAACATAACAGCAAAACTAAAAGTTCTAGGGAAAAAGACAAGCAGAAACACCGAAGAGAAGTAGACAATTCGAAACAATCAGAGGCAGAGCTAAAGTCAAAGGATTAGAAACAAAGAAAACAATTCAAAGAATCAATGAAACCAAGAGCTGATTCTTTGAGAAAAATCAGCATGAGACAAACCCTTAAACTATCCAAATCAGCAAAAGCAGAAACGAAAAGGGGGACATAACAACAAGTACTAAGTAAATCCAAACAAACATTAGATATTACTACAAAAGCCTATATGCCATAAAATTTGAAAATTGAAATGGAATGGACAAATTTATTGAAAGATTCCATTTACCAATTTTAAATCAAGAACAGGTAAATAGACTGAACAGTGTTACAGCCCCAAGGAAAGAGAAACAGTCATCAAAGGTCTATCTTCTAAAAAAGGCTCAGGGCTAGACGGTTTCAGTGCAGAATTCTAGCAATCCTTTAAAGAAGAGCTAACTCCAATTCTCTCCAAACTATTTCACAAAATAAAAACAGAAGGAACATTACCAAATTCATTCTTTGAAATCACAGTCACCTTGATAAATAAACCACACAAAGACCCAACCAAAAGAGAGACATTCAGACCTTTCTCTCTTATAAACATTAATGCAAAAATATTAATAAAATACTTGAAAAAAAGTAAAGAAAATACTTGCAAACTGAATTCAGGAACACAACAAAAATATCATTGACAATGACCAAGCAGGCTTCATCCCAGGCATGCAGGGATGGTTCAATATGCAGAAATCCATCAATGTAATTCATCATATAAACAAAGTGAATGGAAAAAAAAAAACATGATCATCTCCTTAGATGACAAAAAAACATTTGGTGAAATCCAACACCCATTCATGTTTAAAGTCTTGGAGAAATCAAGGATACAAGGCACATACCTAAACATAGTAAAGACAATATACAGGAAGCCTATAATTAACATCAAACTAAATGTAGGAAAACTTAATTCAATCCCACTGAACTCAAGGATAAGGCAAGAGTGCCACACTATGCATACCTCTTCAACATAATATTGAAGTCCTAGCTAGGGAATAAGAGAGAAAAATGAGATCAAGGGGGTACAAATAGGAAGTGAAGAAGTCAAAGTATCACTATTTGCAGATGATATGTTAGCATACATGAGTGACCCCAAAAATTCAATCAGAGAACTCGTTCAGCTGATAAACACCTTCAACAAAGTGGCTGGATAAAAAAAATTAGCTCAAAAAAATCAGAGTTGTGTATGATCAATGCTCGTTTAGATGAACAAATAGGATGGACATTGAAAAGAGGATAAAATAAGCAACAGGACAGTAGCATATCAAAGAGGACCTCTGAAAGAATCAGTATAGCAATGTATCAAAGCAGATATTAAAACTCACAATCAAGCCCTTGGCAGAGGGCAGGAAGTAATAATAAAAATAGGGAAAGTTAGTAAGACTTGGGGAGAACAAGAGCTCCACAAAGACCAAACTGAGCAGGGCACAGGGGTCTTATATGACACAGTTTCTCCAACCAAAGACCATATATGGATATGGCCTAGAACCCCTGCTCAGATGTGGCCCATGATACCTCAGTGTCGAACTGAAGACCCTAGTAAGGGAAACAGGGACTGTTACAGTCTTGAACTTGATGGCTGACTCTTTGACCCTCCCCCATACATGCCAGGGAGTATCAGTCTGGGTAGATCCCAGGGAAGGACATTGCAGCCAGCCCTGAGGAGACAAGATGAGCTGGGGTTGGATGGGAGGGGAGGAGGTCCTCTCCTGTTGGTGGACTTGGAGGGGGCGGGGAGGAGATGAGGGAGGGTTGGGGAGAGTGGGAGGGAATGAGGGAGGGGGCTATGCATGGGATGCAAAAAAACCTAACCTGTGATTGATATAAAAAATAAATAATTTTTTCAAAAAGTGTTGCCAAGGAAGATGTAGCTGTTGATGGTGGAAGACTGAGAAGTATCTAAGCAGGTACAAAACAAAGCTACAATAAAATGCTGTTACCTAAAAAAAAAAAAAATTCAGAGTTGTCCTGTATACGAAAGGCAACCACACCCTTAACTATAGCAACTAATAAAATGGAGTACTTTGATGTGATTTGAGCCAAGCATGTGAAATAAGTGACAAAAGCTTTAAGTCTCCAACGAAATATATTGGAAAAGATATCAGAACATGGAAATATCTCCTATTTTCATGGATCGGTAGGATTAAGATAGTGAAAATGGCCATTTTCCCCCCAAAGCAATGTACAGATTCAATGCAATTCCCATCAAAATACCAACACAATTCTTTACAGATCTTGAAAGAACAATTATCATTTTCATATGGAAAAACAAAACAAAACAAAAAACGCACAATTGCCAAAACAATCCTGTACAACAACATTTTGTCTGGAAATACCTCCATCCCTGATATCAAGCTATACTACAGAGCAATATTAATAAAAGCTGCATGGTAGTTGCATAGAAACAGAATGATGGATCAATGTAATTCAATAGAAGACACAGAAATAACCAGAAACACTTACGAATACTTGCTTTTAGACAAAGAAGCCAAAACCATACAATGGAAAAAAAGACAACATGTTCAACAAATGGTGCTGGTCTAACTGGATATCAACATGTAGAAAATTCAATTAGAACCATATTTATCACTCTACACAAAACTAAAGTCCAAGTGTATCAAAGACCTCAACATCAAACCAGACACACTAAATCTGTTGGAAGAAAAAGTGGGGAAGAGCCTAGAACTCTTTGTGACAGGGGAAAACTTGCTGAAGTGAAAATCATCATCACAGGCACTAAACTCAATGATCAATAAATGGGACCTCATGAAAATGAAAAGTTTCTATAAATCAGAGGATGGTGTTGTCAGAAAAAAATGACAGACTACAGACTGGGAAAGGATCATTACCAACCCTATGTCTGACAGAGGGGTAATATCCAGAGTATATAAAGAACCCAAGAAATTCAAAAGCATCAAATCAAGTAATCCAATCAACAAGAATCAAACAGAATTCTCAATAGAGGAATATTGAATGACATAGACACAGCTAAAGAAATGCTCAAAGTCTTTAGTCATCAGTGAAATTCAAATCAAGATGACTCTGATAATTCACTTTACACCCATCAGATTGGCTAAGATCAAAACTCAAGTGACAACACATGTGGGTGATGATGTGGAGAAAGATGAACCCTCCTCCCTTGCTGGTGGGAATTTAAACTTGTACAACCACTTTGGAAATCAATCTGGACTTTCTCAGACAATGAATAATAGTGCTACCTGAAGATCCAGCTCTATCATTCCTAGGCATATATCCAAAAGATGTTCAAGTACACAACAAGGACATTTGCTCAACTATGTTCGTAGCTGCTTTATTTGTAATAGCCAGAACCTGGAAACAATCCAGATGTCCCTCAATTGAGCAATGATATAGAAATTGTGGTACAATTGCACAACAGAATTCTACTCAGCAATTAAAAACAAGAAAATCATAAATATTGCATACAAATGGTGTGAACTAGAAAAGATGAAAGATGCACATGGTATATACTCACTTATAAGTGGGTATTAGACTTATATTATAGGATAAACATACTAAAATATGTAACCTAAATAAGCTAAGCAAGAAGCAGGACCTTGGGTAAGATGATCAATTCTCACTCAGAAAGGTAAATGGGATGGACACCGGTAGAGGGAGAAGACATGGAACAGGACAGGATCCTACCACAGAGAGCCTCTGAACGTCTCTACCTAGCAGGGTATCAAAGCAGATTCTGAGGGAATCTTATGAAAGAAGTGGGAGATAGAAAGACCTGGAGGGGAAAGAAGCTCCATAAGGAGAGCAAGAAAACCAAAAAATCTTTTCCCAGGCTTCTTTTCTGAAACTCATTCTCCAAACAAGGATGATACATGGAGTTAAACTAGGACCCCTTGACTAATATAATACATGCCATCTCAGTATCCAAGTGGGTTCCTTAATAAGAGAAACAGGATCTGTGTCTGACATGAACTCAGTGGCTGGCCTTTGATCACCTCTGCCTGAGGTGTTACTAGCCTTAACAGGCCACAGAGGAACACAGATTATAGTGTCCTGATGAGACCTGATGAACTAATTATCACTCCTCATATCCTTCTTTGACCTTACATCCTCCATCCTTTTAAACCATTCCTATTGCATCCTTCCTCCTTATACTTTATAAAAAATATTCTATCTACCCTTCCTTGACAAATATCTTCCCCTCTATGCTCCCTTCCTTGCTTCCTAACCGACGGTTGTAAATGAAATGCACATATCTAACATTTAAAACCTAAAATACTTAAGTGAGAGAAGACGTGTTAGATTTCTGTTTCTGTGTCTCAGTTACCCAACTCAGAATAATTGTTTGCAGTTTCCTCCATTTTCTTGGGAATTTCATATTCTTGTTGGTTGAATAATATTCCATTGTGTAAATAATATTTTTTCTTGATCCATATATCTGTTGATTGACACCCATGACATTTCCAGTTCCTGAGTACTGTGAATAAAGCAGCATAGACATGCATAAATACAAATTTTTGTAAGATGATATGGAGTCTTGTGTATATGAACTAGAATATTTTAGGTAGATGGTATAGTACATATTATTTCTAGCTTTTTCATGGAAACTCACACTAGTTTTCATATAGATTAGACCGGTTTTCACTCACATCATCGGTGTTCACTTTTCCTGAATTTTTTTCCAGTGTGATGCCATTTATTTTATTATTCTTGGGCAATCTCACTGGGATAAAATGAAATCTCTACGTAATTTTAATTTATTTATCTACCATCTGTGTTTTATTTTCATCAGGAACTCTGTTTAATTTGATGTTCCATTTTTAAGTTTGTTACTTTGTTTTCTCATAGTTTTACATTATAGATATTAACTCTCAGTAAACTATATAGCTGATAAGGATTTCTTCCTATCTGATAGACAATCTCATCACTTGATCATGTGCTTTCTTTGTACAGTAAGTTATTAGTTTCATGTGGTTCCATTTGTCAGTTTTTAGTTTTGTTAACTGCGCAATCAGTGTCCTGTTCAGAAAAGCTCTTTACTGTGCCAATGAGCTCAAAACTACTCTCTATTCACCCTTCTATCATATTCAGAGCATCATTTCTTATGTTGAGATCCTTGACAGTTTGTAGTTCTATTTGCAGTCATCTAACTGGACCAACACCATTTTTTGAAGATAATATTTTTATTCAGTGTTAATGTTTGGCATCTTTGTAACAACAACAACAAAAGGTGTTTGTAGATATGTGGACTTATGACTATTTCACCAATTCTAATCAACTGATCAATCTCTGTTCTCATGACAATACTGTTTTGTTTTTATTATATCCCTTGAGTTTTCCTTTTAAACTGTAATAAAATTTTCTATGAGCTTAACAACAATGAATAAATGTATGTGTTTTAGCGACATACTTCATATATAGTTAAAACAACAGTCACTGTTTCTCCAACAGAGGATCATGTATGGATATAACCTAGAACCCCTGCTTGGATGTAGTCTATGGTAGCACAGTATCCAAGTGGGTTCCCTAGTAAGGGGAACAGGGACTATTTCTGAAATAAACTCAATGGCTGGCTCTTTGACCTCTTCCCCATACCCTGAGGAAGGAGCAGCCTTGCTAGGCCACAGAGGAGGACTTGGAAGCCAGTCCTGAAGATACCTGATAAGCTAGGGTCAGATGGAAGGGGAGGAGGACCTCCCCTATCAGTGGACTTATAAAGGGTCAGGGAGGAGATGCGGGAGCAAGGGTGGGATTGGGAGGGAAAGAGAGAGGGAGCTACGGCTGGGATACAAAGTAAATAACCTGTGATTAATATAAAAAATAAAAAATATTAATAAGAAAAAAAGGAAAAAAATACAGTCACAAAGAAAGACTTGTGCCAAGGGAAATAAATTTGTTAACCTAACTATCCCTTTACACTCATCATTACAAATTGCAAGGGGTAATTGCATCTTATATGGAATAGATCACGTGTTGTGTAATTATACAAATATGTCAAGTTCTCCTCAAATTGTGCATTCTATGATAAAAAAATTAATGACAGGATACATTTGTGGATACATTAAATCTAATGCAACTTAGAGCTTAGATAAAAGTCCACTGATCCTCTGTACTCCATAAACCCCTACTTTAATTTCAAGGCTACAATTACTTCCACAGTTTTCTGCAATCCATGCCATACATGTCTAACAGACTTCTCCAAATATTAATGTTTTCTTTTTTCCCAGGTATAGTTATTGTAGTAAAGGGCAGTATATCATTTTGGGACTGTAATAGCAAAAGGTCAATAGTAAAACATTCTGAAATTGTAGTGAGGTCCATCTTCAAAGGGGCTGACCCTTAATATGAGTCTTGGAGGTGGGTCTGAATGAAAAGATGGGTGGGTATTGAGGAGCATCAGTATAGTCTTGAAATTTTTATTTAGGGCCACTCACTGTTTATTCCACAAACAATGCAGAATTAATTGTTCTATAATTGTTCTTATTATGCAGACAAAGAAGTTGGTAGGCTTTTTATCAATTTCATTTTATGGATCATGAATAATTAGCCAGTGCCGATGGTACACAAATGTTGTGTTATGAACATTGCTATAACATTATTCCCACTTCTGTAGGATACAATTCAATCCGTTTTATTTAAATCATCAATATTAGACAGACATATCTCTCACTGACAGGTCTGTAAAACAGAGAAGTACAATGGCAGAGCTGATCAATTATATTGGCTCTCCTCTCGCAAATCTATTTCTTAGAGTACTGGTAAGCACCACTCCTTTAGGAAACTCTTATTTTGGAAGATTAGGTTTTAAATGGCAAAATCACTCTAGCATTCCACTTTTCCTAAACCTTTTAATACATTCAGCAACACTACACCAACAGATAACATGTATCCCCAGCTCAGTCATTATAAGCCATCTTCTGTTCCAAAAATGAGGCAACAAATTAAATACACTAAGTACTTGAAACCCTTTTTAACTGTTGAAGCTATTATGTCAAATCCAGAATCTTTGTTCATTGGACCATATTAATAAACTCAGCCTGATCTAATTTCATGTTTATTCTAACTTTATCCCACATTTTTTATATTCATTACCACACACACTCTTCAGATTTATGATTTAATACACAATAAAACTCATAAAATTATCTAGGGGTATAGTGTACCTATTAATGGACAATTTCTTCTTCACCTCTAGAGGCTTGCTTAGCCTGAAATCTGATCAGAGGTCTAAAGGAAATGCCAAGTGAGCCATGAGAGGCATCACGATTGTTGTGCTAGATATCTCTTTCAAGGAAAGTCCCATAGGCAATACAGGATTAGTTTCTTCAAGCAACTTTGGAGTGGGTAGTACTACAAAAGGTTTATGAAGATATGGGTCTATTGTAAAATTGCGAAGCCTACTTCCTCAGATAAAATAAACTCACCAAAATCTGAGAGTTCAATTTTTAAATCTCACCTTCCATCTCACCTCTATTGTTATCATATAGGATTTCATGCTTTTCCAATCAATTGTTTGATTTTACCAGAAGCTCTGCTAGCATAGAGAAGCAGGAAAAGCACCCAGCTGACTTCTTCCTCAGCTAACATCCCAGAAGAAGGCCCCTTCCACATGCTATCTCAAAAAAAAAAAAAAAAAAAAAAAAACCTCAAATTCAATGTCACTCCCTTCTACTTCCTCTGCATCTAATTCTATCTGTCCCTATTTGACCTCCTATATTCCTCTTACTCTCACTTGTTTTTTCCAGTGTTCATTTCCTGTCAACAGGTTGCTTGCTATGACTCTTTACTTATGCTCGGTTTTATTTAATCCTGTTTACAGTAAGGAGAAAGCTCTTGATTAAAGGTGTGTGCTAGGACTGAGCCACACCACAACCTGAAATATTTTTTTTCAGCAATCAACAAAATATCAGGGTTCAGGATGATCAAATATTCTATAACATTTACCACATTTTGTCTAAATAATAAAAGAAAGATTTTTAGCTCTAACACAGTAAAATGATTTACAATAATGTAGCTATTCCTGTCAAGCTTCCCACAATGTATAGCTTGGTTATACTTGGCAGTTTTAGGCTTGAGTATTTTTGAGTTCAAAGTTCTGTAAAATGTTCCTGTCAGTCTCCCATGAATTCAGCAGTTTGAATGTTCTGAACAATTTGTAGTCTAAAGCTGATCTTTGAGTGTGTTTGTCACCTTAGTGGCAATCTTGGCTAGGTAGAACACAGAAGTCAATCCAAAGGTGTTCCCTGTCTGCCCATAACCTGGTGACAGAAAATGCATAGGATAATTTTATCGAATGGTTAACATTTCCACAATCCAGGTGAATTAGTCATTGTAGAGTCTCATCATCTTCTGGGAGCCCACAAATGTTACTGTTAGCAACTGTAAGGAACTGTTAGGAACAGTCATGTTTTCTTGTAGAAAACTTAAACATTTTTAACGGCATATTCAACAGACCTCTAATAGGTATGAGTATCATAATCTATTAAATACACCCAAGATACATAAGCTTTGTTCCCAGTTACCTGCTTCAGACTCAAACCTGAAAACACATATAGGAAGTTAGATGAAGCTTATTTCTAGAATTAGTACTCTATATGAATATTAGTATTATTAAAGAAAGTTTATACATACATAACAATCTTTTAAAATTTGAGATAATATTAATGACAGGATTGTGCAAAAGAGTTACACAGCAGGTTCACAAATCATGCCATGTTACTGGTTCCATGTGGGAGGTTTATTAGGGGAAGGGGAAGGAGTCACAGAGACTGTCTCTGGACAGGGCAGGAGAAAGAGAGAGAGGAGGGGCTTTGAGTTTTCTTATAAGGTGACCCTGAGCATGCACAGGTCATTTCAGGTGGTCTACAGGTGGTCTGCAGGTGACCTAACAGATGCTGGATAACCAGTTAGTTAGGTCCCTTAGGGTTGGCCATAGAGATGCCTGCTTAAAGGATCCCAACATTCCTTCCTTTTTGTTTTGTTAAAAAGTGAGGAGCTAGGAAGGGGTGTTTGAAGGGGAGGGCATAGGGGTGACCTTTGCTCTTCAAACTACTTCCTGCTGATTAGGGACATTGTCATTCTCAGGGTATAGCTGGTCACCACATCAGAGTCGATTGGAGGTCATTGTCATCCAGTTCTGTGGGCAGAGGTTGATAATCCTGTAAGAGTAACTGATTAATGGTTTGGTTAGAGAATTTTTGTATTTGCTGTTAGAGGAATATAGAGAGGAAGTTAATTGAGCAGGGTGCAGAAAGCAAAAGCATAAAGACAGCAGAAGAGGTGTGAGAAAGGGCAGAATCTATTTCCATATAAGGTCCTCAAGGGCTCAGAAGTTAGAGGCCTCAAGCTGTTCCCTTCGTTTTTGTAAATCTGTCTAGAGTTGTTGGATTTTGTCTTTTACTATACCCAACTGATTGACCTAAAAACAGCATTCCTCCTGGAGGAAGATGCAAAGGCCACCTTCTTTAGCTGTGAGGAGATCCAATCCACATCAGTTTTGAATTACTACTGCTCCCCGCCAGTCAGTCTGTCCTTGGAGGGTTAATATTATCTAAGCCACCTGCTGAAGGTCCTGGATGAACTGGGAAGAAAGCTCGTAATACAAAGTTAGTGAAGTGGTTAGTCCTGCTGTCCTCGTCCCGACAGCTGCCGTGATTCCTGCAACAATCGAGAGAGGCAAGATTTGAATTGCCCTCTTATCCTGCTGGACAGCTATTAAGTCCACAACCGGGATTAGTAGGGTTTCCTTTTCATTTACCACCCCCAGCTAGGGGAAGAGGAGTACCAGTGTGCAAACTCCTGACCAACCAGCAGGAAATGATGGTAGACCTGAGTACCACAAACAATAAAGGTTTCATTAGCAGTTGGGCATTGGGGTTGAGATGAGGTATCAAGGATTATAGTTTTATTACATTCTAAGGAACTTAGCATTCCTACAGAGTGTATCCCGGATGCCTTGAAACAGCTTGCCATGCCAAAGAGGGTGATATGAAAAAGGTAGGGGTTGTGATAACATCAGAGTCAGGGCAGTTAGTAGAGGGTGAAGTAAGGTTATCTGACAGAGTCACCATAGAAGCTGTCAGAGATAGTTCTGAGTTGGTCCCAGGTGGGACACACAGCTAGCAAGCTTTAAAATGGTCCCTTTGGGTCACATTAAGGAGCCTGTAGGCTGAGGTCAGAGTCTGAAGTAGGAGATTAAATGACAGGTTTGTATTATTTAGGAGAGGGGATATTAGAGAGGCAATGGCTTTAGAGGAGTGTTTAATTACCTTCTCTACTTCTACCATCCCCAGGGATTGCGTAATTGGGACATATTTTCTCTAGATATGAATAGTACTTATCGGTAAATCAGGTGTGTAGTGGCAGTAGAGTTTTCCAACAATGCCAGCTTCCCATCTGGGATCCCAAGGGTCGTGGAAGTTTAAGTAGAGAGTCTTTTTGTACAAGTGAAGGAGCTTCTTCTTTGTGTGGATTTGGCAGGACCAATATGAGCAGCCGCCATATCTGTCTGGCCATTTTTTGTAATAATCCTTTGTTTGATCAAAGAGGAAGCAAACAAAAATTCTATCAAATAAAAGAGGAAGGATAGATACAGGGGTGTTGGCTATTTCAATCAGCTGCTGGCAGCCTCCCATAGAGCAATTCACTGACCCTATTTGGGGAGACTGTTTATTATCAATGATGGTTTCTTGAACCTCAAATTTCCATATGTAGGGATTACCTTGATCAGAAATAGGCAAGAGGGATAGGAGGAAAAGTACATATACAATCCAGTAGGGTCAAGCACAGCTCCTGTAGTGAGGGCTCACTTCTCTGGAACCAGAGAAAAGGTATTGGATCCTGGCATGTTCTTGAGCTTGATGGAGCAGGGTCCTGTTGGAGTTGATATGTAGGAGGTGGCATTATCTTGAGGAGAGGGGTGAAAGGCTTGAGGTGAGATAGATGAATCCAGTGAGGGAATCTCTCAAGCTTAGAAGCTGTGGTGTCACAAAATCACCATGAAAGGACCCTGCCATTTAGGAGAAAGAGATCGGGGACTTTGGTTTAGAGGGGAGAAAAGGACCTGGTCCCCAATGTTAGTAGAAGATGGACAGAGGTTAGTGTATGGCTGTGGTCAACAGTGGTCAGTAAAGACCCATAGAAGAGAATTGAGATGACAGAGTAATGGAGTAAGTAGTGGTCAGGGAGAGGTGAGGATTTAGCTGAAAGACCAGGAGTTAGGACCGGTCTCCCATACATGAGCTCAAAGGGAGAGACAGAGGTTTGTGGGGAGATCTCATAGCCTGAAAAGGGCCAGGGGGAGTAATTTTACCCAATAGAGGTAAAGCTCTTGTGATAGTTTAACAAGAGTATTTTTTAACATTTTATTTTATATTAATCACAGAATATGTACTTTGTATCCCAGCTGTAGCCCCCTCCTGCATTCCTTCCCTACCCCCCCCCATCTGTCCCTCATCTCCTCCCTACCCCTTTCCAAGTCCACTGATAGGGGAGGACCTCCTTTTCTTCCATCTAACTCTTGCTTATCAGGTCTCTTCAGGACTGGCTGCAATGTCCTCTTCTGTGGCCTAGCAAGGCTGCTCCTCCCTCAGGGGGGTGGGGGCAGGGCAGTGTCGAAGAGCCAGCCATTGAGTTCAAGTCTGAAATAGTCCCTGTTCCTCTTACTAGGGTACCCACATGGATATTGAGCTACCATTTCCTACATTCAAGCAGGGGTTCTAGGTTATATCCATACATGGTACTTGGTTGGAGAGTCTCATAAAAGACCCCTGTGCCTTGATATATTTAGTCCTTGTGGAGCTCCTGTCCTCTCCAGGCCATACTAACTCCCCCTTCTTTCATATGATTCCTTGCACTCTGCCAAAGGTTTGGTTATGTGTCTTAATATTTGGTTTGATACACTGCTAGGTAGAGTCTTTCTGAGGCCCTCTGTGGTAGGCTCTTGTCCTGCTACTTGTTTTCTCCTACATCCAATGTCCATGCCACTTGCCTTTCTAAGGAGTGGTTAGTTGGTTCTATCTTTCCTGCATACTTGGGATGGTATGGGATATGAAAATACCAAGGAATGTTAAGGGCTTTAGATAAGGTCTGGGAAACCCGAGAAGTGAACTCAGGACCGTAGTCTGACTTTAGGGAGGTAGGAATTCCAAAACGTGGAATAATCTGGCAGAGAAAGAGATCAGAAATTGACTGAGCTCTTTTGTTATTAGTGGGGAAAGCCTCTGCCCATCCTGAGAATGTGTGTACCAAGTTCAGGAGGTACCGGACATGTTTGACTGCTTGCATGTGGGTAAAATCAAGTTGCCAGTCAGTCCCAGGAGAGAGCTTCTAGCCTGGTGGGTAGGGAAAGTGGAGCTATGATAGCCTCAATTAGGATCTGAGGTCTGGCAAATCTTACAAGACGCAGTATTTAGGAAACACAAGTCCTCAGGGGTAGGCTGCAGGTGAGTCCTGACACAGATGAGGGTCAGCTCTTAGGATGATAGAGCTGGCGTAGACAGGACAGATTCTGTTGAGTGTCAGGAGATGACAGGGGAGATGCCATGAGTTTTATTGTAAGGATGTTCTGTGGTGAGTGGGATGAGTCTAGGCCTTTAAGGACCACAACCTTAGCTGCTTAGTCAGCCCCATTATTTACTTTAGAAACTATGGAATTGTCTGACTGGTGGGACTGGTAGTGGACTATTCCAATGACTGTGGGAAGGTTGGAGACTTCTAGCATGGCCATAATTTGGCCTGAATTGGTTACAGATCCTCCCTTTGCTATAAGTAACCCATGCCCTGTCCAGATGGCAGCATGGGAGAGCAGAATATGAAAGGCATATTTAGAGTCTTTGTAGATGTTAAGGGATTGTTCCTGGGCCAATTGGAAGGTATGGGTAATAGCTATTTGTTCGGCCTGTTGATTAGTCATGTGAGCAGGGAGGGCCTGTGCCTCAAGTATCTCAGTATCTGACATGGTATAGTCAGTTTTTTTTTTTTTTTGAGCTTCCTCGTGTACAAAGGTGCTGCCATCTGTATACCAGGTATAGATGGCCTGAGGTAATGTGCCCTTCTGTATGTGTGAGGGGTGGGGTAATAATTCCTCTAAAGTTTCAATGCAAGAATTGAGATGGGGAGTAGTCAGAGTTAGGTCAAAGAAGAAGGTTTGAAATATTAAGAAGTGGGCATGGTTGGAAAGTGAGGTTAGAGATTTCTATTAGAGCCACCTGAGGGAGGGAAAGGACCCTGCAAGGAGGTAAAGTTTGTCAGCCTTTATATGTTAAAAGGTGAGACAGATTGTGAGAAGGGAAAACAGTAACAGGTGACCCAAAATTAGGTTTTTTTGACTCTCGAAAAAGAGCTCCGCAGCCAACAAGGCACAAATGCCATGTCCTCCTATGTGGCCTAGCAAGGCTGCTGCACCTCCCTCTGTGTGGGGGGAGTTTCAAAGAGCCAGCCACTGAGTTCATGTCATAGACAGTCCATGTTCCCCTTACTAGGGACCCACTTGGAGACTGCGCTGCCATGGGCTACTTCTGAGCAGTGGTTCAAGGTTATCTCCATGCATGGACCTTCGTTGGAGTGTCATTCTCAGAAAAGAATCCTGTACCCAGATTTATTTTCGGTTGCTCTCCTTGTAGAGCTTCTATCCCCTCCAGGTATTTCTATATTCCCCTTCATTCATAAGATTCCCTGCACTCTGCCCAAAGTTTTGATATGAGTCTCTGCATCTGCTTTGATTCATGTCTGGGTAGAGTCTTTCAAAGGCCCTCTGTGGTACGTTTCTATCCTGTTCCCTGTTTTCTCCCTCTTCCTATGACCAACCTGTTTGCCTTACTGAGTGAAAATTTATCATGTTACCCTGGGGCTTCCTTCTTGCTTTACTTCTTTAGGTGTACAGATTTTAGTGTGTTTATACTATAAGTGAGTATATAACATGTGTGTCTTTCTGATTTTTGGATACTTCAGTGAGGATGATCATTTTTAGCTCCCAACATTTGCATGAAAATTTCATGAAATCCATGTTTTTAATTGCTGAGTAGAATTCCATGTGTAATTGTACCACAATTTCTGTATCTATTCCTCAGCTGAGAAACATCTGGGTTGTTTCCAGATTCTGGCTATTTTTTAAGTAATTAATTTATTTTTATATTAATCACAGGTTATATATTTTGTATCCCAGCCGTAGCCACCTCCCTCATTCCCTCCCACTCTCCCCATCCCTTCCTCATCTTCTCCCTGACCCCCTCCAAGTCCACTGATAGGGGAGGACCTCACCCCCTTCCATCTGACCCTAGCTTATAGTGTCTCTTCAGAGCTGGCTGCAATGTCCTCTTCTGGGATCTAGTTACGCTGCTCCTCCGTCGCAGGGGGAGGGGAGGGCAGCCATTGAGTTCATGACCGAAATAGTCCCTGTTCCCCTGGCTATTACCAATAAAGCTGTTAATAACATTGCTGAGCAAATGTCTTTGTTGTATTCATATTTTCGTTATATGCCTAGGGGTGGAATATCTGGATTTTTTTATTAATTTTTTTATATCAATCACAGGTTAGGTACTTTGCATCCCAGGTGTAGCCTCCTCCCTCATTACCTCCCACCTTCCCACTCCCTCCCTTATCTCCCTCCTCCCCGCCCCCTCCAAGTCCACCAACAGGGGAGGACCTCCTCCCCTTCCATCCAAACCCAGCTCATCCTGTCTCCTCAGGGCTGGCTGCAATGCCCTCCCCTGGGATCTAGCCAGTCTGTCACTCCCCGGCTTGTATGGGGGAGGGTCAAAGAGTCAGCCATCAAGATCATGACTGAAACAGTCCCTGT
>CM053742.1:100973076-100996597 GCA_028658305.1 Pachyuromys duprasi
TCCTGTCCTGTTGCTTGTATTATCCTCCATTCAATGTCCACCCCATTTGTTCATCTAAAGTAGCATTGATCATACCAACCTGGGGTCCTCCTTGTATATTTTCCCTAGGTGTATAGATTTCAGCATGACCTTCCTATCCTATAAGACTATATAAGTGAGTATATACCATATGTTTCTTTCTGCTTTTGGGATTCCTCACTTAGGATGATTGTTTCTAGGCCTCACCATTTGGCTGTGAGTTTCATGATTTCCTCCTTTTTAATTGCTGAGTAGTATTCCATTGTGTAAAAGTACCATAATTTCTGTATCCATCCCTCAACTGAGGGACATCTGGGTTGTTTCCAGGTTCTGGCTATTACAAAGAAAGCAGCTACGAACATAGTTGATCAAATGTCCTTGTTGTGTACTTGAGCATCCTTTGGATATATGCCTAAGAGTGGTATAGCTGGGTCTTGAGGAATCACTATTCCTAATTGTCAAAGATAGCGTTAAATTGATTTCCAGAGTGGTTGTACAAGTTTTCGTCAATGCTCATAAGAGAGATGGGTCGGAAGTTTGTGGTTGGGTCTTTGTGTGGTTTATGTATTAAGGTGACTGTGGCTTCATAGAACGAGTTTGATAATGGTCTTTCTCTTTCTATTTTGTGGAGCAAATGAAGAGTGTTGGAGTTGGCTCATTTTTGAAGGTCTGGAACAATTCTGTGCTGAAACCACTTGGCCCTGTGCTTTTTTGTGTAAGGGAGACTTTTGATGCCTGCTTCTCTTTCCCTGGGAAAAATAGGTCTATTTAATCTATTTACCTGATTATTGGTTCAATTTTGGTAAATAGAATATATCAAGAAAATTGTTCATTTCATTTAGATTTTGAAATTTTGTGGCAAATGGCTTTTGTAGGAAGACCTAATGATTGTTTGGATTTCCTTAGTGTTTGTCATTATGCCTCCCTTTTCATTTATGATTTTGCTAATTTGGATATTTCTCTCTGCCTTTTAGTTTGTTTAGCTAAGGCTTTGTATATCTTGGTGATTTTCTCAAAGAACCAACTCTTGGTCTCATTGACACTTTGAATTGTTTTATTTGTTTCTAATTAACTGATTTCAGCTGTGAGTTTATGTCCAATGGTCTTCTCCTCTTGGATGTGTCCTCTTCTTTTTTGCCTTCCCCAGGGCTTTCAGTTGTGCCAATAATTTGCTTGAATGAGATGTCTCTAACTTCTTTCCTGAGGCATTTAGTGTTATGAAATTTCCTCTTAGTACTGCTTTCATTGTGTCCCATATGTTTGAGTAAGTTGTGCTTTCATTTTGACTGAATTTTAGAAGTCTCTAATTTCTCTTTTCATTTCTTCCAAGTACAAGCTATCATTGAGTAGAGAGTTGCTTATTTTCCATGTGTATGTAGGGTTTTTTATTTTTGTTGTTGCTGAGGTCTACTTTTAGGCCATGGTGGTCTGTTAGGATACAAGGGATTATTTAGAGCTTCTTGTATATATTAGTTACTTTTATTGTGGTGTTGGTTGTGTTATTGTGTTTCATTGCTTTTTATCTTTTAATTTTTTGTTGTGGCATTTTTTATATTCTGTGTTTTCTTGAGTGTAGTTGTTTCCGTTGGATTGGAGTTTTTCTTCTAGTGTCTTCTGTAGTGTTAGGCTGCTGTATACTTATTCTTTAAGTTTAGTTTGTCATGGAATATTTTCTTTTTTTTCTATGTATTTTGATTGAAATATTTGCTGGTTATAGTTGTCTGGTTTGGCATCTATATGTTCCCTTTCAGTCTGTTTGACATTTGCCCAGGCCCTTCTTCTTTTCATAGTTTCTGTTGAGAATCTGCTGTGACTCTGATAGGTCTACCTTTATATTTTACTTGAGCTTTTTCCCTTGTTGCTTTTATTATTATTATTATTTTGTTCTGTACAGTTAGTGTTTTGACTATTATGTGAAAGGAGAAGTTTACTCTTTTTTTTTTTTTTTGTCTAGTCTATTTGGTGTTCCGTAGGCCTCTTGTATGTCTATGGACTTTTCCATCTTTAAATTGGGAAATTTTTCTCCTGTGATTTTCACCCAGATGTCACTCATTTGAAGAATGGATACAGAAATTATGGTACTTTTACACAATGGAATACTACTTAGCAATTAAAAAGGAGGAAATCATGAAATTTGCAGGCAAATGGTGGGACTTGGAAATGATCATCCTAAGTGAGGTATCCCAAAAGCAGAAAGAAACATATGGTATATACTCAATTATATAGAACTATAGGATAGGAAGGTCATGCTGAAATCTATACACCTAGGGAAGATAAACAAGAAGAAGGACTCAGGTTGGTATGATCAGTGCTAGTTTAGATGAACAAATGGGATAGACATTGAATGGAGGAGAAAACAACAGGACAGGAGCGTACCAAAGAGTGCCTCTGAAAGAATTGATATAGCAATGTATCAAATCAGATAGTAAGAATCACAACCAAGCCCTCGGCAGAGGGCTAGGAATAATAATGAAAATAGGGGAAGTTGGTAAGACTTGTGGAGAACCAGAGCTCCGCAAAGACCAAACTGAGCAGGGCACAGGGGTCTTTTATGAGACAGTTTCTCCAACCAAGGACCATGTATGGATATGGTCTAGAACCCCCGCTCAGATGTGGCCCATGGTAGCTCGGTGTGTCCAACTGAAAACCCTACTAAGGGGAACAAGGACTGTTTCTTTCATGAATTCAATGGCTGGCTCTTTGACCCTCTCCCATACATGCCAGGGAATAACAGCTTGGCTAGATCCCAAGGGAGGACATTGCAGCCATCCCAGAGGAGACAAGATGAACTGGGGTTGGATGAAAGGGGAGGAGGACCTCCCCAGTTGGTGGACTTGGAGTGGGCGTGGAGGAGATGAGGGAGGGATGGGGATAGTGGGAGAGAATGAGGGAGGGAGTTACACCTGGGATGCATAGTACCTAACCTGTGATTAATATAAAAATAAATAAATTACATTTAAAAAAAGAAAGAAAAATATTTTCTGGACCTTGGAGCCTGGAATCTTCTTTTTGTCTATTCCTATCATTCTTAGACTTCATATTTTCATGAGGTCCTTGATTTCTTGGATGTTTTGTGTTTGAAACTTTTCTAATTGTACTTTTTCTTTGAGAGATTTATCAATTTTTGCAAGTGTATCTTCAGTGCCTGAGATTCTCTCTTCCATCTCTTCTATTCTATTGGTGATGTTTACCTTTGTGGTTCCTGTTCTATTCTCTAAGTTCTCCAGCTCCAGGGTATTTCTGTTTGTATTTTGTTTATTGATTCTAATTCTATTTTCATGTCTTTCACCATTTCTTTCATTTGTTTGAATGTGGGTGCTTATCTTTCCATGATGTCCTCTAGGTTTTGTTTATTTGTTTTGTTTTGTTTTTTTCTTTGTTTCTTCCCTACATGCCACTAATTATGCTTTTACCCATGTCTCTATTTTCATTTGCTTGTAAATCTTTGAAAGCTTTGTTCCTTTACTCTTTATGTGCTTTTAATATATGGATAATCCTTGAATTGAGATAATTTTCCAGTGTTTCTGATGAATTAACATGTCCATTGATTTTTGTGGTTAGTGGTTGAAGCCATGATGTCCTGATTTTTTTTTTGTATGGGTTCATATTCTGTACTCTAGGTATTGATTATGTGTAACCTTCGCTGTTTGTTCCTGGATTCAGACTGGATCCATCTTCCTCTGGTGTCTGGAGTAGTCTTCCAGAAGATGAGAGGGGTCTACCAATTTGAGAGTGGATGTTGGAGTTTCAGCTGTTGCTAAGTGAGGAAGGTTGCAGGCACAGGTGTAAAAGTGTTGTCAAGCAAGCACAGGCATCTGCATGAAAGTGTGCCTTGAAGGACAGGGCACGTAGACGCCTGGAATGTGGGGCTGACTTGCAGGAGGGAGTGTGGTTGCTAGTGCTGTTTGAGGGCACAATGCACATGCATAGGTGCCTTGAATACCTCAGTGCCCTACTGATCTGTTGTACTGTCCTTCTGGTATTTAGATATGTCTAGGCTCCAGGAATTGTTTGCTTGGACTCCACTGGTAGATGCACAGAATAAGGCCTTCATTGTTGAGAATGCTTTCCCAAACATCCCTATGTTGGCCACAGTGTGTGTTGGGGGGTGGGAAGATCCGATGTCAGCTGGTAGTGTAGTGGGACCCTGTATCTGGGGTTCTGCGTGCACCCACTTGAAGGTACACTCACTAGCTAGCAGGACTAATCTGAAAGCAGAGGGGTTCCACCTGTTCTCTACTCTCAGATTTGGGCCTGCAATGTCAAATGAGTGTGCAGAAGTTCCATCAGCTCAGTGGTGTCCACTGTTTGTCCTCGGGGCATGGAGACCCTTACTTTTGGTAGCCAGTTTTGTTGTCTTAGTCAGGGATCATGAAGGCTCCTGTTAGAGCTAGCTGTTACCTTCTCCACCACTGCCTCTGCAGACCTGTAACAGTGGTGTAGCTGCCTTCTGGGAAGCTCTGGGAGGCCTGTACATCAGCCAGATGGAAGTTCTCTATAGTAGCCCACTGCAACTGCTGCAGCGGAACTGGGAGGCCCTCCTCTTGTGTCGCATTTACTGATCAGAGAGGTCTGTGCTTGGAGAAGTGGATATTGTGGGCCACCTGCACCAACGAGAAAAGTCAGTGCTTGGGTCAGGGGGAAGTGCAGGTGGATTGAATATTTGCCATTCTCATTCTTCAGAGACAATGGGGGTGACCTGGATCCAAATGGTCTCAGCTCACAGGTTGTCCCTTCTCACCAGGAAGCCTCAATGTCAATGTTCTGGCTTCAGCTGCCCCTCCACTCACCAATTTCGGAGTTTTGGATCCTGCGTTCCTCAGGTAAGGTGCTTGCTGATCACTGCCATCTTGGATCTCTGTTTTAGCTTCTGCTTTGATACTTTGATTAGTGGAGACTTTCAGAAGCCATGTGTCGTAGCCTTCTGCCCTGTTCCCTGCCTTCTCCTGCTCCAATCTATCAGGTTTGTCCTTTTGAATGAGATTGAGCATCTTCTCTAGGGTACTCCTTGTTGCTTAGTGTCTTTAAGAGTATAGATTTTATTATGTTTAGCCTATATTTTATGGCTAATATCCACTTATGAGTGAGTATATACCTTGTGTCTTTTTCTGTTGCCTCACTCAAGATTTTCTTTTCTAGTTCCCCCCACTTGCCTTCAAATTTCATGATTTTGTTGTTTTTAATAGCTGAATAGTATTCAGTTGTGTGAATGTACCAAAGTATTGCATCCATTCCACCGTTGAGAGACATGTACATTAATTCCAACTTCTGTTTATTACGAATAATGCTGCTACAGACACGGTGGAGCAAACGTCCTTGTTGTGTAGTTGAGTATATTTTGGATATATATGCCTACAAGAGGTATAGATGGATCATGAGGTAGCACTATTCCTAATTTTCTGAGAAAGCACCAAGAAGGCAAAACAATGCATGGGGAAAAAAAGATAGCATATTCAACAAATGGTGCAGACCTAATTGGATGTTTACATCTAGAAAAAAGACAAATAGATCCATATTTATCACTGTGGAAAAAATAAGTCTAAGTGAGTCAAAGACCTCAACATTAAACCAGGCTTAAAAAGTGGGGAAGAGACTTGACCTCATTGGTTCAGTAGACAACTTCCTGAACAGAACACTAAGAACACAGGTTCTGAGATCAATCATCAATAAATAGGACCTCATGAAACTGAAAAACTTCTGTAAAGCAAAGTACACTGTTGTCAGAACAAAATGACAGCCTACAGATTGGGAAAGGATCTTCACAAACCCTATATCGGACAGAGGGCTAATATACAGAACGTATAAAGAACTCAAGAAGTCAAACAGCAACAATTCAAGTAATCCATTTAAAAACTGGGGTACAGAGCTAAACATAGCATTCTCCATAGAGGAATATCAAATGGCAGAGAAACACTTAAAGAGATTTTCAATGACCTTAGTCAGCAGGTAGATGCAAATCAAAATGACCCTGATATTTCACCTTACAAACATCAGAATGGCTAAGATCAAAACTCAGTAGACAAGACATGCTGGAGAGGATGTGGAGAAAGGGGAACCCTCTTCCAATCTTGGTGGTAATGTAAACTTGTGCAACCACTTTGGAAATCAATCTGGTACTTTCTCAGACATTTAATAATAGTGCTACCTCAAGATCCAGCTATACTACTCCTAGGCATTAATCCAAAATATGCTCAAGTATGCAACAAGGACATTTGCTGGAACATGTTCCTTGCAGCTTTATTCATAATAGCCAGAATCTGAGAACAATCCAGATATCCCTCAATGGAGGAATGGATAGATAAATCATGGTACATTTACAAAATGGAATACTATTAAGCAATTAAAGATCATGAAATTTGTAGGCAAATGGTGGAAACTAGAAAAGATCATCCTGAGTGAGGTATTCCAGAAGCAGAAAGACACACATTATACATACTCACTTATAAGTCTATATTGGACTTATAATACAGGATAAGCATACTAAAATATATACATCTAATGAAGCTAAGCAAGAAGGAAGATTCGGGTAAGATGCTCAATCTTCATTGAGAAAGGTAAACAAGACGGACATTGGAAGAGGGAGAAAACAGGGAACAGGACAGGAGCCTACAATAGAAGTCTTTTGAAAGATTCTACCCAGGAATATATCAAAGCAGATGCTGAGTCCCATAGCCAAACTTTGGGCAGAGTGCAGGGAACCTTATGAAAGAAGGGGAAGTATAAAGACCTGGGGTAGATAAGAGTTCCAGAATGAGAGCAACAGAAACTACAAATCTGGTCACAGGGTTCTTTTCTGAGGCTGATACTCCAACAAAGGTCCATACATGGAGATAATCTAGACCCCCTGAAAAGTTGTAGCCTATGGCAGCTCAGTCTCTACATGGAAATCCCTAGTAATGGGAACAGTGATTGTCTCTGACATAAACTAAGTGGCTGTCTCTTTGATCACCTCTCCCTGATGAGGATGCAGTCTTACCAGGCCACAGAGGAAGACAAAGCAGCCAGTCCTGATGAGACCTGATAGGATAGGATCAGAGGAAAGAGGAGGAGGATGACCTCCCCTATTGGTGGACTTGAAAAGTAATATGGGAGAGAATGAGGAAGAGAGGGTGGGGTTGGGAGGGTATGAGGAAGGTAGCTACAACTGGGATACAAATTGAATAAACTATAATTAATAAAAAATAAATAAAATTTTAAAAACCTCAAATGGCAACACATCCTGGAGAGTGGGATACAAATTGAATAAACTTTAATTAATAAAATAAATAAATAAAATTTAAAAACCTCAATTGATAAAATATCCTGGAGAGTATGTAGAGAAAGGGGATCTTTCCTCCTTTGTTGATAGGAATGTAAATTTGTGCAAGACCTTCTGTAGTATGAAACTGTCTGTGTTACTCAGCAATTTACCACATGACTCATTAAAACCCTTTAAATCTTTTACTCAAGACCTTTTAAACATTTTGTATGATTATAAATTTCATAGTTATGCCATACTCTATATAATTATGATAAATTTGTAGGTATTTAGTTTTCTCCATTAATATCCACATATTTTAATATCTGTGATATTTTTGAGAGGAGAAACTGATGTCTCAAAGGCAGCAAACATTTTCAGTATTCTTATTTTTATCTTGTTACCAAGTTGAGCTTCCTGGTAAAAATGAATTTACAAACATAGCCGTAAGTCTGAAAGTTACCGTGTGCTTCTCATTGATATATATATTTGTCTATGTTTGAAAAAAAAACAGTAGACAAAAGTGTTTAACTTCTGTTATTTACTTTTTAAAATCAAACATTCTTAACTATTTTATTCTACAAGTTAATGTATTTATTTTCAATTTGAACAGATTTCATTGTACTATAATCCATGAGCTAACTCTTCAAAACGGCTCATTCATTAAGGCATGATCTGTCAGCTGAATTCAGACTTTGATGATAGACTAGATTATCCAGTTCACCTGCTTTGGATATCCCGTGTGTCTTTATTTTGCCGTGCCAACACCAGAATTATAAACAAACTGTCATGCCCACTCACTATTTATATGAGGATCTCTGGTCCTTATGCTTCCCAGGGAAGCGTTTTACCCACTGAGCCATCTAGTCAACCTTTCACACTATTTATTGAATAAGTATATATTTCCTATCCTGCTTATCTAAAATCTCTTTTATAATTTCAACATATTACTTGACAGTAAACTCACACTTTACATTTACAACTTAAATGATTGGACATTACCTTAACATATGGAAGAAACTATATACCCAGTGATATGTTGGCTGATTCTTACTGATTTAAAATTTCTATAGCCTTTATGAGACAACAAACATACTTCATGTATATAGGAGTTTTAAACCAGCAACACGGCTGCTCTGGGAAGGGATGACATCTAAAGACCTTCCTTCTAAGTCATGGATTATATCATGATCTGTCTGGAATACACACACACCCTTAGTACACATCCTTTAATCTCCAAAATGAAAACAAGATTAGTTTATAGAAAGAAGTAGTTATGTCTGTAAGTGACATGTAATTGAGCGGCAAAGTAAGGAATCAGGGAAAAATTTGACAGAATGAGTGAAATGAGGTATGCCAATCTGTCAAGAGTAAAGGACTTTCAGGAGCCTACCATAGAGGGCCTCTGAAAGACTCTACCTAGCAGTGTATCAAAGCAGATGCTGACACCCATAACCAAACCTTGGTCACAGTGCAGGAGGAGTTAGTAAGACCTGGAGAGGACAGGAGTGCCATAAGGACCACATATATCTGGGCACAGGGGTCTTTTCTGAGACTGTTTCTCCAACCAAGTACCATGCATGGCTATAATATAGAACCCCTGCTCAAACGTAGCCCATGGCAGCTCACCATCCAAGTGTGTTTCCCTAGTAAGGGGAACAGGTACTGTCTTTGACATGAATTCAGTGGCTGGCTCTCTGACACCACCCCTCCCCTGAGGGAGGAGCAACCTTGCTAGGCAATAGAGGAGGACACTGCAGTCAGTTCTGATGAGACCTGATAAACTGGGGTCAGATGGAAGGGGAGGAAGACCTCCTCTATCAATAGACTTAGAGAGGTGCAGGGAGATGAGGGAGGGAAGGTGGGATTGAGAGGGAATGAGGGAGCGGGCTACAGCTGGGACACAAAGTAAATAACCTCTAATTAATATAAAAAATAAAAATTATAAAAAAGAGTATAGGACTGAAAAGAGAGTTAAGTTTGTTGCATTTCAGCTGAATGCTGTTGAGTTCAGTTGAGTTCCTACAGTTCTATCCAGTTCATATAGGCAGTCTGGTCAGTGCAGTTCAATTCATGGAGTTCATATGCAATTTTTCTAAGTAAAGAAAATCAGTGAGAAGCCAAGAGAAGCTGTTCTAAATCAGTTAACTTGAAGATGTGTTTTGAGGCACACCAACTGAGTTGAACCAGCCAGTCAGAGTTCAGAAAGAACTAGAAAGGGTGAGCTTATTCAGCAGTAAGTATCAGAGGCTGAAAATATTCTAGGCATAGGTTAACAGATGGAGGCTGGAACATGAAGGCTTCAAAGGCTGGGTTTGTAGCAGATTAGATTATAAGGAGGGTAGAAGTTTCAAGGCCTTAGCCTAAGGATATCGATAGAATTGCTCTGGGCTCATCCTAAGCCATGTAGTAGCAGAGCTTGGTATGCTTCTAATCTCCTAATCTGAGGAAATTAAAACAATATTTATATTCTTGTATTTATAGATTTGCTTATTTTGGAGCTTTCCTATATAATAAATATATCGTGCTTCTTGAAACTGACATTATCATCTTTCCAAGATTTATTCATTTTTAGCATATATGATTACTTAATTCCATAATTATGACTAAAGAGTATTCCACTGCATACATACAAAATAATTGCTTAAAGCATGCATAAATTGGAAGACCTTTTGTTATTTTTAATTTATACCCACTGTGTTTAATTGTTCCAAACATTCATGAACATGTTTTCTCTTTGTGAATATATGTGTATATGTATATGCATGTTTAGAATTCTTTTTATTATATACATTGGATTTTAAAGTGTAAGTCATGAAATAATTACATGTTAATGTTTTTGAGGAATTGCTGGATAATTTGTAAAGTGCCTGCAACATTTCCTTTTTTCTGAATGTAAATGTTCTGATTTTTCAGCATTCTTGCCACAATTTACTTTTCTTTTCAAAATTGTAGTCATTATTATGAATGTCAAATTGCATGTCATTATGGCATATCATCTTGATTTTATATAATAACCATAAATTTCTACTAAATTGCAGAATTCTCTGCATTCATAAAAGCAAAACAATATGATGAAAGTAACCTATAAATTGTAAATAAATGTTGGCCATTTTAACTTGTCTTAAATCACACATAGATAAGCAGACTTAGAACAATCTTAAAATTCACATTTACAAATCTGAATACCAGCTCAGCAGTGAGATCAGGGTGACAGGCAGGTTGTTCTGTGGATCCCAAACCCCTACATCTTTGTTTCTCATTTGAAAGGAGAATCCACAGGGATACCTGAAGGTCCATCATCCATCATTGCGGCAGCCCTAAGATATCCACCCAATCCCACCATCTGCACATACCTTCCTAGAACTGAAGCAGCTCTCTGGGTGATGATCCTTCAGCCCTAGTCCACTCACTACAACACAGAATATATTCCTGGGACCTGAAGCACATGTAGGGGTGAGGATGGATTCCTACCCTGCAGTCTTAGACCACCTGCCCAAACTCACCAGGACTGGCAGCAGCAGCATGCTCAGTTCTGACCCCTCAGCCCTAGGCCAACTGCCTGAACCTACCATCTGTGGAAACCTTCCTGGGAACAGCTGCAGAAGTTCCCTCAGTACTGACTCTGCAGCCCTAGACCACCCATAGGAACCCACCAACAACAGATACTTTCCTGGGACCTGCAGCATGAATGCTGGGCCCTTGCCCTACAGTATTAGGCCACGTACCTGCCCAAATACACCATCTGTGGATACGTTTCAGAAAAGGCAGCTGCAGGGCACACAAGGTTCTGACCCATCAGCCTTAGGCCACCCACTATCCAAGCACACTTTCCATTGATATCTGAGATGGAGAAGGAAACTCCATTCTCATCAAAGGAAAAATCCACCAGGAGGATATCACAATCATGAACTTCTATTCTCCAAACAGAAGGGCCCCTGCATTTGTCAAATAAACATTATTAAGGCTTAAATAACACATTGATCCCAACAACATAATATTGGAAGACTTCAAAACCTGACTCTTCTAAGGGATAGAACATTTAGACAGAAGCTAAACAGAAAGATAATGACACTTCCAGAGGTCTTAAAACAAATGGACCTAACAGAAGTCTATAGAACATTTCACACAAACACAGAAGAGTATAAATTCTTCTAAGCATCTTATGGAACCTTCTCCAAAACTGACCATATATTCAGGTACAAAGCAAGCTTCAACAGACACAAGAAGATTGAAATGATCTCTTGTATTGTATCAGACCAGTATGTAAGCTAGACCTCAATAATAACAGAAATAATAAACAGCCTACATACACATGGAAACTGAACAACTCTCTATTCAATGACACTTGGGTCAGGGAGGAAATAAAGAAAGAAATTAAAAACTTCCTAGAACTTAATAAAAATGAAGGTACAACTTACCCTAACTTCTGGGACATAATGAAAAGAATGCTTAGAGGGGAGCTCATAGCACTAAGTGTCTTCATAAAGAAATTCAAGGCATCTTATAGGAGCAACTTAATGGCACAGCTGAAAACACTAGAAAAAAAGTAGCAGACACACCCAAGAGTAGTAGGTGGTTGGAAATGATCAAACTTAGGACTAAAATGAATATATTAGAAACAGAATAATTCGAAGAATCAATGAAACCAAGAGCTGGATCTTGGAGAAAATCAATGATATAGACAAACCCTTAGGCAAACTAACAAAATAAGAAATGAAAAGGGGGACATAACAACAGACACTACAGAAATCCAAAGAAGGATCAGGTACTACATCAAAAGCCTATATGAAACAAAATTTGAAAATATAAATGAAATGGACAGTTTTCTTGATAGATTCCATTTACCAAATTTGAATCAGGAAATAAAAACTGCCATAAAAAACTCTCCCATTCAAAAATACCACAGGGCCAGCACAGGTTTCAGCACAGAATTCTTCCAGACCTTCAAAGAAGAGTTAACACCAATACTCTTCATACTATTCCACAAAGTAGAAACAGAAGAAATATTACCAACCTCATTCTATGAAGCCACAGTCACCTTGATACCTAAACTGCATGAAGACCCTACAAAGAAAGAGAAGTACGCACCAAACATACTTATGAACGTTGACACAAAAATACTCAACCAAGTACTCACAAACGAAATCCAAGAACACAGTAAAGATATCATCCACCATGACCAAGCAGGCTTCATCCCAGGTATGCAGGATGGCACAACATAAAAAAAAAAAAAATCCATCAATGTAATCCACCATATAAAACACTGAAAGAAAAACAGAAACAAAAAACAATCATTTCCTTAGATGCCAAAAAAAAAAAGCATATGACAAAACTCAATACCCTTTTGTGTTAAAGTTTTGGAGAGATCAGGGATACAAAACAAATACTGAAACATACTGAAAGCAATACACATCAAGCCTATAGCCAACATCAAAATAAATTGATAGAAACTTAAATCAATCCCACTGAAATCACACACAAGGCACAGCTACCCACTCTATCCTTATCTCTTCATCATAGTTCTTGATGTCCTAGCTAGAGTAATAAGACAACTAAAGGAGATTAAAGGGATACAAACTGTAAAGGAAGAAGTAGAAGAGCCACTATTCACACATGATATAATAGTATACATGAGTGACACCAAAAACTCTACAAGAGAGCTCCTTCAGGTGATAAATATCTTCGGGAAAGTAGATACTGGATACAAAATTAACTCAAAAAATTCTGAAACCTTTATGTATACAAAAGACAAATAAGCTAGAGAAAAAAATTAGGGAAACAATACCCTAAACAATAGCCACAAATAATATAATGTACCTTGGTATAACTCTAACCAAGCAAGTTAAAGACCTGTTTGAAAAAAAAATACTTCAAGTCTCAGAAGAAAGAAATACAGGAAGATATCAGAAGATAGAAAAATCTCCCGTGCTCATGGATCAGTAGAATGAACATAGTGAAAATGGCCATCCTACCAAAATCAACCTACAGATTCAATGAAATTCTCATCAAAATACCAACAAAATTCTTTACAGACCTTGAAAGAACAGTTTTCAATTTCCTATGGAAAAACAACAACAACAGCAACAAAAACTGAACAGCTAAAACATTCTTGTAAAATAAAAGATCTTCTGAAGGTATCTCCATCCCAGATCTCAAGCTATACTACAGAGCAACAGTAATAAAAACTGCATGGTACTGTCATAGAAACAGACTGGTGGATCAATGTAATCAAATAGAAGAACCAGAAATAAACCCATGCACCTATGGGATTTTAATTTTTGACAAAGACTCCAAAACCACACAATGGAAAAAAGACATCATCTTCAATAAATGGTGCTGGAATAAATGCATGTCTATATGTAGAAAAATAAAAATAGATTCATATTCATCACTTTGTTCAAAGTTAAAGTCCAAGCAGATCAAAGACCTCAATATAAAATCAAGCAAACTAAATCTGTTTGAAGAAAAAGTAAGGAAGAGCCTCGACCTCATAGGCACAGGAGAAAATATCCTGAAGAGAACACCAACAACACAAGCTCTAAGAACAGTAATTAATAAACGGGACCTTATGAAACTGAAAAGCTTCTTGAAATCAAAGGACACTGTCATCAGAGAAAACGGCAACCTAAAGACTGGGAAAAGATCTTCAATACTAAAATTGATAAAAGGTTAATATCCAAAATATATAAAGAAGTTAAGAAGTTAAACAGCAACTAACCAAGTAATCCAATTACAAAATGAAGTACAGAGCTAAACAGAGAATTCCAATCAGAGGAATATTGAATGGCAGAGAAACACATAAAGAAATACTCAACATCTTTAGTCATTCAGGACATGCAAATCAAAACCACCCAGACATGTCATCTCACAAGCATCAGAATGGCTAAGATAAAAACTCACGGAATGATGCATGCTGGAGAGGTTGTGGGGAAAATGGAACTCTCTTCCATTGCTGGTGGGAATGTAACCTTATACAATCATTTTGGATATCAATCTGGTCCTTTCTCAGAAAAATAGGAATAGTGCTACCTCAAGATCCAACTATACCACTCCTATGCATATATCTAAAAGATGCTCAAGTACACGACAAGGACATTTGCTCAACCATGTCTGTAGCAGCTTTATTAGTAATAGCCAAAACCTGGAAACAACGCAGATGTCCCTCAATGGAGGAATGGATAGAGAAACTGTGGTATGTTTACACAATGGAATAGTACTCAGCAATTAAAAACAAGGCAATCATGAAATGTTCAGGCAAATGTTGGGAACTAGAAAAGAGCATCCTGAGTCAGGTAACTCAGAAGCAGAAAGACAGACACATATAACATATCCTAACTTATAAGTGAATATTAGCCTTATAATATAGGATATACATAGTAAAGACTGTCGTCTTAGAAAAGCTAAACAACAAGGAGGACCCTAGTGAAGATTTATGCTTTCAGAAGTGCAAACAGGATAGACATCAGAAGTAGAAGACTAGGAACAAGACAGGAGCCTTCCACAGTGGACCTCTGAAACACTCTACCCTCCATGGGATTTATGGAGATACTGAGACTCATAGCCAAACTCTGGGGAAAGTGCTAGAATCGTTGTAGAAGAAGAGGGAGATAGAAAGACCTGGAAGGGACAGGAACTCCACCAGGAGAACTAAAAAGCTAAAATTCCTGGGCCCATGGGTGTCTGCAGAGACCATTACTCCAATCAATGTCTATACATGGAAAGTACCTAGACCTTTATTCAAAGGAAGCCCATTGGCTGCTCAGTTTCCTAGTGGGTTCCCTAGTAAAGGGTACAGGGACTGTCTCTGACATGAGGTCAGTGGCCGACTCTTTGATTACCTCCCCCAGGGGTGGTGCGGGCCACTGAGGAATATGATTCACAGAGACTTCATAAGACCTGATAATCTAGGTTCAGATAGAAGTGATGTGTACTAGGAAAAGAGCATAGGGAGAGAAGAGAGGGAGGGTTTGGACTCAGAGTAGATGAGGGATAGTGCTGCAGAGGGGTTACAGAGGGGGATCCAAGATGGTGGCAACCAGTATATACAGTATCCGATAGAGGAACTGAAACTCTGAAATTGGTGACTAAAGGGCCATCTAAAGCCAGAATGTCAACATTGAGGCTTCCTGGGTGAGAGGGGACAATGTGAGCTGAGACCATTTAGATCCAGGTCACCTGCGGACTTCTCTGGGGATGAAGAGTGGAAAACATTCCATCCCCCTGCTATTCCCCTTGTCAGGCTTCCATCTTCCTCAGCAAAGGAGGCCCAAAGTAACTGAGGCTCATAGACATAACTCTTTGACTGGTGACTGAGACAACAGAGGAAGGACTACTACTTCCTCAGCAGCAGCTCCCAGCTGTACCGGCTTTCCTGGCTCCGGGTCCACAAGCAGCTATACAGACCCCATAGGGCCTCCCAGCCAGTGACTGTTACAGGCCACCCAGTCCCTCAGTGGCTAACAGCCAGCAGGATGGGCCACCCAGGTCCTTCAGGCCACCTAGGTCTGTGGACCACCTTAGGGGCTACCCAGGACTTCCCAGCAGGCATCTGCACTGGCTTCCCAGTTCTGCTCCTGTGGCTGCTCTCCAAGCGGACTGCTACACCAGCCTCCAAGTTCTATGGCTGAAGCACCACTGAGCTTACAGAGCTCATACACCCATATTTGCCCAAGCAGACACAAATCTGAGAGTAGAAAAGAGGGGGAACCCCAGTGCTTGCCAATTATACCTGCTAGAGAGTGAGTGAGCCTTAAAGTGAGTGCATGCATGGCCTCAGATACAGGGTCCCTATATGTTAGCAGCCAGACATCAGATCCTTCCCACTCACATATCCACTGCGGGCAACAGAGGGATTTATGGCACATGGGACAGTCTTGTCAACACTGAAGCCTCTGTTCCGTGAGTTTACTAGTGGAGTCCAGACAAACATCTCCTGGAACTCAGGTTAGAACAGATTACCAGTGGCCTGTAGAACACTGAGGTATTTATGCAAATTGTGCCCATGAAAACCGCCATTGCCTGCAACCCCTCTTGTACATGCATCATCTCCTACCCCATATTCTAGGCATCTACACACTCTAGCACCCTGTCCTTCAAGCCACACTTCCATGCACACACACATGCTTGCTCAACCGCATTTGTGCTTCTATTCCTGCAAAACTTCCTCCCTTAGGTACAGCAAAAGTACCAAGGCACATTTTCAAACCAGTGGACCTCTCTCATCTTCCTGAAGATTATTCTAGACACCAGAGAAAGACAACCCAGTCTGAACTACAGAATCCAAGAACAAACACTGAAGGTTACAGATAAGTAGAAGGGCAGAGGTAGGCATAAGAATACATCCAACAAAAATCAGACAATCATGGCTTCACCAGAAACACCCAAAATAAATGGATAAGCTAATTCATCTGAAATACAGGAAAATGACTTTAAAGCAATGCTTATCCAGTTATTTGAGACACATAAAGAGGAAATGAACAAAGCTCTCAAAGAAATGCAGGCAAATATAACCAAACGAATAGAGAAACAAGTAGAGGCACAATTAGTGGCATACATAGAGGAAACAAAAAATAGAGACCATTATATAAAGACAGGAATCCACATTCAAAAAGATAAAGGAAATGGTATAAGACATGAAAAAAAGAATTAGAATCAATAAAGAAAACACAAGCAGAAAAAAAAAACCTGGAGATGGAGAAATTAGAGAAAAGATCAGGAAGAACAAAGGAAAACATTACCAACAGAATACAAAAGATGGAAGAGAGAACTTCAGGAGTTGATACACTTGCAGAAATTAATACTTCTCTCAAAGAAAAAACAAAATATGAAAAGTCCAAAACAGAAAACATCCAGGAAATCAAGGAGGCCATGAAAAGCAAAAACCTAAGATAATAGAAGTTGATGAAAAAGAAGATTCCAGGTTCCAAGTTCCAGAAACTATTTTCAAAAAACTCATACAAGAAAAATTTCCCTGTGTAAAGAAAGAGATGTCCATAAACATTCAAGAGGCCTACAGAACACCAAATAGACTAGACCAGAAAAGAAACTCCCCACTTCACATCATGGTCAAAACACTAAATCTACAGAACAAAGATATTAGAAGCAACAAGGGAAAAAGCCAACTAACCTATAAAGGTAGACCTACAAGAATGACACTGGATTTCTCAACAGAAACTATGAAAGTCAGAAAGGCCTGGGAAGATGTCATGCAGACTTTAAGGGACCACAAATATCAACCCAGACAACTATGTAGCACAAAGCTTTCAATCAACATAAATGGGGGAAAATACCATGACAAAAGTAAATTTAAATAATATCTACACAGCAACCAAGCCCTACAGAAAAACAAACTAGGAGGAAATCTGCAACCCAATGAAAACAACTACACCCAAGAAAATATAGGACACAGATAATTTCTCAGCAAAAATAGAAAAAAACAAGAAATCACAGTAACACCACCAACTCCACAATAAAAGGAACTAACAGTCATTGGTCACTATTATCTATCAACATCAATAGACTCAACTCTCCAATAAAAAGACACAGACTAACAGAATGGCTGCGGAAACAGGATCCAAACATTCTGCTGCATCCAAGAAACACACTTCTGTAACAAAGATAAACACTACCTCAGAGTAAAAGGCTGAAGAAGGTTTTTCAAGAAAGTGGATAGAGAAAACAAGCTGGGGAAGCTATGCTAATAGGTAATAAAATGGACTTTCAACCAAAATTAGTAAAAAATGATTAGGAGGGCACTACATATTTTCCTTTTCATCAAAGAAAAATTCCACCAGGAATTCTGAACATCTGTGCTCCAAATACAAGAGAACCAACATTTATAAATGAAACATTATTAAAGCTGTAATCACCCATCAATCCCACACCTTAGCAGTGGGAGACTTCAACACTCCACTCTCACCAAGACATTTAGACAGAAGCTAAATAGGGAAAAATGGCACTTACAGAGGTCCTAAATCAAATGGACCTAATAGATGCAAACAGTACTTTTCAACCAAATTCAAAAGAATATACCTTCTTTTCAGCACCTCATAGAATCTTATCCAAGATAGACCAGGTATTTGGTCACAAAGCAAACCTCAACAGATACAAAAAGATTGATATAATCTCTTATTTCCTATCTGATCGCCATGGACTAAACCTGGACTCCAACAACAACAGAAATAGTGAAAAACCTACACACACATGAAAACTGAACAACTCGCTACTCAATGACCGCTGGGTTAGGAAAGAAATAAAGAAATTAAAGACATTCTAGAATTCAATGAAAATGAAGGCACAACATACCCAAAACTTGTGGGATACAAAGAAGTGCTAAGAGGAAAATTAATAGCATTAAGTGTCTTTAATACAAAAATTGAAATATCTCATACAAACATCTTAAAGGCTCATCTGAAAGCCCTAGGTGAAAAAAAGAAGTAGACACCCAATAGGAGTAGACTGCTGGAAATATTCAAGCTCTGGGCTGAAATCATTAAATTAGTAGCAAATTTAACAATTAAAAGAATCAGTGAATCCAAGAGCTGATTATTTGAGAAAATGAGAAAATCAACAAGATAGACAAATCCTTAGCTAAACTAACTAAAAGGCAGAGAGAAACCACCACATCAGCAAAATCAGAAAAGAAAAGGGGGACATAACAACAGAAAATGAGGAAATCCAAACAATCATTAGATCTTACTACAAAAGCTTATGTGCCAAAAAATTTTGAAAGTCTAAATAAAATAGACAATTTTCTTGATAGATTCCACTTAACAAAATTAAATCAAGATCAGGTAAATAGATTGAATAGTCCTATATCCCCCAAGAAAATAGAAGCAGTCATCAGAAGTCTCCCTTCCGAAAAAGGCACAGGGCCAGATGTTTTCAGTGCAGAATTCTACCAGACCTTCAAAGAAGAGGTAACTCTATTTTTTCCAAACTATTCCACAAAATAGAAACAGGAGGATCATAACCAAACTCATTTTATGAAGCCACAGTCACCTTGATACCTAAACCACACAAAGGCCCAACAAAAAATCCAAGTTCATACCTATTTCTCTTATGAACATTGATGCAAAAATACTCAATACAATACTTATGAACCATATACAAGAACACATAAAAGATTTCATCCACCATAGCAAGTAAGCTTCATCCAGGCATATGTGTGTGTGTTTGTGTGTTGGGGGGGGTGTTAAACATATGGAAATCCATCAATGTAATCCATCATATAAACAAACTGAAGGACATAAACCACATGATCATTTCCTTAGATGTCGAAAGGCACTTGACAAAATCCCACACCCATTTATGTACAAAGTCTTGAAGAAATCAGGGATACAGGAACATACCTACACAGAGTAAAACCCAAAGGCATACAGCAAACCTAAAGCCAACATCAAACTAAACAGAGAGAAACTTAAATAAATCCTACTGAAATCAGGGACAAGGGAAGGAAGCCCACTCTCTCCATATCTCTTCAACATAGTACTTGAAGTCCTATCTAGAGCAATAAGACTAATAAAGGAGATCAAGGTGATACAAACAGGAAGGGAAGAAGACAAAGTATCACTACTTGCAGATGATATGATAATATACATGAGTGACCCCAGAATTTCAACCAGAGATCTCCTTCAACAGATAAACACCTTCAGCAAAGTGGCTGGATACAAAATCAACTAAAAAAAAAAAAAAAAAAAAAAAAAAAAAAAAAAAAAAAAAAAAAAAAAAAAAAGCTTTCCTGTATACCAAAGACAAAAGAGCCAAGAAAGAAATTAGGGAAACAACACCTTTCCCAATAGCCAGGAATAACATAAAGTAAATTGGTGTGACTCTAACAAAGCAAGTGAAAGACCCATTTGAAAAAAACTTCAAGTCTCTAAAGAAAGAAATTGAAGAAGATACCAGAACATGGAAAGATCTTCCATGATCATAGATAAGTACGAATGACATAGTGAAAATAGCCATCCTGCCAAAAGCATTCTACATATACAATGCAATTCCCATTACAATATCAACAAAATTCTTTACAGACCTTGAAAGAACAATTCTCATTTCCATACGGAAAAACAAAAAAAAAAAAAAACACAATTGCTAAAACAATCCTGTATAACAACACATTGGCTGGAGGTTTCTCCATCCTTGATCTCAAGCTCTACTACAGAACAATAGTAATAAAAATAGCATAGTATTGGCATAGAAACAAAATGGTGGATTAATGGAATTGAATCGATATTCAAGATATAAACCCACATACCTAGGGATACTTGATGTTTGACAAAGAAACCAAAACCATACAATAGAAAAAACACAGCACCTTCACCAAATGGTGCTGGTCTAACTGGATGTCTACATGTTAAAATGCAAATAGATCCATATTAATCACACAACACAAAACTAAAGTCCACATTGATCAAAGACCTCAACATAAAACCAGACGCAATAAACCTATTAGACTAAAAAGTGGTATAGAGCCTTGAACTCATTGGGACAGGAAACAACTTCATGAATACAGCAGCAACAGCACAGGCTCTAAGATCAGCAATCAATAAATGGTACTTCATGAAACTGAAAAGCTTCTGTAAAGCAATGAATGCTGTTCAAAGGACAGCCTACAAGCAGGTAAAGTATCTTTCCCAACCCTGTATGTGACAGAGGGCTAATATCCAGAATATATAAAGAACTCAAAAAGATAAAAAGCAACAAATCAAACTATCCAAATAAAAACTGGGGTTCAGAGCTAAACAGAGAATTCTCTATAGAATAATATCGAATGGCAGAGAAACATTTAAGAAATGCTCATTGCCCTTATTCATCAGGGAAATGCAAGTGAAAACGACCCTGACATTTCACCTTACACCCATCAGAATGGCTAAAATAAAAAACTCAAGTGACAATACATGCTGGAGAGGACATGGAGAAAGGGGAACCCTCCTCCATTGCTGGTGGGAATGTAAATTTGTGCAACTACACTGGAAAGCAATCTGACACTTTCTCAGTCAACTAGAAATAGTGATTCCTCAAGATTCTTCTATACCACTCCTGGGTATACATCCAAAATATATTCAAGAACAAAACAAGGAATTTTGCACCAACATGTTCATAACAAATTTATTTATAATAGCCAGAACCTGGAAACAACCCAGCTGCCAGTCAACTGAAGATTGGTTACAGAAATTGAGGTACATTTATATGATGGAATACTACTCAGCAATGAAAAACAAGGAAATCATGAAATTTGCAGGCAAATGGTGGGATCTAGAAAAGAACATCCTGAGTGAGTTATCCCAGAAGCAGATAGAAACACATGGTATATTCTCACTTATAAGTGGATACTAAACCTATAGGATAGGATAAACATACTAAAATCTGTACACCTAATGAAGCTAAGCACAAGGGGCACCCTGAGTAAGATGATCAATGTTCACTCAGGAAGACAAATGGGATGGACACTGGAAGGAGGAGAAAACAGGAAACAGGAAATGAGCCTACCTCAGACTCTACCAGCAGTGTATCAAAACTCATACTGAGACTAATAACCAAACACTGGGCAGAGTTCAGGGAATCCTATGAATGAAGGGGGAGATGGAAGACCTGGAGAGGATAGCAGCTCCTCTAGGAGAGCAACAGAACCAAAATATCTAGGCACAGGGGCCTTTTCTGAGACTGATACTCCAACTAAGGACCGTTCATGGAGATAACCTAAAACTCCTGCTCAGATGTAGCCCATGGCAGCTCATTATCCAAGTGAGTTCCCTAGTAAGAGGAACAGGGACGGTCTCTGATATTAACTCCTTGGTGGGCTCTTTGACCACCCTGAGGTAGGAGAAGCCTTCACAGGCCACAGAGAATGACAATGCAGCCAGTCTTAATGAAACCTGATAAGCTAGGGTCAGATGGAAGAGGAGGAGAACTTCCCATATCAGTGGACTTGGAAGCGGTCATGGGAGTAGATGAGGGAGGGAGGGTAGAATTTGGAGGGAATGAGGGGTGGAACTACAGCAGGGAGTCAATGGGAGTAAACTGCAATTAATACAAAATGTGAAAATAATAAAAAACCAATAAAGTGAATTCATTGTAATATATAAATATATAAATAAATTTAAAAATATAAAAACACAGTTATCATCACAATTGTTCAAATGCATGCTAAAGAAATTGATGGTGCTCATTCAAATGATGATTTCTAATATTTTATTAAGGAAGTTCACTCTTCTTAACTTTCAGCCTTTCTAATATTGTATCATAATTTAGCATCTGATAAAAGTGCATGAACAGAAATTGAGAATAAATCTCCGAGATTCCAATTTTAATTTTTTTGCTTTCTGGGACCTGATTGGCTAGTGTCAGACATTACATGAGGAGAACTTTACCACTCAGTGGACTAGGAAAGAGGGATATGGGAGGTAGAAGGAGGATAGGTGGGGCCGGGAGGATATGAGGAAGGGGGCTACAACCAAGAAACAGTAAGAACAAATTGTAATATTGGTAATAATTATAATAAGAAAACTTGCTTATATTCTCTTTTAAAAATCTATTTGTTGTCTGGCCTCTGAGCATTTATTTTAAGAGCAAAGCTAACTGCATTACATTTTTTAAAATAACTGCCTTGATAATTCTATTGCTGTGAAAAGCAACAAAAACAATATTACCCAACCATCCAACTAAACAAGCAAGAGGCATTTGGTAGAAAGAAGGGTTTATTAGGCATATATTTCTTGACGGATCAGAATCTGTCATAATGGGAAATCATAGCATTAATTAATCAATCATGGTTCCTTTTGAGCAAACTAAGAATTTCTATCTTGGCCTTAAAGAGGAAAGATGAGAGTGTACTAGATGTGGCACAGGAGTCTTTTAATTCTCAAAGCTTACCTCAGTTATATACTTCATCCAATAAATCTAAACCTTTTAAGACTCCCTAATCAGCACCAACAACTGGAGACCAACAATTTTATTTTATTTTTTTTAATTTTTTTATTTTTATCTCAATCACAGGTTAGGTACTTTGAATCCCAGGCGTAGCCCCCTCCCCTATTTCCTCCTACCCTCCCACTCCCTCCCTCATCTCCTTCTTCCCCGCCCCCTCCAAGTCCACCAACAGGGGAGGACCTCCTTCCCTTCCATCCAACCCCAGCTTATCCTGTCTCCTCAGGGCTGGCTGCAAAGTCCTCCCCTGGGATCTAGCCAGTCTGTCACACCCCGGCTTGTATGGGGGAGGGTCAAAGAGTCAGCCATCAAGATCATGACTGGAACAGTCCCTGT
>CM053742.1:100997097-101051360 GCA_028658305.1 Pachyuromys duprasi
CAACTTCATATGGAGAAACAAAAAACCCAGAATCTCCAACAATCCTCTACAACAACAGAACATCTGGAGGTATCTCCACCCCTGACCTCAAGCTGTACTACAGAGCAATAGTAATAAAAACTGCATGGTATTGGCATAGAAACAGAACAGTGGATCAATGGAATGGAATAGGGGACCCAGAAATGAACCCACACACCTATGCAAGATATGAAAAAAGAATTAGAATCATTAAAGAAAACACAAATGTAGAAAACTTTGGAGCTGAAAAACACAGAGAAGACATCAGGATCCACAAAGATAAGCATCACCAACTGTGCACAAGAGATGGAAGAAAGAGTCTCAGGTGCTGAAGATACAATTGCAGAAATTGATACACCTTTCAAAGAGAAAATAAAATCAGAAAATTTCCAAACACAAAACATTCAAGAAATCAAGGAGTCCATGAAAAGACAAAATAATCTAAGAATAATAGGAATAAACAAAAAGGAAGATTCCAGGCCCCAAAGTCCAGAAAATATTTTCAAGAAAGTAATAGAGAAAAAAATTCCCAACTTAAAGTAAAAGACGACCATAAAAATACAAGAAGCCTACAGAACACCCAATAGACTAGACCCCAAAATAAACTAATCACATCATATAATAGTCAAAACAATAAATCAAAGAAAAACTATTAAGAGAAGTAAGGGGAGAAGGACAAGTAATGGAAATCCAAGATGGTAGCAACCAGCATGCACAGTATCTGAGAGGCAGAGTTTCTGAAGCTCTGAAATTCATGAGCGGAGGAGCAGCTAATGCCAAAAAATTGACATTGAGGCTTTTTCAACAGGAGGATATATCACATGAGTTGAGACCTTTAGATTCAGGTTACCCATGGACTTCTCTGGGGTCAGAGAGAGGCAGACATTTGAACCCCTTGCACTTCCCTTTTTTGGGGCTCCCTCCTCGGTGGAGGGGGTTTAAAATTGCCAGAAGCTCTCAGCACAGATCTCACTGCCTAGGGACTGAGACAGCAGAGGTGGGGATCCTAGCTCCTTAGCTGAGGCTGCCAGCTCTAACCACCTCCTGAGTTCCAGATCTGCCTTACCATCCTTCCAGGTCCTGAGTCTGTGAACAGCTGTATGAACTCTGAAGGGCCTCCCAGCCAATGAATGTACTGGCTGCCCAATCCCTCAGTGGAGGGCAGCAGGCTGTACAGCCACCAAAGCCTAGCAGACCCTCCAAACAAACCAGGTACACCAGGGGTCAGGCCACCTAGGTCTGTGGACAATTGTTGTGGCACCCCAGGACTTCCCAGCAGGCACCTAGATCAGCCTCCCAGTTCTGCTGCTGCAGCTGGACTTCCTGGATCAGCAGTTGCAGCACCAATGAGCTGACCAAACTCTTCCTCCTGAATTTGACCCAGCAGGTCCAAACCTGAGAGTAGAGAGCAGGGGGAACACCAGTGATTGCTGATTTGACCTGTTAGAGTGTGAGTGCATCCTCAAGTACCTGAAGAGCCCAGAACCAGGGTCCTTCTAAGAAAGCAGCCAGACATCAGATCCCTCCCCCCCACACATACACTATAGAAAATAGAGAGATTCTTGTGACACTGAAAGCCCTACTCTGTGGTTTGACCAGTGGAGTTCAGGCAAATAACCCCTAGAACTCATTCAGAGCTGAATACCAGTAGCCTGTAGGCCACTGAGGTACTTAGGGAATTTGCATAAGCAAATTGTGCCCGAGATCATCACCAGTGCCTGCAAACCCTTCAGTGCCTCCAACACACTCAAGTCATCTACATTCTCTAGCACTCTATCTCTCAAGGCATGTGCACATGCTTGTGGGCATATGTCCCTCTGCAACCATAGAGTTTCACAGGTACAGCTGAAACACCAATTCACATAGTGAAACCACTGGACCTTTCTTATGTTCCTGAATAATTCTCCAGAAACCAGAGAAAGACAGTTGCAGTCTGAACTGCAGAACCCAGGAACAAACAGTGTAGGTTACAGAAAAATAGACAGAGGTCTGTGAAAGAGCATACAACAAAAATCAGGAAAACATGGCTTCACCAGCATCCCCCCAAATCAAGGATGTTCCATTTATCAGAACAACAGGAAAAAAAGACTTTAAAGCTATGATTATCCAGTTATTAGAGGCATATGAAGAGGAAAAAATAAAAACAAACCTCTAGGGGAAATATCCATACAAATAGAGACAGTGAAAGAGGAAATGAACAGATCTCTCAAAGAATTAGCCACACAAGTGAAGGCAAATAAAGAGAAAACAAACAAAGCTCTCTAGGAAACACAGGCAAATATATCGAAACAAATAGGTCAGAAGTAAAAGCATAATTAGTGGCATAGAGAGAGGAAACAAACCAAAAAATAGAGGCCATCATAGAGAGACAGGAATCCACATTCAAAGAGATGAAGGAAATAGTGCAGGACATAAAACCAGAATTAGAATCAATAAAGAAAACACTGGAACTGGAGAACTTTAAGGGACCACAGATTCCAACCCAGACTACTATAGCCAGTAAAGCTTTCAGTCAACATAGATGGAGAAAACAAAATATTGCATGACAAAAGTAAATTTATGCAATATCTACACAGCAAACCAGTCCTACATGAGATGCTAGAAAGAAAACTACAACCCAACGAAAACAACTATACCTAAGAAAATACAGGATACAGATAATTTCCCAAAAAAGTTAAAAAAAAAAAAAAGCAACGGATCACAGCGACACCACCAACTCCACAATAAAAGGAACTAACATTCATTGGTCACTATTATCTATCAACATCAATGGACTCAACTCTCCAATAAAAAGACAGACTAACAGGATGGGGGCTGAAACAGAATCCAACATTCTACTGCATCCAAAAAACACAGCTCTGTAACAAAAATAAACACTACCTCAAGAGTAAAGGGCTGGAAAAATGTTTTTTAAGAAAATGGACAGAGAAAACAAGCTTGGGTAGCTATGCTAATATTTAATAAAATAGACTTTCAACCAAAATTAATAAAAAAAGATGAGGAGGACACTACATTATCATCAAAGGAAAATTCCACCAGGAGGACATTACAATTTTGAACATATATGCCCCAAATATAAGACCACCAACTTGTAAATGAAACACTATTAAAGCTGATATTACACATTGATCCCAACACCTTAAGAGTAGGTGATTTTAACACTCCACTCTCACCAAGGGAAAGATCATCCACACAGAAGTTAAACAGGGAAATAAAGACACTTATAGAGGCCCTAAATCAAATGGACCTAACAGGTGTCTACAGAAACTTTCACACAAATTCAAAAAGTATACTTTTTTTTTTCAGGACCTCATTGAACCTTTTCAAAATAGACCATATAGTTGGTAACAAAGCAAGCCTCAGCAGATACAAGAAGATTGGAATAATTCCTTGTATCCTCTCTGACCACCATGGTCTAAACCTAGACCCCAACAACAACAGAAATAGCAAAAAACCTACACACATATGAAAACTGAACAACTTGCTACTCAATGACCACTGGGCTAGAAAAGAAATAAAGAAATTAAAAGACTTCCTAGAATTCAATGAAAATGAAGGCACAACATACCTAAACTTATGGGATACAATGAAAGCAGTGCTAAGAGGAAAGTTTCTACCATTAAGTTCCTTCAAGAAGAAATTTGAAACATTGCATACAAGCAACTTAATAGCTCACCTGAAAGCCCTAGAAAAAAAGAAGCAGTCGTACACAAGAAGAGTAGACTCCTAGAAATATTCAAGCTCAGAAATAAATATATTAGAAAAAATGAAACAATTCAAACAATCAATGAAATCAAGAGCTGATTCTTTGAGAACATCAACGAGATAAACAATCCCTTGGACAATCTAACTAAAAGACATAGAGAAACTATCCAAATCAGCAAAATCAGAAACAAAATGGGGGACATAAAAACAGACAATGAGGAAATCCAATCATATATCTTACTACAAAACCCTATAGACCACAATATTTGAAAATCTAAATGAAATGGACAATTTTCTTGACAGATTCCACTTCACAAAATTAAATAAAGATCAGGTAGAAAGATTGAATATTCCTATATCCCCCAATGAAATAGAAGCAATCATAAAAAGTCTCCCTTCCAAAAAAGCCCAGGGCCAGATGGTTTCACCACAAAAATCTCCCAGATTTTCAGAGAAGAGCTAAGTCTAATTCTCTAAAAAAAAAAAAAAAAAAAAGAAGAGTAGATGATTGCAAATTATCAAATATTTAGCTAAAATCAATAGATTAGAACAAAGAAAATAATTCAAAGAATCAATGAGACCAAGAGCTGGTTCTTTGAGAAAATCAATAAGATAGACAAACATTAGTCAAACTAACTAAAATACAGATAGAAGCTATACAAATCAGTAAAATCATAAACAAAAAAGGGGACATAACAATAGACACTGATGAAATTTAATCATTAAGTCTTACACCAAAAGCCTATGTGCTGGAAAAATTTGAAAATCTGAAAGAAAGAGACAGTTTTCTTGACAGATTCCACCTACCAAATAAAATCAAGATCAGGTAAATTGATTAAAGAGGCCTATATCACCCATGAAAATAGAAGCAATCATCAAAAGTCTCCCTTCCAAAAAAGCCAATGGCCAGATGGTTTCAGCACAAAATTCTACCAGAACTTCAAAGAAGAGCTAACTAACTCTCTTGAAAACTATTTCTCAAAACTGAAAGAACATTACCAAACTCATTCTATGGAGCCACAGTCACCTTGATACCTAAACCACATAAAGATGCCACAAAAAAGCAATTCAAACCTATCTCTCTAAAGACTATTGATGCAAAATTCTCAATAAAATACTTGCAAACCAAATACAAGAACACATAAAAGATATCACCCAACATGACCAAGTTGGCTTCATCGCAGTCATGTAGGGCTGAATCAATATACAGAAATGCATCAATGTAATCCACCATATAAACAAACTGAAGGAGAAAAACCACATGATCATCTTCTTAGATGCTGAAAAAGTATTTGACAAAATCCAAAGCCCATTCATGCTTAAAGTCTTTGAGACAGCAGGGATACAAAGCACATACATAAATATAGTAAAGGCAATATACAGGAAGCTATTAGCCAACATCAAATTCAATGGAGAGAAACTTAAATCAATCCAACTGAAATAAGAGACAAGGCAAAGCTGCCTACCCTCTCTATATCTGTTCACCATAATACTTTAAGTCCTAGCTAGAACAACAATAGAACTAATAAGACATAGCCCATGGCAGCTCAGTATCCAAGAGGCTTCCCTACTAAGGGGAAGAGGGTCTATCACTGACATGAACTCAATGGCAAGCTCTTTGACCACTCCCTCCTGAAGTGGGAGTAGACTAGCCAGGCCAAAGATTAGGACAATGCAGCCAGTCCTGATGAGACCTGATAAGCTAGGGTCAGATGGAATGGGAGGAATAATTCCCCTATCAGTAGACTTGGATAGAGGCATGGCAGGAGATGAGGGAAGGAGGGTAGGATTGGGAGGGAATGAGGGAGAGGGCCACAGCTGGGATACAAAGTAAATAAAATGTAATTAACACAAAAATTTAATTAAAAAAAGAAAGGCTAAGAGGCTGTACATTGGTAGAGGTAGAAAACAGGGAACAGGACAGGAGCCTACCACAAAGGGTCTCTGAAAGCCTGTACCTAGCAGGGTATCAGAGCAGATGCTGAGAATCATAGCCAAACTATGAGCAGAGTACAGGGAATCTTATGAAAGTAGGGGGAGATAGAAAGACCTGGAGGTGACAGAAGCTCCAAAAGAGACCAACAGAACCAAAATATCTGGGCCCAGTGATCTTTTCGGAGACTGATACTCCAATCAAGGACCATGCATGGAGATAACCTAGAATCCCTGCACAGATGTAGCCCATGGCAGCTCAGCTTCCAAGTGGGTACCCTAGTAAGTGGAGCAGGGACTCTCTCTGACATGAACTCAGTAAGTTTGATAACCTCCTTCTGAAAAGGGAACTGCCTTACCAAGCCTCATGGGAAGACATTTCATTCAGTCCAATGAGACCTGATAGTCTAGGATCAGAGGAAAGGGGAAGAGGACCTCCCCTGTTGTTGGACTTGGAAAGGGTCACGGTAGGAGAAAAGGGAGGGAGGGTAGGATTGGGAGTTAATGAGGAAAGGGGGCTGAAGCAGGGATACAAATTGAATAAACTGTAATTAATAAAAAAAAAGATAAGTCAAAGTATAACCTAAAGATAGTCGTCAGGGCTTTCATTATTGGACTATAGTAAGTGCAAATGTAAGAAATTTCTTACAGCGATGTTTCAAATTGGTAAAAATGGTAATATCGATGAGTGTGTTCAATTTTCTTTGCCATTGTGCTCTATTATAGGATTCTGACCACTAATAAAAGGCAAACTACCATTCATGCTCATCATAAAAGATAAGTAATATGAACATACTGTGTACACAATCATACCATCTATTCCAGGGAGATTAAAAGCGAGAAAAGATGATAAATTGATACATGGATGTCTTCATAGCATTAAATGATTTGAAGTAATGAGATATCATAATTCAGGACACAGTGTCAGCCCTACTGTTTTAAATTTTTGTTTTATAGTATATTAAATTTTTAGCTATCTGCTGTTGACTTTGATATTATCTAAGATTCACAGTTATCATTTGTGAAAAGCACACAAGCATACAAATCTTAAAAAAAATAAAGAACTGAAGTAGTACATGCTGATTTCTCAAAGATTTAAAGAGATAATAATCTGACCCTCCCCCATACACGCCAGGGAGTAACAGCCTGGCTAGATCCCAGGGGAGGACATTGTAGCCAACCCTGAGGAGAAAGATGAACTGGGGTCTAATGGAAGGGGAGGAGGTCCTCCCCTGTTGGTGGACTTGGAGGGGGTGGGGAGGAGATGAGGGAGGGATGGGGAGAGTGGGAGGGAATGAGGGAGGGGGCTACACCTGGGATGCAAATTAGCTAACCTGTGATTAATATAAAAATAAATTACCTTTAAAAAAGGAGAGATAATAATCTCCTGAGGATGCATACCTTTATGAACTCTATTTAAAATTAGGCCAGATGACTGAAATGTTAAAAAAGGATTCTCATCTTAATCTTTTCTTTAAAATTTACTCAAAGTTTTTTAATACAATAAAATGTGGTTATATTTTCACCTCCACCAATATCTTCTGTTGTATGTCAGTCTTTCTGGTAGTTGTGGAAGCTTCATATTCTCTTTGGAAATCATTAGATGTCTTGGTTCTTGTAAGACAACTTTGATGATATAGGAATTTTGCCATTTTGCTAATACTGGTATGCTCTGCGCATCCTCCATTCCACAGAAATTATTGATTCCATTCATATTAATTTTTGTTACAAATCTGATGGAGAAGATTCTGGATATTTAGATGTAATTCTACTATCAGGCCATATATTCTATTTTCATAGTTTGTCCTTGGTGGCCAATAATAATGCCTGTCCACCTTGTGTCATGTCTTCATCATCTTTAAGTCTCAGCTAAAGTCCCATCTTCATACCAGCACCTACTCCTTTCTGTCATTCTTCAAGTTCTTCCATCAAGTGAAATGTAACAATTACAATATCAACTCAACTTCTTCCATTTCTACAACCAAGATTCAATAAGAACTGTGGAGACTGCCAGCTTTGACTGCTACTAGATGCAGCCGCTGCACTAAGTTGGTCTCCTTTTTAAATTAAGTGTAAAAATTTTTATATTAATTGCAGTTTAGTCACTTTGCATCCCAGCTGCAGCCCCCTCTCTCATTCCCTCCCAATCTCACCCTCCTTCCCTCATCTCCTCCCATCCCCCTCTTCAAATCCACTGATAGGGGAGATCTTCCTCCCTTTCCATCTGACCCTAACTTATCAGGTCTCATCAGGACTGGCTGCAATGTCCTCCTCTGTGGCCTGGCAAGCTGTTCCCCCCAAGGGCAAGGGTGTTCAAAGAGCCTGCCACTGAGTTCAGTTCAAAGACAGTCCCTGTTCCCCAGCTGTTCTTCTCTTAAATTTAGTAATGAAGAAAAGTGTCAAATACCATAACTAATCAATTGGGAAATATTCCACTATCTACTATATGTAAAGCATTGTCCTCACAAATATGAGGAAGCAGCTTTGTGCCCATATAATAAGAAACGGAAAGATGATGATGCTGTTTGAAATAAGTTCAATAATTTTTAGTTAAGGAATACTTTTGTAAAGAGGAAAAGTTATATATTCTTGCCAAAATGTGACTTCTTAATTAAAAGAATTTACTTTGCTTCTGAAAAAATTGAGATGGGAAGAATTTGTATATAATAAGTTATGTTTATTAATTATTTAACTAAAGTATATGGAGTACAAATTTAAATTAACACCTAATTTTACCACTAAGATTTAAACACAGTTATAATACTGTTTCAAATTTCTATTAATTAAAAAAGATTCAAAATAATCCTGGTTTAAAACGAAGTTCCCACTCCCCCCCCAAAAAAAAAACATTCAATACCCGTCTCTTATAAGCTCTTTGATCACCTCTCCCTGTGGGGGCAAAGCCTTGCCAGGCCACAAAGGAAGATGATGCAGTTATCCCTGATAAGACCTGATAGGTTAGGATCAGATAGAAGGGGAGGAGGGCCTCCCCTATCAGTGGACTAGGGGATGAGCATAGTAGGAGATGAGGGAGAATAGGATAAGAGTGCACTGTGTCTATAGCTGGGATACAAAGTGAATACATTGTAATAAAAATAAATAAACTTTTAAAAGATTCATCTTTAAGATAACACAGAAATTAGCCTTAGGCAGCTAAAATAGTAAGCCTTATTTATATAGCTTTCATTTCAAAGCATTAGTTAGTATAGTGTTTGCAGACAACTTTGGAGTTCACATAAAGTTCATAACGAATACTTATTTATATTTTAAATGTAATTTATTTATGTTTTTTAAATCACAGATTAGGTACTTTGCATCCCAGGCGTAACCCCCTCCCTTATTCCCTCCCACTCTTCTCATCCCTCCCTCCCTCATCTCATCTCTACCTCCTCCAAGCCCACCAAGAGGGGAGGACCTCCTCCCCTTCCATCAGACCCCAGTTCATCTTGTCTCCTTAGGGCTGGCTATAATGTCCTCCCCTGGGATCTAGCCAGGCTGTTACTCACTGGAGTGTATGGGGAAGGCTTGGTTTTGAGTGTTAATATCTGCTTTGATACATTGCTATATTGATTCTTTCAGAGGCCCTCTTTGGTATGCTCCTGTTCTGTTGCTTGTTTTCTCCTCCATTCAATGTCCATCCCACTTGCTCATCTAAACGAGCATTGATCATACCAACCTGGGTCCTCCTTCTTGTTTATCTTCCCTAGGTGTATAGATTTCAGCATGACCTTCCTATCTTATAGTTTTATATAAGTGAGTATATACCATATGTTTCTTTCTGCTTTTGGGATACCTCACTTAGGTCCTACCATTTGCCTGCAAATTTCATGATTTCCTCCTTCTTAAATGCTGAGTAGTATTCTATTGTGTAAAAGTACCCTAATTTCTGTATCCATTCCTCAACTGAGGGACATCTGGGTTGTTTCCAGGTTCTGGCTATTACAAATAAAGTAGCTACAAACATAGTTGAGCAAATGTCCTTGTTGTGTACTTGAACATCTTTTGGATATATGCCTAAGAGTGGTATAGCTGGGTCTTGAGGAATCACTATTCCTAATTGACTAAGAGAGCACCAACTTGATTTCCCGAGTGGTTGTACAAGTTTGCATTCCCACCAGCAATGGAGGAGGGTTCCTCTTTCTCCACAACCTCTCCAGCATGAGTTGTCACTAGAGTTTTTGATCTTAGCCATTCTGGTGGATGTAAGGTGAAATCTCAGGGTCATTTTGATTTGCATCTCCCTGATAGCTAAGGACATTTAGCATTTCTTTAAGTGCTTTTCTGCCATTCTATAATCCTCTACAGTGAATTCTATTTTTAGCTCCATACCCCATTTTTTAATTGGATTACTTGATTTCTTGCTTTTTAACTTCTTGAGTTCTTTATAGATACTAGATATTAGCCCTCTGTCATAAGTAGGGTTGGTAATGATCCTTTCCCAGTCTGTAGGCTGTCATTTTGCTTTGATGACAGCGTTTTTGCTTTACAGAACCTTTTCCATTTCATGAAGTCCCATTTATTGATTGTTGACCTTAGAAGCTGTGCTGTTGGTGTTCTGTTCAGGAAGTTGTCTCCTGTGACAATGAGTTTTAGGCTCTTACTAAAATTTTCTTCTAACTGATTTATTGTGTCTGGTTTTTTGATCTTTGATGAGTTGAGTTCTTTGATCTATGTGGACTTTAGTTTTGTGCAGGGTGAAAAACTGGATCTATTTTCATTTTTCTGTATGTAGAGATCCAGTTGGACCAGCAATATTTGTTGAAGAAGCTGTCTTCTTTCCATTGAATGGTTTTGGATTCTTTGTCAAAATTCAAGTATTCATAGGTGTGTGGGCTCCTTTCTGGGTCTTCTAGTCATTGATCTACCGATCTGCTTCTATGCCAATACCATGAAGTTTTTTATTACTATTGTTCTGTAATACAGCTTGAGATCAGGGATGGAGATACCTCCCAATGATCTGTTATTTTGCAGGATCGTTTTGGAAATTCTGAGATTTTTGTTTCTCCATATGAAGTTCAGAATTTTTCTTTCAAGTTCTGTAAAGAATTGTGTTAGTGTTTTGATGGGAATTGCATTGAACCTGTAGATTGCTTTTGGCAGAATGGCCATTTTGACTATGTTAATCCTACTAATCCATGAGCACAGGAGATCTTTCCATCTTCTAATGTCTTCTTTATTTTCTTTTTTAAGAGACTTGAAGTTGTTCTCAAACAGGTCTTTACCTGCTTCGTTAGAGACACCCAGAAGTACTTTATGTTATTAGTGGCTATTGTGAAGGGTGTTGTTTCCCTGATTTCTTTCTCTGCCCTTTTTTCGTGGGTATACAGGAGGGCTTCTTACTTTTTGGAGTTAAATTTGTATCCAGCTACTTTGCTGAAGGTGTTTACTAGATAAAGGAGTTCTCTGCTTGAATTTTTGGGGTCACTAAGGTATACTATCACATCATCTGTGAAAAGAAAAACTGTGACTTCTTCCTTTCTGATTTGTACTGCTTGATCTCCTTTACTTGTCTTATTGCTCTAGCTAGGACTTCAGGTACTATGTTGAAGAGATTTGGAGAGAGTGGGCAACCTTGCCATGTGCCTGATTTCAGTGGGATTGATTTAAGCTTGATGTTGACTATAGTCTTGCTGTATATTTCCTTTACTATGTTTAGGTATTTGCCTTTTATCCCATCTCTTTAAGTCATTAAACAGGAATTGGTATTAGATTTTATCAAATGCTTTTTAGGCATCTAAGTAGATGATCATGTGATTTTTCTCCTTCAGTTTATTTCTATGGTGGGTTACATTGATGGATTTCTAAATATTGAACCACCCTTGCATACCTGGGATAAAGCTTACTTGGTCATGGTCGGTGATATCTTCTTAGTGTTCTTGGATTCTGTTTGAAAGTATTTTATTGAGTATTTTTACATCAATGTTCATAAGAGATAGGTCTGTAGTTCTCTTTTTGTTGGGTCTTTGTGTGGTTTAGATATCAAGGTGACTGTGGCTTCATAGAATGATTTTGGTAATGTTCCTTCTGTTGCTTTTTGTGGAATAGTTTGAAGAGAATTGGAGTTAGTACTTCTTTGAAGGTCTGGTTGAATTATGTGCTGAAATCATCTGTCCCAGGGCTATTTTGGAAGGGAGAGAGTTGATGACTGCTTCATTTTCCTTGGGGGATATACGGATATTCAGTCTTTCTAACTGATCTTGGCTTAATTTGGGTAGATGAAATCTATCAAGAAAATTTTCCATTTCTTTTAGATTTTCAAATTTTGTGGCATATAGGCTTTTTTAGTATGACCTAATGATTGTTTTGATTTCTTTAGTGTCTGTTGTTATGTCCCCCTTTTTATTTGTGATTTTGCTGATTTGGATCATTTCTCTCTGCCTTTTAGTTAGATTAGCTAAGGTTTTGTCTGTCTTGTTGATTTTCTCAAAGAACCAGCTCTTGGTTTCATTGATTCTTTGAATAGTTTTACTTGTTTCTAATTGATAGATTTTAGCCCTGAGTTTGATCATTTCCAGCAGTCTGCTTCTATTGCATGCCTCTGCTTCCTGCCCCCCCCAACCAGGGCTTTCAGTTAAGCCATTAAGTTGCTTGTATGAGATGTTACAAATTTCTTCTTGAAGGCACTTAGTGCTATGAATTTCCTCTGAGCACTGCTTTCATTGTGACTCATTAGTTTGGGTAATGTACCTTCATTTTCATTGAATTCTAGGAAGTCTTTAATTTCCTTCTTTATTTCTCTAAAAGACTCTACCCAGCAGGGGATTGAATCAGAATGAGAGACTCACAGCCAAACTTTGGACAAAATCAGGGAGTGTATTTGAAGAAGGGAGATATAAAAAGTCATAGAGGGGACAGGATTTCCACAAAGAGACCAACAAAGCCAAAAAAAGAAAAAAAAAAGCTGGGTCCAGTGGAGACTGCACAGATTGAATGCATCAACCAAAGACTACAGATACATAGAGAATACCTAGACCCCCAGCTCAGATTGAGAACATAGACAGCTCAGTCTCCATGTGGGTTCCCTAGTAAGGGGAGAAGAGATAGTCCTTCACATGAACTCTGTTGCTTGCTCCTTGATCACTTCTCCCTAGTGGGGCACCATAGGCAGTCCACAGAGCAAGATAATTCAGACAGTCCTAAAGGGGCATGATAGGCTAGGGCCAGATAGTAGGGGAAGAGAACTTCACTTATCAGTGGATTAGGGAAGAGTGATAGGGGAGAAATTGGGAGGGAGAGCGGGACAGGGAAGAGATGAGAGAAAGGGCTGAAGCCTGGAATCAAATTGAATAAATTATATACTACTACTACTACTAATAATAATAATAATAATAACTGACAAAAATCATGGTTACCTTCTGCATTCATTGCCTACCACATGAGATGGTATTACAATATTTTCTCTAAATATAATGAATTACAGAAATTGTAGGGTGAAACCAAGAGCATGCTTAACTTTATGTTAATATGTTTAACCTTAGCTAACATTTGGAATACTCCTAATATCCCAGGTTTTAAAATGCTTGACAGACAGCTTATAAAAATATGAGGTTTTAAAGTCTTTAATATACCCAGTTAGGGAAAGGTAGGTCATTTGAAGAATGTCCTTCAAGGGCATTTTGAGATATCTCTTTCTCCATCTTCCCTGAACACCATTAAGTGAATAGTTTCAATTGCACAGATGTCTGGTATGGTTAAAAGACTTGTGAAGCAATGGAAAATAAAACCGTTAGACAAAAACCATGAAAAATGTAAAGCAAAATGATCAATTTCCTTATTTAAATTTGTATCACACGCATTTTATTTCAGTGGCAGAAATCTGGTCGTTAAAAAGTTCATTATTTTGTTTTTGTTCTGTTCTGAAGTATCTAATCTCTGTCTATTATTTTTCTTCTCTATGAAATGATTCACTTCATAATTATTGAGAGGTCAAAAATTAGCAACAAATTCTTCATTTAGTCTGCATGTGATAGTTTTCTTATTTTCTCAATGTTCCTTGAAGATACATTCTTGAGATGCATTTGCAGAAAGATGGTAACACTTTAGTTTCATTTATTGGAAAATACCATTCTTCTTTCCATTGTCTACTATGGTTTCAGCTTTTAAAATTCTGTAATTCACATCACTTTTCCAATGAAGTTTATAGATTGTTTTTCTGGAATCTTATTTTTAAATTAGCTTACTTATTATACTAAATTATATCAATGCGTTATAAAAATAAGTATGTGATTTAAAGAAAATGGTTCAATAAAAGTTAATACATGCCCAATTCTGTGAAGCAACTACCTCTGTGTGGATCCAGAACATTTTCAAAGTCTCAGAAAAAAACTGCATACCCTTAAGGAATTAGCCACTATTTTACCTTTGTTATCATCCTTGGAAAGTATTAATATATTTCCTAGTTACAAAAATTTACCTGTTTTGATATTTCAGTGTAAATGAAACAGTATTATCAGCTTTAGTACCCTGTTTTATTTTCTACATTTTTGGAGAGAACTATGTTGGCAGGATTTTTATTTCTCCAGTCTCCAAACCCCATATCCTAGCTATGATTCTATGCTTATTGAAATAAGATAAGCTTGCCAGAATTCAGTCAGGGACAGTGCTCTACATCTCCAGGTGTTTAAAATCTCGGCATTTCAACAGCACCCCCAAGGGGGAGTTGATCAAAGAACTGGCCACTGAGTTCATGTCAGAGATAGATCCTGATACCCTTATTAGAGATCTCACTTGGAAACTGAGCTGCCATGGGCTACATCTATGCAGGAGTCTAGGTCTTCTCCATGCATGGTGCTTGGTTGGAGTATCGATATCTGCAGTCCCTCCTGGGTTCAAGTTTTTTGGCTCTGTTTGTCTCCTGTGGAGTTATTGTTCCCTCCAGGTCTTTCTATCTCCACTTCCTTCCATAAGGTTTCCTGTAGACTGTTCAAAGTTTGGCTGTGAATCTCAGCATCTCCTTCGATACCCTGATGGGTAGAGCCTTTGGAGACCCCACTGTAGAAGGCTCCTGTCCTCTTCACTAGAAAAGATTATTCTGAGTGAGTTAACGAAGAAGCAGAAAGACATATATGGTATATACTCATCCCTTCTGGTTTTACATTGCCTGGTGCATTAAAAATATATTGAGGGCAGTCCTTTTGTTCTGACAACTGTGCCCTTTGCATTTTAGAAACTTTTCAGTTTCATGAGGTCACATTTATTGATTTTTGATCTTAGAGATTGTGCTGTTGATGTTCTGTTCAGGTAGTTGTCTCCTGTGCCAACATGTTCACTTTTGGCTCATCCCCATATTTTCTTCTAACAAGTGTAGTGTGTCACCCAATGATTCATTTGGATTGACTTGAATAGAATTAGTTCTTTTTTCTGTCAGTGCCTAATCTAGGTAAACAGACATTAAACAGTCTATTTAATAGTGCCTAATCTGGGTGAATAGACAGGTATATAGTCACTTCAAGGAAAAGGAAAATAACACAATATATGTTGTGATTTTTTTCTAATCCTTCTACCTCTTTTTCTTTTGTCTACAAATATATATTAACACAGACAAAACACCATCCCAGGTGATTCTAGATTGTTTCAGGTTAACAACAAAGGCTAACTATCCCACCATATATTCTTGATCATTACTTTAAATTTAGCTTTTCATATAACTGTTCAGCATATGTTGGTATAATGTTCTGTTGGAATGTATATAATTTTCTCTTGTTCATTCAAATGCTGATTTCTCTACCCCACTATCAGATTTCAATCTGGACATTGCATGGTTATATTTTTTCTATGCATCACCTGTCTCAAGTTTGTGTAAACATGCAACCATTTGTTCGCTGTATTGTCAATTAAACAACCAGCCAATGCTGAGCAATGGAGAGAACATGGTGGGACATCCTGTTCCTGAGGGGAGGAAAGAGAAGTCCATAGGAGAGCCTGAAAGGAGAGATTGGAAAGGAGAGGACCTGAAATCACCAGGAGAGATTAATGGACATGAGATATGAGTAAGATGCAAGTATAATGTAGGAAATTTGAATGGGAGGAAGCTATGCATGCTTGGAGGTTTAGGATGGAGTAAATATTGCCCAGCATTGTGCTCTAGGTCAAGTAAATACTTCCTGGTCTCTGTGTGGTGATTTGGTTATACAGCTGGTTTAGGAATAACCACTGTTTAACTAGAAGTTAAATCAATATTAAATATTAATAATCAACAATAAATGGTGGACCAACAAGGGGCACAATTTACAGTAATCTAGCAATAACTTACATAGAAAGTAAAACTATGGAGCCCTTTGTTTGTTTTAAATTTCAGTTCCTTAAACACAAAACAAAGGCAGTTCCTAAACTAGGAACTTGCAGGTTCCTGATTAGACAGAATCCCTGAAGAGCAACAAGTCTTTCAGCAGGCTGCAGAAAAATAAAAATTGATGCATAGAAACCCCAGAAAGGTACTTTCTTTAGGAAGAGGGAAAATGTGGCTCTCTAGCAAGAAAGATTCTCAAAGGAAACTTAGCTAGGATTCTTTGTCAAAAAATCTTGAAAAGAATAAAAACATTTTTAAATTCCATATTCTGTGGGTCTCTGTGGTTTTTGAAGACATACCTATGTTTATATAATCATATCTATCTGTTAAACCTAGTATGTATATTCCTGTGATAAATTAGACTAGTGTCGGATAGGACTATGAGTTAATTAAGTAACAATTAACTTGTACTACCCAATATCCTAACCTTATTTTCTCTTTGAATCAGATTATTACCAATTTATAACCATCTCCCAACTACAATAAACAATCATAGCCCCAGAAAACAACCAAAAACCTACCCAATCCACTTTAAAGGAGATTGGACATCGTTCTCATGAATTTTTTTCCCTTTGGCTGATTTTTTTGGACAGTCAGAAAACCTGTTAGGAGGTCCAAGGAAAATTGGGAAAAAACTTTAATTAAGCAATCATTAACTTTTTTGGTCCAATCTTTGAATATTGAGAAATATCAGGCTCAATAGATGTCCTGTTTGGATCAGTCTGAAATGCTGGACCAGCTGAGATTAGTAGCTTTCTTCAAAGTTCCCATGGGAGTAGGCTTTGATAAGAAAAAGCAATTGAAGCAGTGAAGGCAGGAACAAGCAGAATGCTGGAAAACGCAAGATGCTGGAACATACGTGTCAGTGTCTCAGCATGCTGGAAGGATAAATTCTGTCAGGTTCGATCCAGCATCTCCAGTATCCAGTCCTTTTGTTTTGCAAACATATATTTTCTCACAAGCATTACACAGTACTAATATTATAAATGTATGAGATGTACAGGATGAAACTAAACTGTAAACCAATTTTATCTATGCCAATTAAAAGAATGATGTAATAAATTTTGAGATACTGTAGCCAATGATTTATTGGCCCTGTATTGTTGATGTTCTGGTTGGATACATTTTTTTTTTTATGTCTCAGTCAGTTTCAGAGTTGTTCCCATGTGAAGGAATCAGCATTTTTTTTTTACCTGTTCTGTTTAGTCTTTTGAGTTCTCTCTTCTTGTGTGTCCAAGATCTTCAGGTGGTCTTGGTCTGTCATTTCTGACATTTATTAGTTTTGATGGAACCCATAATTTCTCTTCTCCTATATGAAAACAAGCAAAACCTCTTCCCCAAAGTGTCATATTCCCTGTTCGCCATTTTGGAATTAAGACCTTTAAATGCTGCTGTAATTCAGCAGTCCTTTCTAAATTCCAGTGTGTCTTAGCAGGTATGCTACTTATCTCATTTAAACATTTTAATATTGATAAATCATTATTTAAATTATTTGGAGGTTTTCCCTTCTATTTGATGACCATCTTTTTAAAATTATTGTTAGGTATTTTCATAATTGTTTGACCTTTAGGATTATAAGTTATATCTGTAACAGGTTTGATTTCATGTCTAAAATATTGTTGAATTCCAATGGACATACAAGATGAAGCATCATCAGTACCAAATTGTAAAGGCATCTCCAAAACATTCACTATCTCTAAAAACTGTTTAACCTTAGGACCATGCTCTCCAGAATTTAAAGCAAAAGCCCACTGGAATTCTGAATATGAATCTATGGTGTGGTTCAAGTATTTCAGTTCTCCAAATTTTGTAAAATGGAGCACACCAAGGCAATGTATCATCTTGTTCCAATATAACACTAAACAGGATTTGCATTTCTAATTCAGCATATAGGCCTTCATCTAGTAATTGAACCTTAATAATACATACTCAATATCCAGTCTGACTAAGTTGGCCTATAACTAAAGAGTTCCTCTCTAGTATTTCAATGGACTGCTATTTTGCAGTATCGTCAAGCCTCTGTGGATTTTTCTCATCTGAAACTACTGCTTTTGGTGTTATTGTAAGTTCCACATTGGATTGCTCTGAAATTTCTTCATTTTGATTCAAATATTCCCCAACCTCTGTTCATGGCCTTTAATTTAGCATCAATTTTCTCAGTCTCTTCTTTCTCCAAGACTGTCTTATCCTGATTGCTTCAAAAGAGGATATACAAAACTGAAATCATCAGTGAAAAAAATTATTTAAATGCTAAGAGAAACAAACTCAAATGGTATCCAGAAGCACTGTGTCATTGTGTCTTCCTCCATTTCCGACTTAAACAATTATCTTTTTGATCTCAAAACCTCTCCTTAAGGACTGTACTTTCTTAGACACAGCTTCCTTTTTAGACCCTACCAGTTCAGATGCTTGAGGGTTCTCAGTCTGTCTCTGGCTTCTACGTCCACGGAGAGAATTTTTTTCTTTTTCCTTCACTGGATAATGACACCTTCCTCACTCTTGGAAGTTGTTGGGTCCACACCTGTTTGCTCCTCAGACTGTCAATAACCCCTTCTCAGTGAGATTTTGCTTTTTAATTCATCACAGGAGTATACATACTAGGTTTAACAGATAGATATGATTATACAAAGATAGGTACATCTTCAAAAACCACAGAGACCCACATAATATGGAATTTAAAAATGTTTTTATTATTTTCAAGACTCTTTGACAATGAGATAAATCATCTCCTGGCAGCACCCAACCTACCTCAGAGAAAATGATGAGCATCAAAGAAACTACATATGATTGTTGCTCTTAGAACCTGTGCTGTTGGTATTCAGTTCAGAAAGCTGTCTCCTGTTCCAGTGAGGTCAAGGCTTTTCCTTCTAACAGATTTACTGTGTCTGGCTTTATGTTGAGGCCTTTGATCCACTTGGACTTTAGTTTTATTCAGGGTGAGAAATATGAATCTATTTTCAGTTTTCTACATGTAGACATCTATCCAGTTAGACCAGCACCATTTGTTGAAGATGTTGTATATTTTCCATTGTATGGTTTTGTATTCTTTGTAAAAAATCAAGTATCTGTAGGTATGTGGGTTTATTTCTGGGTCTTCTATTCAGTTCCATTGATCCACCATTCTGTCTCTATGCCAGTACCATACAGTTTTTAGTACTATTGCTCTGTAGTATAGCTTCAGATCAGGGATGGAGATACCACCAGACAAAATATTGTGATGGATCATTTTGGCAATTCTGTTTTTTGGTTGGTTTGTTATTCCATATGAAGTTGAAAATTTTTTTTCAAGGTCTGTAAAGAATTGTGTTGTTATTTTGATGGGAATTGCACTGAATCTGTAGTCTGCTATTGGCAGAATGGCCATTTTCACTACGTTAATCCTACTGATACATGAGCATAGGAGATCGTTCCATCTTCTGATATCTTCTTCAATTTCTTTCTTCAGAGACATTAAGTTTTTTTTTTTTTCAAACATGTCTTTCATGTGCTAGGTTAGAGTCACACCAAGGTGCTTTGTTATTTGTGGCTATTGTGAATGGTGTAGTTTCACTAAATTCTATCTCAGCCCTTATGTCTTTCGTGTACAAGAAGGCTACTGATATTTTTTAAGTTAATTTTGTATTCAGCCACTTTTCGGAAGGTACTCATCAGATAAACGAGTTCTGTGATTGAATTTTTGAGATCCCTCAAGATCCAGCTATACCCCTCTAGGCATATATCCAAAATATGCTCAAGTACACAATGAGGACATTTATTCAACCATGTTTTTAGCAACTTTATTCATAATAGCCAGAACATGGAAACAACCCAGATGTCTCTCAACTGAGGAATGGATACAGGAATTGTGTTAAGTTTACAGAATGGAATACTACTCAGCAATTAAAAATCAAGGAAATCATGAAGTGTGCAGGAAAATGATGGGATCCTGAGTGAGGTATCCCAGAAGCAAAAAGACATACCTGGTATATAATCAATTTTAAGTGGATATTAGACATAAAATACAGGATACACATACTAACATCTGTACACCTAAAGAAGCTAAACAAGAAAGAAGACCATGGGCATGATGATCAGTTCTTCCTCAGACAGGCAAGTGGGATGGATACTAGAAGAGGGAGAAAAGAGGAAACAGGGCAGGAGCCTACCACAGAGGGCTTTTGAAGACTATATGCAGCAGACTATCAAATCAGGTGCTTAGACTCATAGCAAAACTTTGGGCAGAGTACAGGGAATTTATGAAAGAAGGGGGGATAGAAAGAACTGGAGGGGATAAGGAGCTCCACAAGGAGAGCAGCAGTAAAAAAAAATCTGGATAAAGAGATCTTTTCTGAGGTTGATATTCCAACCAAGGACCATGCATGAAGATAACCCAGAACCCCTACCTACACAGATTTAGTCCATGGAAGCTCAGTTTCTAAGTGGGTACCCAAGTAAGGGGAACAGGGACTATCTGTGATATAAACTCAGTGGCTGGTTCTGTGATCACCTCCCCTTGAGTTGGGGATCAGCCTTACCAGGCCACAGAGGAAGATAATTCATCCAGTCCTGATGAAGCCTGATAGGGTAGGGTCAGAGGGAAGGGGAGGCAGACCTCCCCTATTAGTGGACTTAGGGAGGGACATGGGAGGAGATGTGGTAAGGAGGGTAAGATTGGGGGGGGATGAGGCAGGGTGCTATAGCTCGAATACAAAGTGAATAAACTGTAATTAGTGTAAACAAATAAAATTAAAAAAAAACTCCATATGGAGATGACTTTAAATGAGTCACCTTGACAAAAAGATAATGCCCTCATTTCACAACAAACAGATTTTGCCTAAAATGGGCAAAGTTTAATGCAGGCCAAGTTGACTGCTAAACTCTGCCATGACATGGTAAGCCTGTCCTAAATAGTTCCTGCTTCATATATATGTCTCTCAAATAAACTGACCCAGAAGGTTGAAGATGATGCTCCAATGTTATAAAGAGTTTTCAGTGATTGTTCAGGCAGCAAACTGTCTCTGTCATTTTATTTTTTATTTTTGGTAGCTGCTAACGAGCACTTCCTGTTTACTCCAGTAACTAATTTTATTCCATCTCAAGTCTCTGGTGGAGTTGAAAACCAAATAGTTGTAGTTTCACAATTTAAGAAAATATTTTCAAAAAGGTAATGTCAATAAGGAAAAAAGTTAATTTAGATATAGAACTTTAAACTTGTCAAGATAGGATAATCAAACACTTTCCCCTAAGTTGCCAAATACTCATGGACTGGAATTGCATATGTAAATCTTACTTAATAGTTTTTATAACTGTTTCATACATATTTCTTATTGTATTGAAAGAAAAGGAGCCCTTTCGTTGGACTTAAAGGGGGAAATGTTGATATAATGTTCTTGTGGAATGTATACAATTTACCCTTGTTCATTCAATTACTAATTTCTCTACCCCACCACCTGGTTTCAATCTGGATAATGCATTGTTACGTTTGTTCTAAGCATCACTTTTCTCAAGTTTGTGCAAGCATGCAACCATTCATTCACTGTATTGTCAATAAAACAACCAGCCAATGCTGAGCAATGGAGAAAATATGGTGGGAAATCCTATTCCTGAGAGGAAGAGAGAGAAGTCAGTGGAAGGAAAGTCTAAGAGGAGAGATTGGAAAGGAGAGGACCTGAATCACCAGGAGAGATGAATGGACCTAAGATATGGGTAAAAAAGAAAGTATAATGTGAGAAATGTGCATGGGAAGAAGCTATGTGGGTTTGGAGGTTCAGGATGGAAAAACTGTTGCCCAGCATTCTGCTCTAGGTCCATTAAATACATCCTAGTCTCTATGTGGTGATTGGATATACAGCTGGTTTAGGAATAACCACTGCTTAACTAAAAGATAATTCAATATTAAATGTTAATAATCAACAACAGGCATGTATACGATACAATGTGTTGTTAGTAATGGTGCCAGCACTGCAGTGTTTAGTCAGTGTTCCAATTATCTTCCTTATCATTTTGAATAGTTCCATTCTATCTTTATAGTATCTTTGTCCATTTACCAAAATTACTTGTGAGACTCTACTTACAGTGTTCTGACAATTTTTTTTGCCTATTATCCCAGTTATCCCTGATAGTAGCATTGCTCATTCCATATAATAAGAGCTCATTTCGCTTATTTTTTCATGCTGCTAATGTTTTGTTTACTCTCAGTTAACTATCAATCTAGATGTCATACAAAAGACTGATGCTGTAAGAACACAGGTGCTAGAGGCCTTGGTGTTTTCAAACCATCCCTCAACTTTTTCCTCCACAGAGAAAGGCAAATAACGACAATGGTACCAACTCCATAACTCTGAGAAGCAGAAATGATCACCTAAAGAAAAGGGACAGGACTGAAATTTGGGCTGAATGCTTTCATTCTTTTCTCTTCCCTATATCATCTGCTTGATAAATATGAGATGGACAAGTCTTTGAGATACTGATACATTGTCTTCTCAAATTTCTGGCTCCCTGAATAAAATATACCTTAAATATTTTATTCCTGGGTTTTGCCTATTTGACATGTAGATTGAGACCATGTATGTACCCATAATGTATTCCTAAACCACATCTGTATTTTCAGAGTTATTCCAATATCACCTATCCTTGTAAACCAATTTTATATCTTAGTATATTTCTTGCTGCTATAACAAAAAGCCAAAGACTGAAAAAAAGAAAACTGGTTTATTTAGCTCTCACGTTTGGAGTTTGAAAATCCAAAATGTATGGCACCAGTATTACTAAGCTCTTTTTAGGCTATAAAAATTATTAACAGAATTCACCATTGTGAATCCACAAAAAAAGAAGTTGATGTTAAAATAGGAAGTTGCTTTTACAGCCTGGTGTTGGTGTTCTCTTCAGGAAGTTCTCACCTGTGCCAATGAGTTCTAGGGTCTTCCCCACTTTTTCTTCTAACTGATTTAATGTGTCCGGTGTTATGTTGAGGTCTTTGATCCACTTGGATTTTAGTTTTGTGCAGGGTGATAAATACGGATCAATTTTCATTTTTCTGCATACAGACATCCAGTTGGTCCAGCACCATTTGCTGAAGATGCTGTCTTTTTTCCATTGGATGGATTTGGCTTCTTTATCAAAAAACAAGTTTCCATAGGTGTGTGGGTTTATTTCTGGGTCTTCTATTCAGTTCCATTGATCCACTATTCTCTTTCTATGCCAATACCATGCAGTTTTTATAACTATTGCTCTGTAGTTCTGCTTGAGATCAGGGAATGGAGATACCTCCAGATGATCAGTTGTTGTACAGGATCGTTTTCTTTGGTGTAGTTGTTTTCGTTGGATTGGAGTTTTCCTTTTAGTATCTTCTGTAGGGTTTGGGTTGCTGTGTAGATATCGCTTAAATTTAGTTTTGTCATGGAATAATTTGTTTTCTCCATCTATGTTGATTGAAAGCTTTAGTGGGTATAGTAGTCTGGGTTGGCATCTGTGTTCCCTTAAAGATTGCATGACCTCTGCCCAGGCCCTTCTGGCTTTCTTAGTTTCTAATGAGAAGTCTGGTGTGATTCTGATAAGTCTACCTTCATATGTTACTTGACTTCTTTCACTTGCTGCCTTTAATATTTTTTCATTGTTTTGTAGGTTTAGTGTTTTGACTATGGTGTGAAGTGAGGTATTTCTTTTCTGGTCTAGTCTATTTGGTGTTCTATAGGCTTCTTATATGTTTATGGACATCTGTTTCTTTAAGTTATGGAAATTTTCTTCTATGATTTTCTTAAAAGTATTTTCCGGTGCTTGGAGTCTTCTTTTCATCGATTCCTATTATTCTTAGGTTTTGTCTTTTCATGGCGTCCTTGATTTCTTGAGTGTTTTGTGTTTGGGACTTTTATGATTTTACTTTTTCTTTGAGTGAGGAATCAATTTCAGCAAGTATATCTTCAGCTCCCGAGATTCTCTCTTCCATCTCTTGTATTCTGTTGGTGATGCTTACCTTTGTGGTTCCTGATCTTTTCTCTAAGTTCTCCAGTTCCAGGTTTTTCTCTGATTGTATTTTCTTTATTGATTTTAGTTCTGTTTTTATGTCTTGCACAATTTCCTTCATCTGGCTGAATGTGGTGTCCTGATTTTCAATGATGGCTTCTATTTTTTTTGTCTGTTTCCTCTCTATATATCTCTAATTGTGCATCTACTTGTTTGGCTGTATTTGCCTGTATTGTTTTGAGAGCTTTGTTCATTTCTTCTTTATTTGCCACCATTTGTATGGTTATTTTTTTTTGAGAGCTTTGTTCAATTCCTCTTTGTTTGCCTCAGTTTTTGTATCCATTTCTCTGAGAGATTTGTTCATTTCTTCTTTGTTTCTCTCAATTTGAGTAGCCGTTTCTCTGAGATATTTGTTCATTTCCTCTTTATGAGCCTCTAATAGCTGGAAAAACATAGTTTTAAAGTCGCTTTCTTGTGTATCTAGTGAATTGAAGTGTCCATTGATTTGGGGGGTTGCTGGTGAATCCATGATATCTTGAGTTTTGTCGAGTGTGTTCTTATGTCGGTCTCTGGCCATCTGCTTATCTGTACTCCTCACTGTTTGTTCCTGGAGTCTGTACTTCTGGCTAGGACAGTCTCTTTCTGTTTTCTGGACTGTTTTTCAGGAAGATGAGAGAGGTTCACTGGTTTGGGAGTGTGCATTGTGGTTTCAGCTTTACCTAAATAAGGAATGTGTGATGCTTGTGCTATTCGCAGGTGCTTTTAGTGGGCTCAGTGTGTATGCGCGAATTCCCTGACTATTGCAGGCCATATGCAGCTCTATCTGGGATCGAGGAATTGCTTGCCTAGAATTCACTGGTAGTCCCACAGAACAGAGGCTTCAGTGTTGGGGTCGCTATCCCAAGAATTCCAAGATGCCCACACTAGGGGTGTGGGTGGTAGAGATCTGTTGTCTGGTGGCTTGTGTAGAAGAGCCCTGGATCTGGGGCAAACACTCCCTTGAAGGCACACTCACTCCCTTGTATGGCCAGTTGGAAAGCACTTGGTTTCCCCTTGCTCTCTACTCTCCTATTTGAACCTGCTGGGGTAAATGCAGGTGTAGGCTAACAGTCAGCTCAAGACCTGTAGAAGCAGGTCTTGGTGTCCACCTGCACTGTGTGCTGTGTTGGGTGCAGCCCTTGCTGCGGCCTGGGCCATGTGATCTGTGGTTCACTCTGCAGGCCCCTTCTGCATCCTTCACTTCCACCAGGGAAAGATTTTTGTGGCTGGACCCAGGGAGGTGCTGGGGTGGGTGTGGGTGTGGGGACTGGATTTCCTCTGTCCCAGATCCCCAGGCCAGGGCCCAGGAGCTGTGTTCTGTTGTGGAATCCACACGCAGCCTCTCTGCCATTCCCCTCTGACAGGGAAGGCTTATGGTGGCTGGTCCTGCGGGAGTACAGGTAAGACCTGAGTTGAGTGTTCTCAGACCCATATCCTGTGCCTGGATATCTCTACCACAAGCCACCTGGCACTAGCACATATGTCAGCTGCTTCTGGGGAAGTATCAGTTGGGGGTTATTGGCCTCAGTCTCAGATCCAGCACCTGGGTTTCTCTGCCAGGGATGCCAGGGTGCTCTGGAACACAGGTGTTGTGGCCTGTGGCGGTATCTGTAGGCAGCCTCTCTGTCCTTCCACGCCATAGGGCAGGCTTATGGTGGAGGTTTCAGGTACTGAAAGGAATGGTTGGGTATTCGCAGTCCCAGATTCTAAGGAGGGGGTTTCTCTGCCAGGGGCCACCAGTGCTAGAGCTTGGTGCTAGCTCTTATTGCAGCTGGACCCAGGAGAGTGTCAGGATGTGTTGAGTGACCTCTGACCCAGATCCCGAGCCAGGGTTTGTTTGCTAGAAAAAGCCTGGAGCTCAGGTGGGCTCTGTGGCCTCTGAGGGAACCAGCAGTGTGCCTCCCTATCCTTTTCTTCTGTCGGGATAGGTATAAGGCAGCATTCTTGGGGGAGTGCCAGAAAGAGCTTGATAATCTCACGCCCAAATCCTAAGCCTGGGTTTCTTTGGTAGAAGCCTCTGCCTCCTGCCTCCCCCAAAGAGGGAATAGGGAGTTGGATAGGGGAAGTGCCTAGGGATGGTCCCCTGGAGTGGCAGTGTCTCCTCTAGGAGGAGTCTTCTGGTGTCCTGATTCTAGATGAACTCAGTTCATGACTAGTCTCTTTGTTCCTGGAAACCTAGATAACTCCGTTCTGAGTTCAGTTGCTTCTTCACTTACCAATTTTGGTGATTTAGATCCTTCGCCCCTCAGAGAAGGTGTAAACTAGCCGCTGCCATCTTGGGTCCTCTATTCCTAGGAGAATTTTAACTTGCTTGCAGCTGTTCTATTGTAAGTTCCCCCAAAATCAGATTCTGAGACACACAAAGCTATTTTCAGGGGTTTGTGAGGCAACAAAACTTATGATAGGTGAGTACAGCAGGATTGTGCAGAGGAAGAGTACAATGTGATAGTTACAACTGAGGTTTCAGGTGATCCTAATATAAGTTCTAAACTGTAATTGTTGTTATTGTTGTTCAAGCACTGAGGAATGGTGAATAGGCCTGACTAGTCTTCAGATATAAATGAATCCCTTAAAAACATAGGAATTTCAGTGACAGGCTAATGTTTGTGTGTGTGTTTGTGTGAACAAAATGCAATAGAGAATTCTAAGGAAACTGATAACCTGAAAGGAAAGAGAATTTCTGAGTATTTGCTGTACTCAGTGGCCTTCCCACAGAACAGGATGCCTTTTTCTGCTTCTGTGTGAAGCTAGCCAGCATGATGGTAAACTTAGGATAGAATATAAAGACCAACATTATGTTATGTGTAATATGAATCCACTTTTGTAATTTACAGGATTTTTCTCATGTTTTGAATTTTCTTATATATGTATATATTACAATTTATTCCCTTTGAATCCCAGTTGTATCCCCCTCCCTCATCCCCTCCTAATCCCTCCCTCCCTCTTCTCCTCCCATGGCCTTCCCCAGTCCACTGATAGGGGAGGTCTTCCTCCCCTTCCCTCTGACATTAGCCTATTGGTTCTCATCAGGACTGGGTGCATTGTCTTCCTCTGTGGCCTGGTAAGCCTGCTTCTCCCTCAGGAGAAGGTGATAAAAGACCCAGCCGCTGAGTTCATGTCAGTGACAGCCCCTGTTTCCCTTACTAGGGAACCCACTTGGAGACTGAACTGCCATGGTCTACATCTGAGCAGGGATTCTAGGTCCTCTCCATGCATGATTCTTGTTGGGAATAGCAGTCATAGAAAATATCCCTGTGCCCCGTTTTGTTTTTGTTATTGTTGCTGTTTCTGTTGCTCTTCTTGTGAAGATCCTGCCCCCTCTATATATTTCATCCCCCACTTCTTTCATGAGGACCCTTACTGTCTGCTCAAAGTTTGGCAATGAGTCTCAGCATCTGCTTTGAATTTGATTTGTATCAATTTTTAGTGTAATAGAAAATTATAGCACTTATTCCAAATATTGTTCTCCAAAGAACTCATTACCTAGTTGTCTACAACCAAATAGCTATGCTTAAAATCATGTTTCAGTCCTCCTTAAATAACTTCTGCCATTTTCTCTTGTAGTTCCCTACTTCAGCTTGGCATACAATAGCTATACAACGCATTTATATAATGATTTTCAGATAAGCAATTATTAAATTGCCATAGAGATTATATTTTTAAAAGGAAAAACTCAGAAAGATTGATAAATTGAACAAACAAAACAGTTTTTAGCTGAGTATGTAATTAAGGATATAGTCTTGTTATTTAATGGAGCAAGGTAGCATATAATAACTTGAGAACAAGAGAGAAGAGAAAAATAGGAACTACAGTTAATATGCAAAAATAATAGAATCCTAAATTGTTTCAAGAAAAAAGATGTCTTTATTTTTCTCAGTTTAAATAATAACTCTCAAATATTCAATAATTTGAAAATTTCTTGCAATGGTAATATAGTTATTCAAGTGAAAAATTAGGACTTTAAGAGACTACTAAGCTCACAATGGAATGTTTCTTCTAACAATCTCCTTACTGTTAAATTGGATTCACTTTCAAGTCAATCTCCATTCAGGCAAAATTACCCCATGTAATTAGCTTACACAGAGACTTTCTCCAGCCAAATTATGCTGTCACTTTATATACAAAAGTATATTCATGTTCAGAGGGTCAAAGCCCCTCATAATTATAACTGCAGAAGATTTTTCTAATGATAATAATACCCTTGTATTTAATGGAACTGAGTTTTTATTTTAACTAAGAGCTAGGAAGGCCAAGGATAAGGTTGAGAAGTAGAATAGATAGAATAAAACTCCTTTGGAAGCACACTATCCTTGACCCAATTCTATATGAATGATTATTTTCATGATAGCTTGTTACAGACTATTCTCTTTTTCACTCCTGTGACTTGAACAGTTTCCAACATTAATAAATTTTTAAAGTTAAAATTAATTAATTTATAACAAGAATTTTTAAATAATGGACTTGAAAAATCTTTAGAAATGAATAACATAAGGAAATTGCATATTTTGTGATAGAAAGCAATGCAAGGTTTGAAGAAAGCAATGTAAAATATTAAGTTTCTTTAAATAAAAATAACATTTTGGAGGCACATTGTAAATTTGTTGTAATGTATATGGCTTGGAATTAAAAGACTATGTCAAGGTTGAAGTACCTTCATACTTATATTCAATAAATAATAACTCTTGTAACTCTTTCCCCTTTAGTCACTTATAAATTCTTTTCCAAAATAACATCTATTGAAAACAGGGCAAGTAGAACAATAATATTCTGGAAAATTTGAGTAGCAACAAATATGTAAGCATGAGCGAGGTGATATACAAATGGAGCATGATTTACAGAAATAAAGAAATACTAAAAGAATAGTATATTTACTACACATTTTCCCCAAATGTAGCTGAATAAGAATGATGCCAAACACAAACAATATTTTGTTATCCATGATGCATTTGCTTGCTGCAAACCTGAACAGAGACACATTTTCACATTGTTATCTATCTACCTATATATCCATCTGTCTGTCTGTCTATCTATTAAATATAGATTCTTCCCTCATACAATCATCCCAACTACAGGTTCCTCTCCCTCCACTCCTAAGTCCCCCTATCTTCCTTCTCCCTCAAGTCCACACACCCTCAATTTCCTCTTCAGAAAAAAGCAGGTATCCAAGAGATAAAAGTTAAACAGGAAGAAACAAAGCATGACAAGGAAAACACTCTTCTATCAAGGCAGGACAGGGAGCCCAATAGGAGAAAAAGAGCCTCAGAAGCAGGCAAAATAGTCAGAGATATACCCATTTCCTCTGTTAAGGATCCCAGAAAACACCAAGATAACAGCCACAATGTATACAAATAAGATCTGTTGTAGACCCATGCAGACTTCAGTCTCTGTGAGTCAATGTGAGTCCTACATAGTTATTTGGTAGACCAGGATCTCCTGGTGTCCTCCATCCCTCTGTACACCTTCTTTAAATGTACAGATTTTAGTATGTTTATCCTACATTATTTTTCTAATATCTTCTGTGACTCCTACAGTGTTTCTTCCAACTCTTTTGTGGAGTTTGTCATCTGCAATCGGAGGCAAGCACATATCGTTACTGAGGAATTTAGAAAACAACTAGGACAGTCAGTTTTTTTTAATATATATATATATATATATATATATATATTACAGTATATTCACATTGTATCCCAGATGTAGCACTGTCCATCATCCCCTCCCAATCCCACCCTCCCTCCCTTATCTCCTCCCATGCCCCTCTCCAAGGTCCTCCTCCCCTTTGCTTTGACCTTAGCTTATCAGGTCTCATCAGGATGGCTAAATTGTCTTCCTCTGTGGCCTGGTAAGGCTGCTCCCCCAACAGGGGGATGTGATCAAAGAGCCAGCCACTGAGTTCATGTCAGAGACAGTCCCTCTTCCCATTACTAGGGAACACACTTGGAGACTGAGCTGTGATGGGTTACATCTGTGCAGGGGTTCAAGTTTATCCCCATGCATGGTCCTTCATTAGAGGATCAGTCTCAGAAATGTCCCTTGCCCAGGGATTTTGGTTCTATTGCTCTCCTTGTGTAACTCCTGTCCCCTCTAGGTCTTTTCATCTCCAACAATTTTCATAAGATTCCCTGCACTCTGCCCAAAGTTTGGCGATGATTCCCAGCATCTACTTTAATACATCGCTAGGTAGATTCTTTCAAATGCCCTTGATGGTAGGCTCCTTTCTTGTTTTCTGTTTTCTGCCTCTTCCAATGTCTGTCCCCTTTGCCTTTTTGAATGAAGATTGATCATCTTATCCAGAGTCCTCCTTCTTGCTTAGCTTGTTTAGGTGTACAGATTCTAGTATGTTTATCCTATGCTATTTGTCTAATCTCCACTTGTAAGGACTTATAAGGACCACCTTTGTCTTTCTGCTTTTGGGATACCTGACTCAGGATGATCTTTTCTACTTCCTACCATCTGCCTGCAAGTTTGATGATTTCCTTGTTTTTAATTGCTGAGTAGTATTTCTTTGTGTAAATGTACCACAATTTTTGTATCCATTCCTTCATTGAGGGCCATCTGGTTTTTTTTTTTTTTTTTTTTTTACAGATTCTGGCTATTACAAATAAAGCTGCTATGAACATGGTTGAGCAAATGTCTTTGTTGCAGGATTGAGTATATTTTGGGTATAAGCCTGGGAGTGCTGTAGCTGGATCTTGAGGAAGCAATATTCCTAGTTGGTATAGCTGTACCTTGAGGTTGCAGTATTACTAATTTTCTTAGAAAGCACCAGATTGATTTCCAAAGTGGTTTTACAAGTTTATGTACCTACCAGCAACAGAGGAGGGTTCCCCTTTCTCCACTTCCTCTCCAGCATGTATTGTCACTTGCTGATGTTAGCCAATCTGATGGGTGTAAGGTAAAATCCCAGGGTCATTTTGATTTGCATTTCCTTGATGAACAAGGATGTTGAGCATCACTAAGTTTTTCTCTGTCATATGATATTCTTCTATTGAGAATTCTCTGTTTATCTCTGTACTCAGTTTTAAATTGAGTTACTTATTCTGCTGCTGTTTAACTTCTTGAGTTCTTTATATATTCTGGAAATTAGCCCTCTGTCAGGTATAGGGTTGGTGAAGATCTTTTCCCAATCTGTAGCCTGTCTTTTTGTTCTGAAAACAGAGTCCTTTGCTTTACAGAAGCTTTTCTTTTTCAAGATGTTCCATTATTGATTATTGATCTTAGAGCCTGGTCTGTTGGTGTTTCTGTTAAGGATGTTGTCTCTTGTGCCAATGAGTTCATGGCTCTTCCCTAAGTTTTCTTCTAACAATTTAGAGTTTCTAGATTTATGTTGAGATCTTTGATCCACTTGGACTTTAGTTTTCTGTAGGGTGATAAATATGAGTCGATTTGCATTTTTTGCATGTAGACATCCAGTTAGAACAGCACCATTTGTTGAAGATGCTGTCTTTTTTTTCAATATATGGTTTTGGCCTCTTTCTCAAAAATCAATTATCCATGCCTGTGTGGGTTTATTTCTCAGACTTCTATTTGATTACATTGATTCACCATTCTGTTTCTGTGCCAGTACCATGCAATTTTTTATAGGATTGTTTTAGCAATTGTGAGTTTTTCGGTTTTTTTTTTTTTTTTGTATGAAGCTGAGAATTTTTTTCTTTAAAGGTCTGTAAAGAATTGTTTTGATATTGTGATGGGATTTGCCTTGAATCTGTAGATTGCTTTTGGCAGGATGGCCACTTTTCATGATGTTAATCTTACCGATCCATGAACATGGAAATTCTTTCCATCTTCTGGTATCTTCTTCAATTTCTTTTATCAGAGACTTGAAGTTTTTTCAAACAGGTCTTTCACTTACTTGGTTAGAGTTATACCAAGGCACTTTATGTTATTAATGGCTATAGTTAAGGGTGTTATTTCCTTAATTTTTGTCTCAGCCCTTTTGTCTTTCATATACAGGATGGCTACTGATTTTTTTTTTAGTTATTTTTTTATGCAGCCACTTTTCTGTAGGTGTTTATCAGCTGAAGGAGTTCGTTGGTTGAATTTTTGGGGTCACTCATGTATACTATCAAGTCATGTCCAAATAGTGACACTTTGACTTATTCCTTTCAAATAGTATCCCCTATTCTCCTTTTGTTGTCTTACAGCTCTAGCTATGACTTCACGTACTATGTTGAAGAGATACAGAAAGATTGGGCAGCCTTGTCTTGTCTCTCATTCACTCCTGCATGCCAGAGATAAAGCCTACTTGGTCATGGTGTATGATATCTTTTATGTGTTCTTGGATTTGTTTTGCAAGTATTTTATTGAGTATGTTTGCGTCAATGTTCAAAAGAGGGAGAGATCTGCAGTTATCTTTTATTGCTAGGTCTTTGTGTGGTTTAGGTTTCCGGGTGACTGTGGTTTCATAGATTGAGTCTGGTAGTGGTCCTCCTGTTTCTATTTTGTGGAATAGTTTGAAGAGAATTGGAGTTAGCTCTTCTTTGAAGGTCTGGTAGAATTATGTCCTGAAACCATCTGGTACTGGTTTTTTTTTTGTTGTTGTTTTTTGTTTTTTTGGAAGGGAGATTTTTGGTGACTGCATCTTTTTCCTGGTGTAATATAGGACTATTTTATCTACTTGATCTTGATGTAATTTTATTATATGTAACCTATCAAGGAAAAGATCCATCTCATTTAGATTTTCAAGTGTTGTGGCATATATGCTTTTATAATAACACATTATGATTGTTTGGATTCCCTCAGTGTCTGTCATTAAATCTCTGTTTTTGTTTCTGATTTGCTGATTTGTATACTTTTTCTGTGCCTTTTATTAAGTTGACTAAGGGTTTGTCTATCTTGTTCATTTTCTAGAACCAACCCTAGGTCTCGTCTCATTGATTCTTTGAATTGTTCTCTTTGTTTCTAAGGCATTGATATCAGCTCTGAGTTTGATTATTTCCAGTCCTCTTCTCCTCTTGTGTGTGTCTGTGTCTTTTTTTCCACCTAGGGCTTTTAGATGTTCCATTAAGTTGCTTGTGTGAGATGTCTCCAATCTCTTTTTGTAAGAACTTAGTGCTATGAACTTTCCTTTAAGCCCTGCTTTCATTGTGTCCCATAAATTTGGGTAAGTTGTGACTTCAGTTTCATTGAATTTTAGGAAGTCTATAATTTCTTTTTAATGTCTTTCTTGACCAAGCTGTCATTGAGTAGAGAACTGTTTAGTTTCCATGGATATGTAGGCGTTTTTTTATTTCTGTTGTTGTTGAGGTTTAATTTTAGGCCATGGTGGTCTGATAGGATACATGGGATTATTTCAATCTTCTTATATCTGCTGAGGCTTGATTTGTGCCCTACTGTATGGTCAATTTTTGAGAAGTTCCATGAGGTTCTGGAAATACAGTATACTCTTTTGAATTTGGATGAAAAGTTCTGTAGACATCTCTTAGGTGCGTTTGATTTAGCATATCTTTAAATGTCATTAATTCCCTATTGAGCTTCTGTCTAGATTATATGTCCCTTGGTGAGAGTGGAGTGTTGAAGTCTCCCACTATTAAGGTGTTAGGACTTATGTGTGATTTCAGCTTTAATAATGTTGCATTTACAAATTTATTTGTTCTTTTTTGGGGGAATAGATGTTCAGGATTTTGATGTCCTCCTGGTGGGTTTTTCCTTTGATAAGAATGAAGTGCCCCTCCCCATATTTTTATTAATTTTCAATGAAAGTCTATTTTATGAGATATTAGTATAGCTCGCTCAGATTGTTTTCTGTTCTTTGTTTGTTTGTTTGTTGTGGGTTTTTTTTTTTTTGCAGGCAAAACATTTTTCTAGCCATTTACTGTGAAGTAGTGTTTACCTTTGTTGCAGAGGTGTGTTTCTTGGATGCAGCCGAGTACTGGATCCTGTTAGTCTGTGTCTTTTTATTGGAGAGTTGAGTCCATTGATGTTGATAGATAATGGTGACCAATGAATGTTAGTTCCTCTTGTTGTGGAGTTGGTGGTGTTACTTTGCTTCAATGCCTGTTTTCTTTTAATACTTTGCTGTGAAGTTATATATCCTGTGTTTTCTTTGGTGTAGTTGATTTTGTTGGATTCAACTTTTCCTTCTAATATCTTCTGTGGGGCTGGGTTGCTGTGTAGATATTGTTTAAGTTTACTTCTGTCATAGAATATTTTGTTTTCTCTATCTATATTGATTAAAAACTTTGCTAGATATAGTAGTGTTGGTTAGCTTCTGTGGTCTCTTAGAGTCTCCATGACATTTTCCCAGGCCCTTCTGGACTTAGAGTCTGCATGACATTTGCCAAGGACCTTCTAGCTTTCATATTTTCTGTTGAGATGTCTGGTGTGATTCTGATATGTCTACCTTTTTCCCTTGATGCTTTTAATATTTTTTTCTTTGTTCTATAGATTTAGTGTTATGACTATGATGTGACATGAGGAGTTTCTTTTCTGGTCTGTTCTATTTGGTGTTCTATAGTTCTCTTATATGTTACTGGATATCTCTTTAAGTTGGGAATTTTTCTTTTATGATTTTTTAAAATATTTTCTGGACTTTGGAGCCTGGACCCTTTTGTTTATTCCTATTATTCTTAGATTTTGTCTTTTTGCGGCCTCCTTGATTTCTTGGATGGTTTGTGTATGAAAATTTTCTGATTTTACTTTTTCTTTGAGAGATGTATCAGTTTCTGTAATAGTATCTTCAGCACCTGAGACTCTCTTTTCCATCTCTTATATTCTGCCAGTGATGCTTCCTTTTATGTTTCCTGATCTTTTCTCTAAGTTCCTTATCTCCAGCCTTTTCTGTTTCATTTTATTTTTTCTTTATTGATTCCAATTCTGTTTTCATGCCTTGCCCCATTTCCTTCAACTATTTGAATGTGGAGTCCTGTCTTTCCACGATGACCTCTATTTTTTGGTTCATTTCCTCTCTATATGCCACTACCTGCACCTTTACTTGTGCCTTTATTTTTTTTCTATATTTGCCTATATTTCTTTGAGCATTTTGTCAATTTCCTCTTATGTGCCTCTAATAACTGGATAAGCATAAAGTTGAGATCATTTTCCAGTGTTTCCAATAAATGAGCATATCCACTGATTTTGGTGGTTGCTGGTGAAGCCATGATGTCCGGATTTTTGTTGGATGTGTTCTTATGCCGACTTCTAGCCATCTGCTTATCCATAAACTTTTCTGTTTGTTCCTGGTTTCTCTACTTCAGACGGGGTCCATCTCTCTCTCTCTCTCTCTGGTATCTGGAGTATTTTTCAGAAAGATGACAGAGGTCCACAAGTTTGAGAGTAGATATTGGTGTTTCAGCTGTAGGTAAGGTCGGAAAGTAGCAGGCACATATATACAAGTGTGGGTATATGCTTTGATGGAGAAGATTCTAGAGCATGTAGATGCCTGGAATGGTGGAGCTCAAGCATGGGACTGGGTGCTCATGCTGTTTGCATGTGCAATGTGCATGTGACAGTTCCCTGAATACCTCAGTGGTCTACAGATCTGTCATATTCTACTCCTAGCATTCAGATCTGTCTATGCTCCAGGAAATGTTTACCTGGATTCTACCTGTAGACCCACAGAACATGTGCTCCAATGTTTAGAAATCTGTTACAAGGATGCCTATGTTGCTTACAGTGGGGGGAGGGAGATATGATGTCTGGCTGCTAGCACAGAGGGACCCTGGATATGGGGCTCTCTAAGCACACACTTAAAGGTGCACTCACTTACTCACCGGCCCATTTGGAAAGCACAGGTATTCCCCCTGTTTTCTACTCTCAGGTTTGGTATGTAGGGGCAAATGAGAGTGTAGGGGATGCATCAGCTCAGTGGTTTTCACTGTTTGGCTGCTGGGCAAAGAGGCCTGTTACTTAGGGTAGCTGCCGCTGCAGTCTCAGTCACAGAGCAGAGAGATCAGTGTTTATGCTAGCCACCACCCTGCTGCAGCTGTACCTAAAGATAAATATTCTGTTATTCTTAAAATCCTCTCTTTTCCTTATGTTTTTGAGTGTTTGATTATAATGAGTCTCTGTGAACATACTTTTCCAAGTATCCTATTAAGCTATTCATTTAAGTTTTAGATGTGTGAAACAAAATCTTTCATCAAATTTGAGAAGTGGTTGGCAAGTTTTATTGCGCATTTTGTGTCATTTTGTCTGTCTCTCATTTCAACAGTTGCTAATAATATGTATATTAAATGTTCGATGCGAATTCACTAAGTGTTATTTTATGTTTTTCTCACTGCTTTTTATATGGCATCATTTCAATTGATTTTCCAAAAATTTAAAATCACTTTCTTCTGTCTGCTCAAAATTGTTCTTTAAATATGTTCTAGTTCATGGAGATAACCTGGAATCCCTGCACAGACATAGTCAGGCCATGGCAGTTCAGTGTCCAAGTGGGTCCCATAGTACTGGGAACAGGGACTGTCTCTGACATGAACTGATTGGCCTGCTCTTTGATCACCTCCCTCTGAAGGGGGAGCAGACTTACCATAACACAGAGGAAGACAACAAAGCCAGTCCTGATGAGACCTGATAGACTAGGTTCAGAAGAAAGGGGAGGAAGACCTCCCCTATTAGTGGATTGGGGGAGGGGCATTGGTGAAGAAGGGAGAGGAAGGGTGAGATTGGGAGGGGAGGAGGGAGTGAGCTATAGGTGAATAAATTGTAATTAATACAAAATAAAATTAAAAATTTTGTTCTAGTTTTATTTTGATTATCAGGTTGTTGGAACTAAAATCAACCAGGAGTCATTACCTATGAGGGAATATGTTAGGAACGAGGGACAGGACCACCCGGGAACGAGAAAGAAAAACAACTGAGAAGGCTCAACCTTGAATAGAGGCTGGACCAGATGGTCCTCTCTAGAGGGCAGAATGAACTTATTTTGAGAACTCAGAGCAGGATGGACTGTTTCTGGAAAAAACACAAGTTGCCAGCTGCTGAGCTGTTTTTCATGTTATTTTTACTGACCAGCCAATGTAAAGAAACATGTGTGGTCTGGTTCTTAGGTATAAAAAAGCCTATGCTTTGAATGCGCAGGGCCATCTCCTGCCTCTGAAGGGGCGACCCCATCGCAATAGGAATAAACCAGCCTCTTGCTTTTGCATCGAGTCGTGGTCTGTGAGTTTACTTGGGAAGAGCGTGGTCCAGAGTTCCCGAGCTGTAGGACTGCAGGTCTTACAGGACATTGCCAGAGAGGATTAACTGAAGTGAAAAGACCCTTCCTTCCCAAAGAGAGTATAGCACATTTACAAGACCTTAAAGAGGTTTCAAAAAAAGTAAGGAGGGAGAGATCCAAGATGACGGCTCCTGAAGGACACTCCTGACCAACAGCACAGCAGGTTCAGCACAGTGACCAGCAGACAGAACTCTCAGTCCTAAAACACCAGCGACCTGTGTTTCCCAGTTGAGAGGATGCCCCACAGTGTGGGATTCAATCACCTTCAACTCACCCATTTAAACCTCGGAAGAGGTCCTGGTTCCACCATGTGCTTGGTCACCAGCCCAGAGCCACACACAGGCATGCTCTGATCACTGTCCCAGACTCAACTATGGGCCCCACAAAAGCAGAGACTGGGATTTCAAGTCTAGAGAACATCCCAAGTTGCAGGAAACAATCGGGACTGAACTAAGGTCACCCAGACAATTCCTGGAAAAGACCCGAGGTCTGGCTGGCATCCAGAAGCCAGCCCAGAGCTGAGCACACAGGCACCAGCACAGAGTCCTGCCTGCATGCCCTGCCTGAGTGCCTGACTCGTTGCCCCAGATAGAACTGTGGGCTCCAGGGCACCAGAGACTGAGTTTCTCTGTCGGGTGGAAACCCACAGGGAGGGGAACCATAGATCTGACCTCAGAGCACTCAGCTGACACCCCCCACCCTGAAAAGTTCTTGGGAAAAGTTACCTAGTTTTGGCAGACACCCAGATGCCCAATTGCCAGCAAGGCAAAGCCACAGGCGCCTGTGCCCGCCTGTTCTACCTGTCATTCCAGACAGAACTGTGGTCGTCAAAGCAGTCTGGGTGTCCTTATCAGAAGGAAACCCCACAGCGGGGGTGGGGGGGAATCATCAGGTGTAATGTTCAGGACACCCAGCTCCAGAAGACTATCTGGATTCATACAGTCTCTAGGCTCTAGCCTTCTACTGCACGCATGAGTGCCATGTTCACCTGCCATTGATTAATCTAGGGCACTGTGGCACACAGCTGCAACCTCCATCCTACAAAAGCCTGAGAACCATTAGAGCAGCCCTCATATACTGCTCCAAGGTGTGACCAGTTACACCTAGCTAAACTGACAAAACTGCAGTACTCCCTGGTTCTGAAAGAGTGCTGCACCCAATAAATACATCTTAAAAGAAGCAGCTGCAGCTCTCACTAAATTCAGAGCAAGAATCACTGCAGCAGGGCAGCCATCCATCTCAAGGAATTCTCCTGAGGAGAGGAGAGCCTTCCTGAACACCACAGTTAACACAGAGGTCCATATGCCTGAGGTGAACTGTGACAATTCCTGAGAAGCACCACCATTCACTTGACCATAACCAAAAAGCTGAGGAGATCCTTCAGAAGCCCGCCAAGGGGATTCTCCCCACCCCAGAAACCAGCAAGCACCAGAAATTAACAAACAACACCTGACACAACCAGATGGGTAGAGGCCAGCGAAAAATCACAACCAACAAAAGGCAAAGCACTAGGGTATCACTAGAACCCAGCTATCCAGGAGCAAGTAGCCCTGGACACCCTAACATAAGTGAAATTCAAGAAGATGATCTTACATCTATGATTATGAAGAGGTTAATGGAGGAAGCAAAAAATGCATAAAGAATTGGACGAAGATATATTAAAACAGATTAAGGCCATCCTTAAATAAATACAGCCAAACAGTAGCTTTCAGAGAGGAAATGATTAAACGATTAAATCACTGAAAGAAATAAAAGAGAGGAATGTTCAAACAAACAAGTGAAGGGATTGAAGAAAAAGTAGGAAAATAAAGTCAGACACAGTGAAGGAAATCAGCAAAACAGTTCAAGATATAGAGATAGAATTGAAAAAAATTAAAGAAAATACAAAGTTAGGAAATCATGGAGAGGGAAAACCTAGAAAAGAAAACAGGAACTACAGAGGTAAGCATAACCAATAGACTACAAGAGATGGGAGAAAAAAACTCAGGTGTGGAAGATACAATGGAAGAAATCAATGTATCCATCAAAGAAAACAATAAATCTAAAAAATTCCTGACACAAACCATCCAAGAAACCCAAGACACCATAAAAAGACAAAACCTAAGAATAATAGGAATAGAGGAAAAAGAAGATTCCTTCCCCAAGACCCAGGAAATATTTTCAACAAAATCATAGAAAAAAAAATCCCAACTTAAAGGAGAGACCTATAAGAATACAAGAGGTCTACAAACACCTACTAAATTAGATAAGAAAAGATTATCCTCCTGCCATGTAATAAAACAGTAAGTATACAGTAGAAAGAAAAACTACAAGAAGCTGCAAGGGAAAACGGCCAAGTAAAACATGATGGCAAACCCATCAGAATCACACTGGACTTCTCAACAGAGACTATGAAAGCCAGAAGGGCATGGACAGACATCACGCAGACCCTAAGAGAACACAGATGTCAGCCTAGGTACTATCCACAGCAGAACTCTAAGTCCTCATAGACAGAGTAAAGAAGATATTCAAGGACAAAAACAAATTTCAACAATACTTACACACAAATCTAGCATTACAGAAGATAGTAGAAGAAAAAATACAACCCAAGGAAACTAACTACTTTCAAGGAAACGAGGAATGAATAACCTCACTACAGCTAAAAAAAAAAAAAAAAAAAAAAAAAAAAAGTAGCCAAGCACACAAACACACTACCACAGCCAACATCAAAATCAAAGGATCCAACAGCCACTGGTCATTAATCTCTCTCAACATCAATGGACTCAATTCTCCAATAAAAATTGATACAGACTAACAGAATGGATGCACAAACAAGACCCAACAATCTGTTGCATATAAAACACACCTAATTTACGAAGTTAAACATTGCCTGAGAGTAAAGGGCTTGAAAAAGGTTTTCCAAGCAAATGAACCTAAGAAGCAAGCAGAAGTAACCAACCAAGGACCACTGATGGAGATAACCTAGAACAGATATAGTCCATGGCAGTTCAGTGTCCAAGGGGGTTCCATAGTAATGGGAGCACGGACTGTCTTTGACATGAACTGATTGGCCTCCTCTTTGATCACCTCCCCCTGAAGGGGGAGCAGCCTTACCAGGCCACAGGGGAAGACAACGCAACCACTCCTAATGATACCTGATAGACTAGGTCAGAAGGAAGGAGAGGAAGACCTTCCCTATCAGTGAACTGGGAGAGGGTCATTCGTGGAAAAGGTGGAGGGAGAATGTGATTGGGAAGGGAAGAGTGAGAGGAATATGGGGGGATACGAATTGAATAAAGTGTAATTAATAAAAATTAAATGAAAAAAAGAAAAGTACTATTTCTGACTACTAGAATTTTTTTTGATGCCATGTGTAACTTATCATGTTGAAATCACTGCTATATCCACCATTTCCTAGTATCACAACACTGATTCTTCCAGAATTGAGTAAGACAAGCAGTATTTTAAGAATCATTCAAGCTTTTAGACAAAATTATACTTTCTGAGACAAGGTCACTTTATGGACAAACTGTAGAGAAATTTCTGTGCAGTAATGTGGGTTTTCTGGTAAACGATAACATTCAAAGTCTTTCTAAGTCTGCTTGAGTGACACAACTTTAATCCCTCTGGCTGGAATATAGACAGACTGTTAATATAAACATTTAATCCTAAACAATGAAGTTAAAGTTAGTTTGCAGAAGGAAGCACCCATGTTTGAAACTGATGTCTAATTAAAGGGCAGAGAAGACATGAATCAGAGAAAGATTTAACAGAATGAATCAGAGATAGGATATAATGAACTCTGATGAGAACAGTAAAGATAAGCTACTTAAGAGCAGTAAAGAAGAACTAAGAGAGTAGGAGGAAGGAGTAGAGAGTGTAGAAAAGACAATATAATAGAATACAGTAGAGAGTTCAGTACTGAAGACACTACATAGAGAAAGTAGTAGAGTTGAGTATAGCAGAGAGTTTAGAAGAGAAAACAGTATAGTAGAGTTCAGTCTAGACCAGTATGGAATAGTACAGGCATTTCAGTGCAGTTCATTTGAGTTCAGTTGAGTTTTTGACATTCAGTGAAATTAGGTCATGGAGTTTGGAAGCAGGGCAATTCAGAAATTAAGAGAAACCAGTTTTAAGTCTGCTTGGAGAGGGATTTAAGCCAGAGTATCTGAGTTGAACCAGCCATCCAGAGCTCAGAAAGAACTAGAAAAGGTGAGCCTATTCTGCAGAAAAACTCTGAAACTATAATTACATTAGGGAAAGACGTGTTACATTTGCACCTGGTGTTCAATGTATTTGGAAAGAAAACCCAATGTGACTATAAGAGAAAGCCCAGAAACATTGCAGAAAACAAAGGATATCTGACAGAAGCCTCACAGAGGAGAGAAGACATTTAAAACCTAACGTGATTGGAGAAAGAGAAAGCCTGCCAACATTGCAGAAAGCAGAGAACATAGGCAAAGTAGAAGTTTCTGGTTTCTTTGGACACTGTGTTGTGTCATGTGAAAAAAAAAAATTTGTTTTGGTTCCAAGTGTGGAATGTGGGAATGTTACACCCCATACACTGACAACTGCCCCTGTGAAAAGATACATGATGCTGTCAGCTGGAAACTACCCTGAGAGAGGGGTGTGGTTTTTGTTAGCTGGAAAACAGTCATGTGGACTCTAAGGAGAGATAAATAGAAGCCCATAGACAGTGAGACAATGATTTTTGTATCACTAAGCTTTGCATTGATTTGCTGGTTTTCTCAGAGAGAAGGGTTCCAGAAAACTTTTCATGCTACTTTGACAGAGTTTTGCCACTTTGGTGAATTTGTGTGGCCTTTGGGAAGAATCTAGCTTCTGTTGCTGAGTGGTACCACTTTCGTTGCTGTTGCTTGCTGTTTGCCACTGTTATGGTTTTCTCCTTTGTGGTTTGAATGGACTGCTGGTTTCCTGATAATTGAGACTTGTATATCCTCAAAGAACTCAAAGACCCTAATCAGTAGGAAGTAGCTAAAAGATGTTTACAATCCCTTTCTCTACTAATCTCCTACTTATGGTCTGGAGTTTGGGAGGAAAGGAGTAGCATTTATGAACCTTAAGTAAAGTAGGTGTTTGAAAGACTTAATCCTATACATCTAACAGTACTGAAAACCATTGGCAAAGTCAAACAGTTCCTGAGTGGAGAGTAGAGACTGAAGAAAAAACTCACACTGCACACAGAATCAGTTTGAGAGGGCTCTCATCAAACACTGTTGTACCTGTTTCATTACACAACCACTTTTCTTTAGTCAGAGCAAAGCACCTCAATACAATGAAGGAGTTCATTGAGAAGTCAAGCTTGTTTACCTTGACCACCTCTCTGAGTGATCCTCATACAAACAAGTTGAGGAGCTTGGAAAACAATGCAGGAGCCTCTGAGACAGCAAATCACAGTAAGCCACCCCCCCACAATTTTTAATTATACAGACCAACTTTTCATACTAAAAAAAATATAAATAAAAATGGAAAACTCCATTTCAGATCCATTAAGACCAAGAACAGAAGTTGAGGGGATAGAAATATTACTTGAAAAAGTTACTGTAATACTTATTGCAATTGTGTGCACCAGAGTAAACCCCATCCTACTTTCAATTTCAATCTTTATAAATTTCCTTTCAAACAGGTAGAAAAATAGTTGTGCAACAAGAAAAATAGCTATGAAACTATGAAGACAAAAATTAAAATTAAATGATAAGGAAATTTAAGGTTTGGCAGATACAGGAGCTGATGTAACTAAAACCTTTTTTTCTTTAGTATATAACAATCTAATCTACATTATTAGCTTTTCAATCTGGTATCAGATATTTTTTTGATAATCAAAATGGCCTATGAATCATTTATGGGAGTAAATTTCCATATGTGTCTGTGAATATTTTTGGAGGATTTTTTAAACATTTTTATTTTATATTAATCACGGGTTATGTACTTTGTATCCCAGCCATAGTCCCTCCTGCATTCCCTCCCTATTCCCCCATCCCTCTCTCATCTCCTCCCTGCTCCTTCCTAAGTCTACTGATAGGGGAGGACCTCCTACCCTTCCATCTAAATCTAGTTTATCAGGTCTCTTCAGGACTAGCTGCAATGTCCTCTTCTGTGGCCTAGGAAGGCTGCTCCTCCCTCAGGGGACAGGGGGGGGGGGAGGCGAAGAGCCAACCATTGAGTTCATGTCCAAAATAGTCCCTGTTCCCCTTACTAGGGTTCCAACTAGGATATTGAGCTACCATTTGCTACATTCAGGCAGAGGTTCTAGGTTATATCCACCCATAGTCTTTGGTTGGAGAAACAGTCTCATAAAAGACCCCCGTGCCCTGATATATTTGGTGCTTGTGGAGCTCCTGTCATCTTCAGGTCATACTAACTTTCCCCTCTTTCATATGATTCCGTGCACTCTGCCAAAGGGTTGGATATGTGTCTTAATATTTGCTTTGATACACTGCTTGGTAGAGTCTTTCTGAGGCCGTCTGTGGTAGGCTCCTGTCCTGCTACTTGTTTTCTCCTACAACCAATGTCTATCCCATTTGTTTTTCTAACTGAGGATTAACCCTCCTACCCCAGGTCTTCTTTCTTGTTTATGTTCTTTATGTGTATAGATTTCAGTATGTTTATCTTATCTTATAGGTCTATATAAGTGAGTATATATCAAGTGTGTCTTTCTGCTTTTGGGATACCTCACTCAGGATGATCATTTCCAGGTCCCACTATTTGCCTGCAAATTTCATGATTTCCTCCTTTTTAATTGCTGAGTAGTATCCCATTGTGTGAAAGTACCACAATTTCTGTATCCATTCCTCAACTGAGGGACATCTGGGTCATTTCCAGATTCTGGCTATTACAAATGAAGCAGCTACGAACATAGTTGAGCAAATGTCCTTGTTGTGTACTTGAGCATCTTTTGGATATTTGCCTAGGAGTGGTATAGCTGGATCTTGAGGAAACACTATTCCTAATTGTCTAAGAAAGTGCCAAATTGATTTCCAGAGTGGTTGTACAAGTTTACATTCCCACCAGCAATGGAAGAGGGTTCCTCTTTCTCCACATCCTCTCCAGCGTGTGTTGTTACTTGAGTTTTTTATCTTAGCCATTCTGACATGTGTAAGGTGAAATATCAGGGTCATTTTGATTTGCATCTCCTGATGATTAAGGATGCTGAACATTCCTTTAATTGTTTCTCTACCATTCTATATTTTTTACAGAGAATTCTGTTTACCTACTTACACTTTTTTTAATTGGATTACTTGACTTGTTGCTTTTTAACTTCTTGAATTCTTTATATATTCTGGATACTAGCCCTCTGTATGATATAGGCTTGGTAAAGATCATTTCCCAGTGTGTAGGCTGTCATTTTGTTCTGATGACAGTGTCCTTTGCTTTACAAAAGCCTGTTAGTTTCATGAGGTCCCATTTATTGATTGTTGCTCTTAGCGCCAGAGCTATTGGTGTTCTGTTCAGGAAGTTGTCTCCTGTGCAAATGAGTTCTAGGCTCTTCCCCACTTTTTTTTTTTTTTGTTACTGATATAGTGTGTCTGGTTTTCTGTTGAGGACTTTGATACATTTGGACTTTAGTTTTGTGCAGGGTGAAAAATATGGATCTATTTTTATTTTTATGCATGTAGACATCCAGTTGGACCAGCACTATTTGTAGAAGATGTTGTCTATTTTCAATTTTATGCTTTTGGCTTCCATCAATGTAATCCACCATATAAACAACCTAAAGGAGAAAAACCACATGATCATTTCCTTAGATGCAAAAAAAGCATTTGACAATATCCAACACCCTTTCATGTTTAGAGTATTAGAGCAATCAGGGATTCAAAGCACAAACCTAAACATAGTAAAGGCAATATATAGCAAGTCTATAGCCAACATCAAACTTAATGGAGAGAAACTGAAATTAATCCCACTGAAATCAGGGACAAAGCAAGGCTACCAACTCTCACCATATCTCTTCAACATTGTACTTGATGTCCTAGCTAGAGAAATAAGATAACTAAAGGAGATCAAGGGGATACAAATCAGAAATTTAGAAATCAAAGTATCTCTATTCACAGATGATATGTTAGTATACATGAGCGACCCCAAAAATTCAACCAGAGAACTCCTCCAGCTGATAATCACCTTCAGCATAGTGGCTGGATACAAAATTAATTCAAACAAATCAGTAGCCCTCCTGTATACATAAGACAAAATGGCCGAGAAAGAAATTATGGTTGCAACACTCTTCATGATAACCACTGAAAACATAAAGTACCTTGGTGTGACTCTAACTAAGCAAGTGAAAGACCTTCTTAACAAAAACGTCAAGTCTCTGAAGAGAGAAAATAAAGAAGATATCAGAAGATGGAAAGATCTCCCATGCTCATGGATCAGTAGGAAAAACATGATGAAAATGACCATGCTGTCAAAAGCAATCTACAGATTCAATGCTATTCCCATCAAAATATCATCACTATTGTTCTTAGACCTTAAAAGAAAAATTCTCGACTTTATATGGAAAAACAAACAAACAAACCAGAATTTCTGAAACGATCCTGTACAACAACAGATATTCTGGAGGTATCTTCATTCCTGAACTCAAGCTGTACTACAGAACAATAGTAATATAAATGGCATGGTATTGGCATAGAAACAGAATGGTGGATAAATGGAACCAAATTGAAGACCCAGAAAAAAAAAATCCATACACCTATGGATACCTGATTTTTGACAACAAAGCCAAAAACATTCAGGGAATCTTAAGAAGAGTCGATTCTGATATTTTTACAACCTTATTTCTATATCTGAAGTAAAGATCTACATTTTCAAAATAGCTACTCCTATGCCTATATAATTTCCATTATATATATATATATACACACATACGGATATCTAGGCTACATTCTTTAGGAGTAAACTTTGAAGTACTAATTAATACAAAGTAAAATTAAATGACTGAATTGAATATAAAATCATTAATTTGCCTGCATACATATATTTTTTCTCTGTTTAAAGAACAGTGTTTAAAAATTTTCATCCTATAGTCTCCCAAATATTTACCATGTTCCACAGGTTTTATTCCAAGCATTCATTGTGGCATTTTTACATTGTATTTCAAACTATACTGTAATTATTATATTTTACTCTCAATGTAATAGTGTAGATATATGCTCACCAATTTTGCTTTCCTGTGTTGTGTTTAGTACAGAACAAAATTCTCTTCTTTAGTTATTTACAGCTATCAACAACTATTATTGTCAGTAAGACATCTACAAGTTATCTTCCTTAAGTCATTATTAGCTACTTGTTACCTCCTAATACTCATTTCTATCAATACTCCTAATACTCATAATACTATTTACACTAAAGTTTGTTTCTTCTTTCATGGTCTTATTTATTCAAAATTATTCATGTAACATATAATGAGTATTGGGATGCAATGACAAATTTGTTGTTCAAGATGTGAGCCTACAGTAAAATTTTCCAAGAATCCTAAAGGGCCTTGTGAACGTGGGCTGTTGAAAATCTTAATAACACACAGAATGTCATTTTATACTAAGAATATCCAGTCCTTCCTTGCACTCCCCTGAAACTGCCACCATAAGCCTGCCCTAAGAAGTAGAAGGACAGAGATGCGACTGCAGATTCAGCCACAGGTCACAGAGCCTGGGGTCCAGAGCACCCTGTGGTCCCTGGTCCCAGTGCTAGATCTGAGACTGAGGCCACCAAACCCTAACGGTACACCCCAGAACCAGCTGACATATGCACTAACACCAAGAGGCTTCTGGCAGAGATATCCATATCCGGGTCCAGGAACTGGCGCTGAGAACATTCAACTCATATCTTACCTGTACTATCAGGGGACCAGCCTCCATAAGCCTTCTCTGTCAGAGGGGAAGGGCAGAGAGGTTGACTAAGGAATACATGACAAAACACAGCTCCTGAACCCTGGCCTGGGGATCTAGGACAGAGGAAATCCAATCCCCACTTCCCAACAACCAACACCAACCACAGAACCTCCATGGGTCCAGCCACAAAAATCATTCCCTGGTGGTAGTGAAGGATACAGAAGGGAACTGCAGAGTCCACCATAGATCACTCAGCCTGGGCCCCAGCAGTGCTGCACCCAGCATGGCACACAGTGCAGGTGGACACCAAGACCTGCTGCTACAGATCTTGAGCTGACTGTTAGCCTACACCCGCATTTGCCCCAGCAGGTTCAAATAGGAGAGCAGAGAGCAAGGGGAATTCCTGAGCTTTCCAACTGGCCCTAAAAGGGAGTGAGTGTGACTTCAAGGAGTGTTTGCTCCAGATCCAGGGCCCCTCTACACAAGCCACGAGATAACAGATCCCTACCACCCACACCCCTAGTGTGGACATCATAGGAATTCTTGGAATTGTGGTCCCAACACTGAAGCCTCTGCTCTACAGGTCTACCAGTGGATTCCAGGCAAGGAATTCCTAGATCCCAGACAGAGCTGCATACCAGTGGCTCTCAGGTCATTACAATAGTCAGGAAATTTGCACATGCACATTGTGCCCACTTAAAGTGCATGTGAATAGCACCAGAATCACATTCCTTACTTAGGTAAATCTGAAACCACAATGCACACTCCCAAACCAGTGTACCTCTCTCATCTTCCTGAAAAACAGTACAGTAAACAGAAAAAGACTGTCCTAGACTGAACTACAGACTCCATGAACAAACAGTGAGGGTTACAGATAAGCAGATGGTGAGAGGTCGACATGAAAACACACCCAACAAAACTCAGGATATCATGGATTCTCCAGCAAGCCCCAAATCAATGGACACTTCAATTCACTAGATACACAAGAAAACGACTTTAAAACTATGTTTTTCCAGCTAGTAGATGCTCTAAAGAGGAAATGAACAAATTTATCAGAGAAATGGCTACAAAAATTGAGGCAAACAAAGAGGAAATAAACAAAGCTCTCAGAAAAATATAAACATACAAATGGAGGCAAATAAATGAACAAAGCTCTCAACAAAAAACACAGGCAAATACAGCCAAACAAGTAGATGCACAATAAGCAATGCACAAATAGAGAGGAAATGGGCAAAAAAAATAGAAGCCATCATTGAAAAGCAAGACTCCACTTTGAATCAGATCAAGAAAATGGTGCAAGAGATAAAAACAGAATTAGAATCAATAAAGAAAACACAAACAGAGAAAAACCTGGAGCTGGAGAACATAGAGAAAAGATCAGGAACAGCAAAGTTTAGCATCACCAACAAAATACAAGAGATGGAAGAGAACATCTCAGGGGCCAGGTGCTGAAGATATACTTCCAGAAATTGATACGTCTCTCAAAGAAAAAAATAAAATCAGAAAAGTTCCAAACACAAAACATCCAGGAAATTAAGGACACCATGAAAGACAAAATCAAAGAATAATAAGAGTAGATGAAAGAGAAGACACCAGGGTCGAAGGTCCAGAAAATATTTTCAAGAAGATTATAGAAGAAAATTTTCCCAAGTTAAAGAAAGAGATATCCATAAACATACAAGAGGCCTACAGAAAATCAAAGAGGCTAACGAAAAAAGTAATTCTTCAAGTCACATCATAATCAAAACACTGAAACTACAGAATAAAGAAAAAATATTAAAAGCAGCAAGGAAAAATGCCAAGTAACATATGAAGGTTAACCTAACAGAATCACACCAGATTTTTCAACCGGAACTATGAAAGCCAGAAGGGCCTGGGCAGAAATCATACAGACCTTAAGGGACCAGAGATAGCAAACCAGACTACTATACCCAGCAAAACTTTCAATAAACATAGAGAATTCAAAATATTACATGACAAACCAAATTTAAACAATATCAGCACAGTAACCCAGCCTTACAGAAGATACTAGAAGGGAAATTCCAACCCAACGGTAAGAACTATATCCAAGGAAAGATAGGACATAGATAAGGACACAAGAAAAAAAACAAAACAAAACAAAAGAATACAAGCAATGAAACACATTTACACCAAGGACTCCACATTAGAGGAAAGTAATATTTGTAGGTTACTAGTATCTATCAACATGAATGGGCTCAACTCTCCAATAAAAAGACACAGGCTAACAGAATGGTCGTGGAAACAAGCATTTTGTTGCATTCAAGAAACACACCTATGCATCAAAGTTAAACACTTCCTTAGAGTCAAAGTCTGGAAAAAAGGTTTTCAAGAAAATGGAGCCAGGCAACAAGTTGGAGTAGCTATCCTAATATCTAATAAAATGGGCTTTCAACCAAAATTAATCAAAAAAGATAGGAAGGGGCACTACATTCTCATCAAAGTAAAAATTCACCAAGAGGACATCACAATTCTGAATATCTATGCCCCAAATACAAGAGCGCCTTCATTCGTAAATGAGACATTATTAAAGCTTAAATCACACATTGATCCCAACACCTTAATAGGAGGAGACTTCAACACCCCGCTCTCACCAAGGGACAGATCCAACAGACAAAAACCAAATAGGGAAATAAAGACACTTACAGAGTCCCTAAGTCAAATGGACCTAATAGACAACTACAGATCTTTTCATCCAAACTCAAAAGTATATACATTCTTTTCGCACCTCATAGAACCTTCTCCAAAATAGACCACATAGTTGGGCACAAAGCAAGCCTCAACAGATATAAGAAGATTGAAATAATCCCTTGTATTCTCTTTGACCACCATGGACAAAAGCTGGACCTCAACAACAATAGAAATAACAAAAAGCCTACACGCACATGGAAAGTGAACAAATTGCTATGCAATGAAGCTGGGTTAAGAGAGAAATAAAGAAAGAAATTAAAGACTTCCTAGAATTGAATGAAAATGAAGGTACAACATACACAAGTTTATGGGACACAATGAAAGCAGTGCTCAGAGGAAAATTCATAGCACTAAGTGCCTTCAAGAAGAAATTTGTAACATCACATACAAGCAAATTAATGGTCCAACTGAAAAAAACCTAGGGGAAAAAAAAGAAGCAGGTACACCCAAGAAGAGCAGATGGCTGGAAATAATGAAACTCAGGGCTGATATCAATCAATTAGAAACAAATAAAACTATTCAAAGAATCAATGATACCAAGAGGTGGTTCCTTGAGGAAATCAACAAGATAGACAAACCCTTAGCCAAAATATCTAAAAGGCAGAGAGAATCCATCCAAATCAGTAAAATCAGAAATGAAAAGGAGAACATCACTACACACACTGAGGAAATACAAACAATCATTAGGTCATACTTGAGAAGCCTATATGCCACAAAATTTGAAAATCTAAATGAAATGGAAAATTTTCTTGATAGATTCCATCTACCAAAGTTAAGTCAAGATCGGGTAGAAATACTGAATAGCCCTATATCCCCCAAGGAAATTGAAGCAGTCATCAACATTATCCCTTCCAAAAACACCCTGAGCCAGGTGGTTTCAATGCAAAATTCTACAGACCTTCAAAGAAGTGCTAATGCCAATACTCCTCAAACTATTCCACAAAATAGAAAGAGAAAGAACATGACCAAACTCATTCTCTGAAGCCACAGTCACCTTGATACCTAAAACGCACAAAGACCCAACAAAAAAAGAGAACTTCAAACCTATTTCTCTTATGAACATTGATGCAAAAATACTCAGTAAAATACTGGCAAACCGAATCCAAAAACACCTCAAAGATATCATCTGTCATGACCAAGTGGGTTTCATCCCAGGCATGCAAGGGTGGTTCAATATACAGAAACCCATCAGTGTAATCCACCACATAAACAAACTGAAGGAAAAAAATCAAATGATCATCTACTTAGATGCCAAAAAAAAAAAAACATTTGACAAAATCTATCACTCATTCAAGTTTAAAGCACGTACCTAAATATAGTAAAGGAAATATACAAAAAGCCTTTATCCAACATCAAACTCAATGGAGAGAATCTCAAAACAATCCCTCTGAAATCAATGACAAGGCAAGGCTGCCCAGTCTCTCAATATCTATTCAATTTAGTATTTGAGGTCCTAGCTAGAGCAATAAGACAACTAAAGGAGATCAAGAGAATAGAAATTGGAACAGAAGAGGTAAAATTTTCACTTTTTCATAGATGATATGATAGTATACATGAGTGACCCCCAAAATTCAACCAGAGAACTCCTTCAGCTGTTAAACACCTTCAGCAAAGAGGCTGGATACAAAATTAACTCCAAAAACATCAGAAGCCCTCCTTTATACCAAAGACAAAAGGGCCGAGAAAGAAATTACGGAAACAACACACTTCACAATAGCCACTAATACCATAGAGTACCTTGGTGTGACTCTAACCAAGCATGTGAAAGAACTGTTTGAGAAAAAGTTCAAGTCTCTGAAGAAAGAAATTGAAGAAGGTATCAGAAGATGGAAAGATCGCCTGTGCTCAAGGATAGGTAGGATTAACATAGTGGAAATGCCTATTCTGCCAAAATCAATCTACAGATTCAATGCAATTCCCATCAAAATAACAACACAATTCTTTATAGAGCTTGAGAGAAAAATTATCAACTTCATATGTTGAAATAAAAAACCCAGAATTTCTAAAATGTTCCTGTATAACAACAGAACATATGGAGGCATCTCCGTGCCTGATCTCAAGCTGTACTATAGGGCAATAGTAATAAAAACTGAATGGTCTTGGCATAGAAAGAGAATAGTGGATCAATGGAACCGAATAGAAGACTCAGAAATAAATCTACACACCTTGATTTTTGACAAAGAAGCCAAAACCATTCAATGGAATAAAGACAGCATCTTCAACTAACAGAGCTAGTCCAACTGGATATCTACATGCAGAAAAATGAAAATAGAACCATATTTATCACCCTGCACAAAACTAAAGTCCAAGTGGATCCAAGACCTCAAAATAAATCCAGACACACTAAATCTGTTAGAAGAAAAAGTGGGGAAGACCCTAGAACTCATTGGCACAGGTGACAACTTTATGAACAGAACACGAAACAGGACAGGATCTAAGAGAAACAATCAATAAATGGGACCTCATGAAACTAACAAGCTTTTGTAAAGCAAAGGACACTGTCATCAGAACAAAATGACAGCCTACACACTGGGAAATGATCTTCACTAAGCCTGTATCAAACAGATGGCTAGTACCCAGAATATATAAAGAACTCAAGAAGTTAAAAAGCAACAAGTCAAGTAATCCAATTTAAAAAAGGTGTAAGGAGGTCAACATAGAATACTCTGTAGAAAAATATAGAATTGCAGAGAAACACTTAAGGAGATGCTCAACGTCCTTAGCCATCACAGAGATGCAAATCAAAATGACCCTGAGATTTCACCTTACACCTGTCAGAATGGCTAAGATCAAAAATTCAAGTGACAACACATGCTGGAGAGGTTGTGGGAAAAAAGGGGAATTCTCCTCCATTGCTGGTGGGAATGCAAAATTTTACAATCACTTTGGAAATCAATCTGGCGCTTTCTCAGACAATTATGAATAGTGATTCCTCAAGATCTAGCTGTACCACTCCTGGGCATATATCCAAAAGTTCCTCAAGTACACAACAAGGACATTTGTTCAACCATGTTCATAGCAGCTTTATTCTTAATAGCCAGAACCTGGAAATGACCCAGATGTCCCTCAGTTGAGGAAGGGATACATAAATTAAGGTACTTTTACCTAATGGAATACTACTTAGCAATTAAAAACAAGGAAATCATGAAATTTGCAGGCAAATGGTGGGACCTAGAAATGATCATCCTGAGTGAGGTATCCCAAAAGCAGAAAGACACACATGATATATACTCACTTATATAGACCTATAAGATAAGATAAACATACTGAAATCTATACACCTAATATGTATATATATATAATATATAATGTGTATAATTGTGTATATATAATGTGTATATATATATATATATATATATATATATATATATACAAGAAAGATTACCTTGGTTCACATGATCAATCCTCAGTTAAAAAGACAAATGTGATGGACATTGGATGTAGGAGAAAACAAGTAGCAAGACAGGAGCCTACCACAGAGGGCCTCTGAATGACTCTACCTAGCAGTGGATCAAAGCAGATATTAAGACTCATAACCAAACCTTCGGCAGAGTGCAGGGAATAATAAGAAATTAGAAGAGTTAATAGGACATGGAGATGACAGGAGCTCCACAAGGACCAAACATATCTGGTCACAGGGGTCTGTTATGAGACTGTTTCTCCAACCAAGGACCATGTATGTATATAATCTGGAAACTCTGTTTGGATGTAGCCCATGGTAACTCAGTATCCAAGTAGGTACCCTACTAAGGGGAACAGGGCATATTTCTGACATGAAATCAATGGCGAGCTCTTTGACCTCCCCTTGCCCCCAGGGAGGAGCAACCCTGCAAGGCCACAGAGGACTTTGCAGCCTGTCCTGAAGATACCTGATAAACCAGGGTCAGATGAAAGGGGAGGAGGTCCTTCCCTATCAGTGGACTTGGAAAGGGGCAGGGAGGAGATGAGGGAAGAGGGTGGTAATGGGAGGGAATGAGGGATGGGATACTGCTGGGATATAAAGTTAATAAACTGTAACTAATATTTAAATAAATTAAAAACGTGAAAAAAAGAAATTCTCCTAGGAACAGATTTTTTTTTATTTGAATGACTTGATTTTACTCTCATCTTTCATTAAACATGTTTTAAGTATTATAATTAGCCAAATAACCAACTTCTGCCATATTTCCTCTGCTCAAATGATGAAGAATCACCAGGATAAGTAAGGACAGTAAGATAAAACATGAATTTTTGAAGACAGACAGGCATGAATTTGATTCCCATTTTGCAAGAAATAGTAACATGACAATTAGGAATCTATTTCTGACTTCTCTGAGGTAATAGTTTACTTTCTTTCTTTCTTTTTTTTTCTATTTTAATGTAATTTATTTATTTATTTATTTTTAAATTTATTTGTTTTTATCTCAATCACAGGTTAGGTACTTTGAATCCCAGGCGTAGCCCCCTCCCCCATTCCCTCCTACCCTCCCACTCCCTCCCTCATCTCCTTCTTCCCCACCCCCTACAAGTCCACCAACAGGGGAGGACCTCCTTCCCTTCCTTCCAACCCCAGCTTATCCATCTCCTCAGGGCTGGCTGCAAAGTCCTCCCCTGGGATCTAGCCAGTCTGTCACTCCCCGGCTTATATGGGGGAGGGTCAAAGAGTCAGCCA
>CM053742.1:101051860-101105052 GCA_028658305.1 Pachyuromys duprasi
GAAATTCACAGGCAAATGGTGGGACCTGGAAATGATCATCCTAATTGAGGTATCCCAAAAGCAGAAAGAAACATATGGTATAAATTCACTTATATAGATCTATAGGATAGGAAGGTCACGCTGAAATCTACACACCTAGGGAGGATATTCAGGAAGGAGGACCCAGGTTGGTATGATCAATGCTCGTTTGGATGAACAAATGGAATGGACATTGAATGGAGGAGAAAACAAGCAACAGGACAGGAGTATGTCAAGGAGGACCTATGGGGGGGGGGTCAACTTAGTGATGTATGAGAGCAGATATTAAGACTCGCGATCAAGCCTCTGGCAGATTGCAAGAAGTGATGATAGAAATGGAGGAGTTTGGTGAATCTTGGAGAGAATAAGAGCTCCACAAAGACCAAACTGAGCAGGGCACAGGGGCCTTGTATGAAACGGTTTCTACAACCAAGGGCCAGGTGTGGATGTGGCCTGGAACCCCTGCTCAGATGGCGCCCATGAGAGCTTGGTGTAGAACTAAAGACCCTAGTGAGGGACACAGGGACTGTTTCAGTCATGAACTTGATGGCTGACTCTTTGACCCTCCCCCATACATGCTGGGGAGTGACAGACTGGCTAGATCCCAGGGGAGGACATTACAGCCAGCCCTGAGGAGACAGGATGAGCTAGGGTTGGATGGAAGAGGAGGAGGTCCTCCCCTGTTGGTGGACTTGGAGGGGGCAGGGAGGAGATGAGGGAGGGTTGGGGAAGTTGGGAGGAATGAGGGAGGGGGCTACGGTTGGGATGCAAAGTACCTAACCTGTGATTGATAACAAAAACATAAATTAATAAAAAAATGAATTAATGCATTACCAGTATATTGACTATCTGTAAAAACGGTTAAAATGGAAATTGGTAAGTATTTTAAAAATGGCAGTAACAGCTTTTAGTTCAATAAATTGAGCAGAAGTGGGTTTAAAATTAAGTACTATCTTTTTCCTTGCACAATAAATGTTGCATACCATTAGAAGAACCATCAGTGAACACTAGCATAGCTTGAAGTAAGGGTGACATTCTTAAATAAATAGGAAATATAAATTTATGCATACTAGCAAGCTGTATGAATTTAATAATTTTTAAATTATTATCAATGTTTCTCATAAAATATGTAAAAGCAATAATGCATAATCAGTATTTTGTAATAATCAATCAATTTGTATTTTTTACATAAGGCACTATAATAATATCAGGATCTTTACTAAAATATTTATGGGATTTTATTTTAGAGTTTTGAAATAACATTGACACTGCTTCATTATAAGGAGTAATTACACAGACATGTGATTCAGGTAAATACATCTAAAATAAAGGACCATTTTGCCAAAGTAGAGCAGTTGGTATATGAGATGTACATAGAATGTATGCTTCTAAAGGGAGGTCATAATCAATAAAAGATATTGTTTGATTACAAATGTCTATTTTTACCTTTTTTAGTGCTTTTTACCCTTTTCTGTATTTGAGATAGGACAATATCCCTATTTCAGGGGTTAATACTGTGTAAGTGGAGCATCGAGGTCTAATCGTACCCTTTTTGAGGTGGCTCTACAAAGGTCCTGAATGAGCTCTACTATGCCCTATACAAGGTTGTACATGGCTCTGGATACTTTGTTTTGTCTATCTAAATAGATCACATATTTGTTTGTTAGCTATGCCAACATTGTTATAGTTTCTAGGACTTGCAAAGCCTTAGCAATATAATGCCTAGAGGTGTATAAATTTTAAAAAGTAGAAACCATATATTTTTTAAATTTTAACATTTTTATTTTATATTAATCACAGGTTATGTACTTTGTATCCCAGCCATAGCCCCCTCCTGCATTCCCTCCCTATCTTCCCCTTCCCTCCCTCCTCTCCTCCTTGCCCCATTCCAGGTCTACTGATAAGGGAAGACCTCCTCCCCTTCCATCTAACTCTAGCTTATCAGGTTTCTTCAAGAATGGCTGCAATGTCCTCTTCTGTGGCCTAGCAATGCTGTTCCTCCCTCGGGGACAGGGAGGTTGAAGAGCCAGCCATTGAGTTCATGTCCAAAATAGTCCCTGTTCCCCTTACTGGTGTACCCACTTGGGTATTGAGCTACCATTTGCTACATACAAGCAGGGGTTCTAGGTTATAACCCTACTTGGTTCTTGGTTGGAGAGGCAGTCTCATAAAAGACCCCTGTGCCTTGCTATATTTGGTTCTTGTGGAGCTCCTGTCTTCTCCAGGTCATACTACCTCCCCATTCTTTCATATGATTCCTTGCACTTTGCCAAAGGGTTGGTTATGTTTCTTAGTTTTTGCTTTGATACCCTGCTAGGTAGAGTCTTTCTGAGGCCCTCTGTGGTAGGCTCGTGTCCTGTTACTTGTTTTCTCCTACATCCAATGTCCATCCAATTTTACTTTCTAAATGAGGATTTATCCTCTTATCGCAGGTCCTCTTTCTTGTTTATCACATTTAGGTGTATAGATTTCAGTATGTTTATCCTTTCTTATAGGTCTATATAAGTGAGTATATACCATGTGCGTCTTTCTGCTTTTGGGATACCTCACTCACGATGATCGTTTCCAGGTCCCACCATTTGCCTACAAATTTCATGATTTCCTCATTTTTAATTGCTGAGTAGTATTCCATTGAGTTCTGTATCCATTCCTCAACTGAGGTGCATCTGGGTTGTTTCCAGGTTCTGGCTAATACGAATAAAGCAGTGATGAACATAGTTGAGCAAATGTCCTTGTTGTGTACTTGAACATCTTTTGGGTATATGCCTAGGAGTGGTATAGCTGGATCTTGAGGAATCACTATTCCTAATTGTCTAAGAAAACGCCAATTGACTTCCAGAGTGGTTGTACCTGCTTACATTCCCACCAGCAATGGAGGAGGTTTCCTCTTTCTCCACATCCTCTCCAGCATGTGTTGTCACTTGACTTTTTGATCATAGCCATTCTGACAGGTATAAGGTGAAATCTCAGGGTCGTATTGATTTGCATCTCCCTGATGGCTAAGGATGTTGAGCATGTCTTTAAGTGAGAAACCATATTTTTAAAGACTGCAGCTACAGCTGGTAATTTTACAACTTGAGCTGAGGCTGGTAATATTTGCAAAGCAAAAGTTTGTCCCTGCACTCTATGTACATATACACACACACCTTAAAATACATGATAAACTTTAAAACTCCTTATATATTTAAACATTTTCAAAAACCTGTTTTTGTAATGTCAAAATAAAGTAACGTTTTAAGAGTGAAGTGGAATATAACTATAGTTTTGAGAATTCAAAACCAAATTTTATATTACCTTTGGAGACATGTTTCTTTAGTTGGCTCATGTCATTTGTTGTTTAGAATGGCTTTAACCCTAGGTTTTAAGTTAAATTTATGTTACATATTTTCAACATATCCAATAACCAATAATATATAACCATGCCATAAAGAACATGGTAAGCTTATACATTTAAAGCAGCCAGACAAAACACCTATATATTTGTTGAATCCTATTTTTATGATCATGGAAGCTTTGAAACAGAATTAACCATTAGATTTCTTAAGAGAAAAACTGAGAAGCTGCTGGTGTCCCTTAAGAACAACCTGCACAGGCATCCCCAGGCATGCTGCCAGCTTGACCCAGGCAGGAGACTCCCAGCTGCAAGTGCAGAGCCAACTTCAAGAACAGAGCCCATTTATCAGTTTTTGTTTTTCCATATGAGCTCCTTTTCTCTGAAAAATATTGAAGAAAGCTAAACCAAATTAAGGGGTAAACAGACGGCCATCAGATGAAGTTTCGGCCATGATTACTAACAATCAATCCAGAAAAGTCCACAATAAGATAATGACAAGGGTAATACAAACAACAGATAGATACAAGAAGATACAGGAAGACACTTCTGGGAGACAGACAAAAATAAAATATCACATAGGCTTCTCCTGACTTTGCTCTCAGAGAATGAGAGAAAAAGACACACAAAGCCGGCCAAAAACTAAATGAAAGTCATCTGACACTTCCTAGGAGTTTGTACCATTCAACCATCCCAGAACCTGCTGAGAGTCTAATGATTTTCTCTTGGAGGTTGGAGTGACTTCCAGGGTCCCCCTGTAACTTCTGCACTTCCTTATCTCTTTTTTCGTTCTTATCTTTTTCGAGACATTCGGCCTCATTCATATTTAAAAATGGGGGAAATTAATCCTCATTGTGATACTTAGAGGCCTTTTCCTCCAATTCCTCTGGATTATCTGGGTAGAGAGGATAATCCGTTTCTTTCTTCAATAGTCATTTATTTGTTGGTCCTGTATAAAGATCCTCTGGCAGCTCAGAGAGTTTGGTTTCACTTTTTCCTTCATTCTTCCTTAAAGCGAATGTAGCTGTCTTCTGATTTTGAACCCTCTCTCTTTCATGTTGAGACAATCTCTAACTAAGTTTCATAAACTGAATGTATTTACAGGAAACTTTTCAGGTTCAAAAACATCATAATGATCTGGTAAATTAGCCCCTATTTTTTCCAAGTTTCGAGATTCACAGTTTCTTTTTCAGGGAACCAGGGACAAACATTTTTTATAAATTTAAAGAATATAAACAACTCTGCTGGTTTACCTTAGCTATTCTAGCACGAAGCATATTCTTAAGCATACTTACGTACCCTATAAGTTTGCTGAGCACTGCTCTACTTTAGTTCCTGAACACTCATTCTTTATCCATCGGTCTCCTTTACTTTTCCCTTCATGCCCAGGCCTCACATGTTGGGCAGCACTTTGATCAAGCTTGCTCAGTCAGGTAATGTGCACCTAGAGGAGGGAGTTAGGATTGAGAAAAGAAAGAAAAGAGACAAGAAAAGAAAGACAAGAGACAGAGATTGGGTGGTTCTCAGCAAATGCTGTGAAAAGTTTATTTTTTCTAGTCTTCTTTTTATAACTTACAGCTCTTACATATGTTTCTTGTAGGCATGTAATTAATACAATAAGTGAAGTCTAAGTCAAGGTGAAAAATGTATAAGTGTTTAAAGAGAACTAACCAACTTTCTTATTGTACTTCCTTTAGACACATCTTAAAGTTCATGGAATATTTACTCTGTACTTGCTCAGGCACCCAGATAAGGCCAAGAATAAGTCTTCTCATGCGTAAACACTTGCAAGCACACAAGACATTAATCAAGCCTTATATAACCCAGATTTTCTTTAAATAGCTCCCAAAAGCTTTATGATTGATATATAGTACTCAAACTTTTCATTGATCATGAGCTTCAGTGAAATACTGAAGAAAGGGACCAACCAAAGAGTGTGTTTTTTCAAAGGCATGATTAATTATAAAATCTTATGAATGAGACAGCTTGATTTAGGGTCAATACAAGCACCTGAGAAAGATGATGAAAGGCTGAGTGTGAGTCATAAGCAAGATTACCTGAAATGTGGAAGCTGGGTACTGACTTTGGCAGCATACAAAGATAATCATAGTTAGCAAATTAAGAATACTGATTATTAGATCATTTCTTAGTTGCAAGTGTGTCAACACTTAATTCCACAGAAGATTGCATTCTCATTCAAGGTGCATTTGAAATGCCAAAGTGATGATGCTACAGCTTACAAAAACTGTCTGTGATTGCTTTGAAGGCTACAGTATTACCTTGTTTAAAGACAATACTGAAGATTTCTCTAAATGGTTGTAGCTGGCTACTCAGGATCTAACTACAAGCATCCTGGTTATTAGACCACTAATTAGGGTAAATTGATGATAACAAAAACAACATGAATTTCTTCCAATGATCTAAAAGAATATAGTAGATACTGTTTTTGAGCTGATCTTGATATTGATAGATAATGCACAATTCCAAGAAAAGTTAAACGTAGTGATATTTTAATAAAATATAAAGATGAGCACAATTAAAATAATAAGAGTCAAAATGGATATGCTAACTTAAAACCTAAATTTCATTGAGCTATATAAATGTTTAATAATATTCTAGAGACAATACATATATCTGATCAGAGAGAAATTTTCAGTATGGGGAAACAGTACCTTTGTAAAAATTTTTACATGACAACCTCTGTCAATTTACAAAAATCACATAAAAGTAAGGTTTTATTGATACACAATTGTAATCCAAGTACTATGCAAGTAGAAATATGTGGATTCCTGGGGCACATTGGTCAGGCAGGATAGCCTACTCATTGAATTCTAAAATAGAGTTCTTATCTCATGAAAGAAGGTGTGTAGCTATTGAATGAAAACATTTAATATTGAAGTGTCATCTCCACATGCATTCACCCACGTGTGAACATACACACACAGCATTCGAATATTTATCAAGAACTTGTACCCAAAGAGCAAAAATCTATTATAGGCCACCAGTTAGAATAAAAAATGCACAATGGAAAATTAAAAGATAAAATTTTTCTCTGGCAACCTGAGTAATTTTTATTAATTTATAACTACAATGGAAAAATTTTGAAGTTGATACTACTGCTATTGATTCCTTGGTCTGTGACATGTGCACTGCAATGATGAAATAAACTTTTACTTGTCTTAAGTTTCCCAAATATTTTGAGAAATTAAGAACACAAGAAACATGCAATAAAAAAGGAATTCTGTAAGATGGTCTAGTAACTTGTTACAATAAGGAATAATCCTCCATATCCTGAAGTACAAGTGTGGAAATAAGCCCCAAAGTCTTTTGACTTTAAAACAAATCTATAACCCACTACTTGGTAGTCAAAATACAAAGATTTATTTTCTCCTTCACTGAACAAAGCATTTGTTTGTATTAGGTAGTTTCCTATTCACATAGGTAAATATGGACTAAAATATATTTAATCTCTACTTGAGTTTGAGTCTAATTCATTTAATATTAGCTTTCTTGGGTAGGGAATATATTTATGAGTAAAATTCATTTAAGCTTTAGTGAAAGACTTGTACATTTCATAATAATTATTTTAGCCAAAATAAATTTATTATATCCAACAATAATTTTAAAAATGATTTTTTACTATAAGTGATGATGAAAATTTTGTTTATGTTTTAATGATGACAATAACTTATTTTATATAAATATTTTGCTTTGTCTTGGACTCTTCTAGAAATATTGATCTGCTAAGATGATGATGAATAGTTAAAAGAGAGAAAAGAAATATCTACATTTGGCTTTAAGAAAAATATTTCACAAAATGATTAATTACAAACTAAAAATATTTGCAGAATATAAATATAGATGCCCTATTAAGATCAGCAACAATGTGTGAATTAATTTCTTTGTAATCACCACCCCTTTTTCACATTCACTTAGCAGTATGTCTGATTTGACTTTTATTAAACAATTTATATTTTGAAATGAAAGACCTTTCTACATGACAGATTTAAAAAGAACTTTAGTGAGTTAAGATTAAAAATTTACAATTTGAGAATTTGAGCATTTCTTTAAGTATTTCTGTGTATGTGTGTGTGTGTGTGTGACAGAGAGGTACAGGAAGGTATGGGAAAGGGGTTGTGAGGGTGGAACTGGGAGAAGAGGAAGGATGGGGCTGAGATCAGACTGTAACATTATTAAATATTAAATAAATAATAAAAAGATTTCAGAATGATATGAAGGATACCATGAGAACCTGGCCCAACCCATCAACTGAGCAGGCTCACATTGGGTCACAGAAACTGAAGCCTCAAGCACAGGGCCTGCTAAGTTCTTCAGGTGTATATGGTATAGCTATTAGCTTAATGTTTATTAGGACTCCTAAGAGTTAAAGTAACTGTTTCTCTGACTCTCATCTGCTTTTGAGTCTCCCTCCTATTGAGTTGCCTTTTCCAGCCTCAATATGAGGGTTTTTGCCTTACCTTACTGTATCTTGTTTTTTCTTGTTTGGTTTTTGTCCCTCTGAAGCCTGCTCTTTTCTGAGTAAGAAATGGAGTTAATATTAATATGAGGGAGACGAGAGGTGGACAGAGCTGGGAGGAGTAGAGGGAGAGAAAACTATTCTTAGGATTACTGTATGAGAGAAGAGTCTATTGTCAATAAAAGAACAAAAACAAAAACAAAAATGCAAATTGACTAAACTGGTGGAAGTAGGTTCTCTAAAACAGTAGGCTGAATAAGCCATGAGAAACAAGCCAGTAAGCAGCACCCCTAGAAAGCCTCTGTATCACCTCCTACCTCCAGGTTCCTGCCCCATTTGAGTTCCTGTCCTGACTTCCTTTCATGATGAGTGGAATTATAGAATTTCTACTGTACTCTGTTATTTGCTCCATTGATTGTCATGCTCACCATTTTTCTTTCTCAGCAAAGACTGTCCTCATGGTGGGATTCTCCTTCATAAGAAAAGCATCAAGATGGGAAAGAGCATGAAGCCACTGCATCCTAGGCAATTTGCATCCTTTGAGTAAACCAAGTCCATGGAATCAAATTAATTATTTATTTAATTTGTTTAATTTAGTAAAAAATTATTTGCTGAACCAAACTGAACTTCAGGCCAAGACAAATCCAGAACCCATTTGCTATTTAGAACTCACCCCTCAGGTGGACAGTTTACTTTAAATTCAAGTCTTTATAAATTACCCTTATTTTCTCATTAGAAATAAAAATGAGTAATGAAATGAAAAGGTCTAACTGGGGAGACTGAATTTGGTCTGTTCATGCTTATTCCTTTTCTGGACCAATGTATCAATCAGGTTTGACAGTGAGTATTTCTGTTTGGTCATGAGGATGTTACTGTATAACAGCAGTTCTCGATCTGTGGGTCATGATCCCTTTGGGGGTCAAACTATCCTTTCATGGGGTAATATATCATATATTCAGCATATCCTATATTTACATTGTTATTTTTAACAGTAGTGTAGTTATAGCTTTTAAGTAGCAATGAAAATAATTTTATGTTTGGAGATCATCACAACTTGAAAAATGGTTGGCGCACTGGGAAGATTGACAACCATTGCTCTGTATAAACATCTAGATTAAAAACAGCAACAACAACAATAAAAATGGCCTCTTGCTACCATCCAATAAGTGAAAACTTTAGTGCTAAAATTTCAAGAAAGTGAAGTCTACCAGTAGGATTTGTAATCTTAGAAAAGAGCCTCATGTTTCAGATATGATTGCAATCATATTATAACCAGAACTTCACCCAATCAAAACAGCAAGCAGAGACAACTAGGTTAATGTGGGACCCTAACTTTTAGAAAATCTAAAAAAAAATGTGTATTGCTCTAATGAAAAGATTTCACTGTATCTATCACATTAATAAAAAAATAAATACTGTATTCTGATGAGAGAATTTTATTTACGATGTTCATTGGTGATAATGTTTTTGTGTAACTCCTAAGTAGTGTTCCTTATGCCAAAAAGTAATGTTGAAAAAGGCATGACAGTAGATAGGATGATACAGGTTTTGGAGAAAAGAGACAACTTCTAAATGTTTCTCATTATTTAGAAATTAAGGTCTTAAGTACAGTGCCAACATTTAAGACTAAATTAGTTTTGGTTATTTTTGTCTCTTTTATTTATTAAGTACAAGCATAAAAGTTTTAAAAAAGCTAAGTAACCACTTGGAAAGATGACAGAAAGTGGATAAAACTATAACACACGACAGAAGAGCAAAAGACACTTATTTGAGCCAGGGTACTAAATGTAGGTAGGTTAACTATAAAATGCTATGTAGCAAAGAAATATCGGCAATCAAGAAAATCTGGGACTAGAAGAGATTATTTTCCCAGGAAAGAGCATACCAACTGTCTTCACCTTTACCTTGGTCCACCCCTTCTTTTACTAATATTCTGCCAATAATTTCTCAATTGACTCATTTCTAGTTTATTTATATGTTTCTGTTTTCAAAACCATTTCCTTATTAAATTTATTTCCATGTATATGTATACTTCTGTGTGTCGGCAAGTGCCCATGTCTGTAGGTGTCCATAAAGTCCAGAAATGGCTAAAGATGTCCTATAGTTGAGGTTACATACAATAATGTGCAGCCTAAGTATGTGTGGGAACTGAATACTGGACTTTGGTAAAGCAGCAAACATTCTCTGTAAGTTTAAATTTTAGAAACGGTACAGTTTATAATTTCTCTTACTTTGGCTATCTTCAAGGACAAGAAGGGGAATAGGCAAAATACATATTTTAGCTAATCAAAGGTGGCAATACTTACTTACATTCTTAGAGTAGAAATGTTTTAATGATTACTTAACTATTAACAGTAAGAGTGAAATATTTTATACCTCAGCGTTTGGAAAGAAATGAAATGATCTGAAGAATAGTTTTAATTTCTAATCATAGAAACAAATGAAGATAAAATATTAATACAATAATTAAAAAAAATACTTCTAACCCTACATTCAGATGACATTAAACACCGTGTCTGAAAGAAACATTACAAAAGGAGGGAGTATTCATTTATAGTAAAAGGAAAATTGCTAATATGTATACTGTATAAAACATTGTTTTAGATAGTGTATGGATGGGATTTTATTGGAAATGTAATATTATACATATTCAATTATATTAGTTACTAATAAATTTTCAAAATGTTATCATTTTAAATAGAACTACAAGTGCAATGTAATTATCAATAGACAGTAACTGGAAAATGAAAAAGAAAGGAGCCATTGAATAATGCACTATTTATAGATCTTTCGATGGGCTGTTCACTATGTGTAAACGGAACTGGCTGGTTATAACTAAATAAAATCATTGGTGCAAGTGTTCCCTTTACTTAGGGGAAAAATTGTTAACTCACTCTGTTTCACTGAGTAATAAGGAGCAATAGCAGTGATGCACATCATATAGTATCAGAGAAATTTAAATGGTGAACATAGGCACCTATTTTACAGGATGAAGAGACTATTTTGAGACTGTCAAGGAATACTATCTGAAATACTTATTTCATTACTGAAGTATTATTAGAATAGAAATTAACACATAATCTGCCTAAAACTTCATTTGTGGTATGTCATAATTTACCCCAATAATGTCAATTATATAGTGGTGTTTTCAAATGTCTTTTCCAAAATTTTCTTAACCCCACTGAATTTGAAATTTTCATATATATATATGTATATATGTATATATATGTATATATATATATATATATATACATTATTCAGAACATAATTAGGTACCCCCTTAAGTAAGTTCAATGGGAGTATTTAGTTTGAAATTTCTAACAGTATAAAATCATTAGACAGAGAATGACAGCTAAGGGTTAGATCTAAGCACATTTTATTTGTTTTTCTTTTCTATATTTCTATTTTAATTTATCTACTATTTATTCATGTTATATCCATATTACAGCCCCTCCTTCATCTCTTCCATGTCCCACTTTCCCTCCCTCTTTCTTCCTATCTCTTTCCTTTAGTGAACGGCAGGGGGCTCCTTTACTGCCTTCTGACCCTACCTTATCAAGTCTCATCAGGACTGCCTGGAACCTGTTTCTCTGTGGCCTGGGAAGGTTAACCCTCCATAGGGAAGTGATCAAGAGCAGGCAACTTAGTTCATGTCAGAGACAGCTCTGCTCCCCTTACTTGGGAAAGCACATGGAGACTGAGTGGCCTATGGGATACATCAGAGCAGAGGATCTATGTCCTTTCTAGGTACAGTCCTTGGTAGGTGCATCAGTCCATGCAGGACATCCTGCGTTCAATTATTTGGTTGGTCTCCTTGTGGAGCTACTATCCTTCCCAGGTCCTTCTATTCCCCCACACCATTAACTTTTCCATAAGACTCCATGTGATATGCCCAAAGTTTGGATGTAAGTTTCAGCATCTGTTTCATCTCTGTTGAGTGGAGCCTATCAGAGGACTTTTATGGGAGTCATGGTCCTGTTTCCTCTCATCCACCACTTCTGGCTTCTATGCTGTTTGCCATCATTAATGAGATTTAAGCAACCTCCCTAGAGTCCTACTTATTGATTAGTTTCTTTAGGTCTGTAGATTTCAATATGCTTATCCTATACTATAAGGCTAATATCCACTTATAAATGAGTATATACCATGTGTGTCTTTCTGGGTCTGGCTTACCTCACAAAGGATGATCATTTAGTGTTCTATCCATTTGCCTGCAAATTTCATGATTCCCTTGTTTTTAATAGCTGAGTAGTATTCTATTGTGTAAATGAAAAACGGTTTCTGTATCCATTCCTTTGTTGAGGGACATCTAGATTGTTTACAGATCCTGGCTATTATCAATAAAGCTGCTATGAACATAGTTGATCAAATGGCCTTGTTGAATGTTGGCGCGTCTTTCAGGTATATGCCCAGGAGTGGTATAGCTGGATGTTGAGGTAGTGCTAATTTCAATTTTCTGAGAAAGCACAAGATTGATTTCCTCAGTAGTTGTACAAGTTTTCACTCCCACCAACAATGAAGGAGGTTTCCCTTTCTCCATATCCTCTCCAGTATGTGTTGTCATTTGAGTTTGTGAAGATCTTTTCCCAGTCTGTAGGCTGTTGTTTTATTCTTGACAGTGTCCTTTGCTTTACAGAAGTTTTTCAGTTTCATGAGTTCCCATTTATTAATTATTGATCTTAGAGCCTGAGCTGTTGTTGTTCTATTCATGGAGTTGTTTCCTTTTCCAATGAATTCAAGGCTCTTTCCCATTTTCATTTCAGCAGATTTAGTGTGTTTGTTTTTTGGTTGAAGTTTTTGATCCACTGGGATATTAATTTTGTGCAGGGAGATACATATTTCTATTTTTCTACATGTGGTTATCCAGTTAGACTAGTACCATTTTGGTTGACAATGTTATCTTTTTTCCATTGTATGGTTTTTTTCTCCTCTGTCAAAAATTAGGTATCTACAGGTATGTGGGTTTACTTCTCTGACTTCAATTTGATTCCATTGATCCTCCAGTCTGTTTCTATGCCAGTACCATGGCATTTTTACTGCTGTTGCTTGAGATTAGGGACGTAAATACCTCCAGAATTTCTTTTATTGTCCACGATTGTTTTTGCTATTCTGTTTTTGTTGCTGTTGTTTTTCCATATAAATTTGAGGGTTGTTTTTTTTCCTTTCAAGGTTTGTAAAGAATGGTGTTGGTATTTTGACTGGAATTGCACTGAATCTGTAGATTACTTTTATTTGGATGGCCATTTTTACTATGTTGATTGTACCAATCCATGAGTATGTGAGGACTTCCTATTTTTTGATATCTTCTTCAATTTCTTTCTTCATCCCTGACATGAATGGGTAATTAAATATACAGAAATCCATCAATACCATCCACCATATAAACAAAGTGAAAGAAAAAAAATCATGACCATCTCTTTAGGTCTTGAAAAAGCATTTAACAATATCCAACATCTGTTCATGTTTACAGTCTTGGAGAGATCAGGTATACAAGGCACATAACTAAACAGAGTAAAGGCAATACACAGGAAGCCTATAGCCAACACCAGCTATATGGAGAGAAACTTAAATCTATTTCTCTAAAGTCAGGGACAAGTCAAGGCTGCCCACTCTCTCCATTTCTATTCAACAGTATATTTGAATTCTAGAGCAATAAGACAACTAAAGGCAGTCAAGGGTATACAAAGCAGAAAAGAAGAAGTCAAAATATCACTATTTGCAGATGATATGATAGTATACATGAGTCACCTCAAAAATTCTACCAAGGAAGTCCTATAGCTGAAAAACCCTTCAGCAAAGTGGCTGGATACAAAATTAAAACTCAAAAAATATTATTAGCTTATGCTTCAATTGGATCCTCCAGGAAAGGAAGTGAGGACTGCATTGGACACAGACTCACTTGGTAGCTTTTAGGTTACTTTCCCCTGCATGCCACAGGGAAAGAGGACATTTTCAGATCTGATGTTACTTGGTGAGGGGGTGGGGCATGGCTGTGAGAGGAAGCTCTCCTTTTCTGAGGAAAATTGCACAGGGGAGAGAGCTGGAGAAAGTGTGGTGGGTCTAGGATGTGAGGATGGAAGGGGCTATAAGAATGTAAAAAGAATAAAATAAATAAATAAGGGGGAGAAAGAAGGGAAGGTCTTACAAGATCCACAGGGAATGGGATCAGGGGAGCAGGCAAGGCTTCATAGGTGTTATGCTCCAGAGCTGGAGTGGAGACTTGAGGAAAAGAAAAAGGGATGGTCTACAGGCAGCCCACCTGGTTTTTCTGGCAGTCATGGCAAGTGGGTTAGCAAGTGTTGCCTGATGGAGTTGGAGACTGGGATAAAGATACCAAATGTGTCAGGGAGGAAGATTAGAAGGGGTGGTCTTTTATAATTCACAAAGAACCCACTCTGTTGATAAGACAAACAGCTGCTCTTTGCAAACTCACTGGGACCTGTGTGTGGCATAACTGAGGAAAACATCCATACAATTCATAAAAGAGAGAGAAGTCAAGCTGGTGCCTACATGGAGTCTTCACCTGCCCCCCCCCCACAAGGTATAAGCTTTTTGGTATTTGAACGTACTCTTCATGCTACCAAAAGAGAAATGTAGGCATCTGTCCAGTTACAGAGCCTTTGACTTTGACCTACAGTCTCTCCTGGCTACAAAATATACTAATGCAATAATGGCATAGAACTTGTGGAAATAATGCCTGGTTTGACTAAAGGCCCACTCCACGAGAAGGCACCCATTCCTGACACTTCTTGGATAATCAAGAATCAGAGACTAGTTTCTCCAGAGTCCTAAGGTAAAACCAAGTGCTACCGGTTTGAAATGGTTTTAAATTACCAATAAAATGACTCCTAATGATACTCTCCTATCTTCATAGATGAATGCCTTATCTAGTCACCATCAGGGAGGCTTCTTCCAGCAGCACAAGGAAACAGATGCAGAGATCCATGGACAGATATTATGAGGAGGGAGTCTAAACTAAAGTTCCCCATCAAATCCCTTTCCTGAAAGCTCGGGGAATCCTGAAGAAGAAGAGACAGAAAGACTGCAAAAACCCCTAAGGAAGAAGGACATCCAAAGAACAAGGACCTCTAAATCAATCGAGTATATTTCATATGGGCATACAGAGACTTAAATATCAATTATAATACTTACATGGCTTGCATCTCTCTGTATTTATTATAGTTATTAATTTAGTATTTTTATGGGACTCCTCTCTGTGAGAACCTAGTGGGTCTTTGACTTTTGTGGCAGTGATTGAAAATCTTTGCTCTTGTTGGATTATTATGTCCAACTTTGATGTAACAGCTTTTGCTTCACCTTATTATATTTAAGTGATGTTTGATTGTTATCACTTAGAAGCCTTTTTTTTTCTAATGAGAGACAGAAAGGGAAGAGATTTGGAGGGGAGGAGAGTTGGGGAGAACTGGGAAGAACAGAGGGAGGGGAAACTGTAATTAGGGTATAATGTATCAGAAAAGAATCTATTTACAATAAGAGGGAAAAAAACATAGATATTTAGAAGACAGTTTGACACCATATCCACTTAGCAAAAAAGTAGTAATTCCTTTCTTGGCTTAAGACTTCCCCAACCATGGACATTTGTTGAAATTTATAATACATGTCATGAGTTTCTCATGTGATTTCAAATCAAATCATAATGTCTATTATTTTAACTCCCTTAACACTGCCACTATTGCACTAGTGGCCCATATTGCCTGAGTTTAGAGTTTGGTAAGACTATTGTTAACATTTCTCATTTAGCAGCCTGTATTGCACCTATGAGCATTAGGAAAAATAACCTGCATTAAAGACATTTTGTCCTATTTCCAGCTCTATTTTTCTGCAATCTAACAGTCAATATTTAGTTGTCTTGTAGATGTTGCAGCACCCAGGAGAGACCCAGCCAACAGTAAGGGGATGTTTCCATACTGCTGTACTAATGAGAGTGTCCATATCTGTTGGCATACTGCATGACACAAAATAGAAGATCTCAGTAGTGCATCAAAGCAGATTCTAAGACTCATAGCCATACCCCAGGGGGAGTGGAAGGAATCACATGAAAGAAGGGGGAGTTAGTAAGACATAGAGAGGACAGGAGCATAAGTCTCATTGCTCTTTATAAGATTATTTAAATTCTTCATGACAACTTGGTTTAATTTTGGTAGGTTATATATAAAAATCCACACATTTCCTTTAGAATTTCAGGTTTGGTAGAACACAAATAATTGGAGTCTGTAATTATGATTTTCTGGATTTCATTTATTCCTATATTCTCTTTTACTTTTGGTTAAGTTGGCTAGAAGTTGTTAATCTTATTTATCAATCCAAAGAACCAACTCTTCATTTCATTGAAAACTTTTACTTTTTGTTTTAATTTGTTGTATTTCTGTCCTGATGTATTATTTCTTTTTGTCTCCTTTGGGTTTTGGATTTTTCTTGTTTGCTCAGGACCTTATTACTTTGTTATTTATTTGATGTTCTGGAATTTTGTGATATAGGTTCTTAGCATTATAAATTAAACTGTCAGGATAGTCTTTATTTGATCACACAGTTTTGAATATATTGTTTTTATTCAGTTCCATGAACTTTTTAATTTCCTTGTTGACTTCATCAGTGGCTCACTCATTATTTAATAGTGCATTTTAAAATTTCTATTGGTACATATAATTTTGTAGTTTCCAATCATGTTGATTTTAATATTATTTTACTGTAGTCATTTAGAATATAAAAATGTTATCCCAATTTTTCTCTATTAATTGAGACTTGCTATGGTGGTTGGAATAGGATTGGCTACCAATGACTCATGTTTTTGATTTATTGCTTTGCCCACATGGAGTGGCACTATTAGAAAGTGTATCCTTGTTGGAGTAAGTGTGGCCTTGTTGGAGAAAGTGTGTCAGTGTGGGAGAAGGCTTTGAGATTTTAGATGTTCAGGCTAGGCCTAGTTTGACACATGTAGTCTTTTGTTGCCTTTAAATAGGATGTAAAACTTTCAGCTCCTTATCAAGCATCATGTCTTTCTGCGTGCCACCAATGATGATAATGGACTAAATCTCTGAAACTGTAAGCCAGCCCCAATTAAATGTTTTTCTTTATAAGGGTTGCCTTGGTCATGGTGTCTCTTCAAAGCAATGAAACCCTAAGAAATTTCTTTATGTCCTAATATATGATCTAATAAAGAATAAGTTTCATGTACTACTGATAAGAATTTTTATGCCATAGTATTTGAATGGAATACTCTAAAGAAACTGTTGATTCCAATTAATCTACGGTATCATTTACCACCAACGTTTCTCTGTATTTTGTTTTATTAATATGCCTTTTGGTAATAGTGGCTTCTTGGAGTAATCGTCTGTAGAGGAATTTTAATCCATCAACATGGCTGCTCTGTTATGGTAGCACATTGAAAGACCTTTAACGTTTATGTGATATGCCTGGAATACAGACATGCCCTGGATTATAGTATGAGCTGGCTGGAATACAGACATACCTTTAGTGTTCATGTTTAATCCCAAGATTAGTTTATTGAAGAAGGCAGTCGTGTTTGAAAATGACATCCAATTGATGGGCAGACAGTAAAGATGAATCAGAAAGTGTTTTGATATCATGAGTTAGAGATAGGATATGACTGACTCTCACAAGAACAGGAAAGGAAAGAGAGGCTACTTAAGAGCCATACAGGGAGAGAGGGATGAAGTTTTTTTTTTTAATTTCAAAGTTACAAATCAGCGATTTTTTTTGAAGTTTTATGACTATCAAACTGGCTGAAGAGTGATCAACGATCACATTATCATGTTCTTAAACTATAACAGTAAGTTAACATTTCTCTTATCTCTGCCTCCCAGAAAAGAAGTCATATAGGTATTAACTGTATCTAGTTCTCACATCTGTGCCCTTCCACACACTCCTGTCTCTCAGCGTACTCTGATACTCCTGGCTTGATGGTGGGTTTCTGCTTGCTTGCAAGAGGAGAAGGTGGGAAAGATGGGAGAGATGTTGAAACAATGCTAGAGATGCTAACACATGCACCAAGACGCAGTGCCAGCCCTATCCTGCTTCTATTTCATGCACTGATACCAGCTCCTGAGCCCATGCAGAACATGGCTTTCTGGCTGGCATGACATTTCATACTCTTCCGGTTTCCAGCTCAGATTCTAAACGGGATTTTTTTCTTTCTTTTCCTACTTTCTTTACTTCCATTGTAGAGGGATGAAGTTTTTACTGAGAGTTTCATATGGGGACAGTTTTACAGAGACAGGTTACAGAGTGAAAAAGCTAGACACAAGTAAAAACAGAACAAGCCAGAGAATGAAAAGAAACCAAAAGATTAAAACATATTGCCAGAATTAGTTGGAGGCCAGGCAGAGCAGTTCCATTAGAAGGCAAAATAATTCAGTTTGAATCAGGAAGCTTGAGGAGGACTGTAGGCCAGAAAAGCTGAGATGGCCTAGCCAGTCAGAGCTCAGAAAGATAAGAAAGGCTAGGGAATGGATTTCAGCACATTCTATCAGTTGAGGAAATAAAAAATGACATTTGCATTCTTTGTTACTGAGTTGGAGGTCACTGGAAGTGTTTGCATTATGAAATTGGAAGTATATGCAGTCAGTACATACAGCTTTAAAATTTCAGTGTTCTCTTCATGTATAAATCCTGTAGAAAGTATTATTTTTCCCTTCTTTATCTATTCTGACTCATTTTAATTTGAATACATTTGTGTTGTCAAATGGTAGAATATTGGCAAGTGCTTAGTTTTTAGTTCTACTTGTTTTGCCTCTCCATTCACCAAAAAAGAAACTTAACCCTTGATAATGTGGTGTATTTCTTGGAGCTAAGAAAACTGAAAGAAAAAAAAAAGCATATTTACATATACAGTCTGCTACTTTGTGTCGTATTATTGGGAAATTTAGACCATTTACAATCGCAGACATTATAGAAAAATTAGTCTTAATTCCTCTCATTGTGTTTATTTCACAGTATTTGCTGGTTTAGTACTCCTTTGCTTAAAAGATGTTTTTTTTTTAACTTTATACTTTGACTACTTTTATTTTATGTTATTATTATTTATTACAATTTAATCACTTTGTATCCAGGCTGTGTCCCCCTCTGTTTTCTGCTCCCAATCCCCCTCCCTCCTTCTCCCTCTATGCCCCTTCCCCAGTCCATTGATAGGTGAGGTCCTCCTCCCCTTCCATCTAACCCTAGCCTATCAGGTCTCATCAGGACTCTCTGCATTGTCTTCATCTGTGGCCTGGCAAGGCTGTCCCCACTTTAATATAATTTACTATTTCTCTACACACTCTTGGGTGTGTTTAGGTTTCTCTTTAGCCAAGAAAATGTTTATAGTATTCCCCTGAACTGGTTTATTGTCCAAAAGTTCTTTTAACCCCTTTTTTCATAGAAAAAAATTTATATTCCCTTCAATTTTGAAAGTTAATTTTGTTGAATAAAGTAGTCTGGCATTTGTGTCCCCTATTGAATTTTACCACTGAAAAACCAGAAATGTGATGGATGAGCCTTTGTATGTTATTTATCCCTTCGGTTTTACAGCTTTCAATATTTTTTTCTTTATTTTGTTCATTTGGATTTTCTACCATGATTGGTATGGAGGTTTCTTGTCTGATCCTCTTTATTACATGTTTCTTGTCTTTCAATGACCATCTCTTTCCCTATATTTGGATGTTTTTGTAATAACACTCCTAAAATCTCAAATGTTCAATTTCAACAATAAAGACATAAGAATCAGTTGCTAGGGTAAAACCCACTAACTCAGAGAGGCAGAATAAGCACACAACTGACTTTCCTACTCAGTACATATCCCAAAATGGAAAAGCCCTCCTATTCAGATCATGACCAAGAAGGAAGAAGCTCTTTCTCCTCCCTTTTGTCTTATATACCCTTCAACTCACTGTCCCTCCTTTATGCTTCCTGGGCATCCTCTGGACTTCCTTCTACTCTCCCTAATTTTTGACCCATCTTCAGTTTCTGCCAATCTGGTTGCTTGCTTAAATTCTTGATCTAGGTTAATTTTATTTAATCCTGATTACAGAAAGCTCTTGGATTAAAAGTGGTTGAGCCAAAACTACAAGTAATTATTTATATTAATTAGAAAGCTGTAAGATCACAGACTGAGCCATACTATTAGAAACAGTTTTCAACAGTTCGCAAGATTTGGGCTCACAATGCTATCAATTACCCAGCAACATGTAGAGAACTTTCCTTTCTGATTCTACTAAAAATATGTTGCCTACCTTCTTAATTAGGTTATCCTTCTTTTTAAACATAATTTATGCATGTTACCTTTTTTTGTGTCCAAATGATCTCGTTCTGTTTATGATTATATTTTTATTTATCATTTTCATTGTTAGAATGATACCCTTAATCTCCCAATAATTCTATCTGTATATGAAAAAATAAGGCTATATTTCTTGTATTTTATAAAAGAAAATCAATTAATTTTATTTGGTACTGAAATTATATCTGTAATTTAAGGCAAATAATTTAACTTGTATGCCACATCTTATGACTAACTTTATTCACCAGTACCTCATTAAATAGTCTTTATTGTTATTACAATTGTTATCAGTTATTACAATTTATTCAATTTGTATCCCAGCTGTGGCCCCTCCTCTCTGCACAATCCTACCCTTCTTCCCTCTTCTCCTCCTATGCCCCTCCCCTAGTCCCCTGATAAAGGAGATCCTCCTCCTCTTCTATTTGACCCTAGCCTATCAGGTCTCACCAGGACTAGTTGCATTGTCTTCCTCTGTGACCTGGCATGACTGCACCCCCCAGGGGAAGGTGATCAGAGAGACTGTCACTGAGTTCATGCCAGAGAAACTCCCTGCTCCCCTTACTAGGGACACCACTTGGAGACTGATCCTATGGGCTACATCTGGCTGGGGTTTTAGGACCTCTCCACGCATTGTCCTCAGTTCTGGTATCATTCTTTTCAGGGCCCCCAAGGCTCAGTTTTTCTGGCTCTGCTGGTCTCCTTTAGGAGCTCCTGTTCCCTCCAGGTTTTTCTGTCTTTCATTATATTCCCTGCACTATGCCCAAAGTTTGGCTATGAGTCTCAGCCTCTGCTTTGATACCTTGATCAGTAGAGTCTTTCAAAGACTGTTTGGGGTAGGCTCTTTTCCTATTCCCTGTCTCCTCCTGCTTCCTATGTCCAAAATATGCTCAACTATACAAGGGCATTTGCTCAACCAAGTTTATAACAGCTCTATTTGTAAAAGTCAGATCCTGAAAACAACATAAATTCCTCTCAGTGGAAGAATGGATCCAGAAATTGAAGTACCTTTACACAATGGAATACTACTCATCAATTAAAAACAAGGAAACCATAAAATTTTCAGGCAAATGTTGGGAACTAGAAAGTATCACCTTGAGTGAAATAACCCAAAAGTAGAAAGACACACATAGAATATATTCACTCAGAAGTGATATTAGCCATACAATATAAGATAAACATGCTAAAATCTATACTCCTAAAGAAGACCCTAGGGAAGATGCTCAATCCACATTCAGGAGGACAAACATGAAAGAGCTTTCTAATGCAAACTTTTGTAGCATTCCAAAATCACAGAGAAAGCTGTTTATTTATTTAATACTGCTTTCTATCCCTTACTGTAGTTCCTTTCTCAACTATAACATTAAAAAGATCCACAGTTAAGAACTGATACCCTGAAATTCATTTAAGTCAATAGATTTGTATGCTTGCAAACCTTTGAAATGCTTCTAGAGCACTAATAAACATTGCTTACTCTAAAGTTTTAAGAGACTCTTATTTAAAATCAATTTAATGTATTTAGATAATATTGAGTTATATATCTTTTTATAGAATTTAACACATTTCTTTAATTTTTAAACAATGATTACATTAGAAAATTGCAAATAAACTCAATTTAACTTCATTTACATAGACTCTTCAGATTCAAACTAAGTTAGTATTGCTAAACTGCATTAATTTATTTTTAATAAGAATATATTGTTGAAGAAAAATGGCTCAGCACATAAGAGTGCATGCTGTTCTTACAGAGGACTAGAATTTAGTTTACAGCACCCACATCAAGTGACTCACAATCTCCTATAACTCCAACTTTAGGGGACATGAAATTATGAATTTTGTAGGTACCTGCACTCAGATATATATGGACAGAGACATAATTAAAAATTAAAATTAGTCTTAAAAATCATGGTTTTCTATTTATCTACAGTTAAAAAGAATGCTTAACTTAAAATGAAATATTGGATAAATTATAAAAAATTAAAGGAACAATTTGTCACCATAAATCATCACTAAGTACTCACGGGCTTATATTATTTATTTCTAATATCCTACTAATATAATGCATGAATTTAAATGTATTTCAGAATTTAATGTGAACAAATACTACCTTAACACTTATGCTCTACTATTACAGTATGGCTTAGAGCATGCATACCCTAGAAGATGGGAACTAATTATTATAACTTAATTTAAAAAACCCTTTATATTCATAGAAAAATAGCCTATAAGCTGAATAGGTAGGCTAGATTCGTATTAGTGGTGGTTTCTCACATAAAAAGATAAAGACAAAGTATTTTCAGTAGTAAAACTATCAACAATATTTATACTTACATGATATCATTTTGGCATACACTTGCATCACCATGTTTAGTTTAGAATATAAATGCATTATATTTTGAAGTAAATTTTGTGTTTTAATCACCATCTTTGGAGTGAGAAAGATGAATGGAGAGACATAAACCATGTAACTAGAAAATATGATGAAAAATGATAAAGGTGGATGCCATAGGGGGGAATAAAAGAAGCCAAAACCACTCATACAAATGTAACGTTTCCAAAATTTATGTGATACCAGGTGCTAAGACTTCTACCAACATTTTCAAGAATAAGAAACTTAAATATGATTTAAAAAGAAGAATAGGTGTTATGTAGGCTGATACTTCTTAAGTAATTCTCTCTTTAATTAAAGCTAAGCTGTCTGAAAACTAAACTAGATACCATTTTTTATTCTCAAAATTATAGTATAGAGTTGATAGACATTGGAAATATACATAGGGTGTGTTTCAAGAATAACAGAAGACTAGAACATGAGAATAGAATTTTTATGAAGGAAATCACACTGATTGGCAGAGATGAAGGGTTCAAAAAGTTCAACTAAATAATGGAATTTACAAACTCAAAGTTAGAAACAAATAAATTATGTTCGAGATATTTTGCAAAGGTATTACAAAATAATACCTGTATATTTTACATTTGAAGTTACTTTGAGTACTAATGACAACATAGGATAAGCCTATGGTATGAATAAAATTGATTTTAGGTGATGATATTTTCATTTATTCATAGAACAATTAAAAATATTGTGTGACCAATATTATATGGGCCCTTATAGGTAATAAAATATTTTAAAAGGTAAAACTGAAATCTATATTCATGCCCTGATTTTAAAAAAGACAGACTAATATATAATTTAAATGTGTAGTATGCCAGAATTTTTAGCAGCATAGGAGACAGACACATAATTCTTTCATGGTGTTTCATACAATAATCAGTAGCCTTTCTTCCTGGATATTATCAAAGTACAGTTTAATAAATGATTTCACACATGGGCACTATCTTATAAATAAGATCTTGGAACCTTGTATAATGCCTAAATCCAAAAGCAGATGGTTACCATGATGATGTGCTTCTAATTGGGGTAATGAACAGGACAAATATGTTACATTTTTAATTGTCAAAACAAAAAATAATGCAGTGGCACAAATGTAATTACAATCTGATATTATATATTCCTATTCTCTGTATCTTTAGCTTTTAGAATTCATACCCTTCAAATTGTGGGCCTAAAATAATTAATCTGTGGATTTCATGATTATGTGGTAATGAATATAATTAATCTATAGACTTTATCCTCTGCCAGCAATGTTTTATGGCATTTTATTTTTGGTTAAAAAATGGAAGAGACAATGATACAGGATGGTGTTAATGAATCATCTTCAGTTTAAATGAACCTAGTCTGTTAACATTTCAATCTTCAGTGTATCCGTTAGCATATCCATGTAATTCCATGCACATGTCTAGATACAAATCACCCTGCCTAAGCATACACTTAGAACTTAGTTACAACATGTTAAGAAGTACCCAATTCTCCTATGTAATATATACAATAATCAATTTTCATTACCAAGAGCCTTAGTGTGCAATGAGAAGTGTAAAGTTTGTACATGGAAAAATTTTGTTGCTGTTTATTTATTTTTGATATGGAACAGGAAGGAACATTGCTAGCATGAAGCAAATGAGAAGCACTCAATGACAACACACACAAAATCACACACAAGTACACATATGCACACATTGTATATATGTTTCAATGTATATAATCCCTTGACAGATTATTCAAATAGATTGTGACTGTGACAGTATTTGAGGGGATATTTTCAGAAAAAAATACTTGGTTCTAGGACAATTATTATATTCTGAAGAAGGATCAAGAAGCCTTTTAATTGCAACACAGTCATGTCAATATGTGCATGTGTGTTTTTTCTCTTTGTTTTTGAAAAGAGAGAGAGAAACATAGATACAAAAGGAATGGACTCTTCTGTATTTTGGAGAAACTTGAAACATTTTGTAGACTACTTAATGAAAAAACTAATTCATATAATTTATATATGTTATCAGGTCACCAGGCAAAGAGTGTCATTTGGAAACCACCTGTATTGATTTTCTCCACAAGATTTTGATGATATTTCCGGTTTAAGAAACACACCTTTAATACCAGCACTCCAGGGAGGCAGAGGCAGGCAGATATTTCTGTGTTTGAAGCCAGTCTGGTCTAAAAAGCAAATCAAGGACACCCAGAACTGTTACATCACAAGAGGGAGAAAAAAGGCAACAGAACAGGAGCCTACCACAGATGGCCAATGAAACACTTTACCCACGAAAGTATTGAAGGTGATACTCAGACTCATAGCCAAACTTTGGGCAGAATGCTGGGAATCTTATGAAAGAAGACGGAGATAGAAAGACCTGGAGGGCATAGGAGCTCCACAAGGAGAGCAGCAGACCAAAAATTATGGGTACAGGGGTAATTTCTGAGACTGATACTGCAACCAAGGACCATTCATGGAGATAACCTAGAACCACTAGAAACCTTGCACAGATGTAGCCCATGGCAGCTCAGTATCCAAGTGGATTCCCCAGTAAAGGGAACAGGAACTGACTTGAATCCCGGGGCTGGCTCTTTGATCACCTCGCCCTAATGGGGGAGCAGCATTACCAGGCTACAGAGGAAAACAATGAAGCCAGTCCTGATGAGACTTGACAGGCTAGGGTCAGAGGGAAGGGGAGGTCCGCCTCCCCTATCAGTGGACTTGGGTAGGGGAATGGGAGGAGATGAGAAAGGGAGGGTGGTACAGGGAGAGGCTGAGTGAGGGGGCTACAGCAGGGACACAAAGTTTATAAAATATAATTTATAAAAATATAAATAAATTTTAAAAAGAAAAAACAACAACAACAAAGAACCTGGTTATTAACTATCACTTCTCAGTATTTTAAAACAGTGTCAAGTATATATGTGTCAGAGCTTTCAGCTTCAGAGTGCTATCTCTACATTCATTATAGATCGCCTGTTTTATAACCTAATTTCAAATCAGAGTCCAGTAAGTGTTGTTGGTTTCTTTTATGACAACTCCAATATGCGTAAGAAATACTGACTAGCATACAATAAATAATATATATTTAATAAAGTTTTACATCTGCCTAAAATTCTTTGTTATTACTAATTAAGAATTATTTAAGATTACTGACTAATCACACAACAGAGCTTTGTGCATTTATTAATATTTTCTATTTGTTGCATGATGTTGTATTTAGAATCATAATGTAGCAAAACCATTAAAATAGAAAAAATGTCAGTTTCATGTGTTCTTTTGATATAACCATTAGCTTTTAAAAATGAATTTTCTAAGTTATGATTATTTAAATTATTAAGACTCATTAATTTTATTCAGTGGAGGAAAATCAATTTCATGTACATTTATTCATTAACCTTTTATAGTATATATTCTTTCCCTGAGAGATACCAAGCTTATTATATATGTAAAACATTTTCTATAATCTTGATACACTTGTTGGCAGCTGATTCAAAGTAAGTAATAATATAACATTGAATTAAAGTAATATAATATGGGCACTATATTATTCATCCCACAAATAAAATAGACCACAAAATATACTGATTTTCTTTGATAGAAAGCTTGCGGTGAGTAATTCCTTTAAACAATATGAATTTTACATTGAAAAAAATATGCATCTTGAAAAAGGTATTTGAAGAAAGCAGATTGTTTTGAGTAGTAAAATTTTAAAGAGAAAAATTGATAGAATATTTAAACAGTAGAGCGAAATAGAAGAAAAAGCTAGAAAATACAGTAATCTGATAGGTACAAAAAGAGGCAAACAGGAAATACTTGCTTGAAAATCTATAAGCATATATTTGAATCTTAGTATATCTACGTATTTGTCTAAATGACATGATACCATTGTGGGTCTTCATAGTGATTCTTCAGTTTTGTAGGTCTACTTCATATAGTTTTTGTTTTAAAGTTATCAACATATTCTCTCTTATGCTTAGTTGTTACTCAGATAAAAGAAATTATATGGGTCTGGGTTACCTCAGTCTTTTCTAATTCCATCGCTTTGCCTGTAAAATTGTATTATTTCTTTTTTTTTTTAAGAGCTGAGTAGTATTCCATTGTGTAAATATACCACAATTTCTGTATCCATTCCTCAGCTGAGGGGCATCTAGATTGTTTCCAGTTTCTGGCTCTTACAAATAAGGTTGTTATGAACATAACTGAGCAAGTGTCCTAGAGGTATGGTGGAACATTTTTTGGGCATATGCCCAGGAGTGGTATAGCTGGGCTGTGAGGTTAGAAATTTTTATTTTTCTGAGAAATCTCCAGATTGATTTCCAAAGTGATTATAGAAGTTTTCCTTCCCATCAGCAATGGAAAAGTGTTCTCCTTGTTACACATCCTTCCCAGCTGTACTTTTCTGCTCAAAGCAGGCCTGGATTTTGCCAAGTACCTGAAACTCAGCTTTCAGAAGAATGGGGAGAGAGGTTCCTGTTTCTTTCACGAGCATCTGGAGCACTTTAGGGTGAAGCTCATATACTAGTGCATGTTGTACAAAAGGTTTTCCAAAGCCTATGGTGATATCAAAGAATTACAGCTCTTCCTTAAGCTGCTGTGTTAGGCTTAGCTGAAGTGCTGGCAAAAGCATGTATATGGTAGGCTTGAAGCTGAGATGTGGTCCTGGTGAGGTCCAGGCTCCTCCTGGGCAGACTCAGTGAGATACAGCCCAGTGGGGGGGGGGGGAGAAGGATAAATGAGGAACCCAGGTGGCCATGGTGGAAGGCTAACATCATCACAGACAAATAAACCAGCCAGCAGCTCTTTACTTGAAACTAGGCATTTATAAACATTGGACACTGGGAGGCATTTTGAGGGCGAATGTTTTTGATTTGCTGGGGTCAGGGGTCAGAGATACTTGATTTACATGTAGTGGTACAGTATCTCATTTTACATGCAGTAGCAAGGTCCTATCATAAGAAGGAAAGCAGTACTTAATTATCTTATAAGTGGGGGAATCTCCAAGTATAATTGAAGGTCACTGCTGAAAACAAAGATTCTTAGCAGGGTGTGACATTTCTAGGAATTCCCAGATGCTTGCTGGACTAATTTTCTTATAAGAAAAGGGTTAGGACAGTAATCTGCCCTGAGGGCTATGTGAGGCCCCCTTCAAATTCTGGGGTCACTCATATTGGTTGGGGAAGGACTTTTAGAAGGCCACTGAGAAAAGGGAGCTGACCACCATGGACAGAGTGGAAACAAATGGCGATCCGCATATAAAAGTTCAACTTTATCCAGCAGAGCCCCTCATCCAGCATGTGCTGTCACTTGAGTTTTTTATCTTAGCCATTCTTATGGATTTGAGATAGAATCTGAGTCATTTTGATTTGCATCTCCCTAATGACTAATGATGCTGAATATTTCTTTAAGTGCTTCTCAGCCACTAGAGGTTCCTCTATTGAGAATTCTCTGTTTAGCTCTGTATCCCAATTTTTAAATGGGTTATTTGGTTTGTTGGTGTTTAATTTCCTGAGTTCTTTATATATTTTGGACATTATCACTCTTTGGGCTGTAGGGTTGGTGAAGAACTTTTCTCATTCTGTGTGCTGCCGTTTTGTAAGACTCAGGGGAGTAGTAGGCTACCAGAGAAGGCCCTTGATTGAGGCATTGAGCCTAGGATCAATGCAAACAGCAAGAGGTTTATTGAAACCAGCAGGCATTGTGGCCGCCCTGCATCCAAGCAGGAGATGGCCCAAAGGAACAAAGACTTTAGGATTTTAAATGAAAGTGAAAAAAAAATTAAAAATGCAAGCAAGAAGTTACATGCCTTGGCATTACAGGATTAGGTAAAAGGGTCTATAGGGAAGTTTACTTTTAAAATGATTGGTCTACTTTAGGCCTCAAGACCAGTAGGTCCTGGCGGGCCATCTGGGGGATATCTGATCATGAGCAACACCTGGAATAGTTTGGGGAGGGGGAACAATTAGCATATCTTGTGGTTTTTCTTGGAACTATTTCTGAGTCTGTTCTTTCTGGTAGGGTGGGGACCATTACACCCTTCTGCTTTCTGGAAAAATAGTGAGTGAACTTAGCCTAATCTGGGGCCTAGAAATTGAAAATGGAGCTTATGAGGTTAGACTGACTCCTTCAGTCCGATCGACAATGTCCTGTGTCTTGCATATTGTAAGGTTTAGGAGATTCCATTTATTAATTGTTGATTTTAGCACATGAGCTATTGATGTTCTGTTTAGGAAGTTGTCTCCTGGTACCAATGAATTCAAACCTATTTCCTACTTTCTCTTCTATAAGATTTAGTGTATTGAGAGACCAAAGAATTAAAAATCAGTGGCTATTATTATAAAGTTTAAAGCACAAGCAAGCCTGAACTAAGGCCAGCTAGGTGGAGACATGTTGAGCCACCTACGGGGATAAGCTAGCCTTACTGCATTCTTTCCCAGCCAGCTAGTTATACGGTTGGTAGGAAACTGGCCTATATGGCCAAGCTTGGCACCTAAAGTAAACCAATCATTTCAAAAGTCAATTTCCCTTACCCAGTCATGTAACACATGTAAGTCCCTGCTTGTTTTTTGTTTTTTGTTTTTTTTTTTTTTTTTTACTTTAAAAACCTTGTTCCCTCAATGGTTAGCTCTTTGACTGGCTCACCTGGATGGGTATGGGAGGAGATGAGAGACGAATGCTGGGATTGGGAGGAGAGGAGGGAGGGGACTACAAGTGGGATACAAAGTGGATAAACTGTAATTAATATAAAAAAAACTTGTTCCCCTAGACTGAGGGGTACATTCCTCTCCAGTTTCCACAGGAAGTTTGCATCCCGTGTTTGAACATGTACACAATAAAAAAAATATCTCATGTTTTTACAGCAGAGTCTATTCCTAGTCTTTTGGTGTCTCACAAACTGGGCACAACAGTATCTACTCTTAGCTTGAGGTCTTTGATCCACTTGGACTTGTGTTTTGTGCAGGTTGATAAATATAGATATATTTGCATTCTTCTATATGCATATAAACAGTTAGCCTAGCACCATTTATTGAAGGTGTTTTCATTTTTCCTTTGTATATTTCTGTCTCCTTTACAAAAAAAAAAAATCAAATGGCCATACATGTGTGTGTTTGTTTCTGGGTCTTTGTTTTGATTAATTTGTCTACCTGTCTATATTTATTATAATACCATGCAGGTTTTATTACTATTGCTTTGTAGTACAGCTTGAAATCATGGATGATGATACCTCCAGAATTTCTTTTATTTTACAGAATTGTTTTAGCTATCCATGTTTATGTTATATATATATATATATATATATATATATATATATATACATGAAATTAAAGAATGCTCTTTCATAGTCTGAAAAAAACATGTTGAAACTGAAAGGATCAGGGTTAACCCCTCCTCCGAATATCATCAGTCCCAGGAATAAGGCCAGAGGTCACCAATTCCAGGAATAAGAAAACCAAAAAATTCCCTACTCAATGAATAGCCTGGAGGTAACTACAAGAATGGGAAGCTATCTTGTCTCAGGGTAGGAAATATGTACTGGACATCAATGACCTAACATTCCTGACGTCTATAGATAGCTCCCTCAACATTAGTTATGTTAGGTAGCCTATCACTTTGTAACAAGCTTGTCCTTGCTGAATATCACCCAATCATGTAACTACTAAGCTGGGAATTCTGGGTTTTTGCTCAAATCTCAAATAAAAACCATGAAATGTAGCTGCTTAAGGCTCTACTCTCTGATCCACTGTGTTGGTGATTGTGGAGAGACAGAGCTTAAGCCTGTATAAAGCTCTTTGCTCTTAGATATGTGGTTTAGCTCCTGATGTTCTTTAGGGACCTTAAGATCCTGGCATAGCAGAATTTTGATGGGAATTGCATTGAATCTTTAGATTGCTTTTGGTAGGATGGCCACTTTTACTATGTTAATCCTGCCAAGCCATGGGTATTCAGTCTTCTGATACCTTCTTCAATTTCTTTCTTCAAAGATTAGAAGTTTTTGTCATACATGTCTTTCACTTGCTTGGTTAAAGTTAACCCAAGATAATTTCTATTATGTGTGGTTGTTTCCCTAATTTATTTCTCAGTCCATTTATGACTTGTATAAAGGAGGGATACTGATTTAATTGAGTTAATTTTGTATCAAGTCACTTTGCTGAAGATTTTGTTCAGGTGTTTATCAGCTGTATGAATATCCTAGTAGAATTTTGGAGGTCACTTATGTATACTATTATATCATCTGTGAATACTGATACTTTGACTTCTTTCTTTCCAATTTGTATCCACTTGATCTCCTTTAGTGTTCTTACTGCTCTAGCTAAAACTTCAAGTACTGTATTAAATAGATACAGAGAGTGGGCAGCTTTGTCTAGTCCCTGATTTTAGTGAAATTGCTTTTAAATTTCTCTCCATTTAATTTGATGTTGGTGATTGTTTTGATCTTTATTGACATTATTGTGTTTAGGTATAAGCCTTGAATCCCTGATCTCTCCAGAACTTTTAATATGAAGAGGTATTGGATTTTGTCAAAGGCTTTTTCAGCATCTAATGAGATGATCATATGTTTTTTATTGTTTATATGTTAGGTTATATTAATGAATTTTCATATTTTTAAACATCCCCACTTCTCTGGTATTAAACCAGAAGGATAAGCACGGCATGTACTCACTAAATTAATAAACTGTAACTAATATTAAAAAAATAAAAACTAAAAAATAAGTAGATATTAGCCATAAAGTATAAAACAACCATGCTACAATCCACAGATCCAAAGAAGCAAAGCCATGAAGAGCCTGAGGTAGGATGTTTGAATCTTACTCAGAACAGGAAATAAAATAGACATATGAAGTAAATAGAAGACGGAAATCAGGTGGAATAGGGATTAAGGAGAGTAAAAGAGATAGGGATCAGTTATAGGGAGAGGAGTGAAGGACTGAGAATGAATGGTAATCATTGTGTGTGTGTGTGGGGGGGGGAATGTATCTCTGGGACAGAGCCTGAAGAGTCAACTCCTGTAACCAGGTGGGACTTCCAGTAGAGAGGCCCAAATGACCCATAAAAATTTCCACCCCAAACTGGTCTTGCCTACAGGAAGTATAATAATAAAGATGGAGCAAAGATTGACAGAATGGAAAATACATGACAAGCCCAAATTGAGACTTATCCCATGGGAGAGAGCCAGCCCCTGTTACTATTAATGGTACTCTGTTATGCTTGCAGACAGAATCTTCGACAGAATCATGAATGTTTTCCAAGAGGCTTCATGCAGCTGGCTATGGAAACAGATAAAGAGACCCACAGCCAAACAATAGGCAGAATTTAGGGAGCTTAGGATAGAGGGGCTAGAGGAAGCCAAAGAAGTCATGGACACCACAAGAAGACCTACAGAGTCAAATAGCTTGGAATCATAGCAGCTCACAGAGACATAACAACAAAACAAAAAACATGAATGGGCTGGGCTTAGGCCCTCTACATATATGTAACAAATGTGCAGCGTGCTCCATATGTGGGTTCCCTAACAATGGGAGTAGAGGCTGTCTCTGACTCTGTTGCCTGACTCTGGGTCTCTTTCTCTTATCTGGGCTTCCTTGTCAGACCTCAGTGGAAGAGGATGCCTTTAGTCCTTCTGTGACTTGAGATGCCAGGGTGGGTTACCCGCTCTTTAGGGGCCTCCACTTTTCTGAGAAGGACAAGGTGTGAAAGGGTGAGACTGGGAAGAGAGGAGGGTGGGACCTGGGGTCAGGCTGTAAATTGATCAAATAAATAAAAGAAAAAGTAAATTATTTTGACAGGAACAAAATAAATTATATGTTAGAACATAAAATTTGCTGTTCAATTGAAGAGAATTCATTAATAAGGGTACTGTTGAAAATGATGAGTTCTTACTTGCAGACAATTAGTTGATAATAATTAACGAAATTTTCTAATGATTTTCAAAAAGAAATGGAATATTTTCAAGTTTGCTTTTGAGTAAGTAAAATGTATTCATTAATAAATAACCTATGACTTGGAATACACATTTAATATTTTAAGTACTTTCCAGATAGAAACCTGAAACTGCACATGACTGATATGAAGAATGTGCTTCCTCTTACTATATCAGTGTTTTCCCTATACTACATTTCTGTTCTGTGACTGAATTTTACACTTTGTAAACTATATCCTGAAAATTTAGACTGTGACACTTATCATGGCACTAAGGTCCTAGATAGGTATTTAGAGGTTTTTTTTTTTCCCCCATGAGTCCAAATGCATGCTAAAGCTGTGCTTAAATAATGCTTGCTCTTAAGTCAATTATTTGAAAATTGAATCCATAATGTGAGATTAACTATTATACTTTGTAGTGAATTGAAGTGTTTGTAGCATTTGTAAAATTGACATATTTTCTCATACGACTAGAAGTTCTCCAGAGAATAAGACTTTTATGTTCAGAAAAGCAGCAAGGTCACATAGCTACAAAAGGTGGACAGAAAAGGCTACTTCAGATTTTGCAAAAATACTGAAAGAAGCATACACAAAAGCTTTGCTTCAAAGAAGCAATTTTATGTGATAAGAAAAAAAAGTGTTGATGTAAAGAAACAGAGACAAGAACACACATCTTCACAAGGTCCTGGTTTGAATAAATAAATATTTGCAAATTCATTTGGATAATCTACCTAATCTCTTTTAATATTTTATTTTAAGTAAATTACAGTATGTTATATTTTCAATTGTGGCAGGTGCAAAAATGTTATCATATACAAGAAGCATTATACAAGTCCATACTAGTCTAAAATGGTCCGTTATTTAATACTCTTTGCATCTAGTTAGTCTGTTTTTTTTTCATTTTATAGAATTACAACTACATTGTCAAATTTGCATGGGAAGGTAAATTCATGTAAAGCTTGGATTTTAGATTCTGCTTTTACAATCATTTGTAAACAACTGAATTTTTCTCCTATAAAAACTTTGGTAAATTATATCAGTTTTTTTCTCTGTGTATCAAAAATATGAGCCTTGTATGGGCTTCTCTCTACCAAAACAAACACTTTTCTATAGAGGTATTGCTTATTACCATGTAGCCCACAATTATTTAATATGGGTTTATTACCACTTTGAAATAAATATGTAAAACATTCCCCTAAGCATGTAATTAAAAAAATTACCTACTTTCTTCCTATTCTTTCAAGAGTTCTTAGGTTAAGCAGCAACTACTCCTTTGTAATATTATTTTTTTTAATTTTATTTGTCTATTTATTATTTAATACAATTTATTCACTTTATCCTAGCTGTAGCCCCTCCCTTATCTCCTCCCAGTCCCAACCAACCTCCCTCTTCTCCCTCTATGCCTGTTCCCTAGTAGACACATATTATACTGTGTAAGGTAATTGTTGATAGATGAATTTGTCTATTCTCTCAATTCTGATTTGCATAGCATTACAGTAATTACATTGCATATTAACAAGGTTCAAGATAGGCTGGTGGAGCTCAAGTACTGAGAGTTTTAATTAAATTTGTTGTAAATTAATACAATTTTTGATACAACACTTCTCAGATGAGCTTTGTAGGCTTGCTTGGGACATGAGAGGCAATGTAAGATCGTTTGATGCAAAACAAGATCCAAGAACTAAGCAGTAAACAGTATGACTCACTGGGAGGTAATTTTTGGTATATTCAATAACTTGAACTATGATTTAAAAAAAAAGTAAGGACACGGCAGAATAATGGGAGAGTGCATAGCACTGGGACAAAAAATACAATTGGCATAATCTCATAATGAAAGTATATGTTTCCCTTGTAAACAAACTAACATATAAAAGAAGAAAAGTTAAATGGACCAAAAAATCTGAAAATTATATTTTACTGGTGTCAGGTTTTATTCTGTCTTAAAAGTCTTAAATATTTACATTTTTAAAATTCTATCTATCTATCTAGCTATGTATCATTTACTTATCTTCTTTCATTTATTAACTTCTGACCACAGATTTTCCCCACTCCAATGTCTCAGGCCTCCCCTACATCCACTTTGCACCAGATCCACTGCTCCTCTGTTTGCCTTCAGAAAAGGACAAGATACCCAGTTATATCAACTAAACATAGCATAACAAGTTTTAAGAAGACTAGGCAAAACCCTTCATATCATTTCTGGACAAAGCAGCTCTAAGGAGGAAATGGATCCCCCCAAACAGGCAAAAGAGTCAGAGACAACCTCACTCTGAGGAGTACCATAAAATCACCAAACTAGCAGCCATAACATATACACAAAGGATCTGGTGTAGACCTGTGGAGCCCTAATGCTTGCCAGTTCTGCCTTTTTGAGCCCAGCTCAGTGGGCCATGTTTTCATAGTGTCCTTAAATCTATGACTCTTACAATCCTTTCTCCCCCTCTTCTGGAAGATTCCCCAACCTCCTCATAATGTTTGGCTGTGGGTATCTCCATCAGCCCCCATAAGTTGCTCACTGAAGCCTCTCTGATGATGTCTGTGCTGGGCACTTACATATGAGCATAGCAGAATATTATTAGGAATCATTTCCTTGAGTATTTTTTCCCTGTCGTTTTCAGTTCTATCCTAGGTCTCTGAGTTATCCGCCCTCTGGGTCCTGGCCATTTTCAGGGGTGGGCATCCTCTTGCATGGGTCTCAAACTGAACCAGTTATTGTCTATCTACTTCTCTCTATTTCTGCCTCACCTTTACCCCTGAACGTCTTGTAGGCAAGACAAATTATAGGTCAAAGGTTTGTGACTGGGTTGATGTTCCGTTTCTACTACGGGAGCCTTGCCTGGTTACAGAATATGGTTCAGGCATCATATCCACCATTATTAGGAGTCTTCAACAGGTTACCCTTGTTTATTTCAGGGAGTTTCTACTACAATAGATTTCCACATTGTCCCCAAATGTACTCTGGCTGAGTAATACCCCATCATGTAAAAGCACCATATTTTGCTTATTCATTCTTTTGTTGAGGGTATCTAAGTTGTTTCCAGTTTCCAGTTATTATAAATAAAGCTGCTGTGAACATAGTTGAGCAAGTGTCCTTGTGGCATGGTGGAACACATTTTGTGTATAAGCCCAGGATTCATATAGCTGTGTCTTGAGGAAGAACTTTTCCCAACTTCCTTAGAAATTACCATATTGATTTCCACAGTGTCTATAAAAGTTTACACTTGCACCAGCAATGAGTGTTTTCCTTGGTCTATATCCTCATGAGAATGAACTGTCACTTGACATACATGTTTATAAAAAGAGTTAACTGTGAACTTATTTGTTGATACAAGCTCAACCAAAATTTTTCTTATAATACAGTGATTTCATGTATTCTTTTTCTATGCTTGGTATTGTAAAATTGTTCTGAAAAGAGATCTCTTACTCAAATTATATTAATTATTATTTTAGTAAGGGATAATTCATTTTATTTTCAGACAAGTTTATATTCATCCCTCTTAACTTAATCTAAAATTATGAACCCCCAAAATGGTACTTTTTCTTGACCAATATTTAGTTTGGGATATCCTGTTTTGGTTATAGATAATCAGTTTGTTTATACTAGCAGCTTATGCTTCCAAATAAATTTTGCTTGATTTATATATAATATAGAAGAATATATCATACTCTCATTTTCTGGGTAAAGTGCTTGTATACTAAAATATAAACTATAATAATAAATTAATTTTTAGACATTCTAGGGAAACACAATAAAAAATGTAGATGCTTGGGAGCACACATTGTACTCACAACACTAAGACAGATAAAACAGAAGTGCTTATGTGAAATAATGATTGTCTTAAAATTTAAAATGAAAACAATAAAGGCAAAAACTAAATGAACAACATTTTCAAAGAGTTGCCTGTGTTAGCCAAATACTTTAAAAAAAAACTTCTAGATTATTTATGTGTAGGCTACAATTTATTAGTGTCTCATATCTTACTGTCACGTCTTAGTCATTCCACTGAGTTAAGAAGTAAGAATTTGTGATTCTTGTCCCCTCCATCTTTCCTCCAACACTTCCACAGGATCCCTAGAATTGTGCCCCATGCTTGCCTGCATGTCCCAGAATCTGTCTCTAGCTGCTGTTGGCTAGGAGCCTCCCAGACAAGAGTCAAGTTTGGCTCCAGTCAAAAACCATAGCAGAGTATCTTTATTAGTGTCTGGGGATGGTTCTCTGTGAGGTAGATCTCAGGTTGTGCCAATTATTGTTTGTATATTCCCACTATCTTTGTTCTCTCATTATCGATACTGTTTTTCTAGGCAAGGTAATTTTTGATTCAAAGGTTTTGTCCATGGGTTGTTAATCACCTCCTTCCACTAGTCCTGCTTGGCTAGCAGGTGGCCAATTCAGTCTTCATATCCTCTCATGTTAGAAGCGTCAGCTAGAACCACGCCCATATCCTCCCAGGAGCCTACCCTGGTAGCAGGGAAAAATGGAAGGACCTGGAAGGGACATAAACCTCATAAAAAGACCAATAATGACAAGTAACCCAGTCACATGGGGGCTTTCAGAGACTGAGACATCAACCAAGGAGCATGCATGATCTGGACCTAAGACCCCTGAACACATATAGCCAACAGAAAACTTGGTCTTAAAATGGGGCTCCTGGAGAATGGAGGGGTTGCTGTTTCTAACATAGAGTTTATTGCCTGCTTTTGGAACATTTCCTTCTGGCAGGGCTGCCTTGCCTGGCTTCAGTGGATGAAGATACATGCAGTCCTGAAGTGATTTGATGTGCTGGAAAAGGTTAGTACAGGGGGAAGATGTTCCCATTTTCTGGGGGAAAAGGGAGAGAGGAAGAGAGGAGGAGGAAAAGTGGCATGCACTGGGAGGAGGGGAACACTCTTGGGATGTAAATTAAATAAATTAGTAAAGTTACTAAACATAAATTTTGTGTTAAAAAAGAAATAAGAATATGTAATTTTATGTGATGAAATCATTGAAGTTGTCTCTTTTGCCTCAGGTATACCATAGAAAAATTATTGGACAGATACATAATAGAAAGCCTTTTCTCCCCACATACATTCTTGAAGATTCTGTATTAAATGGAAATGTGGATGAAACTAGATGTCCAAATTGTTTTCCACATTTTCTTCTTTGAAAATAAATTTCATATAATAGATGTGTGTGTGGGCACGCACATTCTGTAGTGATATCTAAATATGTGTCTAAGATATTAAAGAAAGCAAGTGTAGAGTCTCGTTTTGTAGAGTATAATAGCTACTAGGAGTTGAATTACATCCTCAAATTCATCACTTGAAGCTGTGTTGAAACCCCAGTGTAATTGTAGATGAAGATAGTGTCTTCAGGATGTAATTAAGGTTAACTAAAGTCACAAAGAGAAATGTAAATCTAACATAACTGATATACTTCTAAAAAGGAAGAGAATGAAACCCCTTTAAATTCCAAGTATGAACAGGGAAAAGACCAGAGGATGCAATGAGAATCAGTCTTTTAAAGTCTAACTAGACAGTTCTCATCAGTACCAGAATTGTTTAAGTCATTTAAGAATAAAATGCTATTGTCTAAGCTATTCCAGTCTTTATTATTATTTTATAGTAGTGTAGGCTAGCTAAAAAAAATGTTTATTTAGGCTTCATTATGTGAAACACACACTTCAAAGTCATTTCCATATTGGTAAGACATATATAGTGCATCACTCTTGATGTGTGTTGGATACCTATGTGATCATAAAATAGTGTTTCCAGTTCTGTCATTGTAGACAGATACAAAAACCTCAGGAATCACCCTGTATCTCAGATACTTGACTTAGAAGTACTGCCTGCTCAATATAATAGCCAAAGGCCTGTTGTCAAGAAAAGGAAACTGTTTTGAGGACATTTTTGCCACATGACATTTTTACTGATGCTTTCAGAATTTCACATCATGCATCCTGATCACACTCATACCCAAGTAATTTTCTGTCTCCCTCAACACTTGTGACCCCCTAAAGTAAAAATTAAACAACAACAACAACAGTAATAAAAGAAAAAACTTCAAATTTGTGTTATCCATATGTTCATTGTGGTAAATTCTCAGTAGTCTGTCCCTTAAATAGAACTGAGTTGTTCCCCTCCTGCACTCCCAACAGAAGCCATTTATTGTGGAGAACAAACTTCAGGAGGCCATATTGATATGAGTGGCCTGCACTGCCACCTAAAGCCAAGGTGATGTCTGTAGTATAGTCTGACTCTGAGGGTCTTGTCTGGGTCCCTGGTCCTACAGCAGCTGATATCTAGGTTCATGGTCTGTGCTTAATCCAGAAACCATATAAAGAGCCAAATTTCATGCTCCTGCTGAATGTAAACAGCAAGGAAGCTATTCTTTCAATGAAATTGAAGACTGCAGATACATAGTTGAGAAAGATACATGGAAAACGTCTGTGTCAATCCTTACATCTGGCCCCTTCCCTACCACACACACACACCTAAAAAGACACAGCAGCCTAAATCAGAAGCCATCGAAGAGAACGGACGCTGAAGTTAGCTCTCAACAATTAAGTGAGGACTTTACTCCTCTCTTTTTTTTTCTCAATTTTACAGTGTTTAGCCTAGTGACTTTAAATAAAATGAGCCATAGGGGTCTTTAAAAGACCATTACCAAATGAGATTTCTCTAATGTTAATAGCTATTAATTCTGGGAATAGTGAAACTTTGATCTCTTCCTTTCTGATTTGTATCCCCTTGATCTCCTTTAGTTGTCTTATTGCTCTAGCTAGGACACCAAGTACTACATTGAAGAGATATGGAGACAGTGGGCAGCCTTGCCTTGTCCCTGATTTCAGTGGGATTGATTTGAGTTTCTCTCCATTGACTTTGATGTTGGCTATAGGCTTGTTATGTATTGCCTTTACTATGTATAGGTATGTGCCTTGTATCCCTAATCTCTCCAAGATTTTAAACATGAATGGGTGTTGGATTTTGTCAAATGCTTTTTTGGCATCTAAGGAGATGATCATACGGTTTTTCTCTTTCAGTTTGTTTATAAGGTGGATCACATTGATGGATTTCCATATATTGAACCACCCTTGCATGGTAGGACACAAAGCCAGTCCAGAAGAGACCTGATAAGCTAGGATCAGATGGAAGGGGAGGAGGACCTCCTCCATCAGTGGACTTAGATATGGGAAGGGAGGAGATGAGAAAGGGAGGGTGGGATTGGGAGGGAATGAGAGACAGGGCTACAGCTGGGATACAAAGTGAATAAATTGTAACTAATATAAAAATAAAAATTTAATTAAAAATAGCTATTAATTTAAAGAACAATTCCTTTCAGTACTGTGTCAGCAATGATATACAATAATTCACAGTCAAATATTCAGTATAGTAAAATTCTATAAGTTTATCTGTCCATATCCTAAAATTAATATAGATAAATTCTAAATAAAGTTAACTGGCTTTATCAAGCCTTAAGTAAGCCTTACAAAGAAAATGTTTAAATTCCTCAATATCAGGCTTGCTCTGTTAGTCCTAGAAATGATTGATTCATTCTCCATTCATCTCTGACACTAGTAGAAAATTTAAGCAAGTCCATAATAATGAACAAATTGTTGAATTTACGAGAATTAAGAATTTATAGAATAATATTTCCCTGAAGAAATATGAGTAAGTTTTCAGTCACAATTCCTCATAAGTCATAAGTCATCTTATGTCTGCAGTGAAAAAATACATATTTTTGGTCAAGAATTACCTCTAAGCAATTTGTTTTTGCTTTTTGAAGTACCAGACCAAAAAGGATGCTAAGCCTTCATCTTGACTCAGAGAAAATAAATGTCAGGAGTGATAATAGGTATTTGCCACAAATGTGATAACTTTAACAGCACAATACGTAGTATGTGTTGACACTAGATTGTGAACCACGTATGTTCACAAGGAAACTATACCCTGAACCTTTCAGTTGTCATTGTTTCAATGTTTATGTTTTCAGAAAGGAAGGAAATGTGTGGTGGCTAACATAATGTCAACATGACACAGGTTAGAGTCATCTGAAAAAAAGTAAGAACCTTAATTGATAAAATGTCTCCATAAGACCAGGTTTAGGATATTTTCTTAATTGTGATAAATGTGGGGCCAGCACATTGTGTTGTTGCCATCCCTGGCTTAGTAGTCCCAGGTTCTGTAAGAAATCCGGGGAGAGAAATAGTGGAGGAAGAAGGAGGGAGTATGGGACCAGAAGAAGATGAGGGAGGGAGCTACAACCACGATACAAAGTGAATAACACACTCCCAGTAAACAGAGTTGCGCTTGGCAACAAGGGATTGAAGGTAAGGCTTTGTTATCCCCATTATTTGGTGATCTTATGATTTCATTCAGCTTGTCTTCATATATGTATATATTTTAGGAAACTTTTACTATATTAAGTTTCATTTTATACCAGTCAGAATGGGCAAACTCAATAGATAAAATTCACAGCTTATCCTGGTAAGGATAAAGAGAAAAAGGAATACTCATCCATTACTGGTAGTTGTGAAAAATTGTATAACCACTATGGAAATCAGTGTGACATTTTCTCAGGATCCTGGGGAATCGATCTACCTCAAGATTCAGCTATACTACTCTTGGGCATATATCCAAAGGTATATGTTCTCTCTTCATTCTAAGACAGAGACACTTGCTCACCTCTATTTATTGTTTAAAATCATATAATTTCTATTATAAATAGATGTTATATTTTAACCAGATGATCATTAAAAGAAGAATGACTAAAGAAAATATTATCTTTCTTGAGGTGTGCGTGTGTGAGTGTGTGTGATTAACCTCTCTCTCACATATAAGATGACAATAGTTATGAGTACTCATATTTAGGTCTTCCATTTGTTCATTGTTGTAATTGTGGTTTTGTGTTTATTTTTTCTCAGATGAGGGGATTAGATGAGAGCCATTGCTAAGCCTTCCTAGCTCCTTCTGAACTCTCACTGCTGGTTTAACTCAACTTTTCTGGCTTAAACACCTCTCCCAGCAGACTGATTCAAATTGCTTTCTGGTGGCTCATAACTGAATTGCTCTGTCTGGCCTCAGACTAATTGTGTGTATATAATTTAATTTTCTGGCTAGTTCTCATTCTCTAGCTCACTCTATCTTCACCTGTGTGTAGCTTGTTTTCTCTGAAAATTATCTCCATAAAACTTCTCCTAGAAATAGAAAACTCTCTTCTCTCTCCCTGTGCTGCTCTTAAGTAGCCTCTCTTTGCTGTTCTGCTTTCATAAGAATAGAGCTTATCCTATCTCTGACTCATTCTGTCAAACCTTTCTCTGATTCATCACATTGTCTGGCCCTCAAGTAGATGTCACTTTCATACATGGCTGCTTCCTTTTATAAACTAATTGTACCTTAATTGTTTGGGATTAAAAGTGTATACAAAGAGTGTGTCAGTATTCCATCCAGATCATATCGTCATCGAGAGCATGCCTGTATTCCAGTCAGATAACAAAGACCTTGAAGGTCTTTCTTTGTATGTGATCCTTGCCAAAGCAGCCATATTGCTAGATTAAAAGTCCTCTGAAAGTGGTCTGTGTGTCTGTTTTTGAATCTGTAATTTATTACCATAGATATAAAATAGACATTGAATGCTGAAATAACAATCTCTCACCAATTTTTAAATTTTCTATAATTTATTTTAATATTAATTCCATTTATTCTTAAAAAATATTAAAAGACCACCGCTAAATTCAAGGCACTTTATCTCAAAAACAAAACAAGATAAATATGCTAAACATCAAAACAATGAAATCATAACATATCAAGAGATAATCTTGTTTACATAAAATAAATTTCATAAAAGGTTATGGATCTTTATCATTCTAATTGAATCCAATTATCTAAAATCATCGAAGTTAATTTCATAGGCCACAGTTGAAAAACAAGTTTAGATTCTCTGAATATTTTCTGTGTATATTTGCATATATTTTAACATGTTAAAGAAATTTAACAAGATTCTATTGACTTCCTTCATACATTTATCACCCAGTATTCTAGTTTAGTTTTACTTCACAAATATATTTATAAAAATAAAAATAAAATTATTTGAATTACTAAAATTACAAACAAAATACTTGAAATTTGACATCAAAATTTTTCTTTAGAGGTACTGATCATAGGCAAACAATGCTGATAACAGAAGCAAGAGGTTATTAAATTCAAAATCTCACTGCTATAAACCAATAACTTGCCTATTAGTTATTGGCCAGGAAAGTCCCTGTGATATCCAAATCAAGTCAGGCTGTAACCATTATTCTTGGTTATCCATTAAAAAATTCCTGGTAAGTTCTTATTGTTGAGGAGATGAAGTACTTTGAATACAGAATTTAAATAAATCAATATTTGCACTAAAAGTTTTCCATAGCACTATAATGTACTACTTAGCCTGCTAGAGAAAAAAGGCATCAATGATATAATTCAGCACAAGATCTTGAATGGTAATATATCAACATGCCAGACAAGATGTGTTCACTGGTAAAATAGTGGTGCTTTCATTTATGTGGACAACCGATTGCTCTCTCACTTTTATTTTAAGCTTGAGAAAGAGAAAATAATATTTGTTTGCCAATGTAAAGTAGGCAAAAAAAAAACATGACTAGGGAGGCCATAGGCTCTAAGTGACAACCTTTTGATTTTGTTTTGCTAAATGATGATGTTATTAAATGGTCTTCAAAATATTTATGTTTATATTCATAGATTTGTGCTGCTTTCATCCTTAGTCAGAAAAGCTTCTTACTGAAATGGGTGGTGGTTAATGTGAAATCTCATAACTGTGAAAACTGCCTAGCAAAACCAACTGTGAGTGCTGTGTTCTATAATGACAATTACCACCCAAGGCTCAGAATGTATTGAAAAAGAAGAGGTACAAAGAATCTAAGAGTCTCTGCACAGAGAGGACCTAGACATCTGCTCAGATATATCCCATAGACAGCTCAGTCTCCATGTAGGTTCCCTAGTAAGGGGAGTAGAGATGGTTTCTGACATGGACTCAGTTTCCTGCTCCTTAATAACTTCTCCATGATGATGCAACCTAGTCAACCCACAGAGGAAGAGGAGCCAGGCAGTCTCTCAATGCTGTTAAGCTAGGGTCAGACAGTAGGGGAAAAGGACTTCTCTTATCAGTGAACTAGGACAGAGGAATAACGGAGGAAGAGGAAAGACCGTGGGACTGGGAAAAGATTAGGGAAAGGGTTAGAACCAGGATAAAAAGTGAATAATTTAATAATGATGATGATGATGATGAAAACTGTAAGACTCAGAGGATGCAGGAGTGCTGTGAAAAACTGTCCTATAGACATAACATGGCTGTTACAAACATGAATTCATTGCCTAAGACTGCCAGAATACCAAGAGAGCTAAAAATTCTAATATGAATTGTTCTCCTTTCCTTTGAATGGAACACCATAGGTAGGTTGCCTTTACCACAGTAGATGACTCCATACACATGTGTACACAGATGGCAATAGGGAGACTTAGTGGGTCAAACAATGATACAAATTTGTAGAAAAGATAGAAGATGTATTGAGGGGTGATTTGGATAGTTTCTATCTTCCTTTTATTTAGTTTGGCTAAGGGTTTGTCGATCTTGGTGATTTTCTCAAAGAACCATGTCCTTTTATCAATGAGTCTTTGTATTGTTTTCTTTGTTTCTAATTCATTGATTTGAGCTCTGAGTTTTATTATTTATTTCCAGTTTTACTATTTATTTTCCAAGAGGCTCCTCTTGGGTTGGTTTTCCTCTTTATTTTTCTAGGTCTTTTAGATGTGCCATTAAGTTGATTGTATGGGATGTCTCAAACTTATTTCTACAGGAACTTAGTGCTATGAACTTTCTTTTTAGCACTGCTTTCATTAGGTCCAATAAGTTTGAGTAAGTTTTGCCTTCATTTTCATTAAATTTTAGAAAGACTTATATTTCATTTTCATTTCTTCCCTGACTAAGCTACCACTGAATAGAGAATTGTTTATTTTCTATTTATATGTTGGCATTTTATTATTTCTGTTATTGCTGAGGTCTAGTATTAGACCACGGTGGTCTGATAAGATACAAGGGACTGTTTCCATATTCTTATATGTGTTGAGGCTTGTTTGGTTCCCTACTACATAGTCAATTTTTGAGAATATTTCCTGAGGTGCTGTAAAAATGATATACTCTTTTGAGTTTGGGTAAAAAATTCTGTAGACATCTATTACGTCCATTTGATTTAGCACGTCTGTAATTGCCCTATTTAGCTTCTGTCTAGATGATCTAGGTCCCTTGGTGAGAGTGGAGTGCTGAAGTCTCCCACAATTAAGATGTTATGATCTACATGTGATTTCAGCTTTAGTAATGTTTCATTTACAAATGCAGGTGCTTTTGTGTTTGGGGCATATATGCTCAGGATGGGTATGTCCTCCTGGTAGATTTTTCCTTTGATTAGTATGAAGTGTCCTTCCTCACCTTTCTTGAATAATTTTGGTTGAAAGTCTATTTTATTTGATATTAGTATAGCTACCCCAGCTTGTTTTCTTCGTCTGTTTGCTTGAAAAACCCTTTTGCAGCCCTTTACACTGAGGTAGTATTTGTAATTGTAGCAAAGGTGTGTTTGTTGGATGGAACAGAATGTTGGATCCTGATTCTGCAACCATTTTGTTAGACTGTGTCTCTTTAGAACAGAGTTGAGTCCATTGATGTTGATAGATAATAGTGAAAAATAATGTTATTTCCTTTTATTTTGGAGTTGGTGGTGTTACTATTAATTATTTTTGTTTATTTTTTTGTTATTGTGAAGTTATCTATAACCTGTGTTTTCTTCTGTGTAGTTGATTTTGTTGGATTGGAGTTTTCCTTATGGTATTATCTGTAGAGATGGGTTGCTATGTAGATATTGTTTAAGTTTAGTTTTGTCATGGAATATTTTATTTTCCCCATCTATGTTGTTTGAATGCTTTGCTGGGTATAGTATTCTGTGCCGACATCTCTGGTCTCTTAGAGTCTGTCTGACATCAGCCCAGCCTCTTCCAGCTTTCATAGTTTCTGTTGAGGAGTCTGGTGTGATTCTGATAGGTCTACCTTTATATGTTACTTGGCCTTTTTCACTTGTTGTTTTTAATATTTTTTGTTTGTTCTGTAGATTTAGCATTTTGACTCTTATGTGACATGAGGAATTTCTTTTCTGCTCTTGTATATTTGATGTTCTGTAGACCTCTTGCATATTACTGGACATCTCCTTAAGTTGGGAATATTTTCTTCTATGATTTTCTTGAAAATATTTTTCTGGACCGTAGAGCCTGGAATCTTCTTTTTATCTATTCCTATTATTCATATATTTTTTTCTCTTCACACTCCCCTTGATTTCCTGGATGCTTTGTGCTTGGAACTTTTCTGATTTTACTTTTTCTTTGAGAGATGAATCAATTTCTGCAAGTGTATCTTTTGAACCATAGATTCTTTCTTCCATCTCTTGTATTCTGTTGGTAATACTTATCTTTGTGGTTCCTGATCTTTTCCCTAAATTCTCCAGCTGCAGAGTTTTCTCTGTTTGTGTTTTCTTTATTGACTCTAATTCTGTTTTCATGCTTTGCACCATTTCCTTCCTCTGTTTGAATGTGGATTCCTATCTTTCCATGATGGCCTCTATTTTTGTTAACTCAATTCCTCTTTATGTGCCTGTATTTGTGTCACTATATTTGCCTGTATTTCTTTGAGAGCTTTATTCATTTCCTTTTTATTAGCCTCCATTTGTGTGACTATTTCTTTTACAGATTTGTTTGCTTCCTCTTTATGTGCCTCTAATAATTCTACAAGCATAGCTTTAAAATAATTTTCCTGTGTTTCTGATGAATTAAAATACCCATTGATTTTTGAAGGTGAAGTCATGATATCCTGATTTTTGCTGGGTGTGTTCTTATGTCGACCTCTAGCCATCTTTTAATCCATAACCTTTGCTGTTTGTTCCTGGAGTCTGTGCTTCAGACTGGGTTTTTCTGTTTCTAGTGTCTGGAGTAATCTTCAGGAATACGAGACAGGTCTACCAGTTCAAGAGGGAATGTTGTTGTTTTATCTTGTAGCTAAGGGAGGAATGTAGGGGTCACAGGTGCGCAAGTATGTGTGTGTGTGTGTGTGTGTGTGTGTCACTGAGAGAGGACATCCTCCTCTGGTTCCGTCTGACCCTAGCCTATCAAGTCTCATCAGGACTGGCTGAATTGTCTTTCTCTATGGCTTGGTAAGGCTGCTACCCCATCAGCAGGAGTTGATCAAAAAGTCAGCCATTGAGTTCATGTCAGAAACAGTCCCTATTCCTATTATTAGAGAACATATTTACCGAATGAGCTGCCATAGGATACATCTATGGCGGGGTTCTAGATTATCTCCATACATGGACCTTGGTTGAAGTATCAGTCTCAGAAAAGACCACTGTGCCCAGATTTTTCAGTTATGTTGCTCTCCTTATGAAGGTCCTGTCCCCTCCAAGTATTTCTATCTCCCCCTTCTTTTTTAAGATTCCCTGCACTCTGTAAAAAAAAAAAATGTCTATGAATCTCAGCATATGATTTGACACCCGGCTGGGTAGTCTTTCAGAGACCCTCTGTGATAGGCGCCTGTCTTGTTCTCTGTTTTCTCCCTCTTCTGATGTCCATTTCCATTGCTTCTCTGAATGAAGATTACCAGGGTCCTCCTTCTTGATTAGCTCCCTTAGGTGTACAGATTTTAGTATGATTATCTTATATGTCAAATATCCACTTATAAGTGAGTATACACCATGTGCATATTTCTGCTTCTGGGATACCTGACTCAGGATGATATTTTCTAGTTCCCACCATTTGCCTACAAATTTCATGATTTCCTTGTTTTTTATTGTTGAGTAGTATTCCATTGTGTAAAAGTACCACAAATTCTATATGCATCCCTCAATTGAGGGGCATCTGAGTTGTTTCCAGCTTCTGGCTATTACAAATAAGGCTGCTACAAACATGGTTGAGCAAATGTCCTTATTGTGTACTTGAACATCTTTTTGATATGTGCCTTGGAGTTGTATAGCTGGATCTTGAGGAAGCGCTATTCCTAATTGTCTGAGAAAGCACCAGATTGATATTCTGGAGTGGTTGTACAAGTTTACATTCCCACCAGCAGTGGAGGAGGGTTCCCCTCTATCCACATCCTCTCCAGTATGGATTGTCACTTGAGTTTTTGATCTTAGCCTTTCTGATGGGTGTAAGGTGAAACCTCAGGGTTGTTTTGATTTGCATCTCCCTGATAACTAAGGAATATTCCATTAAGTGTTTTTCTGTCTTTCAATATTCCTCTACTGAGAATTCTCTGTTTATCTCTGTACCGCATTTTTAGTTGGATTACTTGGATTGTTGGAGTTTACCTTCTTATGAATGTTTTAAATAAAATAGTTATGCTTGTTTATCTGAGGTACACTTATGATTGCTCTCATGAATACTACTGAGTAGTTGTGGAGCTCTGAAAACAAAGTTATTTCTGTTGTTGGATCTTGCAAGTACTGAGGGTCAAAGTGAGGCCATCAAGTTTCAACACATTGATTCATCTCTGAGGACCAGGATGGGATGGAAGAAGGGTGGGGGTATCAATATCTAATGCTAAGAATTATTGAAAAACGATGTACAGAAACTTTTTGTTTTTTAAGCTTCCATATATTTATATATATATATATTATTTTTCATATACATGCATATATAATATATGTATTATACATAGATGCTTGAATAGAGTTTAATCTACACTGAGAGAGGAAGACTCTTTCTAAATGATAATTTAAATTTTTCTCACTTTTTTTATTAGAAATAAAATCTTCTTTCATACAATAAAACCGAACCACTATTTACCCTCCTTCCACTCCTTCATGCCCCGCCCTCCACACTCCCTCTAATCCTGGATTTACTCCCTTCTGTCTTCATTCAGAAAATAGCAGTCCTCTAAGAGACAACAACAATGCAAAGCACAATAAATTACAATATAACAAGGAAGGCAAAAAAGACCTCACATCAATGCTGCAAAGTATAATCCATCAAGAATAAAAGTGTCCCAAGAGGAGGCAAGTGTGTCAAAAACACACCTGCTCTCACAGTTAGGAATTCCACAAAAATACCAATCTAACAGTCAAAACATATACACAGCTACAACTCTGTTATGGCTTTCAGTCTCTTTGAGATCATAAGAGCCCTGCTAAGTTGTTTCAGTGGTCTCTGTTCTTATTGTCCTCCATCTCCTCTGACTCCTACAATATTTTCTCCCCCTCCACAAAATTTGCTTCACCTCTGAGGGGAAGGAACTTAATAAAAACTTCCAATTTATAGTCTCTTTGCTAATGCCTGACTAAGGATCTCTTCATCTGTTCCAATCGGCATTCTGAGAAATCCTCTCTGATAACTGTTTTGTAAATGAAAAGCATTTACTGTCAAATAAAAATTTCAGTGACTAATCAGAAGAACAGGTGAGTGACTGAACTGGCAGATGAATTGCCCTAAAGCCTAGGTTCCCAAAGATACATTCCACTGACCCATTTTCACATCACCCCCTGTGCAACTGCCATGTCCCTGACCCCAGTTCTTGCAGTCTCCCTCTACTCAGGTACAGTCCACACCAGTAAGAACAGATACCCTGCTCTACACCAAAGGCTAAGCTAATCACCAGAAGTCCAGCTACCAACTGTAATGGAAATTTGTTTGTTCTTTTTTTTTCCCAAGTGTGGAATTTTAGTTGGGCTTTAGTTTGTCAACAGCTGTTAATTGTATCCTGCAAGAAATATATTTTACTAGCTGATATTGGCTTTTATCCTGTTGCACATAGGTCTCTGAGGCTATAAGCATGAGAGCCCAACTAAAGAGTGTGACATACTGTGTTGGCCTCTGTAATTTAGTGTACCAGTTTGAAGAGACCAGCGAAATGAAGAGAAATGTTTTGGGCACAGCTGCTTGGAGGAGACTGTTGCTGATCTGATGTTGATGAAGATTGCTATAGCCCAGAAGTAACCTTTGACCCTATATCACTGGAAAAAGTAAAGGGGTCTGTGACATCTCTCCCCATAATCTTCTCTTGCCTACTGAGGATTAACAGGTTGGTGGAAGGGAGAAGATTTAAGGAACTCCACATAAAGTACGGTTTAACAATGAGTGCTACATTATATGTCTAATATCCACTTATAAGTGAGTATATACCATGTGAGTCTTTCTGTTTCTGGGATACCTCACTCAGGACGATCATTTCTAGATCCCACCATTTGCCTGTAAATTTAATGATTTCCTCATTTTTAATTGTTGAGTAGTATTCCATTGTGTAAATGTACCACTATATCTACATCCATTTCTCAACTGAGAGATACCTGGGTTGTTTTCAGCTTCTGGATATTACAAATAAAGCCGCTATGAACAATGGTGGAGCAAGTGTCCTTGTTGTATACTTGAGCATCTTTTGAATATATGCATAGGAGTGGTATAGCTGGATCTTGATATAGCACTGATCCTAATTGTCTAAGAAAGTGCCAGATTGATTTCCAAACTGGTTGTACAAGTTTACATTCCTGCCAGCAATGTAGTAGGGTTTCTCTTTCTCCACATCTTCTCCAGCATGTGTTGTCATTTGAATTTTTGATAATAGCCTTTCTGCTGGATATAAGTTGAAATCTCAGAGTAGTTTTGATTTGCCTTTCCTTGATGACTAAGGATGCTGAGCATTTCTTCAAATGTTTCTCTGCCAGTCAATGTTCCTGTATTGAGAGTTTTCTTAATCATACTAAAATATGTACACCTAAGGAAGCTAATAAAAAAGGAAGACCCTGTGTAAGATGCTCAATCTTCATTCAGAAAGGCAAATGGGACTGACATTGGAAGAAGGAGAAAACAGGGAACAGGACAGGAGCCTATTACAGAGGGCCTCTGAAACACTCTCCCCAGCAGGGTATCAATAAAGAGTGCAGGGAAACTTATGAAAGAAGAGGGAGATATAAAGACTTGGAGGGGACAGGAGCTCTATAAGGATAGCAACCGAAGCAAAAAATCTGGGCACAGGGTTCTTTTCTGAGGCTGATACTCCAAAAAAGGACCATGCATGGTGATAACCTAGAATCCCTGCACAGAAGTAGCCCACACAGTTCAGTGTCCAAGAGGGCTCCCCAATAATAGGAAAAGGTACTGTCTCTGACAGTATCAAACTCATTCTATGAAGTCATAGTCACCTTGATACCTAAAACTTAAAAAGACACCACAAAGAAAGATAATTTCAGGCCAATCTCATTTGTTAACATTGATGCAAAAATACTCAACAAAATATTCATGAACAGAATCTAAGAACATATCAAAGATATCATCCATTGTGACCAAGTAAGCTTCATCCCAGTTATGCAGGGGTAGGTATAATGTACAGAAATCTTTCAATGTAATCCACCATATAAGAAAACTGAAAGAAAATAACCACATGATAATCTCCTTAGATGCTGAGAAAGCATTTGACAAAATCCAACTCCCCCTCATGTTTAAAGTATTGGAGAGATCAGGAATAGGAGGCACATACCTAAACATAGTAAAGGCAATATACAGCAATCCTATAGCCAACATAAAAAGAAAAGGAGAGAAACTTAAATCAATACCATTGAAATCAGGGAAAAGGCAAGTATGCCCACTCTTTCTGTATATCTTCAACATAGTTCATGAAGACTTTGCTAGAGCAATAAGATAGGTAATGGAGATCAAGGGGATTCAGTTTGGAAAGGATCATTATTTGCAGATTGTGAATACGAGGGACCAGACAGGAGCCACCAAAATTTTCTAACCATCTGTGTGCTAAAGCAGAGGCTGAGACTCATAGTCAAACTTTCGGCAGAGTGCAGAGAACCTTATGAAAGAAGGGGAGATATCTGGAGCTCCACAAAAAGAACAGAAACAAAATCTTGGCACAGGGTTCTTTTATGAGACTGATACTCCAACCAATGACCTTGCCCTCCCTGGCCTCCTCCCATGCCTCTTCCCAGTCCACTAATATGGGAGGTCCTCTTCTCCTTCCATCTGACCCTGGCCTATCAGGTTTCATCAGGACTGGTTGCATTGTTTTCCTCTGTGGCCTGGTAAGACTGCTTACCCTTCAATGTGAGGTGATCAAAGAGCCAGCCACTGAGTTTATGTCAGAAACAGCCCCTGTTCCCCTTACTAGGACACCTACTTTAATACTGAGCTTCCATGGGCTCGATTTGTGCAGGGATTTTAGGTTATCTCCATGCATGGTCGTTGGTTGGAGTATCATTCTCAGATAAGATGCCATTTTTATTATGATTGCTATATAGTACAGCATGAGATCAAGGATGGAGTTACCTCCAGAATTTCCTTTATTGTACAGGATTATTTTAGCAACTCTGTTTTTTTTTTTTTTGTTTTGTTTTGTTTTTTTGCTTTGGTTTTCCATATGAAATTGAGAATTCTTCTTTGAAGTTATGTAAAGAATTGGGTTGGTATTTTGATGTGAATAGCTTGAATCTGTAGTTTCCTTTTTGTAGGATGGCCATTTTTACTATGTTAATCTTACTGGTCCATGAGCATGGGAGACCTTTCTGTCTTCTATTACCTTCTTTAATTTCTTTCTTCAGAGACTTGAAGTTTTGTTTTGTTTTTTCTTTCATACAGGTCTCTCACTTACTTGGTTAGAGTTTCACCAATGTACACTATATTATGAAAGGGTGTTGTTTCCCTAATTTCTTTCTTAGCTCATTTGTCCTTTGAATACAAGAGAGATACTGATCTTTTGAGTTATTTTTGTATCCAGCCACTTTTCTGATGGTGTTTATCAGTTGTACAACTTCTCTGGTTGAATTTTTGGCATCACTCATGTATACTATCATATCATCTGCACTGTGTGATACTTTGACTTCCTTCTTTCTAACTTGTATTCCCTTTATTTCTTTTAGTTGTGTTATTGCTCTAGCTAGGACTTCCAGTACTATGATGATGTGAAATGGAGAGAATGGACAACCTTGCCTTGTTCCTGATTTCAGTGGGATTGGTTTAAGTTTCTCTCTGTTTAGTTTGATGTTTGCTATTAGCTTGCTGTACACTGCCTTTGATCCCTGTAAGACTTTAAACCTGAATGAGTGTTGCACAGTTGAATAGTAATCCACTGTGTAAATGTACTACAGTTTCTTTATCTATTGTAGAAAGGGGTAAGAGCGTGGAGGGAGAGACCAGGAGCTAGAGAGGGAGGAATCTGAATTTGGCATGTAAATTGATGAAATAAAACTTAAAAATAAAAAATAAATGAAAAGTTTTTCATTTTGGATCTAACCTATCTTGTTTTATGTACTAAAAATATACAAAGCAAAGTGTTTTGTATTCTAAAAGTTATTCTTTATTCTTTTTGCTATCAAAAATAATTAAAATGTAATGACATTAAAGTGATACTACTATTTTACCTATTAGAAAAGAATAATGGAATAATATGCAGAAGTGTGCATAGGTTTTTTGTTTCAAAACTATAAACTAAAACATTGTTTTACATATTTAATAACATACTTCGTAACATATGCTCACTTAACATGAAGTACCTATAAAGCTTACAGACGTTAAACTAAATAAACTCTTCTTTTTTTTTAATTTATTTATTTTTATCTCAATCACAGGTTGGGTACTTTGAATCCCAGGCGTAGCCTCCTCCCCCATTCCCTCCCACCCTCCCACTCCCTCCCTCATCTCCTTCTTCCCCGCCCCCTCCAAGTCCACCAACAGGGGAGGACCTCCTTCCCTTCCATCCAACCCCAACTTATCATGTCTCCTCAGGGCTGG
>CM053742.1:101105552-101140033 GCA_028658305.1 Pachyuromys duprasi
TTAAAAAGTCTTGTTGTGGAAGCTGTATTGTGTCACATTGTGGCCTGCAGTATACTCTTTTGTCTATATATCTTTATTTACAAATGTTCATTACAATGAGTCACTGGTCTGGTTCCTGTCTTTTGACTTCTGATTTCCTAGCAACACTGGATCTATATGAGGATTTGTTTTGGGTATCCTGTGATTGCTCTGCATCATGGAAATTCTGCAGCTCTGGGTCTGCAAGACTGGCCCCTTTACTCGCTACTCCAGGAGATCACAGATATAACAGAGGTTGGGGTGGGCCAACTCAAAGCCCTGGATATAGGTCCAGGAGGTAGTTGAGTTGGTCAGCCTTCCAGCTCCTCCTGCACCTTCACTACACTCCAGCACTGCCCTGGCTACACCCAGTGCTGAGTGCGCAAGGGACAGTATCAGCGTTCCTGTTCTCCTGCTTCCAAACAGTTCATCTGAAACTTCGCCACCACAGCAGCTCTACTGTGCTGCCCAGAAGAGGCACAGAGCCCACTCTAGCAAGTACTGTAGCTTTGGGGCTGGATCCCCTGGTCCTCAGCTCTACTGTGCTGCTCAGCAAGGGGTGTTTCCAGCTGTTCTGAGTAAGGTGGCCAGTCAAGGACAGGGCCAACCCAGCACATTGCCTCAGGCATCAGTCCAGGCCAGTGACATCTGCCTGAACTTTGATACTAAAACCAGCCTGATATAACAACACAGCCTCTGACTGCCATAGGATCACGAACCTAGATATAATTCCTGGCAGCAACAGCAGCCCAGATGTCCCCATGGCCTCAGGTGGCAGAGCAAGTCACTCAGATTAACATATCCTCCCATGGCAGCATGGCCCTCAGATATCCACATTTTCTCTGGTGGCAGCTCAGACCACAGACATCCACTTGGCTTTTGGTGACAACTCAAGCCACAGACATTGATACAGACTCAAGCTACAGTAGGACCATAGTCTCATACATGGTCTTTGGCAGCCAGGGCAATGATCTTATCGTGGTGTCTTCATATCTGCCTGTTGTTCAGCACTGTACATTCTCCAGTTCCACCCTTCTCCATTCTCCACAGTGTACAAAACACTTACCTTCATTTTCTCTTCTGTCTTTTCACTGTTAAATCCATCTTTACCATCTTTCAACAATCTCTCAATTCATCCATCAAAGTGAAACCCGTGGCAAGTGCTTGGGTGACTCTTTTGGTTGGTGCAGTCAGGCTGGTGATCTCTCCATTCCTAAACAGAGCATTCTAATATAGATGAATGCAGGATATAAATAGGATGTTCTGTGAGATCAGAGCAGAAATGCTGGATTGACAAGAAGGAAATGTGGAGGAAAAAACACCTGAGCTAAGGTATGAATTAGATTGAGACTAATGAGGACCTGTGAGCTAATCCTTTTTGAAAGAGTGAAATCTAGAAAATAAGCAGCTGTCTATACATTGAAGCTATGTCGAAAAACAAATGTGAAAACAGATGCGAATCAAGCAAAGGGAATACTGAGAATACCATAAATTAAATAAAAATGTATAAGAGTTTATTTTACGGAACTATAATAAGATTTTTTCACACAGTTTATGCTGATTACAGTTGCTCCACCACCAACTACCCTTTAAAGAACAGAATCCTCTATTAACATGAAATATTATGTAAAAGGAAAAAATGGAGTCTTGGTATAAATATCAAAGTATGCATAAAAAGTTGATGGAAATCCTGTAAGTGATGGGATCTCTGAAATTTTCTTCTTTCAGTAAGAAAAATGAGCATGTGTCACGTATACCTGTAGAAGAAGATAGTAATTGTATTCTTCAGGTCTTAAACTATGGAGGACATGAAACATTTCCCCATAGCAAACACATCCCAAATGCTCAACAATCCAAATGTAGTTAACAACAAAAATAAGTAATTCAATGAGTTTATGCTACTATCACCATACAACTTCACTGCATATTTGGGTCTATATGTATAACTTGTACTTTTCTACTTTGCTTCCTATCATGCCAATATGACACCTTTCAGAAACAAACTGAAACAGTTTATCTCAGATTTGAGAATTTTACATGAAACGAACAGCAGTTTTTCACTTTTTCTGTGCATATAATGATTTGAGTACCCCAAATAAAACTTAAAATAATTTATTAAGGCACTCTTTGACATCTTTATACTATCACGTTAAAACTTTTGAAGTTTGCTGTTTGAGTTTCCTAACCAAAAAAAAAGTCAATAAATGAAGTCTGCCTTGTATTAAGACAGAATTTTCACCATTATCTAAAATGACACGCTTCCACCATTTTTAGAACAACATCCTCAGAACTTATAATAAAATCAAAACATAAAACAACTATGAAAAAATGTTGAAAAATGTCATTCTTTGAGGATTACAGCAAATAATACGAGCTTCGAACCCATAATCACCAGGCTGCTGGGTCCCTGAAACTGACTTTAAGTTCAGTAAGATTTGATGTTAGATAGGAATAAGAGCTCAACTCAATGTCTAGCTAGTACTTGAATACCTGGAAAGTCTTCCCTGCAAGAAAGTGGTTTAGTGCTATGGTGGGTTGTCTCTGCAAGTACTGAGAGCAAGTTACCACTTGGCCTTGAGTTTTGTGCAGCGTGATAGATAACTATATATTTGCATTCTTCTACAGGCCAATATGCAGTTAGACCAGTAACAGTTCTTGAAGATGTTTTCATTTTCATTGTATAATTTTGGCTTAAAAAAAAAAAAACAGAAAAAGGGGAAGAAGCCAGAATCTTCAAGTCTTCAAGCACAGCACAAGAAAACCCACAGAATCAACAAACCTGGACTGATATGGGGTTCACTGAGACGGAACTGACAATCAGGGAGCCTGGATGGGTCTAACATAGGCCCTCTGTACATATGTTATACCTTGTTATTTTTGTGGAAATACTAACAGAGGGAGGGGGGCTATTTCTGTCACATTTGCCTACTTTTGGGACCCTTTCCTCCTACTGTGTTGCCTTGTCCAGTCTCTTAATACAGAGGGAGGTAGCTAGTCTTACTGTATCTTGATATGGCATGTTTGGTTGATATCCCTGGGAGACTTGCCTTTTTCTGAAGGGAAAAGGAAGAGGAGTGGATGGGAAGGGAGGGAAAACTGAGGTCAAGGTGTATATAATATATGGGAGAAGAAATTAATAAAAAATTAAACAACACAAAAAAGAAATTTCATTCTTCAAAAAATAAATGGCACAGTTGATAAATGCACAAATCAATATTTTTCACATAAGTCCAAATGGTGATAAATATCTAAAAAAAAACTTCATATTCTTAGCAACCAGGGAAATGCAAATCAAGATTAAATTTGATTATTTTCTCCTTCTAGTCAGAATTACCAATCAGAAATAGTTAAGAAAGGAACATCAAAAGATTCTGGGGAGAATGTCAGAAATAAGGAAAACTTACATAGCTAATGAGAATAATATTAATGTCCAAAAATAAGGATGTAGGTTCTTTCAAACAGTAAAAACAAATAACGAACATTCTCTTGTTATACTAGTCCTGAGTATATTTCAAAGGATTCTACTTTAGCACAAAGAGATCATTTTATACATGTTTATAGCAGTACTATTTAACTATTCATAAGTGCATATCTGTGTAGTCTTAGATGTGTACAAACAAATAGAAGAATTAACAAAATTAATGTCCCCAAACAGACAATGGAATATTATTCACCCATGAAGAAGAAGAAAATTATAATATTTCCAGTGCAATGGGTAGAACTAGAGATAATGGTGATTACAATGTCAATCGAAATAAATATGGCAGTAATAAAATGTGTGTGTGTGTGTGAACAAATGACATGAAAGTAAGTGCTGAATTATTAGGATCAATAAGAGGAATAGAGGAAACGACAGGTAGCTAGGGGCTTATCACTTTTAAAACTTAAGAAATCAATTATCAGTCAGCCATAAAGTCAAAATTATACTATTTTCAGGACAATGACTGAAATTAAAGAAGACCATTTTAAATAAAGTAAGCCAGATTCAGCATGAACAATATATTGTGATTTTTCTCACATAACATATGTAGATTGGCAACTTTGAAGTTTCTTTTAGAATTTATTTGTAGGCACTAATTTAACTATTACTTGTACTGAAATTCCATTTTCAAGATATTTTCATCAAGTACTATTTTTCATGGCCTTCTTTTCTATCATTTGAGGAAGCCGCTTCAAATTAGTTGATGAACATAAATGCAAAGACAAGTTGAGGTGGGTAATTTAGAAATTTAAAAGTAAAAAACAGGTCTGTTTCACAATTATGAAACATTGGCTTACGTTCACGTAAAGTTTTCAAACTTCAGATAAATTGACGCAAGGCCTTTCCATTCTTATGGATCCAAAGGGAAAAAAATTAAATGCAATTTTAGGAAAGTTGGGATCTATGAAAAATGATAACGGTATCTAGAAGTTTAATTCATTCGCATTAACCCCAAAGTTCAACCATTATATTTCCTATCAAGCTTCATGAAATAACAACTTTCATAGACATTTTGTGATATGTCCATACCAGTAACCATCTTTATAAATTAATAGACTAACATTTTCGGGACATAGTTTAAAGGCAGTTCTTTAAAAAAATCCTAAGCCATTTTCCACCTTTTTCTCAAGTGGTTTATATAAATTCAGGGAAGCCACTTCACAGTAATAAAAATTTGGTAGCTTTTGTGGTTGTGTCTAAGGCTGGTTTGGTCACATACTATTCTACTTGTTAAATATTTTCAATATGATCATCTCCATCCATTAATAACAGACCATTGTTAGGCATACTTGGGCTACACTGATGTCTTTATATGTAGCATACTACTACTGTTCCCCATTAAAAGATTAAACTTATATTCTCATGAACTCAGAGAATACATCACATTCTGATTCTTGTAGAAAAATCTGACATGCATAAAACACCAGTGTTCTGTGATATTTAAAATGTATTTATTTATTATTACAATTCATTCAATTTGTATCCTGTGTGCAACACTCTCCACATCTCCTCCCAGTTGCACCCACCCTCTGTCTATTCTCTCTTTGTCCCTCCTCTAGTCCACTGATAGGGGAGGACATCCTGCCTTTCTTTCTGACTCTAGCCTATAAGGTCTACTCAGGACTGGCTGCATTGTCTTCTGTGGAAGAAGAGGGAGATAGAGAGATCTGGAGGGTATATTAACTCCACAAGGAGACCAATATTGTGAAAATACCTGGGCCTGGGTTAGACGGGACTGCAGAGACTGATACTCCTACCAATGACCATGCATGGAGAGGACCTAAATCCTTTGCTCAGAGGAAGCCCATAGGCTGCTCAGTTTCCAAGTGGGTGTCCTAGTAAGGGGAATAGGGGATATTTCTGACATGAACTCAGTGGCAGGCTATTTGTTCACCTTCTCCTGGGGTTTGCAAACTTGACAGGCCACCAGAGAAAGGGGACTAAAAACAAAGCATAGAGAACAAGAAGGAGGACGAGACAAGGAGGAAGCTACAGGGGGTATACAAAGCAAATAAATTGAAATTAAATAATTAGTTAATTAATTTAAAAAGAAAGAATTTACTATCAGTTGTATTTATTACTCTCCTCCACTTTGCCAACAATGGAATAAGATTGACTGCCATCTTCCTGGAGCCTTGAGAGACTGAGAGAGCTAGCACTACTTCATTTGTCAGATTTGGGTGCAGTTTGGTTCTCACATAATTCTGTCAGGCTGAAGAGGAAAAGCTCATGCTATACAATGTTCTGTACATCTTGTGTTGACTTCATGGTTTGCTACTGAGATACAATAAAATCTGAAGTAGAAAAAATATTATTGTTTTCACAGTTTACTTATTTTAATTATGTAAAAGTCTTTCCTGTGTAAATTTGATGGTGTTATGTGACTAATATTTTTTTTTGAGTAGAGAATTTGATGTTTCCTTAGGTCTTTAAATGCTTATGGGTTAAAGTTTCATACTCTGATTTTTATATTTCTATCACTGTCTAATCTAATAAATCATCTCATATTTGCAACTTAAATAACAGTATGCAGAGTTTTTTTTGCTTCTAGCTATATCTTAATTTCCGTTACTCAACATCTCCCTATGCCTCTCTCAACCGTACTCTACATATTTGCTAGAAAATAGCATTATATTCTCATATACAATGGTACCTGCGTTATTCTTGATAACTCAATTCTATCACATGCATTTATTTATCTTACTTTCATATTATGGGATTCCTCCTCCATATCTGTATTTACTTCCAGAACCTCTAAACTCTATCTCAAATCAGATGCAAAAGTATAAATGAACTATATGAATGGACCATGGTGAGGCACATAGTGTTGCAAAGGAAAAAAAAATCTAACAACTCTATCAAGGCCAAATTATCTCCTACTATAGTTATAGCTCTACTTTTTTCATAAACTAAAATGTATTTCTATTATGATTAACAAATATCAAAATAGCATGTATGTTTTCAGGTCATGTATACTGCAAAGCAGTCAGCCTTCGGTATTTATAAGTTACTGAGATTCACTGGTATTTTGGAAAATCAAGGTAATAACAACATGTTTGTAATATTGATAATATCAATGCATTTCTCATTTTTCAGAGTACCATCATTAAAGTATTAGACACTATCTGTATGTAAACATGAAATTAGAAATTCCAAAGTTGTGATTAGAGAAAGATGGCTGAATTGTTTGAGTAAGTACTTGCAAAGGTCAGGAAGCAAGACAGGAGTTATATGGGAGAGGGTTTGCTTTAGGTTAGAAAGAGCAAAACAAAACAAAAATGCTGTTCAAGTAGAGAAGGAATTTTATTGAGGGTGAAAATTTTAAATAGGTATGTATTTTAAGGTTAGGAAACGGTGAGACTTGGGAAAATGACAAGCCTACACGAAAAATGTGTGGAAAATGTGTTTAATCCTACTACTGTAGAAACTAAAACATAAAATAAAATAGGTTGAACAAAGATACCCATACTTAGGGTAACAATTTGTAACACTGTTAGACTGTTTAATTTTTAAAAGAAAATTTCAGTACCAGGTACAGGATATCTGCTTATGAGTTGTTGCCTAGGGAGTTCCCAGAGGTTCTTTACAAAACATAGACTTTTACTGTAACTCTTGCTTGCCCAACAGAATGAAACTGTAAGAACATATTGTTAAAATTATCTAATAATTTGAACACATGACACAGAAAATTAAATCTGAAACTTATTTGGAACCTTCCTACCTATTGACTAGCTTTCATGTTGTCAGAGGGTCTTCTGCCCGCTTCTAGAAGTGAAAGATTTCAATTGTTACAAAAATGCTGATGACAGTGTCTTTTGCTTTACAGAAGCTTTTCATTTTCATGAAGTCCCATTTATTGATTGTTGCTCTTAGAGCCTGTGCTGTTGGTGTTCTTTTCAGGAAGTTGTCTCCTGTGCCAATGAGGTCAACATTCTTCCCTACATTTTCTTCTAACAGATTTAGTGTGTTTGGTTTTACGTTGAGCTAGTTGACCCACTTGTTGTTTAAGTTTGTGCAGTGTGATAAATATTGCTCTATTTTCATTTTTCCACATGTAGACAACCAGTTAGAGCAGCACAATTTGTTGAAGATGTTGTCTCTTTTCCATTATATGGTTTTGGCTTCTTTGTCGAAAATTAATTTTCCATAAGTGTGTGAGTTTATTCCTGGGTCTTTGGCAGATTGGATTGGTGCATCAGCCTGTTTCTATGCCAGTACCATGCAGTTTTTATTATTGTTGCTCTATGGTACAGCTTGAGATCTGAGATTTGTGGCCAAACTTTGGGCAGAGTGCTGGAATCCTTATGGAAGAAGAGGGAGATGGAAGGACCTGGAGGTGACAGGAACTCCACGAGGAGAACAACAGAACCAGACAGGCCTAGAAATATTGATATTCCAACTAAAGACTGTGCTTGGAGAGGACCTAGAAACCCTGTTCAAAGGAAGCCCGTTTGCTTCTCAGTTTCCAAGTGGGTTCCCTGGTAAGGGATACAGGGACTGTCTCCGACATGAACTCAGTGGCAGACTGTCTGATCACCTCTTCATGGCTGGGGGGTGTTGCAGTCTTGCTAGGTCACAGAGGAGGACCATGCAGCCAACCTGGATAAGACCTGATAAGCTAGGGTCAGATAGAAGTAGAGGCGGCCCTCCCCAATCAGAGGACTAGGGAAAGGGCAAAAGGGGAGAAGAGGGAGGGAGGACTAGGAAGAGATGAGGGAGTGGGCTACAGAAGGGATACAAGGTGAATAAATTGTAATAAATACATATATAAATAAAATTAAATTTAAAAAAAATAGGGGAAAAATGCTTCACCCAGAATGTTACATTCAACACTTCTAGGAAACATGTCCTCAGTGGTACAATCCTGACAACAGAGCTTTCCAGTGGGATTTGAGGACTACTCCAAGGAACGAATTCCAGGTACTTTTAATATTGTCAAAAGTCAATGTCTTGGGGAACTCCAAGATGGCTGTGACCAGCACGCACCATATCTAAGAGGCAGAGGGCCATACATATATGTATATATATTTAATATTAGTTATGGTTTATTAACTTTGTATCCCACTCCCTCATCCCCTCCCAATCCCATCCTCCCTCCTTCATCTCTTCCCTGCCTCTTTCCAAGTCCACTGATAGGGGAGGACCTTTTCCCCTTTCATCTGACCCTGGTCTATCAGATATCTTCAGGACTGTCTGCAAAGCCCACTCTGTGGCCTAGCAGGGCCGCTCCTCCTTCGGGGGTGGGGGTTGTCAAACAGCCATCCATTGTGTTCATGTCAGAAATAGTCCCTGTTCCCCTTACTAGGGTAACACTTGGATATTGAGCTACCATGGGCTACATCTGAGCAGGAGTTCTAGGTTATATCTACACATGGTCCTTGGTTGGAGAAACAGTCTCATAAAAGACACCTGTACCCAGATATATTTGGTCCTTGTGGAGCTCCTGTCCTCTCCAGGTCATACTAACTCCCACTTCCTTCATATGATTCCCTGCACTGAGGCAGAGGATCTGAAACTACTAAACTGGTGAGTGGAAGAACAGCTGAAACTAGAACATCAACTTTGAGGTTTCCCAGGCTAGAAGGGACAACCCGTGAGCTGGGGCAGATTAGATCCAGATCAACAGTGGACATCTCTGGGGTCAGAGAGTAGGAAACTTTCAACCCCCTGAAATTTCCCTTACTCCAGCAGCAGTAGCAGCTGCCCCAAGTATGGGCCTCCCAGCTTGCAGGTGCCCCTAGAAGAAGCCTCAATATTCAGTGGAGGCAGTGGCAGCTGTCCCAAGTACAGGCCTCCCTGCTCAATGCAGAGTCAAGAGAGGCAGCAGATGAGGCTACAAAATGTAAAGGCCTACCTTCCGGGTACCTAAACAAAACTGACAAGTCTCAAACATTTTCAGTTACCCCTGCTAGCCCAAATCTGAGACTATAGAACTGTGGGGCCCCCTGTGGTTTCCATATAAGTCTGTGAGTGAGGGCACTTTCAAGTGAGTGCTTGCAGAGCCCCAGATTCAGGGTCCTTCTACTCTAGCAGCCAGACATTGGATCTCTCCAACCCACACTCCCACTGTGGGCAACATAGGAACCTTGGGACAGCCTTCTCAACATTGAAGCCCCTCTTCTGTGGGTTTACTAGTGGAGTCCAGGCAAACTATTCCTGGAGACAAGATGGTGCAACCAGGACAGATCTGAAAGTCTGGAGAAAAGTACAACAAGGCCTGTGGGCCACTGAGTAATTCAGGAAACCTGCGCATGTACACTGTACCCATGAAGCCTGTCAGAAGAACCACCTGAACTTATACACTCCACCCTTCCAGGCATCTACACACACTACCATCCTGTTCTTCAAGACACACCTCCATGCACACTCCCATGCTCTCACACATGCACATGCAACGTTCTTCCCTTAGCTACAGCTGAAACATTAACATCTGCTCTCAAACCTGTGGACATCTCCCAACTTCCAGAAAATAGTCCACACACCAGAGACAGAAGGAACCAATCTGAAGTACAGACTCCAGGAAAAAACAGGGAAGGTTACAGATAAGCAGATGGCTACAGGTCAGTTTAAGAACACATTCAAGAAAAATCAGGATATCATGGTTTCATCAGCTACCCCAAGTTTAACTCATATTTTAATTCATCAGACACACAGGAAAATGATCTCAATCTATGCTTATCCAGTTATTAGAGGCACATAAAGAGAAAACGACAAAGCTCTCAAAGAAATACAGGTAAACACAGCCAAACAAGGAGAGGCACGGGTAAAGGCACAAGTAGAGGCATATAGAAAGTAAATGAACAACAACAACAATAACAACAACAAAATAGAGGCCATCATGGAAGGTAAGTAATAAAAATACAAACAGATGAAAGAAATGTGCAAGACATGAAAAAAGAATTAGAATCAGTAAAGAAAACACACACTGAAAATCTCCTGGAGACTGAAAACATAACGAAGAGAATGAGAACAACAGAAATAAGCATCACAAACAGAATGCAAGAGATGGAGGAGAGAATCTCAGGGGCTGAAGAAAGAACTGAAGAAATCAATACATCTATCAAAAAAGACATAAAATCAGAACAAGTCCTAACACAAATCATCAAAGAAATCAAGGACCCCATGAAAACACAACCAAAGAGTAATAGAAATAGATGAAAAAGAAGATTCCAGGCTCCAAGGTCCAGAAAATATTTTCAAGAAAATCATAGAAGAAATAAAGAAAGATATGTCCTTAAACATACAAGAGACTTACAAGACACCAAATAGACGAGACCAGAAAAGAAACTCCTGACCTCACAAGAGTCAAAACACTAAATCTACACAACAAAGAAGGAATATTAAAAGCAGCAACAGAAAAAAGGCCAAGTAACATATGAAGGTATACCAACCAGTATCACAACAGACATCTCAACAGAAACTAAAAAAGCCAGAAGGACCTGGACAGAAGACATGCAGACTCTAAAACACAACAGATACAAACCCAGACTACTATACCAGAAGACCATTTAATCATCATAGATGGAGAAACAAAATATTCCATGATAAACCTAAACTCTAACAATATCTACGTGGCAACCAAGCCCCACAGAAGATACTAGAAGGAAAAAGGACAATCTAAGAAAACCAACTAGACCCAAAACAACAAAGCATATAGTTAACTTCACAACAAAAAATTAAAAGAAAGCAATCACAGAAAAATACTATAAACACCAACTCCACAATAAAAGAAAATAACATTTGATGGCCGCTATTATCTACCAACATCAACAGACTCAGCTCTCCAATAAAAAAGACTAACAGAAAGGTTGCAGAAACAGGATCCAACATTTCCTGCATCAAAAAAAAAAAAAAAAAAAAAAAAAACCTCTGCAACAATGGTAAACACTATCTCAGAATTAAGGGCTGGAAAAAGTTTTCTTTTTTATTAATTTTTTGTATTTTTATATTAATTACAGTTTATTCACTTTGTATCCCAGCTGTAGCCCCCTCCCTAACTTCAACCCAATCCCACTTTCCCTCCCTAATCTACTCCCATTCCCCTCTCCAAGTCCACTGATAGGAAAGGTCCTCCTCCCCTTCCATCTGTCCCTAGATTATCAGGTTTCATCAACACTGGCTGCATTTTCCTCCTCTGTAGACTGATAAGGCTGCTCCTGATAATGAGAGGGTCCACCACTGAGTGCATTTCAGAGACAATCCATGTTCTCCTTACTAGGAAACACACTTGGATACTGAGCTACAATGGGCTACATCTAAGCAGGGGCTCTAGGTTACATCCCTGCATGGCCCTTGGTTGGAGTATCAGTCTCAGAAAATACCCCTGTGCCCTGATACTTTGTTTCTGTTGCTCACCTTCTGTTCCTTCTTTCTTTCAAAGGAGGAATGGATACAGAGATTGTGGTACATTTACACAATGGAATACTACTCAGCAATTAAAAACAAGGAAATCATGAATTTTGCAGGCAAATGGTGGGATCTAGAAAAGATAATCTGGAGTGAGGTATCCCAGAAGCAGAAAGACATACATGGTATATACTCACTTATAAGTGGATACTATACCTATAATATAGAAGAAACATACTAAATAAAATCTGTACACCTAAAGAAGCTAAGCAAGAAGGATGCCCCTGGGTAAGATGATCAGTACTCACTCAGAAAGTCAAACAGAATGATCATTGGAAGAAGGAGAATACAAGAAACAGTACAGGAGCCTACCACAGAGGGCCTCTGAAAGACTCTACTCAACAGTGTATCAAAGCAGGGGCTGAGACTCTTTTTTGTTGTTGTTGTTTTGTGTTTTTTTATTACATTTTTATTTATTTTTTGTTATCAATCACAGGTTAGGTACTTTGCATCCCAAGTGTAGCCCCCTCCCTCATTCCCTCCCACCCTCCCCAACCCTCCCTCATCTCCTCCCCGCCCCCTCCAAGTCCACCAACTGGGGAGGACTTCCTCCCCTTCCATCCAACCCCAGCTCATCCTGTCTTCTCAGGGCTGGCTGCAATGTCCTCCACTGGGATCTAGGGCTGAGACTCTTAACCAAACTTTGGACAGAGTGCAGGGAATCCTATGAAAGAATGGGGAGATAGTAGGACCTGTAAAAAGGTTTTTCAAGCAAATGAACCCTGAAAACAAGCTGGAATAGCCTTCATAATATCTAGTAGAATTTCAACCAAAATCAATCAAAAACAATGAGGAGAGGCACCTCATTCTTATTAAAGAAAAAAAATCCGTCAGAAGGACCTCAAAATCCTGAACATCTATGCTGCAAATACAAGAACACCCACTTTACTAAACTAAGTATTATTAAAGCTGAAATCATACATCAATACCAACAACTCAGTAGTGGGAGACTTCAACCATCCACTCTCACCAAAGGGCATATCATCTAGATAGTAGATAAATAGGGAAATAATGACACTAACAGAATTCCTAAATCAAATGGACCTAATATATATTTACAGAACTATTCACCCAATTTCAAAAGAGTATACCTTCTTTCCAGCACTTCATGGAACCTTCTGCAAAATTAACCATAGAGTTGGGCACAAACGAAGTCTCAACAGATACAAGAAGATAAAAATAATCCCTATCAGAGCATCGTGATCTAAATCTAGACTTCAACAATAATTGAAATACACAGATACAAAGTGAATAAACTGTAATTAATTGAAAAATGAAAAAATAATAGCCCTCCTGTACACAAAAGATAGTTGGGCTGAGAAATAAATTATGAAAAGCATATCCTTCACAATTATCACAAATAATATAAAGTATCTAGTGGCAATTCTAACCAAGTTAATCAAAGACCTGTAGGACAAGAACTTCAAGTCTCTGAAGAAAGAAATAGGAAATGGGAAGAGCTAAGGATCTCCCATAGATCAGTAGGATGAACATAGTAAAAATGGCCCTCTTACCAAAGGCAATCTACAGATTCAGTGAAATCCCAACCAAAATACCAAAACCAGTTTCCACAGGCCTTAAAAGAAGAACTCTAAACTTGAGATGGAAAAACAAACAAAAACAAGAATAGAAAAAAAATAATAAACCTATACAATAATAGAAATTTTGGAAGCATATCAATACCTGACCTCAAGCTATACTATAGAGCAATAGGAATAAAAACTGCATGGTACCGACATAAAAAAAGGCTGGTTGATCAACAGAAACACACAGATGAACAAGAAATAAACCCAGACACCTATACATACATTATTTTTGACAAGAATACCAACATCATAAACCTGAAAAAATGCAGCATCTTCAAAAAATGGCACACAGGATATAGATCCATACTTATGACCCTGCACAAAACTCGGGTTAAATCTATCAAAGACCTCAACATACTTGTTTATTTCTTATACAGTCACCTTGATACCTAAACCACACAAAGATTCAACAAAAAAAGAGAACTTCAGACCTATATCTCTTAGGAACATTGACACAAAAGTACTCAATAAAATGTTTGCAAACCGAATCCAAGAAAACATAAAATATATCATCAACCATGACCAAGTAGGCTTCATCCCAGGTATGCAAGAGTGGTTAAATATATGTAAATCCATTAATGTGATCCACCATATAAAAAAAAACTGAAGGAGAAAAACCTCATGATCATCACCCTAGATGCCGTAAAAGCATTCGACAAAATCCAACATCTATTCATGTTTAAAGTCTTGGAAAGATCAGGGATACAAGGCACATACCTAAATATAGTAAAGACAATATACAGCAAGCATATAGCCAACATCAAACTCAATGAAGAGAAAATTAAATCAATCCCACTGAAATCAGGGACAAGGCAAGGATGCTCATTTTCTCCATATCTCTTCAATGTGGTACTTGAAGTCCTAGCTAGAGCAATAAGACAACTAAAGGAGATCAAAGGGATACAACTTAGAAAGGAAGAAGTCAAAGGATCACTATTTGCAAACAATATGATAATATACATGAGTGACCCCATAAATTCAACCAGAGAACTCCTTCAACCGATAAACACCTTCAGCAAAGTGGCTGGATACAAAATCAACTCAAAAAAATCAGAAGCCCTCCTGTACACCAAAGATAAAATGGCCGAAAAAGAAATTAGGGAAACAACATCCTTCACTATAGCCACTCACAGCATAAAGTACCTTGGAGTGACTATAACCAAGCAAGTGAAAGACCTGTTTGAAAAAAACTTCAAATCTCTGAAGAAAGAAATTGAAGAAGATATCAGAAGATGGAAAGACCTCCTGTGCTCACAGTTGGTAGGATTAACATAGTGAAAATGGCCATTCTGCCAAAAGCAATCTACAAATTCAATGAAATTCCCATCAAAATACCAACACAATTCTTTACAGACCTTGAAAGAAACATTCTCAATTTCATATGGAGAAACAAACAAACAAAACAGCATTTCTAAAACGATCCTGTACAACAACAGGTAATCTGGAGGTATCTCTATCCCTGACCTCAAGCTGTACTACAGAGCAATAGTTATAAAAACAGCATGATACTAGCATACAAACAGAATAGTGTATCAATGAAACTGAATAGAAAACCCAGAATTAAACCCACACACTTATGGAAACTTGATTTTTTAAATTTATTTAATTTTTATATCAATCACAGGTTAGGTACTTTGCATCCCAGGCATAGCCCACTCCCTCATTCCCTCCAACCTTCCCACTCCCTCCCTCATCTCCCTCCTCGGAAACTTGATTTTTGACAAAGAAACCAAAACCATACAATGGAAAAAAAGACAGCATCTTCAACAAATGGTGCTGGTCCAACTGGATATCTATATGCAGCAAAGTGAAAATAAATCCATATTTATCACCCTACACAAACGTAAAGTCCAAGTGGATCAAAGACCTCAACATAACACCAGACACACTAAACCGGTTAGAAGAAAAAGTGGGGAAGACCTAGAACTCATTGGCACTGGAGACTACTTCCTGAACAGAACACCAACAGCACAGGCTCTAAGATCAACAATCAATAAATGGGACCTCATGAAACTGAAAAGCTTCTGTAAAGCAAAAGACTGTGTCATCAAAACAAAATGACAGCCTACAGACTGGGAAAGGATCTTTACCAATGCTACATCTGACAGAGGGCTAACATCCAGTATATATAAAGAACTCAAGAAGATAAAAAGCAACAAATCAAGTAATCCAATTAAAAAAATGGGGTATGGAGCTAAAAAAGAAAAATCTCTGTAGAGGATTGTAGAGTGGCAGAGAAACACTTAAAGAAATGCTCACCATCCTTAGACATTAGGGATATGCAAATCAAAACGTCCCTGAGATTTCACCTTACACCTGTCAGAATGGCTAAGATCAAAAACTCAAGTGACAACACATGCTGGAGAGATTGTGGAGAAGGGGGAACTCTCCTCCATTGCTGGTGGGAATGCAAACATGTACAACCACTCTGGAAATCAATTTGGTGCTTTCTTAGACAATTAGGAATAGTGATTCCTCAAGATCCAGCTATACCACTCTTAGGCATATATCCAAAAGATGCTCAAGTATACAACAAGGACATTAGCTCAACCATGTTCATAGCTGCTTTATTCGTAATAGCCAGAACCTGAAAACAGCCCAGATGTCCCTTAGTTGAGGAATGAATACAGAAATTATGGTACTTTTACACAGTGGAATAGTACTCAGCAATTAAAAAGGAAGAAATCATGAAATTCACGGGCAAATGGTGGGACCTGGAAATGGTCATCCTGAGTGAGGTATCCCAAAGGCAGAAAGAAACACATGGTATATACTTACTTATATAGACCTATAGGATAGAATGGGCATGCTGAAATCTATACATCTAGGGAAGATAAGTAAGACGGAGGACCCAGGGTGGGATGATCAACCCTTGCTTAGATGTACAAATTGGATGGACATTGAATGTAGGAGAAAACAAACAACAGGACAGGCAGGAGCTTACCACAAAGGGCCTCTGAAAGACTCTACCTTGCCATGTATCACAGCATATATTAAGACTCACAACCAAGCCTTCGGCAGAGGGCAAGGAATCATATGAAAAAAAGGGAGAGTTAGTAAGACTTGGTGAGGTCATGAGCTCCACAAAGACCAAATAGATCAGGGCACAGGGGTCTTATATGAGACTGTTTCTCCAACCAAGGATGATGTATGGATATAACCTAGAATCCCTCCTCAGATTTGGCCCATGGTAGCTCAGTATCCAACTGGAGTACCCTAGCAAGGGGAACAGGGACTATATCTGTCATGAACTCAATGGGTGGCTCTTTAACCGCCCCCCCAACACCCCGAAGGAGGAGCAGCCTAGCTTGATCCCAGAAGAAGACATTGCAGCCAGCCCTGAAGAGACATGATAAGCTAGGGTCAGATTGAATGGGATGAAGTCCTCCCTTATCAGTGGACTTGGAGGGGGACAGGGAGGAGATGAGGGAAGGATGGAGAGAGTTTGAGGGAACGAGGGAGGGTGCTATGGCTGGGATACAATGTACATAACTTGTGATTAATATAAAAATAAATAAATTACTTTAAAATGTTTATAATACTTTGTAATATTTCATTCATGAATAGAATCTGTTGTAATCCTATTCACCACCCCGTTACACTTTCTTATCTTTCTTCTACTCATTTGGACTCACTTATTTCTAAGTAGTTCTCTCATATCCTTAATATCCTAAACTTTGATTCATGTCTTGATAGAACTCTTGATTATAAATGATTGTGACTCCCATATCATATCCAGAAAACGGTTTACCATAGTGATCATTGCTGTCCTCTGAATTTTCCAATCATGCTGTATCACCTTGCAGGTTATTCTATAGGTGTCAGAGGAGGTGATAAAGAAGTTATATTTAAGATGTAGCACTAAAAAATATCAATTCTCAGAACTTTGACCAGTCTTCAGTATCTCCATCAAAGAGTTACTACAAAACAAATATTTTCTGACACAGGTTGAGATGTTAAATACTTTTTAAATATGAACATATATATCCATGGAGTGGTTTGCCTACATTTCTAATTATACAAACATGAGTAGTATATTCTTTTATAGAATATTTCCCCAGACACAGACTTTTAAATTTTTCTTTTTTGTTGTTTATTTTAATTCATTCACTTTGTATTCCAGCTGTAGCCCCCTCCCTCATCTAATCTGAGCCCCACCTTGTCTTTCTCTTCCTCTTCTATACCCCTCCCCTAGTACAATGATAGGGGAAGTCCCCCTACCGTTCTATCTGACACTAAGGAATCAGGTCTCATCAGGACTGGCTGCATTGTCTACCTCTGTGGCTGACCCCAACCCAAGAGGAGGTGATCAAAGAGCCAACCACTGAGTTAATGTCAGAGACAGTCCCTGTTCCCATTACTAGGGAACCCACATGGAGACTGAGATGTTGTGGGATACCTCTGTGCAAGGAAACTAAGTTATCTCCATGCACGGTCCTTGTTTGGAGTGTCAGTCTCTTCAAAGACCCCTGGGCCAAGATTTTTTGGTTCTGTTGCTCAACTTGTGGAGCTCTGATCCCATCAATTTCTTTCTATCTCCACCTGCTTTCATAAGATTTCCTGAACTCTGTCCAAAGTTTGGCTTTGACTCTCAGCATCTGCTTTGATATATTGCTGGATACAGTCTTTCAGAGGCCCTCTTTGGTAAGCTCCTGACTTGTTCTCTGTTTATTCCTCTCCATTGTCCTTCCCAGTTGCATTTCAGAGTGTGAATTGATCATCTTACCCAGCGTCCTCCTATTGCTCAGCTTCTTTAGGTGTACATATTTTAGAATGTTTATCCTATATTATAGGTCTAATATCGACTTATAAGTGAGTATATACCATGTGTTTCTTTCTGCTCCTGGGACACTTTTTCCAGAATGATATTTAGATTATTTGATTTGTTGATATTTAACTTCTTGGGTTCTTTTATATATTCTGGATATTATCTTTCTGGCAGATACAGTTTTGGTGAAGAAACTTTACCAGTCTGTAACTATAGTTTTGTTTTGATGACAGTGTCCTTTGCTTTACAGAGGCTTTTCAATTTCATGAGGTCCCATTTATTTATTGTTGATCTTAGAGCCTGTGCTGTTGGTGTTCTGTTCAGGAAGTTGTCTCCTGTACCAATGAGTTTAAGGCTCTTCAACAATTTTTCTTGTTTAGTGTGTCTGGTTTTATGTTGATGTCTTTGATCCACTTGTATGTTAGTATTTTGCAGGGTGATAAGTAGGGATCTATTTTCATTTTTCAACTTGTAGACATCCAGTTAGTCCAACACCATTTGTGGAAGATGCTGTATTTTTTCCATTGTATGGTTTTGGCTTCTTCGTCAAACATCAAGTATCTGTAGCTGTGTGAGTTTATTTCTGGGTCTTCTATTCCATTCCATTTATTTACTAGCCAGTTTCTATGGCAGTCCCATGGAGTGTTTATTACTGTTGCTTTGTAGTGCAGTTTTAGATCATGGATAGAGATACTTCTTGATGATCTTTTGTTGTACAGGACTTTTAGATGATCTTTTGTTGTTTTTTTATATGAAGTTGGGAATTGTTCATTCAGATTCCATAAAGAATTGTGTTCATATTTGGAGAGGAATTGAATTGAATCTGCAGATTGCTTATGGCAGGATGACCATTTTCACTATATTAATACTACTGATCTCTGAGCATGGAGTATCTTTACATCTTCTGATATATTCTTCAATTTTTTTCAGAGACTTGAGTTTTTTTTTTTTCAAACAGGTTTTTCATTTGCTGGAGTCACACCAAGGAACTTTATGTTATTTTTCATTATCATAAAGAGTGAAGTTTCCCTAATTTGTTTCTCAGATGTTTTGTCTTTTGTATACAAGAGGGCTATTGACTTTCTGAGTTAATTTTTTATCCAGCCACTTTGGTGAAGGCATTTATTAACTGAAGGAGTTCTTTGGTAGAAATTTTTGAGTCACTCAATTATTATACCATATCAATAGTGATACTTTGACTTCTTCCTTTCTGATTTGTATCCTTTTAATGTCATTTATTTATCGTTTTGCTCTAGCAAGGACTTCAAGAACTATGTTCAAGAGTTAAAACAGAGTCGACACCCTTGCATTGTCCCTGATTTCAGGGGATTTTATTTAACTTTTTGTCTGCATTGAGTTTGATGTTGGCTATAGACCTGCAGTATAGTGCTTTTACTATGTTTAAGTATGTGCCTTGTATTCATGATCTCTCCAAGACTTTAAATATGAACAGGTCATGAATTTCATCAAATGCTTTCTTGGCATCACAGGAGATGATCATGTAGTTTTTGCCTTTCAGTTTGTTTATATGGTGGATTACATTGATGGAATTGATGGAATTTTGTATAACCCTGCATGCCTGGGATGAAGCCTACTTGGTCAAGGTGCTCTTTTATGTGTTCTTGAACTCTTTTTGTAAGTACTTTACTAAGTATTTTTGCATCAATGTTAATAACAGAGATAGCTCTGAAGTTCTCCCTTTTTTTGGGGGGGTGGGGTATGTGGTTTAGGCATCTAGGTGACTGTGGCATCACAGAATGAGTTTGGTTATGTTCCTTCTGTTTCTATTTTGTGAAATATTTTGAAAAGAATTGGAGTTTGCTCTCATTTGAAGGTCTGGTAGAATTATGCGTTGAAACCATCTGGCCCTGAGCTTTTTTTGGAATGGAGGTTTTGATGCCTGGTTCTATTTCCTTTCAGGATATAGGACAATTTAATCTATTTACCTGATTTGATTTAATTTTGGTAAATGGAATCTTTCAAGAAAATTGTCCATTTCTTTTAGATTTTCCAATTATGTAGTGTAGGCTTTTGTAGTAAGATCTAATGATTGTTTGGATTTCCTCAGTGTCTGTTGTTAGTGTTTCCATTTTAATTTCTGATTTTGCTGTTTGGATAATTTCTCTTTTCCTTTTAATCAGTTTGGTTAAGGATTTGTCTATCCTGTTGATTTTCTCAAAGAACCAGGTCTTGGTTTCTTTTATTCTTTGAATTGTTTCCTTTGTTTCAATTCATTGTTTTCAGCTCTGAGTTTTATTATTTCCAACTGCCGACTTCTCTTGTGTGTGTCTGCTTCTTTCCCCCACCCCCACATAGGGATTTTATGTGTGACATTAAGTTGATTGATATGAGATGTCTCTAACTTCTGTGTGGAGACACTTAGTACTACGAACTTTCCTCTTAACATTGCTTTCATTGTGTCCCATAAGTTTAGGTAACTTGTGTCTTCATTTACATTGAATTTTAGGAAGTTGATAATTCCTTTTTCTTCCCTAACGAAACTGTTATTGATTATAGAGTTGTTTAATTTCACTGTGAATGTAGACTTTTTTGTTGTTTCTGTTTTTGTTGAGGTCTAGTTTTAGGCCACAGTGGTCTAATAAGATGCAAGGGATTATTTTGATCTTATTGTATCTATTGAGGCTTGCTTTGTTCCTAACTATATGGTCAATTTTTGAGAATATTCCTTGAGGTGCTAAAAAGAAGGTATATTCTTTTGAATTTGGGTAAAAAGTTCTGTAGACATCTATCAGGTCCATTTGATTTAGGACCTTTGTAAGTGCCATTATTTTTCTATTTTGCTTCTTTCTAGATGATTTGTCTCTTGGTTAGTGAAGTATTGAGGACTTCCACTATTAAGGTGTTGGGACTCAATGTGTGATTTAAGCTTTAATAATGTTTCATTTACAAATGCAGGTGCTCTTGTATTTGGGGTATAGATATTCAGGATTGTGATGTTGTGCTGGTGGATTTTTCCTTTGATGAGAATGAAGTGCCCCTCCTAATAGTTTTTGATTAATTTTGGTTGAATGTCTATTTTACTAGATATTAGGATAGCTACCCCAGCTCGTTTTCTTGGTGCATTTGCTTGAAAAACAATTTTTCTAGCTCTTTACTCTGAGATAGTGTTTATCTTTGTTGCAGAGATGTGTTTCTCAGATGAAGCAGAAAGTTAGGTTATTCTGACAGAATGTTGCAACCATTCTATCAGTCTGTGTCTTTTTATCAAACAGCTTGGTCTATTGATGTTGATAGATAATAATGACCAATGAATATTAGTTCTTTTTTATGGAGTTGACCTTGTTACCATGATGCTATGCTTGTTTTCTTTTAATTTTTTTTCTTGTGAAGTTATCAATATCCTGTATTTTCTTGGGTGTAGTGGATTTTGTTAAGTTCAAGTTTTCTTTCTAGTATCTTCTCTACAGCTAAGTTGCTGTGTAGTTACTGTTTAAGTTAAATTTTGTCACGGAATATTTTGTTTTCTTCAACTATGTTGATTGAAAGCTTTGCTGGGTATAGAATTCTGGGTTAGCATCTGTGATATCTTATGGTTTGCATGACATCTGCACAGGTCTTTCTGTCTTTCGTAGTTTATTCTGAGAAGTCTGGTGTGATTCTGATAGGTCTACATTTATAAGTCACTTGGCATTTTTCCCTTGCTGTTTTTAATATTTTTTTTTCTTTCTTCTGTAGATTTAGTGTTTTGAGTATTAGGTAATGTGCAGGGTTTCTTTTCTGGTCTAGTCTATTTTGTGTTCTGTAGGCCTCTTGTATGTTAATGGACATCTCTTTTGTTAAGTTGGGAAAATCTTCTATAAATTTTTTGAAAATATTTTCTCGACTTAGAAACTGGAATGTTCTTTGTAGTCTATTCCTATTAGTTTCAGGTTTTGACTTTTCATTGTGCCACTGCTTGCAGGCCTAAACAGAAAACTTAGGGTTTCCTCTTGTTCTCTACTCTCAGATTTTGGCCCTTATGGGAAAATGAGAGTGTAATAGATCTGTCAACATAGTGGTGTCTGCTGTTTGGTAGAGAGATCCGTGCTTGGGGCAGCTGCCTCTGCTGTGTTAGTCACTGAGCATGGAGGCTCCAGCTTGAGGCAACCACTGAACCTTCTATTTAGCAGGGAGGCCTGTGCTTGCCTCAAAGGGAAGTTCAGGGGTGTGGTATCTCATTTGGAGTTAATGGCAAATTGGAGTGTGCATCTGAGCAGTGTAATTCGGCCTCTTGGCCCTGGCTATAATCTAAAGTTTGCTTTCTCAGGGAATGACCCTGGCAATTCTACAGCAGAAGGCTGTGACCCTGAGAAATTCCATGCAACCATGGCAACCAGACAGCAGATTCTTTGTAACCTTGAGTGAGCTCTCATATGTTTTGGCTAAGTAAAACTGCCTCCATGAGAAACTGTTTGTGTTTTTCTGCTTTATAAGTGTTGATTTTAATAATATTATTTTGACACCTCGATCAGAATGTAGACTTGGTGTCCTTTGTGTCGCCCTGTCTCTTTCCCCCAGCCCTCCCTCAGATATCACTGCTGGCCTGTGAAACAGGGAGTTTATTATTTGCCACTCTCAGACCTGGGAAATGTCCAAGATGACTGGGATACAAATTCTCCCAACTCACTGGTTGTTCCCTCTCACCCAGGAAGCCTCGGTGTTGATGTTCTGGCTTCAGCTGTCCATCCGCTTACTAATTTCAGTGTTTTGTATCCTTTGCTCCTAAGATATGGTGTGTGCTGGTCCCTGTCATATTGGACTCCCTTAGGTACTGATTTTTTTTAATTAATCTTGTATCCAGCAAATTTACTGAAGGAGTTTATCAGCTGCAGGAGTTCTCTGGAGTTTTTTGGGTAACTTATGTATACTATCAAATCATCTCCAAATAGTGATACTTCCACATCTTTCAGAGTTCTATCCATTTGATCTTCTTTAGTTGTCTTGTTGTTCTAGTTAGAACATCTAGTACGGTATTGAAGAGATATGAAGAGCCTTTTGTAAAAGGCTTTTTCTGCATCTAATGAGAAGATAACGTGCTATTTTTCTTTCACTTTGTTTATATGGTGGATTATTTTGGTGGATTTTCCTGTGATGAATCATCCCTGAATCCTTGAGATTAAGCCTACTTGATCATGGTAGATGATATGTTCTTGAATTTCTTTTGTAAGTATCTTATTGAGCATTTTTGCATCAATGGTCATAAGGGAGATTGATCTGAGTTTTCTCTCTTTGTTGAATCTTTCTGTGGTTTATTATTAGGATTACTGTAGCTTCAGAGAATGAATGTAGTAATGTTCCTTCTGTTTCTATTCTGTGGAATAGTTGAGGAGTATTAGTGATAGTTCTTTGAACATATGGTAGTATTCCCTGCTAAAACCATTTGGCCATGGGCTTGTTTGGGTTGGGAGATTTTTGATGAATGCTCCTATTTCCTTAGGCACCATAGGGATGTTTAAACTGTTTACCTGTTCTTGATTTAACTTTGGTAGATGAAATCCATCAAGAAAATAATCCATTACTTTAGAGATTCCAATTTTGTGGAATACAGGTTATTTTTATTAAGACCTAAGGGTTCTTTGGATTTCCTAAATCTCTCTTATTATTTCCAGATTTTTATTTTTGATTTGGTAATTTAGGTACTGTTTCTCTGTCTTTAAGTTAATTTAACCTAAGGTTTTGTCTAACTTGTTGATTTTTTTTCAAAGAAGCATCTCTTGGGGTTGCTAATTTTGTATTGTTCACTTTGTTTCTAATTTATTGATTTCAGTTTTGAGTTTGATTGTTTCCTGCCATCTACTCCTCTTGTGTGTTGTCCCTTTTTTTCCTAAAGCTTTAAGGGGATCTATTAAATTGATAATTTGGGATATCTCCAATTTCTTTATGAAGACAGGTAGTGCTACAAACTTTTCTGTTAGCACTGCTTTCATGGTATCCCATAAATTTAGGTAAGTGCTCCTTTCATTACCATTGAATTGTAGGAAGTCTTTAATATGTGTGTGTGTTTGTGTTTGTGTGTGTGTGTGTGTGTTTGTGTGTGTGTGTGTGTGTGTGTGTGTGTTTATTTCTTTCCTCACTCAGAGATCACTGAACAGGGAATTATTCAGTGTCCATGAGTTGTAGGATTTTTGTTGTTTTTGTTACTGTTGAGGTCTACATTTAATCCATGGTGATCTGATAAAGAACAATGAATTAATTCAAATTTTATGTATTGGTTGAAGTTTGATTTGTGATCAACTATATGGTCAGTTTTAGAGAAGCTTCCATGTGGTGCTGAGAAAAATAGTATATTCTTTTGTATTTTGGTGAAAAGTTCTGTAGACATCTATTAGGTCCATTTTATTCATGGCCTCTGTTAGCATCATTACTTCTCTATTTATCATCTGTCTGGATTATCTGTCCATTTGTGAGATTGGGGTGTTGAAGTCTCCCACTATTGATATGTTGGGATCAATGTGTGATTTAAACTTTAATAATGTTTCATTTACAAATATAGGTACACTTGTATTTGAGGCACATAGATGTTCAGGATAGTGATGCCCTCTTTGTGTATTTTTTCTTTGATGAGAAGGAAGTATTCTTCCCTATCTCCTTTGATTAATTTTGGTTGAAAATCGTTTTTATTAGATACTAGGATTGCTACCCCAGCTTGTTTTCTGGGTCCTTGTGCTTGGAAAACCTTTTTCCTTTCCTTTATTCTAGGTAGTGTCTATCTTTGTTACTTAGGTGGGCTTCTTGAATGTAGCAGAATGTTGGGTCCTGTTTCTATAAAGATTTTGTTAGTCTGTGTCTTTTTATTGGAGAGTTATTTCACTGATGTTGATAGATATTAGTGACTGACAATTGTTAGTACCTTTTATTGTGGAGTTGATAGTGTTACTGTACTGGATGTTTTGTTTTGTTTTTGCAGTTGTGAAGTTTTCTATATCTTCAGTTTTTATAGGTATAGTTGACCCTCATTGGGTTGGAGTATCTTCTGTGGAGTAGAGTTGGTGCACAGATACTATTTGAATTTAGTTTTGTCATGGAATATTTTGTTTTTTCCATCTACTTTGATTAAAAATTTTGCTGGGTGTAGTAGTCTACATTGGCATCTGTGGTCTCTGGGTGTGTGTATTATGTTTGCCCAGGCCCTTCTGCCTTTCATAGTCTCTGCTGCGAAATGTAGTGAGATTTTGATAGTTCTAACTTTATATGTTACTTGGCCTTTTCCCCCTTGTTTCTTTTAATATTTTTTCTTTCTTCTGTAGATTTATTGTTTTATTTATTTATTTTTATTCAGTACAGTTTATTCGTTGTGTAGCTCAACTGCAGCCTCCTCCATCTTTCCCTCCTAATGCCACCTTGCCTCCCTCTTTTCTACCCATGCCCCTTTCCCACTCCACTGATACTCTAGGTCTTCTTCCCCATCCATTTGATCCTAGTCTATGAAGACTCATCAGGAGTAGATAAATTTTCTTACTGTGTGGCCTGGTAAGATTGCAGCCCCTCAGAGAGAGGTGACCAAAGAGCAGGCCACTGACTTCATGTAACAAACAATCCTTGTTCCCATTACTAAAGAACCTACATAGACACTGAGCTGTGATGAGCTACATCTGTACAGTGGTTATCTCCATGCATGGCCCTTGGTTGGAATATCAGTCTCAGAAAAGATCCCTGTGCTTAGATATTTTGCTCTCTTTGTTGAGCTCCTGTTGCATCCAGGTCTTTCTATATTTCCCTTCTTTCATAAAATTCCCTGCACTTTCGCCCAAAGTTTGGACATGAGTGTCAGCCTCTGCTTTGATAACCTGCAGGGCAGTCTTTGAGTGTTCCTTTGTGGTTGACCCCTGTTCTGTTCCTTGTTTTCTCCCTCATCCAATGTCCATATTATTTGCCTTTCTAAATGAGGACTGATCATCTTACCCAGTGTCCTCCTTGATTAGCTTCTTTGGTGTACAGATTTAAGTATGATTATGCTATGTTATATGTCTAATATCCACTTATAAGTACATACACAAAATGTGTGTGTTTCTGCTTCTGGGATACCTCACTCAGGGTGATCTTTTCTTTTTCCCACCATTTGCATCCAAATTTCATGATTTCCTTGTTTTTAATTGCTGATTAGTATTCCATTGTGTAAATGTACCACAGTTTCTGTGTTCATTCTTCAAATGAGGGACATCTGCATTATTTCTAGCTTTTGGATATTGCAAATAAAGCAGCTGCTAACATGGTTGAGCAAATATCTTTGTTGTATACTTAAACATCTTTTGGATATATGCCTAGGAGTAGTATAACTGGATCTTGAAGTCCATTATTCCTAATTCTCTGGAAATGTCACAGATCAATTTATGAATGGTTCTACAAGATTACATTCCCCCCAGTAATGGAGGAGGGTTCCCCTTTCTCCACATCCCCTCCAGCATGCACCATTCCTTGAGTTTTTTATATTAGTCATTCTGATGGGGGTGAGATGACATATGGATGGTTTTGATTTCCATGTCCTGAATGCGTAAAGATGTTGGGCATTTCTTCAAGTGTTACTCTGCCATTCAACATTCCTCTACTGAGAATTCTCTGTTTAGCTCTGTTCCCCATTTTTTAATATGATTACTTGATTTGTTGAGATTTACCTTCTTGAGATCTTTATATGTTCTGGATATTAGCCTTCTGTCAGATATAGGGTTGGTGAAGATACTTTCACAATCTGTAGGCTGTCGTTTTGTACTGAGGACTTTGTCATTTGCTTTACAGAAGCTTTTCAATTTCATGAGGTCCCATTTATTGAATTTTGATCTTAGAGCCTGTGTTACTGGTATTCTGTTCAGGAAGTTGTCACCTGTACCAATGAACTCAAGGCCCTTCACCACTTTTTCTTCTAACAGGTTTAGTATGTCTGGTTTTATATTGAGGTCTTTGATCCACTTCAATTTTAATTTTGTGCAGGTTGATAAGTATGGATCTGTTTGCATTTTCCTACTTGTACATATCCAGTTAGACCAGCTCCATTTGTTGAAGATGCTATCTTTTTTCCATTGTATGGATTTTGTATCTTTGTCAAAAAACAGGTGTCCATAAATGTATGAGTTTATTTCTGGGTTTTCTCTTTGATTCCATTGATCCACCAGAGGGGTTCTATGTCAGTACCATGCAGTTCTTACTACTGTTGCTTTATAGTACCACTTGAGATCACAGATTATAGAGGATTGTTTTAGCAATTCTGGGTTTCTTGTTATTCCATATGAAGTTGAGAATTTTTTCTTTTGGAGTAGGTAAAGAATGATTTTGGTACTTGATAAGTTAGGGTCAGATGGAAGGAGAGGAGGACCTTTCCTATCAGTGGACTTAGAGAGGGGCAGGGAGGAGATGAGGGAGGGAGGGTAAGATTGGGACGGAATGAGGGAGAGGACTACAGCTGGCATAAAAAGTAAATAACCAGTAATTAATATAAAAAAGAATTGTGTTGGTAATTTGATGGGAATGGCATTGAGTCTGTAAATTGCTTTTGGTAAGATAGCCATTTTTATTATGTTAATCCTTCTAAGCCCTGATCATGGGAGATCTTTCCATCTTCTGATATCTTCTTCTTTTTCTTTCTTCAAAGACTGGAAATTTTTTTTCTACAAGCTTTTGACTTGCTTGGTTAGAGTCACCCCAAGGTACTTTGTGATCTTTGTGGCTGTTGTGAAGGGTGTTGTTTTCCTTTCTCAGCCCATTTGTCTTTGATATACAGGAGGGCTACTGATTTTTTGCATTAATTTTGAATACAGTCACTTTGCTGTTGGTGTATATCTTTTGTAGGAGTTCCTTGATAGAATTTTTGGAGTCACTCATGTATACTATCATATCGTCTGCAAATAGTGATATTTGATTTATTCCTTTCCAAACTGAATCCCCTTGATCTCCTTTATTTGTCTTATTGCTCTAGCAAGGACTTCATGAGCTATGTTGAAGAGATATGAAGACAGTAGGGAGTCTTGCCTTTTCCCTAATTTCAGTGGGATTGATTTAAATTTCTCTTTCACTTTAGTTTGATATTGGCTATAGGCTTGCTGTACTTTGCCTTTGCTATGCTTAGGTATGTTACTTGTATTCCTGATCTCTCCAAGAGTTTAAAAGTGAATGGGTATTGGATTTTGTCAAATGATTTTTCAACATCTAAGGAGATTATCATGTTTTTTTTCTTTCAGTTTGTTTATATGATAGATTACATTAATGGAATTCCATATATTGAACCACCCCTGCATACCTGGGATGAAGCCTACTTGGTTACAGTAGATGATATCTTTGGTGTGTTCCTTCATTCAGTTTGCTAATATTTTACTGAATACTTTTTTTCAATGTTCATAAGGGACATTGTCCTGAAAATCTTTCTTTGTTGGGTCTTTGTGTGGTTTATGTATCAAGGTAACTGTGGCTTCATAGAATGAGTTTGGCAATGTTCCTTCTGCTTGTTTTGTTGTTGTTGTTTTTGGAATAATTTGAAGAGTATTGGTGTTAGCCCTTCTTTGGAGTTCTGGTAGAATTCTGCCCTAAAATTATCAGGCCTTTTGCTTTTTTTTGATGGGAAACTTTTGATGACATCTCCTATTATCTTAGGAGATATAGGATTATTTCATTTATTTTTCTGCTCTTTCTTCAGCTTTGGTAAGTGGAATCGATCAAGAAAATTGGCCATTTCATTTAGGTTTTCATATTTTGTGGCATATAAGCTTTTGAAGTAAGACCTAATGATTGTTTGGATTTTCTCAGTGTCTCTTGGTCTGTCCCAATTTTCATTTCTGATTTTGATTCGAATAGTGTCTCTCTGCCTTTAGTTAGTTTGGCTAAGTGTTTGTCTATCTTGTTTATTTTCTCAAAGAACCAGGTCTTTGTATCATTATTTGAATTATTTTATCTGTTTTTTAATTTATTGATTTCAGCCCTGAGTTTGATTATATCCAAACATCTACTTCTGTTTGGTGTGTCTGTTTCTTTTTTTTCCCCTTAGGGTTTTCAGATGATTTGTTAAATTACATGTATGAGATGTTTCAAATTTCTTCTTAATGGCACTATAGCTATGAACTTTCCACTTAACACTCATTTCATTGTGTGCCATAAGTTTACTTATGTTGTGCCTTCATTTTCATTGAATTATAGGAAGACTTTAATTTCTCTCTTTCTTTCTTTCTTTCCTTACTCATCTGTCGTTGAATAGCAAGTTGTTCAGTTTCCATGTATACGTAGGGTTCTTTTTTTGCTATTGTTATCTGTTATCTGCTATTGTTTATCTGATGTTATTGAGGTCCATCTTCAGTCCATGTTGGTCAGATAGGATGCAAAGGGTCATTTCAATCTTCTTGTATCTGCTGAGGCTTGCTTTGTGACCAACTATATGGTCTATTTGTAGAAGGTTCCATGAAGTGCTGAGAAGGAGGAAAAATTTTTTGTGTTTGGGTGAAAGATTCTGTAGGTGTCTATTAGGTTCATTTGATTCATGAACGCTGTTAGAGTCATTTTTTCTATGTTTAATTTCTGTTTTGTTGACCTGTCCTTTGTTGAGAGTGGGGTGTTGAAGTCTCCCACTTTTAATGTGTGGGGATCTATGTGTGGTTTCAGTTTTATTAATATTTCTTTTACAAATGTGGGTGCCCTTATGTTTAGGGCACAGATGTTCCGAATTGGCTTGTCTTCTTGGTGGAATTTTTCCTTAATGAGTATCAAGTGTACTTCCCCATCTCTTTTGATAAATTTTGGTTGAAAGCATATTTTATTAGATACTTGAATGGCTACTTCTGCTTGCTTTGTAATTCCATTTGCTTGGAAAACCGTCTTCCAGCCCTTTTACTCTCAGGTCATGTCTATCTTTGTGACTTAGATGTGTTCTTTTATGCAACAGATTGATGGGTCTGGTTTACACATCCATACTGTTAATCTGTGTCTTTTTATTGGATAATTAAATCCATTGTTGTTGAGAGAAATTAATGAACAATGGCTGTTAGATCATTTGGTTTTGTTCTTGGTTGCGGTAGTGTATTTGCAGCTTGGCTAGTTTTAGTTTTGCTGTAGTGAGGTTATTTATTTCCTGTGTTTTCCTGAATGTAGTTAGCTTTCTTTGGTTATATTTTTCTTTCTAGTACCTTCTGTAACAATGGTTTTGTGGGTATGTAATGTTTACATTTTTGTCATTGAATATCTTGTTTTCTCCATCTATAATGACTGAGAGTTTTGCTGGTATGTTAGTCTGGGCTGAGATCTATGTTTTCTTAGGGTCTGCATGATATCCGTCCAGACACTTCTGGCTTTCATAGTCTCTGTTGAGAAATCAGGTATAATTCTGATGGGTTTGCCATTATATGTTATTTGCCCTTTTTCCCTTACTGCTTTTAGTATTCTTTCTTTTTTTCTCTATACTTACTTTTTTGATTATTATGCCACCAGAGGATTTTCTTTTCTGGTCTAATTTGTTAGGTGTTCTGTAGGCCTCTTGTATTCTTATAGGCCTTTTTACATTGGAGAAATTTTTTTCGATGATTGTTTTTGAAAATATTTTCTGGGCCTTGGAGACAGGAATATTCATTTCCTCCATTACTATTATTCTTAGGTTTTTGTCTTTTCATGTTGTCTTGGATTTCTTGGATGGTTTGTGTCAGGAATTTTTTCGATTTAACATTTTCTTTGACGGATACATCGATTTCTTCCATTGTTTCTTCCACACCTGAGATTCTTCCATTTCTTGCAGTCTGTTGGTTATGCTACCTCTGAAGCTCCTGCTTTCTTCCCTAAGTTATTCCTTTCCATGATTTCCTGTTTGTGTTTTTTTTTTAATTTTTCCAATTATATCTTCAGATCTTAAACCATTTTGTTGATTTCCTTCAGACTGTATTTTCTTATTTTTCCTTCAATTCCTTCACCTGTTTGTTTTAACATTGCATTGTTTCTTTTATTGCTTTTAGTGATTTAATTATTTCCTCCCTGAAAGCCACATACTGTTTGACTGCATCTTCCTGTATTTCTTTAGGTATGGCCATAATCTGTTTGACGTATCTTCATCTATTTCTTCATGCATTTTATTTCTTTCCTCTATTACCCTCTTCATAAGCATAAATGTAAGGTCATTTTTTATTATTATTTTCACTTATTTTAGGGTATCCAGGGCTACTTGCCCCTGGATAACTGGGTTTTGGAGATGCCATATTGCTTTGCCTTTTGTTGGTTAAGCTTTTACTCTGGACTCTACACATCTGGCTGTGTCAGGTGTTGGCTATTAGTTTCTGGTGCTTGCTGGAATCCTGGTGTGGGGAGAATCCCCTTTGCAGGATTCTGAAGGAGGCCTACTCAGCTTTTTGGGTATGGTCACCAAATGGCCGACACGTCTTAGAAATTGCCACAGCATACCTCAAGCATATGGACCTATGTGGTAATTGTGGTCGTTGGTAGTCACAGGAGCTCTCTTCTCACCAGGAGAAGTCCTGGAGACAGCTGCCCTCCTGCTGGGTTTTTTGCTCAGGATTTAGTGAGCTGCTGGGGCTGCTCTTACACTCTGTTTGTTGGGTGCATCCCTCTTCATGAACCAGGAAGCCCTGCAGTTTGGTCATTTTAGCAAGGGATAACTGATTACACCTTGGAGCAGTATCTGGTACCTGATCTAGTGTCTCTCAAGCTTCTGTGGGTCTGAAATTTGAGCTTTGTGCCCAGTTCCTGAGCAGCAATCAATGGCAGGTGAGTGTAGACCTCATGAGTGCAGCAGTCAGCTAGAGCCTGGACTTTGTGGGAACCTAGAAACTTTTCCAGAGATGGATGTCCTGAGGTCAGACCTGATGTTTCCCTCACAGACGCATTTTCTCCCCACAGGGAGACCCAATTTGTGATTTGGGTTATAGAGTTCTGTCTGGGATGGTGAGTAGAGCACTCAGATGCAGGCATGTGTCTCCACTCTGGTGACTACAGTAACTGGAGATCTTTTCCCAAGAACTTTTTGGGGTTGGGGGGGTCGGGCTACGGATGAGAACCCGGAGGTCGGACCTGATATTTTCTTCACTGTGAAGTTTCCTCCCGACGCGGCAAGCCTTTCTCTAATGTTTGGGGCCCACAGTTCTGTCTGGAACAGAGAGTTGAGTGCTCAGGCTAGTCTCTGGGCTGGTGGCTGAGTGCTGAAGTTCTCTGGGACCTTTTTCATGGATTTTCTGGGTGACCAGAGGTTGGTCTTGATTGTTTCCTTCACTGTGGTTTTGTTTGTTTGTTTGTTTGTTTGTTTTGACTGGAAATCCCAGATCTGGTGTTGTGGTGCCCACAGTTCAGTCTGGGGTAATGATCAGAGTATGCAGGTGTGTAGGACCTGGGAACTCTTTTGGTGTTTAGCTGGGTGACCTGAGCACTATGGTGTTTCCTCTCATCTGGGAAAAACAATCACTGGTGGTTTAGGGCCCAGAGTTCAGTCTGTTCTTTACTGTGCAGTCACTATTGTCCTGCTCCTCAGACACAATGTCATCCTGGGGTTTAGTGTTTTGATTATTATGTGGTGAGATGAAGTTTTTTTCTGGTCTAGACTATTTGATGTTCATTACGCCTTTTGTATGTTTAAGGGCATCATTTTCTTTAAGTTGGAGAGATTTTCTTCTATGATTTTCTTGAAAATATTTCCTGGACCTTAAAGCCTGGAATCTTCTTTTTGTGTATTCCTACTATACTTAGGTTTTGTCTTTTCATGGTGTGTCATTGATTTCTTGGATGTTTTGTGTCTAGAACTTTTACAATTTTATATTTTCTTTGAGAGATGTATCAATTTCTGCAGTCGCATCTTCAGCTCCTGAGATTCTCTCCTCCCTCTCAAATGGTGGAGAAACACTTAATAAAATGATCATTGTCCTTAGTGGTCAGGGAAATGCAAATCAAGATAACTCTGAGATTCCATCTTACACCTGTCAGAATGACTTACATCAAAAACTCAAGTGACAACACATGCTGGCAAGGATATGTGTAAGCATACTTAAAAAAAAAAACCTCTTTTATTTACATTTCTTTTATCTTTGTCTCCCTACTCCACCCCAACCTCTTCCAACACCCCAACACCAGATAAATTAAAGGGCTGGTGGTAGGGGGGGCACAATTCTTTCTCAGCTCTTTCCTGCTGGTCAGAGTCTTCGGGATAATTGGATTCCGTCCAAACTTCATTTCAGGAGATCTCCATCTTCTTGTTTCACAACAGCAACTAAGAGCAGCTAGGGAGAAGCAGGAGCAGCATTGTTCTTTCTCTTATCTCCACTCTTTGGACTGTGGCATTTATTCTTTTTCCAGATTCCTCATATTCAAACTGACTACAACTGGCAAAGAGCTCCTCCCAGAGCCCCTATAAGGCAAATAGTCTGTTGCTGTGGAATATCTGAATCAGTACAACATCCCACTCCTGAGACCATAACAAAAACCTGTTTATATCCAACACAGTTGTGGAGAAAGGGAACCCTCCATTGCTGGTAGGAGAGCAACTTGTCCAACCACTTTGGAAATCAATCTGATGCTTTCTCAGAAAACTGGCAATATCCATACCTCAAGACCCACCTATTTCACTTCTAGACATAGACCTGAAAGATGCTTCACCGTGAAACAAAGACATTTGCGCAACCATGTTTGTAGCAGTTTCGTTTGTAATAACCAGACTCTGGATACAACTTAGTTTCTCCTCAACTGAAGAAAGGATACAGAAATTTTGGTACATTTACAGAATGGCAAATGGATGGAACTAGCAATGATCATCCTGAGTGAGGTAACACAGATCTGGAAACACACACATGGTATATACTCACTTATAAATGAATATTAGTCATAGAATACAGCATACTAAAATACACAGACCCCCAAGAAGGTAAGTCCAATGGATAGCTCAGGTTTTGTGTTGGCCCACTAGTTCTGAGAGTGGGACATATCCCTGACACAGACTATGTTGCGGGCTTTATCATTACTTCCTCCTGATGGGACTTCAGTACCAGGCCATAGGTATGGAAGACAAATTCAGTCCTCATATGAATAGATGAGCTGGGGTGTTGGGACAGGGGGATCCACATTCTATAGAATAGGGGAGAAGGGATGCAGAAGAGGGGGTGGGAATGGGAGGAGATGAAGGAGTGCCCTGTGACCAAGATGTAAATTCTAGTAATTAATAATGAAAAAAAGAAGTGAAGAACTAGAAATATCTTCAGGAATTTCCTGAAACTGACCAGATTATAGAGGGCTCTTTTTCTTTAATAGTATATAGGCAATAAAAACT
>CM053742.1:101140533-101190125 GCA_028658305.1 Pachyuromys duprasi
TCTCTATGGGGTGCCCTACCCCTCTTCCCCTTTCCTCCTCTCCCTCTCCCTTCCCCATCTTGGCCCACGCCTGTTCCCCCTTCTCCCCTAATAAACCCCTTTCATAGTAAACCTGTTGTAAGCCTCATCTTATTTTTTATTTCTAATAGAGGGGTCTTAATTCAATAAGACCCTAATAGATATCTACAGAAATTTACACCTAAACACAAAAGAGTATAATATTCCTCAGCACCTCATTGAACTTTCTTAAAATTGACCATACAGTCAAGTACAAAGCAAGCCTCAATAGATACAATAAGATCTAAATAATCCCTTGTATCCTAACAGATAACCATGGCCTAAAACTAGACATCAAAAACAACAGAAATATTAAAAAGCCTGCATTCACATGGAAACTAAACAACTTTCTACTCAATGACAGCTGGGTCAGGGAAGAAATTAAAAAAAAAAAAAAGATACTAGAGAATTCTTAAAATTCAATGAAAATTAAGGCACAGATTACCCAAACTTATGGAACACAATGAAAGCAGTGCTAAGAGGAAAGTTCATGGCACTAAAGGCTTTCAGCAGATTTTTAGACATCTCAAAAAAGGAACTAAACAGCACTCATGAAGGCCATAGAAAAAAATAAAGCAGACATACCCCAGAGGAGTAGAAACTTGGTAATATTCAAATTCAGGGCAGAAATCAATAAATTGGAAACAAATAAAACACTCCAAAGAATCAAAAAAAGCAAGAGCTGGTTTTTGAGAAAATCAACAAGATAGACAAACCCTTAGCCAAACTAAATAAAAGGCAGACAGAAACTAGCAAAATCAGCAAAGAAAAGGGGGACATAACTGCTGGAGCCCCCCAGCAGAGCAGAACGGGGTTCCTGAGTCGGGAGTGAGGATTAAAATTAATAAAATACATAACACACATTATGTTCTGAGAGGCTTTTGGCAGTCTGCTCTTGGCGCCAATGCGCCCTGCACCCAAAAAAGCAGAGCAGCCAGATAGCCTAGCTTTATTTATACAAACAGTTTATACAATGGGTTAACTTCACAAGGAGGTGAGGCAGAGTTGTGATTTCAAACAAGCTCTCCCACCTGCTGTCACAAAACAAAAGGTGATGGACTTGCAAATTCTTCCCTGACTCCAGGGGAAAGGCCTGGTAGAGATGCCTGTCTTCCTCGCTGAGACTTGAATTTCAAAGCATCCACCAAAAGCGGCTGTGATGCAGCCCCCGACACATAACAACAGACACTGAGAAAATCCAAACAATCATTAGGTCTTACTGCAAAAACCTATATGCCACAAAACTTAAAAGTCTAAAGGAAATGGGCAATTTTCTTGAGAGATTTCCTTTACCAAAACTACACCAAGAGCATGTAAATAGATTAAACAACTCCAAATCCCCCAAGAAAATGGAAGCAGTAATCAAAAGTCTCCCATACAAAAAAAAAAAATGCCCAGGGCCAGATGGTTTATTGCAGAATTTTACCAGACCTTCAAAGAAGAGCTAAATCTAACAGAAAAAAGAAACAGAAGGAATATTACCAAACTCATTCAATGAGGCCAATGTCACCTTGATACCTAAAGCAAACAAAGACCAAACAAAAAGGGAGAATTTCAAACCAATATGTCTTATGAACATTGATGCAAAATTCTCAATAAAATACTAGCAAACTGAATCCAAGAACAGATGAAACATATCATCCAGATGACCAAGGAGGCTTCATCCCAGGCATGCAGGGGTGGTTTGCTATATGGAAATCCATCAATGTAATACACTGTATAAACACACTAAAAGAGCAAAACTATATGATCATCTCGTTATAAGCCAAAATGCATTTGAAAAAATCCAATACCCATTCATGCTTATAGTCTTGGAGAAATCAGGGATACAAGTCACATACCTAAACATAGTAAAGACAATATACAGCAATGCTATAGGCAACATCAAACTAAATGAAGATTAACTTAACTGAATACCACTGAATTTAGGGACAAGGCAAGACTGCCCACCTTCTCCATATGTCTTCAATAAAATACTTGAAGTCTGAGCAATAAGACACTAAAGACATCAAGGGAATAAAAATCAGAAAGGAAGAAGTAAATGTACCACTATTTGCAGATATGATAGTATACATAAGCGGCCTAAAATACTACCTCAGCTGATAAATGTATTCAGCAAAGTAGCTGGATATAAAATTAACTAAAAAACAAACAAACAAAGTCTTTCATACTTTGTGTATGAAAGACAAAAGGGCTGAGAAGAAATTTGGGAAGCAACACCCTTTAAAATAGCAACAAACAACATAAAGTACCTCGGTGTAAATCTAACCAAGCAAATGAAAAACTTATAAGAAAAAAAAACTTCAAGTCTCTGAAGAAATAAATTAAAATAGATATCAGGAGATGGAAAGATCTCCCATGCTAGTGGATGGGTAAGATTAAAGAGTGAATAATGGCCATCCTGCCAAAAGTAATGTACAGATTCAATGCAATTCCCATCAAAAAACCAACACAATTATTTACAGACCTCAAAAAGACAACTCTCAATTTCACATGGAAAAACAAGAAACCCAGAATTGCTAAAACAATCCTTTGCTATAAAAGATCTTCTGGAGGCATCTCCATCCCTGACCTCAATCTGTAGTATAGAACAACACTAATAAAGACTGCATGATACTGGCATAGAAACAGAATGGTGGATCCATGGAATCTAATGGAAGACCTAGAAATAAACCCACACACCTACTGATACTTGATTTTTGACAAAGAAGCCAAAATCATGCAATGGAAAAAAAAAAAGATTGCATCTTCAGCAAATTGTGCTGGTCTATCTGGATGTCTACATGTAGAAAAATGCAAATAGACCCATATTTACTACCTTGCACAAAACTAAAGTCTAGGTGGGTGAGCATAGGTCTAGGTGGACCTCAATATAAAATGAAACACACTAAACCTGTTAGAATAAATATTGGTGGAGAGCCTTGAACTCATTGGCATAGAGGACAACTTCCTGAACAAAACATCAACAGTATAGTCTCTAAGATCAACAATCAATCAATGGGACCTCATGAAACTGAAAAGCTTTTGTAGAGCAAAGGACACTATTATCAGAACAAAATCACAGCCTACAGAGAGGAAAAGGATCTTCACCATCTCTATATCTAACAGAAGGCGAATATAGAGAATATATAAAGAACTCAAGAAGTTAAACACCTACACACCGAGTAATCCAATTAAAAATAGGGTACAGAGCTAAACTGAGAATTTTCAATAGAGCAATATCAAATAGCAGAAAAACACTTATAGAAAAGCTCAGCATCCTTATTCCTCAGGGAAATGCAATTCAAAATGACCCTGAGATTTCACCTTATACCCATCTGGATGGCTAAGATAAAAACTGCAAGTGACAACACAGGATGGAGAGGTTGTGGAGAAAAGGAAATCATTCTCCATTATTGGTGGGAATGAAAACTTGTACAACCACTTTGGAAATCAATCTGGCACTTTATCAGTGCTACCTTAAGATCCACCTATACCATTCCCAGGAATATATATGAAATAAGCTCAAGTATACAGCAACGAAATTGGCTCAACCATATCCAGCGCAGCTTTATTCATAATATCCTGAATCTGGAAAAATCCTAGATGCTCCTCAACCGAGGAATAGATACACAAATTGTGGTAAGGTTATACAAGGGAATATTGCTCAGAAATTAAAAACAAGGAAATCATGAAATTTGCAGCCAAATGGATAGAAGTAGAAAAATCATCCTTAGTGAGGTAACCCAGAAGATGAAAGACACACAGGTTATATACTCACTTATAAGTGGATATTAGACCTATAATATAGGATAAGCATAATAAAATTATAGTACTAAGGAAGCTAAGCAACAAGGAGGACCCTAGAGAAGATGTTGACATCTGAAGTGCGAGTAGACAGGGAATATGACAGAAGCCTACCACAAAGGGTCTCTGAAAGACTCTACCCAGCAAGGTATGGAAGCTGATGTTGAGACTTAGCCAAATTTTGGGCAGAGTGCAGGGTATCCTATGGAAGAAGATGAGACAGAAATATCCAGAGGGGAAAGGAGTTCCTCAGTAGACCAATAGAGCCAAAAACATGGTCCCAGGGTGGCCTGCAGAGACCAATACTAAAATCAAGGACCATGCATGGGAAGGTCCTAGACCCCCTGCTCGTAGGAAGCCCATAGGCTGCTTAGTCTCCAAGTGGGTTTCTTAGTAAAGAGTAGAGGGTCTGTCAGTGACATGATCTCAGTGGTCAGCTCTTTGATTACCTTCCCCTGGGAGATTTAGACTTTACAGACCACAGAAGAAGAAGATGCAGCCAATACTGATGAGACCTGATAAGCTAGGGAAGGGTAGGGGGCCCTCCCCTATCCATGGACAAGGGAAGGGTTATAGGAAGGGAAGACAGATGGAGGGTGAAACTGGTAGAATACAAGGGAGGGAACTACAGCTGGGATAGAAAATTAATAAACTGTAAGAAATAATAAATAAATTTAAAAACATAAAAAAGGAGTATTTTAAGAAGAAAACTTGGGAGAAAAGTAGAAAACATCAAGCTCCCACTGGTATTGCAGAAATTTATTTGATCAACAGGTTTGCCTGTTTTGTTACTCTCGATTGTTTCACCAGCAATATACATATTGTCTATTGTTTGGTAACCTTATTTATTATATAAGTACTATGTAGTCAGATGTCATGTCATCTTCCTTGTTTTATGTCCAATATCTAAACTTTTGCCTGGCATAATATGGGATAATTTGGGTAATTCACACACACACATACAACTCACAAATAAATAAGGTTTTCAAAATGATTAATACAAGGTCAGAGCCAGTACTTTCAGATAATGTCAGTTCTCTCTAGATTTCAACAAATGACATTGTGGTCGGGTCATTATTGAAGGAAGTTTTTATTATGCCATTTTAAATCTTTACTTTGTAAAAATTGTTAAAAGATGCTTAACTTATTTCACTATACTAAGAATACAGTCAATCCAATGGATCTACATTTCTAGAAAATACCTGAAATAGAAAATAGAGAGTGGTTTTCCGGCACAGTTAATATTGCTTAATGTTTGATTATATTACATTAGCAAGTTTTGCAGCAACATTAAGACAAAGAGGATAATTATTGGTGAAATTCACCAAAAATTATTACTCATGATTTTTAAAATTTGTTCTCTTATTTTTATTTTTTAAAATAATTTTTATTTTTATATTAATCACAGGTTATTTACTTTGTATCCCAGCTGTAGCCACCTCCCTCTTTCCCTGCCAATCCCCCCTCCTTCCTTCTGCTCCTCCCATGCCCCTCTCCAAGTCCACTGATAGGGGAGGTCCTCCTCCCCTTCCATCTGACCCCAACTTATCAGGTCTCTTCAGGACTGGCTGCCAAGTCATCGTCTTATTTTTAAATCTGTTTATTTACTTTACATCACAGTGGTGTCTTTTCCCTCCTATCCTCCATTTTTCTAACCTAGAGATTTCTATAATGAGAAATTAAAACTCTAATGATAATTTAAGTTTCCTGTAACTCATTACAGAAATTTGAATTAAGAGAATTTCACTCAAATTATTTTAACAGTAAATATGTTTCTATGAATAAAAATAAAATATTTTAGATAATTATGAGGTCTTTATATTTTTTAAAAGTGTAGCAGATACTTATGCAATATAGTTTAGCTGTAATATATTCAGAATTAATCTGAATTCAATCATAGTATATTACTAATATTTTGAGATGTTAAATTGTCTCCTTAATTTTGTTATTTGACAATTTCATATGAGTATATAAGGCATTGTCATATCTGTACCTCCATTGTCTCATATATCTCTTACTCTTTCAACCTTCTCATTCCTTCAAGACCTTTCTTACCTTCTGGACTTTTAAATTCTGTATTCTGTTGAGTTTAAGCAGAAAATATCTCATGGCATTTAATGTGCTCATCAGAATAACACAACCAATGACAATAGTCCTCCATTTCTCAAAAACTCTTTGTAGCAGAGAGTTCAGAATAGAGTGGTGGGTGCTTTGGATATAATTCAGAAGTTATTGCATGATATATTGTAATTATATGAACTGAATTATATCCTAGGCCTCATTTTTCATTTATTTAGTTCTTTAATATTCTTACATCTGACTATTTTTTCTGAATTTTCTCTATGTATTCTGGAGCCAATTTCTGATAAAGTAACAGAGAATTACAACTTCTTATTTTTTTCAGAGCCTAATAGCTATATAAGCAATATGATATAAAATTATATTACATAATCTTTATATGTATACATAGTGTGTGTGATTATAGAACCTATTTCATATAAGTTTGAGATTCATGTAAGTAATCATGTAGATATATTCAAATAGATGAATGAATGGAGGCTCAATTTTAGCATTATTAAGACTACAATTATGATTTATTTTTACAAAGGTTGTCTATATTTAGTGTTTCTTACATCTAACATCTAGAAGAAGAACCAGAAGCTGAGGAAAGAAAAGGGGAAGAGATAGACAGACAGATAGATAGATAGATAGATAGATAGATAGATAGATAGATAGATAGATAGATAGATAGATAAATTTATCTATCCTAGATAAATAGACTGTAAATATTGAATATTAGTAGGCTGAAAATGTTTTGATCTTGGATCATGATCAGGAACAAAAGAAAACAGAAACCAGGGAGGTCAGGTGAGTTGTCAAGTTTCCATAATAGAAGATAATAAATTGCCTTTGGTCTCTCTCGTTCTTTCACATGTCATATTGAAACCATCACAAATTTTAGCTTGTTTTATTATCATCCAAGTTTTTCTTTCTAGCATCTACTATTCTTCATTTCTTCGATTCTTATATAAATGTTGGCAATAATGCTTGATAAGATAAATATATATTTTTTTTCCTTTCTAGTCTATCCTTTTTGTTTGAAGGAGTTTGCTGCACTGCAAGAAAAGTAGAGGTTCAAGACACAATGTAAACAATAAGATTTTCTTACAGTCACTATTGTTTAAACCCAAGCTATTAATTCTTTTTTTACCTTGTTTTAATTTTTTAATTTTTAAATTTGTTAATTTCTGTTTTATTTTTATTTTTATTATTTATTTATTTTTATATGAATCACAGGTTATGTACTTTGTATCCCAGCCGTAGCCCCCTCCCTCATTCCCTCACACTCTCCCCATCCCTTCCGAATCTTCTCCCTGCCCCCCTCCAAGTCCACTGATAGGGGAGGACCTCCTATCCTTCCATCTGACCCTAGCTTATCAGGTCTCTTCAGGGCTGGCTGCAATGTCCTCTTCTGGGGTCTAGCAAGGCTGCTTCTCCCTCAGGAGGGGGGGGGGTAGTGTCAAAGAGTTCATTGAGTTCATGACAGAAATAGTCCCTGTTCCCCTTACTAGGGTCTCCAGTTGGATACTGAGCTACCATGATCTATATCTGAGCAGGGGTTCTAGGTTATATCCATACACAGTCCTTGGTTGGAGAAACCAGTCTCATAAAAGGCCCCTGGGCAACCCAGATGTCCCTCAGTCGAGGAATGGATACAGAAATTATGGTACTTTTACACAATGGAATAGTACTCAGCTATTAAAAACGAGGAAATCATGAAATTTGCAGGCAGATGGTGGGACTTGGAAATGATCATCCTTAACGGGGTATCCCCAAAGGAGAAAGAAACACATGGTATATGCTCACTTATATAGACCTATAAGATAGGATAAACATATTGAAAACTATACACCTAAAGAAGATAAACAAGACAGAGGCCCGTGGGTAAGATGATCAATCCTCACTTAGATAGACAAATGGGATGGACATTGAATGTAGGAGAAAACAAGTAACAGGACATGAGCCTACCACAGAGGGCCTCTAAAAGACTCTACCTAGCAATGATTCAAAGCAGATATTAAGACTCGCAACCAAACCTTCAGCAGAGGGCAGGGAATCATATGAAAGAAGGGGGAGTTAGTAAGACTTGGCGAGGACAAGAGCTCCACAAAGACCAAATAGATCAGGGTTATTAATTCTTTTACTTCTGTTAGACTCCAATGGTTTACTTTTTAATAAGGGGTCTTGTCCCTAAGGAGAGCTTCTCCCCTTTTATGATAGAGTATATAAATATTAATTGGTCTAATTCATACATTCCGGTTTGTGTCCCGTAGGGATTAGTATGTGGTACAGTTACTTACCATAGTCCGTTTTCTTTAAGATGGTTTTATTTTAAAGTATGATCCCCTCAGGATCTTGATGAACAAGTATATTCTTACTATGAATATGAATTTTAACAAATGGGGAATAAGCCAACAAATAGAGAGATATGTTCACAACCATGAAATGCCTGTCCTTAGTCATATTTTCTCTTAAAATTATTTTTTAATTTTTATATTAATTACAGTTTATTCACTTTGTATCCCACCTGTAGCACCTTCCCACATTCCATTCCAGTCCCATCCTCTCTCATCTCCTCCCAAGCCTCTCTCTAAGTCCCCCAATAGGGTAGGTCCTCTCCCCCTCCCCACTGTGGTTATATGTAAAATTTTATTGAGACAGAGTCATGTCTATGTACTCTTTAGTAAATATGTGTGTGTGTGTGTGTGTTTGTGTACTTCGTCACAAAAGAAATTGAGACTTTTTATTTAGGTCTTTGATTTTGGGCTATATTTTTGTTTTTAATTGTTTGAGAATGTCATCCATTCATATAAATATATTTCAATGAAATTCATGCCCATTTTTTCTTATTTAGTTGTTCCCTATTTACCCATGATTGTTCACTGAAAATTTAATGTATCCTTTTAACCCACTGAGTCCACTTAGTGTTGCCAGTATGCATAGGTATCTATTGCTAACAAATCTTCAGGTAAAGGTGGAACTTTCTGACTATTTTCCTTCTCTGTATTGTAATTTGGCTGGCTTTTTTTTTCTTTTTGCTCACATTTAATGCATATGTGGTAGCATCAGCTTCTTCCAAGATGCAAGGATCATCATGGAAACAAGAAGACTAAAGTTATAAGAGCCAGAGGCAGTGATGACTACAGTGAAATGGTGTTTTAAAAAACAAGTTTTTTTAAATTTCATTTTATTTTAAGTCTCTTCATTTCTTACAGGTATAATAAAATTTCCCTTCTTGTCTTTCGTGTTGCTTTATTTTTTGGTAACTATTGATATTTCTAAGCTGTTCTGGGACACACTGTGTGGACCAGACTTTTTCAATCCTGTCGATGTTCCTGTCTAAGTCACCTATGTCTTGGCATTTATAGGCATGTGCTGACATATCTTGTAAATCTTCTATTTCTTACTACATCTCTTTTGGCAATTCCTGTGATTCTTTCATTTCTAATGCATCTAAATTATTTACTGTTTTAACTTCAAACAATATTCACTTACAATTTTCCACATTTCTATAAAGCTCATAGCAACAATCATTTTTTAGTTATTTATAAGAGCTTTAATTTTTATTGTGTAGCTTATGGTTCATTACTATTGATTTACATTTTTTTTATTTCAGGGACAAGGACATGTAAATAAAAAGAGCTGTCTAATATCAGACTGTAGAAGGGATATAAAGCATTAATGAGGTATTAATGTTTTCATAAAAATCTATTGTTTTGTACAATAAACCCTAAAATAATACTAAGTTTATTTTGTGCATCTTACATTTATGTAATATTATTTCAACAATATTTATTGGTCTATCTATCTGTTTACTTATAAATGCTCATAATACAAGGAAATTGATATGTAAAAAGCAATTCCATGAGATTTTTATGTTCCCAACACAACAGATGACAAAAAAAAATTATCCACATTTAAATGAATGGCTGGGATCTAACTTCATAGCTGGAAACTGCATTTGACATTGAGTACCAATTACAGGCAATTTTTGTGTGTGTAGGATATCACAAAATAATAATGTACCAAAGCAAATGTTTTTACACATTGTACTTGGTTCATTTACCTCTTGAATAAGTAGGATATTGACTTAAGATACAAAGCAAAGATATGCTATTCCTGTAACCTCAAATGCACTTTACTTTGTCTTTGTGATAACGGGGCTAGTGGAAAGGAATTGTTATTAAAAAATGACTACATTTGTTTTCTCCTCCATTCAATGTCCATCCTATTTGTTCATCTAAACGAGCATTGATCATACCAACCTGGGTCCTCCTTCTTGTATATCATCCCTAGGTGTATAAATTTCAGCATGACCATCCTATCCTATAGGTCTATATAAGTGAGTATATACCATATGTTTCTTTCTGCTTTTGGGATACCTCACTTAGGATGATCATTTCCAGGTCCCACCATTTGCCTGTGAATTTCACGAGTTCCTCCTTTTTAATTGCTGAGTAGTATTCCATTGTGTAAAAGTACCACAATTTCTGTATCCATTCCTCAACTGAGGGACATCTAGGTTGTTTCCAGGTTCTGGCTATTACAAATAAAGCAGCCACGAACATAGTTGAGCAAATGTCCTTCAGGAGCATACCAAAGAGGACCTCTGAAAGAATCAATACAGCAATGTATCAAAGCAGATATTAAAACTCACAATCAAGCCTTTGGCAGAGGGCGGGAAGTAATAATAAAAATCGGAGAAATTAGTAAGACTTGGGGAAAACAAGAGCTCCACAAAGACCAAACTGAGCAGGGCACAGGGGTCTTATATGAGACAGTTTGTCCAACCAAGGACCATATATGGATATGGCCTAGAACTCCCGCTCAGATGTTCCCCATGATAGCTCAGTGTCGAACTGAAGACCCTAGTAAAGGAAACAGGGACTGTTTCAGTCTTGAACTTGATCGCTGACTCTTTGACCCTCCCTCATACATGCCAGGGAGTAACAGTCTGGCTAGATCCCAGGGGATGACATTGCAGCCAGCCCTGAGGAGACAAGATGAGCTGGGGTTGGATGGAAGGGGAGGAGGTCCTCCCCCATTGGTGGACTTGGAGGGGGCCCGGAGAAGATGAGGGAGGGATGGGGAGGGTAGGAAGGAATGAGGGAGGGGGCTATGCCTGGGATGCAAAGTACCTAACCTGTGATTGATATAAAAATAAATAAATTTAAAAAATGACTACATTTATTCCACAAAACACATAGTTCATGCAGTGAAACTACTAGTGAAGGTTTTACTTTGGTTTGTAAGAAATTAAAAATTTATCATTTGCTTACAATGAAACATTTAAAATACATTCATAATCAAACTAATTTAGCATATATATATATATATATATATACTAATTCTATATGACATAAAAGTGGGAAAGTTTTTGCAATATTATCAAATAATATATTTAATCCATATATTAAATAAATTGTTTTTGGCAACAAGAGTATGTAATGAAATAATTAACGAACTTATTTATTTAATATTTAAAATGGTAATAAGACATTTGTGTGAAGTCCAAATTTTCATTTCAGTTTAAATAGAATCTAATGAGGTATTACTATCAAGAATCAGAAAAATAATGAGATGATGGATTGAAAAAAAAGTGGTAACATGAAATTATAAAGAAACATACTTTTGATCCTTTATGTAGTGGGTAAGTCTTATTAGAATCTTTATACCCTCTGCTTATCCCAGTGATAACCAATATAACATGATTATTCATGATATAGCAAACACTTTATATAGTTAAAATATTTTTGAGCATTAACACTTCATTAAATTTTAATTTAAAAATCCAAAGGGCTGAAAAGATGGCTCAGTGTTTAAGAGTACTTCCTCCTTTTTCAGAGGACTCAACTTGAAATTCCAGCACCCACGTGAAGTGACTCACACTTGCCTATATTACTCCTGTTCCAGGGAATCCGACATCCTTTTCTGCCTTTCTGACCTGCACAGGGACCTGCCTACATGTTGTATATGATATACAAACATACACACACAAATGTTTTAATAAACCAATTTAAAAGGTGAAGGTCAGTATTAGCTAAACTTCATTGTCAAATTTCCACGATTTAGAGTCACCATGGAGGTTCAGCTCTGATGACTCTATAAGAACGAGTCCTGAAAGGTTCACATCAAGAGGGAAGACTCACTCTGAATCTGGAAAGCACTATTCCATTGGCTAGAGTCCTGGACTGAATAAATAGAAGAAATAGCATTGGATACCAAAATTAATCTAGTTCTGCTTACTCACTGGAGTTACAGTATGACCAGTTGTCCTATGTCTTTGCTGCAATACTTGACCAACCATGATGGAATATATCATCAAACTATGAACCAAAATAAATACCATTTTCTTTTGTTGCTTTCATCAGCTATTTGACAGTAGCAACAATAAAAGTAACAATTACAGTGGTCAAAATATTCATAATTAATATATCACATAATATATTATATATAAATTAATATATCACCAAACAGTGAACTTTATGATGATTGTCTTTGGATTATTTCCTGAAAAGGAGGATCAAGCAGAACTATTCCACATTACTACTATGCATCTGTCAATAATTATTGTGGCCCCTTAGACTTCAAAAACTGTTGTATAAACACCAGTATGGGTTATAATGGGATATTAGTTAATAATATTGACTTGAGATATGTGGGGTGGGAAATGTTAAGGTATAAGTACTAGACACACTTTAAAAATAAAAAAAAATATGTAGGAATAGACAATTTGAATAGTGTTAATATTCACAGTCTTTAAGAACTGTTATAATGACTGTTATAATGAGAAGAATAAAAATGTTAAAACAACATAGTATTAGGATGAAAGAGGGAAAGACAGGTGTATGAATAAGATAGGGGTTAATGAGATTTTTATGCACAACCAAACTATTTGTTACAATTGAAGAAAAAAAAACAATAATAATCAATGAGCATTTTCTGTGATTCTAGTCCTTTGGTAATACTACAAATAGTATTGGAATGTAAAAAGTTATACATATGTATCTTTGAAAGAATTTTTTATTATTTTGCAAATATACCTAAAGGAATCACTGTGAGATTATTCCATGTTTCTAATTTTATTTTGCAGTCTTCCACAAAATTGTTTCCTCATTTCCTTGAGGCCATGCTGGGACCAGGGACCTCAGGTAGGAACCTGTACTCTGCCTACCAACTCCTCTTAAAGCTCACCCAACTTTGTAATTTTTATGAAACTGCCAACTTAAAAGCTTTTTTTCATCCCACAACAGAAAACATACTCATCTGTGTTTCTGCTAGATTACTTTGCAGTCTTTGGGGCTTCATTTAAAACATGATTATTTCTAATATTCTTAAAGTTTATGTCTGATAATAAAAACATTAAAATGCCTATAAATCTATTTTCAATTGTTTTTTTACAACATTGTTGATAGTATACACTCATGTATCTTTAATTTTTATTACATACCAGACATTGTGAAACACTGTATAGACACATGGAAGTAATTTAGAATTTTATAATTCCTTCAAAAATCTCTTAGTTTTGAGCTGAAAATGTAGCTGAGAAGTAAAGTGCTAAAGACCTAGAATGTTCACAGACCTAGGCCTAATACCCAATATTTCAAAACAAATAAACAAGAACCCAAATTAAAAATTTCTTGTTTATGCAAACAACCTAAGTTAAATGTACAATAACACCTCCAACACACAGAGACAGACAGACAGACAGACAGACAGACAGACACACACACACACACACACACCATAAAAATAGCTCCCCTCCCCTCAGGTAGACATGATCAAAGCCATGAGTTCATATCAGAGATGTCCCCTGTTCTTATTATTGGGGAACCCTCTTAGACACTGAGCTGCCATGGGCTACTTCTGTGCAGGGGTTCTAGGTTCATGAATGGTCCTTGTGTGGAGTATGATCCTAATATAGGCTAAACACACTAAAATCTGTACACCTAAGGAAGCTAATCAAGAAAGAGGACCTTGTGTAAGATGCCTAATCTTCATTCAGAAAGGCAAACGAGACTTACATGGGGAGAGGGACAAAATATAGAACCGGACATGTGCCTATCACTGAGGGCCTCTGAAAGACTCTACCCAACAGGGTGTCAAAACATATGCTGAGACTCATGGACAAATTTTAGGTAGAGTGCAGGGAATCTTATGAAAGAAGAGGGAGATTGGATGATATCATTTATGTGTTCTTGGATTCAGTTTGCAAGTATTTTTTTCAGGTTTTTTTTTTTTTTTTTGCATCACTGTTTAAAGAAAGATAGGTCTGAAGTTCTCTTTTTTGTTTGTCTTTGTGTGGTTTAGGAATCAAGGTGATTGTGACTTCATAGAATGGATTTTGTTGATGTTCCTTCGGCTTCTATTTTGTGGAATAGTTTGAAGAGAATTGGAGTTAGCTCTTCTTTGAAAGATCTGATAGAATTCTGCACTGAAACTATTTGACCTTGGGCATTGTTTGGAAGGAAAACTTTTGATGAGTGCTTCTATTTCCTTGGGGGATATAGAAATACTTAATCTAATTACTTGATCTTGATTTAATTTTGTTAGTTATAAGCTATTAAGAAAATTGTCCATTTCATTTAGATTTTAAAATTTTATGGTATATAGGCTTTTGTAGTAAGACCTAATGATTGTTTGGATTTCCTCATTGTCTGTCATTGTGTCCCCCTTTTCATTTCTGATTTTGCTGATTTTGATGGTGTCTCTCTGCCTTTTAGTTAGTTTGGCTAAAAGTTTGTCTATATTGTTGATTTTTTTTCAAAGAACCAGCTCTTGGTCTCATTGATTTGTGAATTGTATTCTTTGACTCTAATTCATTGCTTTCAGCTCTGAGTTGGATTATTTCCAATCATCTACTCCTCTTGGTTGTGTCTTCTTCTTCTTCTTCTTCTTCTTCTTCTTCTTCTTTTTCTTCTTCTTCTTTTTTCTAGTTCTTTTAGGTATACCATTTAATTGTTGGTATGAGATGTCTCAAACTTCTTTCTGGAGGAACTTAGTGCTATGAACTTGTCTCTTAGTACTGCTTTGTGTCACATAAGTTTGGGTAAATTGTGCCTTCATTTTCATTGAATTTTAGGAAGTCTATAATTTATTTTTCATTTTTTCCTTGATTAAGCTGTGATTGGGTACAGAGTTGTTTCATTTCCATTTGTATGTAGGCTTGTGTTATTTATGTTGTTGTTGAGGTTTAGTTTTAGGCCATGGTGGTCTCATATGATACAAGGGATTTTTCCATCTTCTTGTATCTTTTGAGGGTTGCTTAATTATATGGTCTATTTTGGAGAAGGTTCCAAAAGTAGCTGAAAGGAATGTACAATCTTTTGAGTTTGGGTGAAAAATTCTGTATACATCTATTAGGTCCAGTTGAATTAGGACCTCTGTAAATGTCATTGTTTCCCTATTTAGCTTCTCTCTAGATGATATTTCCCTGGGTGAGAGTGGAATGTTGTAGTCTCCACTATGAAAATGTTGGGGTAGATATGTAATTTAAGCTCTAATAATGTTTCATTTACAAATGCAGGTGCTCTTGCATTTGGGGCATAGATGTTTTGGATTGTGATGTTGTCCTGGTGAATTTTTCCTTTGTTGAGAATGAAATGCCCCTCCTAATGTTTTTTATTAATTTTGGTTGAATGTCTACTTTATTAAATATTAGGATAGCTACCCCCGGTTGTTTTCTTAGTTTGTTTCCCTGAAAAACCTTTTTTCCCAGTCCTTTACTCTGAGGTAGTGTTTATCTTTGTTGCAGAGATGTGTTTATTGGATGCAGCAGAATGTTGGATCATTTTTCCACAGCCGTTCTGTTAGTCTTTTTCTTTTCATTGGAGAGTTGAGTCCAGCCATGTTGTTAGATAATTGGGACAAATGAATGTTGTGGAGTTGGTGGTGTTACTGTTTCTCAATGCTTATTTTCTTTTAATTCTTTGTTATGAAATTATCTATATCTTGTGTTTTCCTTCTAGTCTCTTCTATAGGACTGGGTTGCTGTGTAGATACTGATTAAGTTTAGTTTTTTCATAGAATATTTTGTTTTCTCCTTCTATATTGTTTGAAAGCTTTGCTAGGTAAAGTAGTCTGGGTTGGCATTGTGGTCTCTTAGAATCTTCATGACATCTATCCAGGCCCTTCTGGCTTCCATAGTTTCTGTTGAGAAGTCTGGTGTGATCTGATAAGTATACTATTATATGTTACTTGGCTTTTTCCCTTGCAGCTTTTAATATTTTTCTTTGTTCTGTAGATCTAGTGTTTTGAGGACTATGTGACATGAGTTTCTTTTCTGGTCTAGTCTATTCGGTGTTCTGTAGGTCTCTTGTGTGTTCATGGACATCTCTTTCTTTGAGTTGGGAACATTTTTCTTCTATGATTTTTTTTGAAAATATTTTCTGGATCTTGGAGCCTGGAATCTTCTTTTTCATCTATTCTAATTATTCTTAGATTTTTTCTTTTCATGGAGTCCTTGATTTCTTGGATGTTTTATGTTTGGATCCTTTCCAATTTCAGTTTTTTCTTTGAGAGATGTATCCATTTCTGCAATTGTATCTTCAGCACCTGAGATTCTCTCTTCCATCTCTTGTATTCTGTTGGTTATGTTTACCTTTGTGGTTACCTTTGTGATCTTTTCTCTAAGTTCCCCAGCTCCAGAATTTTCTCTGTGTTTTCTTTATTGATTCTAATTCTGTTTTCATTTCATGCACCATTTCCTTTATCTTTTTGAGTGTTGATTCCTGTCTTTCTTTTTGTTTGTTTATTTCTTCTCTATATGCTACTACTTGTGCCTCTATCTTTGAATCTATTCATTTGGCTCTGTTTGCCTGTGTTTCTTTGAGAGTTTTGTTTGTTTCCTCTTCATGTGCCTCTAGAAACTGGTTGAGTATAGCTTTGAAATAATTTCCTCTGTTTCTGATTAATTAAAGTACCCATTTATTCTGAGGGTTGCTGGTGAAGCTGTGATGTCCTGATTTTTGTTGGATGTGTTCTTAGGTCAACCAGAAGCCATCTGCTTATCTGTAACCTTCACTGTTTTTCCTGGGGTCTGTAATTCAGACTGGGTCAGTCTGTCTCTGGTGTCTGGAGTATTCTTCAGGAAGATGAGAGAGGTCCACTGGTTTGAGAGTGGATGTTGGTGTTTCAGCTGTAGCTAAGGGAGGAATGTTGCAGGGACAGATGCACAAGCACAGGCAGGTGTGTGGCAGTGTTCCTCGAGGGAGAAGGTGCTAGAGCTTGTAGATGCCTGAATGGTGGAGCTTAAGTGTGTGGGGTGGGGGATGGAGGATAGGTGCATGTGTTGGTGCTATTTGTGGGCTTAATACACATGTGTTGGTGTCCTGAATTCCTGAGTGGCCTATAGGCCTACTGTACTTTCCTCCTGATAATCAGATCTGTATGGGCTCCAGGAATTATTTTCCTGGACTCCACTGGTATACCCACTGAACAGGGGCTTCAGTGTTGAGAATGCTGTCCCAAGGATCCCTATGTTGCCTACACTGGGGGTTTGGGGAGGAGGGATCCAATATCTGGCTGCTAGTGTAGAGAGACCCTGGTGTGGAGTTCTGCAAGCACTTACTTAAAGGTACACTCACTAGCTTGTAGGCCTAATTGGAATGCACAGGGGATCTCCTGTTTTCTACTCTCACATTTGAGCCTGCATGGGCAAATGAAAGAGCATGAGATCCATCAGCTCATTGGTGTCTACTCTTTGGCCACCGGGCAGGTATGCTTCTGTAGCCTCTAGCCAAAGCTCCTGCATGGACAAGCTGCTGCCCTGTCACAGCAGCAGCTCTGGGAGGCCTGCTTATGTTGTTTAAGTTCAGTACTCATTGGAAGGGGCACTCCTTCACTTGCAGGGCAAATCAGAAAATACAGGGAATTCTCAGGTTCTCTACTCAGATTTGGGTCCTCAGTGACAACTGAAAGTGTAGATTTGTCAGCTTAATGGTGTGGACACTTTGGCTACCATGCAGGGAATCCAGTAGTTGGGCACTGCCTCTGCTGTCTCAGTCACTGAGCAGGGAGGATCCTGCTTGGAGAAACTGCCCTTGCCATCTCAATCACCAAGGGTGGAGGCTCATCCTTTGGGCAACCTCCACTGAGCATCGAAGCCTGTGCTTAGAGCAAAGGGAAGTGCGGGGGTGGTTGAATATTTGCCACCCGCAGTTCCTGGAGACCTCCATGGTGACCTAGATCTAAACAGTTCCAGTTCACGGGTTGTCCCCACTTGCCCAAGATGCCTCAGTGTTGATGTTCTGGCTTCAGCTACCCCTACACTTACCCATTTCAGACTTCTAGATCCTATGCCCCTCAGTTACAGTGCACACTGTAGATTCAAGAGTAGATTATTACAGTGAGAATTTACATACAACCATATTTTAAGTATGAATAAAACACATAATTATTCATCTTCCAACGTGTATAAATAACATTAACCTCATACTTAACCAGTAATTTTAACACAAGCTTTAGTTAGATTTATGTTTTATGTTTTATAGAAGTCTCTTGTTTTAACTAATTATTTTGATCTTTAGATATTTTACCTGCTATCTATAGTATACATTCATTTAAGTGAACAATGAACATAACATTTAAGCCTTTGGAGTATGAATTGAAAGCTTCACAATTTTACAAATTAAAAAGAAATATTTAAGAAACAAAGCATAGTGTGAAACTACAAAACTAAGCAAGCAATTCTAAAGTGTCTTTTCTTTTTTTCTGAAGTAGATTTTAATAGGATTTATACATTACAACTTTGGTGATTGTTATTTTCATCATTTTGCTCATATAGTACCATGTACAATAAAATATAAATAATCAAGAAAATATTCACTCAAATATTGTATAAAGTTCTTTATAAAGGCATGTATACATTTAAGGTTCTATTTTACTAAAGCTGGAGTATTAATGAGTACTGTTGGGATAGAACCTTTCTTACATATGTAAATTCAACCATACCTAGATCAATCATTTCAGATTTACATTTTATTGTGTCTTAAAGGAGTAATTTCATGATAAAAGCAAATGTCAAATACTATTTTCATTTCCAAAATACTACTTTTGAAATAAATATAATAGTCATGCAATGCATGAGAGATATTCTTAATCTTAATTAGCAAATTGGATTCTCTACTATAAACATTTAATCTCATGATTTGAAGCTAGTTCTACTGATTTTATATTATTGGATTTTAGAGACAGGGTTTTGTTTTGCAGCTGAAGATGGCCCCAAACTCAAAGTAGCTTTCTTGTCTCAGCATACTCAGTTCTATGGTTACAGTTGTGTACTTGTAATACCCCGATCTTTTTGTAATTTAAAAACAATTGATCTGTAACTTATTTTGTACATATGAGTTTATTTTAGATTTTATTGATTGACTATTTCAAAGAACAACAAAATATACAAGTCAACAAGCATCATGCTATCTTATCCTGTTACTGCATCATTCTTGTAACAAAGGTATGCCATATCTGTATATTTGTAGTTACACTTAGTACATATTGAGTTTACAAATAAATAGATTCATTCACTAACAAAGACCAATATTTAAATGAATATAGATATTTCAAAAATTTAAGTAGCTAATTGGGTAAATTTACCGAGATTCTTTGTGTATATTCTACATAACTGTATAGGTTTTAATATCATCATAAGACAATGGTTCTTTATTCCAAATACATATGTGTACTTCACTCATGCAGGCAAATATCTCCAATCATGCATTTTATTATTGTTTATCAAATAGTATAGATTTCATGACATATTTCTATCATTATGTTAGACTTTTGTCACTATGATGAAGTACCTAAGAAAACAATTAAATGTGAAAATGTTTCATTTGGCTTATGATTTCAGACATTTGAGTTCATATTCCATTCATCATTGACTGTAGCTAGAAGCAAGGAAAAATATCATGAAAGCTTGTACATGGAGCAAGAAACTCAACAAGAATACCTAATATTTCTCCAAGGAATATGCATTTGAGTGTTTCTTTATGTACTATTACATTTAATATGTTCATGGTGTTTAATATATTCAATATATTCATAGTTTTCATGAATTATAAAATTCACCAAGATAAAACCTAATCCTGACCACCTAAGAAGCTTCACTACTGTTTCTATGGAATGCCATTATGAATACCAATCATCAGTTATTATCTTATATCCTTTGTTTTTTATTAGGTATGATAAAATGTTAATGCCAGTCTTGTCTTGACATTAAAGAAAGAGAAAATTTCAAAAACTGTGAATAGAAAAGACTTTTTATCTTATGTTTTATTTATTTATTTATTTTACAATTAATTCATTATGTATCCCAATTGAAGCCCATTCCTGCCCTCTCCATCCCCTTCCCTTAATCTACTGAAAGGGGGGTCCTGCTCCTTTACCATCTGACCATAGTTCATCAGGACTGCCTGGATCCTCTTCCTCTGTGGACTAGCAAGTTCATGTCACCAGAAGCAAGTGATCAAAGAGCAAGCAATCAAGTTCATGACAGAGGAAGCCCCTATTCCTTTTACTCAGAAATCCACATGGAAACTGAGCTGCCAATAGCTCAGTGGACCTAAAGCTGTGGATCTAGGCCCTCTCTATGCATTGTCCTTTGTTGGTGCATCAGTCTCTGCAGGAGCCCCTGGGCTCAAGTTTTTCACTTTGTTAGACTATTTGTGGGTCTCCTGTCCTTTCCATGTTTTTCTATCCCTACCTTCTTCAATAAAACTCCCTGTGCTCTGCTCAAAGTTTGGTTGAGAGTATCAGCATCTCCTTTGATCACCTGTTGGGTGGAGCCTTTCAGAGAACCCTCTATAGTAGGCTCCCATCCTCTTCCATCACTTCTGGTGTCAATCCTGTTTGTCATTCTAAATGAGATGTAAGCATCCTTCTGAAGGTCCCACTGTTTACCATTTACCATTTGTAGGACTGTAGCATTACTATCCTATATTATTGGGCTAATATCTATATATAAGTGAGTGTTTACCATACCTGTCTTTCTGTTTAGGGGTTACCTCAGTAAGGATTATCTTTTCTAGTTCCAGCCATTTGCCTGAAAATTACATGATTTCCTTGTATTTAATAGCTGACTAGTATTTCATTGTATAAATGTACCACAGTTTCTGTATCCATTGAGAGACATCTAGGTTGTTTCCAGATTGTGACTATTACAAATAAAGCTCCTATGAACATAGTGGAGCAAATGTCCTTCTTAAATTGTGGGGCATCTTTTGGGTATATGCCTAAGAGTGTTATAGCTGGATCTTGAGGTAATGCTATTCTCAGTTTTCTGAGAAACTGCCTGACTGATTTCCAAAGTTGTTGTACAAGTTTGCACTACCACCAGCCATGAAAGGGGGTTAGACTTTCTCTACATCCTCTTCAGCATGTGTTGTCTACTTAAGATTTTGAACTTAGCCATTCTGATAGGTGTAAGATGAAATCCCAGAGTCATTTTGATTTGCATTTCCCTGATGACTAAGGACATTGAACAATTCTTTAACTGTTTCTCTGTCATCCCTTATTCTTCTGTTGAGAATTCTCTGATTAGCTCTGTACCACATTTTTAATTGCATTATTTGGTTTATTGATGTCTACTTTCTTGAGATCTTTATATATTCTGTATATTAGCTCTCTCTCTCTCTCTCTCTCTCTCTCTCTCTCTCTCTCTCTCTCTCTCTCTCTCTATCAGATATAGGGTTGGTGAAGATCTTTTCCCAGTCTACAGGCTGTTGTTTTGTTGTAATGACAGTGTCCTTCGCTTTACAGAAGCTTTTCAGTTTCAGGAGATCCCATTTATTAATTGTTGATTTTAGAGCCTGAGCTCTTGGTTTCTGTTCTGTCTCTTGTGCCAATGAGTTTGACACTTCTCCCAAACTTTTCTTCCAACAGATTTAATGTGTCTGGTTTTATGTTGAGGTCTTTAATCCACTTGGACTTTACTTTTGTGCATTGTGATAGATATGAATGTCTTTTGATTTTTCTACATGTGGACATCCAGTTAGAGGACCATATCTTTTTATTTCCCATTTTATGGTTTTGACTTCTTTGTCTAAACTCAGGTGTCCTTAAATGTGTGGTTTTATTTCTGGCTTTTCTCTTCAATTCCATTGTTCCACCATTCTATTGCCATGCCATATTTGTTGCTGTTCCTCTATATACCATATGGCTTGAAATCATGGTACCTGCAGAAAATTTTTTATTGTATAGGATTGTTTTACCTATTATGGATATTTTCTTTTTGCTCACGAAATTGAGAAATGTTTTTTCAAGGTCTGCATAGAATTGTGTTGGTAATTTGATGAGAATTGCATTGAATCTGTAGATTATTTTTGGTAAGATTTTCACTACATTGATCCTACTAAGCCATGGGCATGAAAAATATTTCCATCTTTTCATGTCTTCCTTCAAATTCTTTCTTCAGAGACTAGATTTGTTTCATACAAGTTTCTCATATGATTGGTTAGAGTTACACCAAGGTACTTTATGTTATTTGCCGCTATTGTAAAGGGTGTTGTTTCCCTAATTTCATTTTCAGCCCGATTGTCTCTTACGTAGAAGAGGGCTTCTGATGTTTTTGAGTTACTTCTGAATCTAGCTAGTTTGCTGAAGGTATTTATCAGCTAAAAGAGTTCTCTGGTAGGATGCTTGGGGTCACTTATGTATACTATCATATCATTTGCAAATGCTGATACATTGACTTCTTCTTTTCCAAATTGAATCCACTTGATCTCTTTGAATTTTCTTATGGTACTAGTAATGATTTCAAGTACTACATTGAAGAGATGAAAAGAGAGTGGACAGCCTTGCCAAGTCCCTGATTTCAGTGGATTTTTTTTTTAATTTTCTCCTTTTAGTTTTATGTTGCCTTTACTATGTTTAAGCATATGCCTCTATACCTGATCTCCCAAGGCTTTAAACAAGAGTAGGTATTTGAATACATCAAATGCTTTTCCAGCACATAAGGAGATGATCACATGTATTTTTTTTCTTTCAGTTTGCTTATATGGTGGATTACATGAATACATTTTTGTATACTGAATCACTTTTACATACCTGGTCTGAAGCCTTATTGGTCATAGTGGATATCTTTGATGTGTTCTTGGATTTGGTTTTCAAATATTTTATTGAGTATTTTTGCATCAATATTCATAAGGGAAATCGGTCTGAAATTTTTGTTGTTGGTTGTTTGTGTGATTTAGTTATCAATGACTTTGGCTTCATAGAATAAGTTTGCTAATATTCCTTCAGTTTCTATTTTGTAAAATAGTTTGAAGAGTATTGGTGTTATCTCTTTTTGAAGGTCTGGTAGAATTCTGCACTGAAACTACCTGGCCCTGGGCTTTTTTTTTTTTTTTTGATGAGAGACTTTTGATGACATTTATTTTTTAATTCCTTAAGGCATATAGGACTATATGATTTATTTACCTGATATTGGTTAATATTTTGTAAGTGGAATCTATCAAAAAATTGTTCATTTCGTTTAGATTTTCAAATTTTGTAGGATATTTCCTTCTGAAGTAAAACCAATTGATGGTTTGGATCCTCAGTGTCTGTTGTTATGTCTCACTTTTTACTTCTGATTTTGCTGATTTTGGTAATTTCTCTCTGCCTTTCAGGTAGTATTGCTAAGGGTTTGTCTATATTGTTGATTTCTCAAAGAACCAACTCTTGGTTTCATTGATTCTTTGAATTGTTCTCTTGTTTCTAATTTCTTGATTTCAACTCTGAGTTCTATTATTTCCAGCCATTTACTCTTCTTTAGTCTGTCTACTTAATGGATCAAACAGATATCTATAGAAACCTTCACACAGCTATAAAAGAATTTAAATTCTTTGCACCTCAGAAAACCTTCCTCAAAATAGACCACATAGTTGGTCACAAAGCAAGCATCAACTGATAGAAGAAGATTGAAATAATCCTTTGTATCATATCAAACAACCAAGGACTAAAACTGTACCTCAACAACAAAAACATGAATAGTAAACTTCCTACACACATATGGAAAATGAAAAACTGTCTCCTCAATTGCAGCTGGGTCATGGAAGAAATTAAAAAAAAAAAAAAAGAAATTAAAGGCGTCCTAGAATTCAATGGAAATGAAGGCACCACATACTCAAACTTATGGGACACAATGAATGCAATGCTAAGAGGAAAGTTCATAGCTCTAAGTGCCATCATGAAGAAATGTGAAACATTTCTTAAAAACAACTTAACTGCCCACCTGAAAACGTGGGAAGATTGTTATATATTATTAAAAACAACCCTGAGATTTCACCTTACACCTATCAGAATGACTAAGATCAAAAGCTCACGAGACAACACATGCTGGAGAGAATATGCAGAAAGGGGAACCCTTTTCCATTGCTGGTGGGTATTTAAACTTATATACCCACTTTAGAAATCAATCTGGCTCTTTCTCAGATAATTAGTAATAGTACTACCTCAAGATCCAGCTATACCACTCCTAAGCATATATGCTCAAGTATACAACAGGGATATTTGCTCAAATATATTCATAGCAGTTTTATTGATAGTTACCAGAATCTGCAAATAGCCCAGATATCCCTCATTTGAGGAATGGATAAAGAAATTGTGGTACATTTACAAAATGTAATACTACTTTGCAATTAAAAGCAAAGGCATCATGAATTTTGCAGGCAAATGGTGGGAACTTAAAAAGATCATCCTGATTGAGGTATTCCAAAAGCAGAAAGACACACATGGTGAATACTCACTTATAAGTGGTTATTACTTATATATTATAGGATAAATTTACTAAATTCTGTATACCTAAAGAATCAGAGTAAAGAGGTCCCTGGATAAGATGATCAGTCCTCATCTAGAATGCCAAATGGGATGCACATTGGAAGAAGGAAAAAACAGGAAACAGGACAGGAGCCTACCACAGAGGGACTCTGAAAGACCCTACACTGCAGGGTATCAAAGCAGATGCTGAGACTCATAGCCAAACTTTGGGCAGAGTGCAGGGAATCATTTTGAAGAAGGGAGAGATGGTAAAAATGGAGGGGCCAAGAGCTCCACAAGAAGAGCAACAAAACCAAAATTATCTGGGCCCAGGAGTCTTTTCTGAGACTGATAATCCAACCAAGGACCATGCATGGAGATAACCTAGATTGCCTGCTGAGATGTAGCCCATGGAAGCTCAGTGATCAAGTGGTTTGCATAGTAAGGGGAACAAGGGCTGTCTCTGGCATGACCTAAGTATCTGGCTCTTTGATCACCACGCCCCTGAGCAGGTAAAAACCCTACCATGCCATAGAGGAGGACAATGCAGCCAGTCCTGATGAGGCCTGCTAGGCTATGGACAGATGGAATGGGATGAGGACTGCCCCTATCAGTGGGCTTGGGGAGAGGAATGGTAGGAGATGAGGAAGGGAGGGTGAGATTGGGAGGGAGTGATGGAGGGGGCTACAGCTGGGATACAAAGTGAATAAACTATAATTTATAAAATAATGATTAAATAAATAAATTAATAATAAATACATTAAAATAAAAAAAGATTGTCTACTGAAAATAAAGTAAGAAACAGTTTTAGTTTTAATGAAGTACAAAGAGGAGAATAAGAGATTGCAGATCATTCTAAGGATGTGGGTCATGGGTCTAAGAAAGATTGAAAATCATCTGTAAAACAATATATTAACTTTTATTTAAATACATCCATTTATTTTTCCATATATTCTATATTGTGTGCAAAAAATATGGGAAAGAGTACAAGTAAGAAATTGTAAATTAGTTAGTGGATAGTAAGTCAATAAAAATGATGCTTTCATTGATCATGTTGTCAAGTATTCTAATGTTTGTATTCTTTTAAAGTGCATGTATTGAGACTTAATCATCAGTATGATGTGTGGATGGTTTAATAATGCAGGTTGAGTGTTCATTAATAACATCATTGTAAAAATTATCTTAGCTAGTGCACATTTTGCTCCATATGAAGACACAGACAGAAGCCATTATCTATGAATCAAAGTTGGGCCTTCACCAAACATTTGACCTTCTCGTTAATTGACCTTTGGATTTCCAACCACAGAGAGGGGTAAAATATAATGTTTTATTTTTAATAATTGAAGTCATTTTGATATTGTATTATAGCAATGCAAAAGGTTATGAAAAGTAATAGACACTGACTGAAGAAGCTGTTATACTTTGTTTAGATCAGTGGTTCCAACCTTCCTAATGCCATATTTTATAATTAGTTTCCTCAGTGATGATTCCCAATTGTAAAACAATTTTCTTTGCTAATTCATAACTGTAATTTTGTTAATGTTATAAATTATAATGTAAATATCTGATATGTAAATGTTCTTAGATAACCCCCAAAGGTTATAGCAGGTAGAATCAAACAATATGTCAATGAAAATGTTGAAGCTAATGAATAAACATTGCCATAATTAAAATGAGAAAAAGCTGTAAATAGAATATTACTTAATGGTGGAAAAATAAAGAATTCCATCTCAGATATATCAACCTTGATGAGCACGAACTTATTACTTACTTCGAGTTTCTGTGGATACACTGATTCTGAATACCTATAGGATCTGTAATGTTTTTGTTTGTGGGTGTCCTTTTATTAATAAATTAATCAATATTTTATCCTTAAATTTATAAATATTCAACATGTTGATGTTTGTTTTACATGAAAGTATATACATGCTCAGTATTATCAATTACAAATTATTTTCATTAATTTAAATTTATTTGTATAATGTATTCACTTTACATACTGATTGTACCCCTCTCCTTCATCTCTTTATGCTCCAAACCTCCCTGCTTCTTCTCTTCTATACCTCTTTCCTATTCCTCAGAAATGGGTACCCTTCCTCCCCTACCATCTGACCCCCGGCCTGTTAAGTCTCATTGGGACTTCCTGCATCCTCTTCCTTTGTAGCCTGGCAAGGCCCCTCTACCAGCGGCAAGTGATCAAAGAGCAGGCAATAGAGTCCATGTCAGAGACAGCCCCTGCACCCTTACTAGGATACCTATATGAAGACTGAGCTGCCAATGGGCTAGCTACATCTAGGTCCTCTTCATGATGGTCCTTGTTTGGTGCATCAATCTCTACAGCCTCGCCTCTGCCCAGAATTTGTGGCTCAACAAAATCGGGAATGAAGGTGAAGATATAAAAACAGATACTGAAGAAAACCAAAGAATAATTAAGTCTTTCTTCAAAAGCCTATATGCCATAAAATTTGAAAATCTAAGCGAAATGGACAATTTTCTTGATAGATCCCACTTACCAAAGTTGAATCAAGATCAGTTAAACAAATTAAATAGTCATGAGCAGAGTTCTTCTATTTCAAGTAATTTCTAATGTCCAAAATAAAACGTTAAGTGGGAAAAATATTTCTATGTCCATTCATATTAATGTACTGAAGGATACAAACTCTTTGTGTACATTGTCATATAGTTTCATCCATAACTCTCAAAACTTGGAGGAAAATATTCCTAGCTGCTAGTGAGTTACACTAAATCTTCTATACCATGACAGGAATAATCCTCTCATAAAATACCCTTTAAAAAATCTGTAATGTTATCATCAGTCAACCAAAGTAATATGATGTCACATCAAGGACAAAATATAATAAGTTTGAGTATGGATACACTAAATTTTATTTTATTTTATTTTTCATGGAATAATCTGATATAGAGATATCTGCCAAGCACTATAATTATTTAAAGTACTTATGACAAAGTACCATAATTTGTCAATATTGCAAACATAATTGGAATGCAAGCAGTCATAATAATTGTGATAAATCTGCTATTTAGACAGTGTTTAGAAGAATATAAAATGAAAATGACAAGGAACTGTGGTTACTGACATTTATAAATAGGGAGTATTTCAACCTGTCTTTAGGGACTGCTTTCATATAAGGTATTTTTGAGTTCTGATTTTTAGGCTGCACAGACAGGATAGTTGTTGTGAATTTATATGGGTTTATCAGACAAATTCTGCCTTTCTCATCATATAATATACAAATTTCAGTTACAGTTTCATCATGAAACAGCACTAGGACTTTACTTGCTGTGCTTTCTAGATGATAAAATAAACACTTATTCAAATGTTTCTGATATGTAAAATAGTCAATGTATATTTATCTTAACAATGTATAATTGAATACTTTTTATATAGATATCTTAATGGTCATTTACCGTATTTATTTATCTGTAATATCTTCTCAATCACACATTTATATTTACTTTTATATTCTGCCTATAATTAGAAAGACAAAATTTTACTTGAACTCATCGATCAGACTGTATCTCTTCATATGCTTGTTTTTTAACTTTTCCTAACACATTCAATTTAAATATATTGATTTATATGACAATAAACAAACAACTCTAAAGTCAATTTAACTCTCAATGAAAGTTACAAAAAACTATTCTGTCATTATAATGAACTATTGCCCTAGTAGACTGAACAATACAACTCAGATTCCAACACTCAGCATCATCTTTTAATACTGGAAGAAAGTTTAGTATGATTGTAATTATATAAAGACAGTTCTGAATATGAACTTTTATAAAAGTTCTGATGTAAGACCCAGCTATACCACTCTTAGGCACATATCCAAAAGATGATCAAGTACACAACAAGGGCATTTGTGCAACTATGTTCATAGCTGCTTTATTTGTAATAGCCAGAACCTGGAAACAACCCAGATGTCCCTCACTTGAGGAATGGATACAGAAATTGTGGTACTTTTACACAATGGAATAGTACTCAGCAATTAAAAAGGAGGAACTCATGAAATTCGCAGGCAAATAGTGGAACCTGGAAATGATCATCCTAAATGAGGTATCCCAAAAGCAGAAAGAAACATATGGTATATATTCACTTATATAGACCTATAGGATAGGAAGGTCATGCTGAAATATACACACCTAGGGAAGATATACAAGAAGGAGGACCCAGGTTGGTATGATCAATGCTCATTTAGATGAACAAATAGGATGGACATTGAATAGAGGAGAAAACAAGCAACAGGACAGGAGCATACCAAAGAGGACCTCTGAAAGAATCAGTATAACATGTATCAAAGCAGATATTAAGACTCACAATTAAGCCCTTGGCAGAGGGCTGGAAGTAATAATAAAAATAGGGGAAGTTAGTAAGACTTGGGGAGAACAAGAGCTCCACAAAGACCAAACTGAGCAGGGCACAGGGGTCTTATATGAGACAGTTTCTCCAACCAAGGACCATATATGGATATGGCCTAGAACCCCCGCTCAGATGTGGCCCATGATAGCTCAGTGTCAAACTGAAGACCCTAGTAAGGGAAACAGGGACTGTTTCAGTCTTGAACTTTATGAACATTGCAGCCAGCCCTGAGCAGACAAGATGAGCTGGGGTTGGATGGAAAGGGAAGAGGTCCTCCGCTGTTGATGGACTTGGAGGGGGCGGGGAGGAGATGAGGGAGGGTGGGAAGGAATGAGGGAGGGGGCTACACATGGGAAGCAAAAAACCTAACCTGTGATTGATATAAAAATAAATAAATTAAAAAAGTTATGATGTAAAGCTTCACCTTACATTTTATAAAATCTTCCTGAATAAAATAAAATACATTTTTTCTGTGTATGCTAATATGTAATTTCTGGTTGTGATGAAATATGTGACATAACTTCTTTATGATTCCAGTGGAAAATCAGTTATTTCCCGTCCATTATACCTAATCAGGATCTCATATTCATAATTTCCTCTTACTTATACCATTCAAATCTCTAATTTAAGCTATACATTCTTCTGAAGTTGTTTTCTAGATCACTGATCTGACAGCTGTACACTCTATACTGAATTTTGTTTTTAGTTAAGATTGTCTGTTACACCAAACTTTCATTTCTATTCAGCTATTCAAACTTTCATATTATATTCAGTTGTTCTCTAAAATGCAACTAAAACTTAACATCTCTGATTTAGACATTATAAGTTTTAGGAAACTGGTAGATATCACCATAGCAAAATGAACTGATTGCAAATAAAATTAAAATCTATGAAAATTCTAATTGTGCTTGAAATTATCATTACAAATAAAATCTGAAATTTTCCATTGTAACCTTTATAGTGACACCCAAATGTGACAATAGTTTAGAAAGGGCTGCACTATCTTCCAGTACTGTTCATTTTTATATCATATCTATCATTTAACCAATTGCCTTTCTAGGTGAGTAAATAGTTACAATATGGCCTTGAAGGTATGAGATAACCAACAGTTCTGTACAAAAATAAATTTTAGATTAGAAGGCAAAGTATATTTAATAATTTTCTGTGTTAATGGGATGAATTGAAAGCATAAGCATGCATTATATGTTATACTTTGTTCACGGATGCCTATTATGTTGTTTTTTACAATCACATTGTATTTTAAAATTAGCATATATGTTATGCACACTCATTAAATTCTATGAAATGAATGTTGACTTAAACGTTGTGTGTTTTAAATGGTTCAGTTTAAAAATATTTTTTATTCTACTGATGTAATTGTCCTCTTGGAAGCTTGCTTCCTCCACCTGCTAACATAAGTGTAATCCTGGAAGCTTCTGGCTCCTGTACAATCTAACCAAGTCCTTGAATGCTTTCAGCCTCTGAGACTTACTGAATAAGTTCACCCTTTCTAGTTCTTTCTGAATTTTTGCTGGCTGCTTTAACTGAGCTATTCTGGGCCAAACTCCTCTCTTAACTGACTAATTCAAAGCTAGCTTCTCTCATGTTTTTTGTTTAAACTGAATTTCTCTGCTTGGCCTCAAACTAACTCTAGGAATCTGTTCTAATCTCTGACACCTCATCATTTTGTGACTCTTCTGTCTTCACCTGTGTCAAATGTTTTCTTTCTTCACAACCTTTCCTGTTACAAGAGCTTTTGAATTTCACAAACTGAACTGCCACAAAGTCAACTCTACTACACTGCCTCTCAACTCAGTGACTCAATCATACTACCTGAACAACACTCAGAGGTCTGCATGCCTCTGTCTCCTAAGTGCTTTGATTAAAGGTATGTACCACTCTGCCTAGACTCAAGGTTTTCTGTACCTGAAACTTGTCCTATACCAACCGCCTTTAAACTCAGACCTGCTTTGTTTCTGTCTTGTGATTAGAGGCATGACTGCATTCCGAACAGATCACACAGACCTTTGAATGTGAGCTCTTACTACAGCAGAAAGTTTCTGAATTAAAATTCCTCTCCAGTTCAGCTCTTTCCAAACTCAAAAATTTCAGGAAGATAAAAATGATTCATTGTGGTACATCCACACAATGGAATACTACTCATCTACTAAAAACAAGGAAATCATGAAATTTGCAGGCAAATGGATGGAAGTAGAAGAGATCATCCTGAGTGAGGTAACCCATAAACATAAAGACAGGCATGGTATACACTCACTTATAAGCTGATATTATCTGTATAATTATAGAATAGCCATCTACAGACCTAAATGATCAGACTCGCAGGTCAGTCAAAAGAGACCCTAAGAGAAGTGGTGAGAATGGATTGGAACAAGAGATGCGAAGACTGAAGACAAAGACAGGCGGTCTGATCAAGGTCTCTGTTTATTATTTTTAGTATATCCTTTATATAGTCAAGAAGAAAGGAGTGTAATTGCCTTTAGCAGGGTTACTAAGTAACTAGGAATCACAGGGATGACCCACCAGAGGAGTCACAAGCTGTGCTAATAATGGTATATCATAGTCAATACACTAAATCTACAAAACAAAGAAAAAATATTAAAGGCAGCAAGGGAAAGGGTCAAGTAACATATGAACGTATACCAATCAGAATCACACCAGACTTCTCATGAGGAACTATGAAAGCCAAAAGGGCCTGGGTGGAGGTCATGCAGATTTTAAGGGAACACAGATGCCAACCAAGACTACTATACCCAGCAACGTTTCAATCAACATAGATGGAAAAAAACAAAATATTCCACGACAAAACAAAATTTAAGCAATATCTACACAGCAACCCAGCTCTACAGAAGATACTAGAAGGAAAACTTCAATCCAATGAAAAAAAATTACACCAAAGAAAATATAAGATACAGATAACTTTCCAACAAAAAGGGGGAAAAAAGCAATGAATCATAGTAAGACCACCAACTCCACAATAAAAGGAACTAACTGTCATTGGTCACTATTATCTATCAACATCAATGTATTCAACTCTCCTATAAAAAGACACAGACTAACAAAATGGTTGAAGAAACAGGATCCAACATTCGGCTGCATTCAAGAAACACACCTATACAACAAAGATAAACACAACCTCAGATTAAAGGGCTGGAAAAATATTTTTCAAGCAAATGGACCCAGAAAACAAGCTGGGGTAGCAATCCTAGTATCTAATAAAATAGACTTTCAACCAAAGTTAATCAAGAAAAATGAGAAGGGGTACTTCCACCTCATCAAAGGAAAATTCCAACAGGATGACATCACAATTTTGAACATTTATGCCCCAAATACAAGACCACCTACATTTGTAACTAGAACATTAATAAAGCTGAAATCACACATTGATCCCAACACCCTAATAGTGGGAGACTTCAGTACGCCACTCTCACCAAGGGACAGATCATCTGGTCAGAAGCAAAACAGGGAAACAAGGGCACTTAGAGAGGCCCTAAATCAAATAGACCTAATAGATTTCTACAGAAAATTTCACACCATATCAAAGGAGTATACTTTTTTTCAGCACCTCATGGAACCTTCTCCAAAAGAGACCATATAGTTAGTCACAAAGCAAGCCTCAGCAGATACAAGAAGATTGAAATGATCCCTTGTATCCTATATGACAATCATGGTCTAAAGTTGGACCTCAACAACAGAAACTGCAAAAAAACCTGGACATACATGGACACTGAACAACTTGCTACTCAAGGACAGCTTGGTTAGAGAAGAAAGAAAGAAATTAAAGACTTCCTAGAATTCAAGGAAAATGAAAGCACAATATACCAAAACTTATGGGACACAATGAAGGCAGTGCTAAGAGGAAATTTCATTACACTAAGTGCCCTCAAGAAGAAATTTGAAACATCTCATACAAGCAACTTAATGGCCCAACTGAAAGCCCTAGGGAAAAAAAAGAAGAAGCAGATACACCCAAGAGGAGCAGATGGCTGGAAATAATCAAACTCAGGGCTGAAATCAGTCAATTAGAAACAAATAAAACTATTCAAAGAATCAATGAAACCAAGAGCTGGTTCTTTGAGTAAATCAACAAGATAGACAAGCCCCTAGCCAAACTAACAAAAAGGCAGAGAGAAACAGTCCAAATCAGCAAAATCAGAAACGAAAAGGGGGACATAATGACAGACACTGAAGAAATCCAAACAATCATTAGATCTTACTACCAAACCCTATATGCCACGAAATTTGAAAATCTAAATGAAATGGACAATTTTCTTGAGAGGTTTCATCTACCTAAATTAAGCCAACATCAGGTAGAAAGATTGACTAGACCTATGTCCCCCAAGGAAATAGGAGCCACAGGCAACAGCCTGCCTACCAAAAATAGCCTGGGCCAGATGATTTTAGTGCAGACCTTCAAGGAAGTCCTAACACCAATTCTCTCTAAACTGTTCCACAAAAGAGAAATAGAAGGAAAATTACTGAACTCTTTTTATGAAGGCACAGTCACCTTGATACCTAAACCACACAAAGATCCAACCAAAAAAGAGAACTTCATACCTATCTCCCTTATGAACATTGAAACAAAAATACTCAATAAAATACTTGCAAACCGAATCCAAGTACACATAAAAGATATCATCCACCATGACCAAGTAGGCTTCATCTCAGGCATGCAAGGGTGGTTCAATATATGGAAATCCATCAATGTGATTCACCATATAAACAAACTGAAGGAGAAAAACCACATGATCATCTCCCTAGATGCCGAAAAAGCATTTGACAAAATCCAACACCCATTCATGTTTACAGTCCTGGAGAGATGAGGGATACAAGGCACATACCTAAACATAGTAAAGGCAATATACAGCAAGCCTGTAGCTAACACCAAACTCAATGGAGAGAAATTGAAAACAATCCCACTGAAAACAGGGACTAGGCAAGGCTGCCCATTGTCTCCATATATTTTCAAGGTAGTACTTGAAGTCCTAGCTAGAGCAATAAGACAACTAAAGTACTGCAATGGAGTAAAAATTGGAAAGGAAGAAGTCAAAGTATCACTATTTGCAGACGATCTGAGCGACCCAAAAAATTCGATCAGAGAACTCCTTCAACTGGTAAACACCTTCAGCAAAGTGGCTGGATACAAAATCAACTCAAAAAAATCAGAAGTTCTTCTGTACACCAAAGACAAAATGGCCGAGAAAGAAATTAGGGAAACAACACTCTTCACAATAGCCACTAATAACAAAAAGTACCTTGGAGTGACTCTAACCAAGCAAGTGAAAGACCTCTATGAAAATAACTTCAAATCTCTGAAGAAAGAAATTGAAGAAGATATCAGAAGATGGAAAGACCCCCCATGCTCATGGATTGGTTAGATTATCATAGTGAAAATGGTCATTCTTCCAAATGCTATGTACAGATTCAATGCAATTCCCATCAAAATACCAACACAATTCTTAAAGACCTTTAAAGAAAAATTCTCAAGTTCATATGGAGAAACAAAAAATGATCCTGTACAACAACAGAACATCTGGAGGTATCTCCTTCCCTGACCTCAAGCTGTACTACAGAGTAATAGTAATAAAAACTGCATAGTTTTCGCATAAAAACAGAAAGGAGGATCAATGGAACCAAAAAGAATACCCAGATATGAACCCACACACATATGGAAACTTGATTTTAGACAAAGAAGCCAAAACCATTCAATGGAAAAAAGACAGCAACTTCAACAAATGGTGCTGGTCTACATGGTCTATATGCAGAAAAATGAAAATAGATCCATATTTATCACCTTGCACAAAACTAAAGTCCAAGTTGATTAAAGACCTCAACATAAAACCAGGCACACTAAACCAGTGAGAAGAAAAAGTGGGAAAGAGCCTAGTAATCATTGCCACAGGAGATTACTTCCTGAACAGAACACCAACAGCACAGGCTCTAAGATCAACAATAAATAAATGAGACCTCATGAAACTGAAAAGCTTCTGTAAAGCAAAAGACACTGTCATCAAAACAAAATGACCGCCTACAGACTGTGAAAGGATCTTTACCAGTCCTACATCTGACAGAGGGCTAATATCCAGTATCCAAGAAGTTAAAAAGCAACAAATCAAGTAATCCAATTAAAAATTGGTGTATGGAGCTAAACAGAGAACTCTCTGTAGAGGATTGTCTAATGGCAGGGAAACACTTAAAGAAATTCTCAATGTCCTTAGCCATCAGGGAAATGCGAATCAAAACAACCCTGAGATTTCACCTTATACCTGCCAGAATGACTAAGATCAAAACTCAAGTGACAACACATGCTGGAGAGGTTGGGGAGAAAGGGGAACTCTCCTCCATTGCTGGTGGGAATGCAAACTTGTACAACCACTCTGGAAATCAATTTGGCTCATTATTAGACAATTAGGAATAGTGATTCCTCAAGATCCAGCTATACCACTCTTAGGCATACATACAAACAATGCTCAAGTACACATCAAGGACATTTGCTCAACCATGTTCATAGCAGCTTTATTCCTAATAGCCAGAAACTGGAAACAACCCAGATGTCCCTCAGTTGAGGAATGGATACAGAAATTGTGGTACTTTTACACAATGGAATAGTACTCAGCAATTAAAAAGGAAGAAATAATGAAATTTGCAGGCAAATGACGGGATCTGGAAATGATCATCCTGAGTGAAGTATCCCAAAAGCAGAAAGAAACACATGGTATATACTCACTAATATAGACCTATATGATAGGATGGTCATGCTGAAATCTATACACCTAGGGGAGTTAAACAAGAAGGAGGACTCAGGTTGGGATGATCAATCCTTGCTTAGATGGACAAATGGGATGGGCATTGAATGTAGGAGAAAACAAGCAGCAGGACAGGAGCCTACCACAGAGGACCTCTGAAAGACTTTACATAGCAATGTATCAAAGCAGGTATTAAGACTCACAACCAAGCCTTGGCAGAGTGCAGGGAATCATATGAAAGAAGGGGGAGTTAGAAAGACTTGGCAAGAACAAGAGCTCCACAAAGACCAAATAGATCAGGGCACAGGGGTCTTTTATGAGACTGTTTCTCCAACCAAGGTCCATGTATGAATATAACCTAGAACCCCTGCTCGGATGTGGCCCATGGTAGTTCAGTATCCAATTGGGTACCCTAGTGAGAGGAACAGGGACTATTTCTCTCATGAACTCAATGGCTGGCTCTTCGACCCTCCCTACCCCCGGGAGGAACAGCCTAGCTAGATCCCAGAAGAGGACATTGCAGCTAGCCCTGAAAAGATATAAGAAGCTACGGTTGGATGGAAGGGGAGGAGGTCCTCCCCCATCAGTGGACTTGGAGGGGGGGTCAGGGAGGAGATGAGGTAGGGAATGAGGGAGAGGGCTACAGCTTGGATACAAAGTACATAACCTGTGTTTAATATAAATATAAATAAATTACATTTAAATATTAAAGACATGATTCATTTTGGAAAATTTAATGGAATGTTTGAGTTATTCAATTGTCTCAATCACTTAGTTTTTTGACTAGGAATCAGTTGTCCTTTATTCCAGAAATGGCTACATGTATATTTTTTCCCTTAAATATACTGTCCTTTAAAACTATAAATGATACTAACCAATGAGATGACACAATTCTGGTAGCTTAATAATCATCCTTACAAAAATAATTACTGCTAGTTTTGGGAGAAATTGTTTTACTTTTTCCAATTGAATCTATATGAATTGTGTAGCTTGTTTTCTTGATGACAAATCAGGAACTAGAGTAGACATTTTTGTTGCCGACAGGTTTGAATATTCCTCTGTAACTGTTAGATGTTAATTAAAATTAAATATAGTTTGTTGGTGACCTTCAATGTTTAATACAGTCAAGTCTCAGTTGATCTTCAGTATATGCCAGAATTTTAAAGAAGTAAGCTCTAATACCAGTGAGGAATAGGACTTGCCAGTGAAAGTGAGGGAAGATAGGCAAAGAACAAGTGCTTCCTTCTTTCATGTAATTTATGTAGCCTTACTCCAGAATGTTTGGTTACTTAAATGTTGTTTTTATTTTCTCAGAGAATGAGATGAGAAGAGAGACATTCTCAAGCCTTTCCTGCAGTTACTGAACTCACTGGGGCTGATTACACTCAGATATTCTGGCCTAAACTGACTCATTCAAAGTGGATTCTCTTGGCTTCCAACTGAATTGCTCTGCCTGGCCTTAAACTAATTCTGGCAATATGTTTTAATCTTCTGGCTTCTTCTCAATCTCTAGCTCTTTCTGTCTCCTCCTCCTTCTAGCTTATTCTTTTTCCCTGGAACCTGTCTCTGTAAAATTTTACCAGTAATCAACTCTTGCTAAAAACTCCTTTCTCTCTCCCTGTGCTACTCTCAAGTACCCTTTCTTTCCTGTTCTGTTCTTGTGAGAGTTGGGAATATCCTATCTCTAACTCATTATGTCAGTTTTTTTTTCTCTAATTCATCACTTTTGTCCAGATCTCAATTAGACATCATTTTCAAACATAGTTATTTCCTTCTATAAACTAACCCTACCTTCTTTTTTGTGATAAAAGATGTATAATAATGATGTGTCAGTATTCCAGCCAGATCACACTGTAAACCAGAGCATGTCTTCATTCCATCATAATCACATAGAACTTTGGATGGTATCCCTTGCCAGGATAGCCATGTTGCTGGATTAAAATGCTTCTATATACATCAGATTTAAAATGGTTCTTTTGACCTCATATGATCCAATGAAGCTAAGTCCTTCACTGATGTACTTTGAAGTTTCGGTGTTGGTTAGTTCAGGACCTGATCAAGTTGACAAGCAAAAATAGTCATCACAAGTGACATATAATCATATCTCCATATGACATGCTTAATTTTATATCTAACACAATATAACTTTTCTGCTATAATGGCAAATGCACTCTATATTTCATCAGGTCATAACTATACGTTACATGGTACAACTGCTTCACATAAAACCACAAATATAATTTGCATTTTTGAATACGTGAAATGTCCGTTTAAGAGCATTTCTTTAGTACTCAGAACTTAAATATTATATCCAGGGATATCATCTCTGATATTACATTACATAACAAAAAAGTCTAGAAAATAAAATAGTATTATCATCATACATTCTTAACAAAATATAGTAAAAATAATGTCAGTTATAATTTTTGTTTCTAAAACTGGTTAAATGGCCTTAGCTTGTATTTATAACTGTTTTTCTCCACTGCTCATTCTGTATTCTCTTTTATCTCAGCAAGCACCTGAGAAGGTTTTGACACCTTTCCTGGAGAAGTGACCCATATATTCATTCCTGAAGTGTTTGCTTTGCCCCTTGTCATCTTTCCTGTATTGGATTGTCCTAGTTTCACTTTGACTTTAATCCCAGGACATGATAACACTAGGAGACAATTTAGAGATTCTCTTGAACTCCAAACATAATCTTTTTTACTTCCATTGTGGAGAAGAAATATAATTACCTCATGGTAATTTGGATCAATCACCATTCCTAACACTGTTATTTCATTCTTAGCCAGTTAACATAAGTACATCAAAATTCCAAAGTAGCCAGAGGTAAATATGAGGTTACAGTTCAATGGAATGTTTGTTCTGTCTCCTCACTGAAGCACTCTCTACTCTGGGATCAAAATTTTAAGGCCAGCATAATTTAAAGTCAAGGGAAGAGGAAGCAAATTTTTCTTAGTGAGTCATTAAGGGTGATGGTGAGTGGAGCAACTCCCCCTTTAAACCCTTAAATTCCTAGAGCTGTGAATCCAGACAATGGGAGTACAATTGTCATATGCTAGACACTAATTCAAAGCATAAACTGCCTTCTGGATAACCCAGCCCAAGAACAATTGGCTGCTGCCACCTACATCCACTATAACTGTCTTTAAGATTGGGAGGGGAGGTGGGAGGGGTTTATGGGGGAACACAAAGTGAATAAAGTGAAATTAATAAAAAACATGAAAATAAAAATTAGCAATAAAAAAGGCCATGACATCTTTCTATCAGGCCAGCTGTTTAAGGATAATGAGGACCTTGGTAAAACCAATTGAATCCATGATTATGGGCTTATTGTCAATCTTTTTCTTCCTTTGAAGTGAGTTCATTTGCCAGAAGACCTGCATATGATATATTATGGTGTGTTTTTCTGCCTAACACATTAGGAAAGCGATTAGTAAAGGTTGTGTTTTCTGGCATTTTAATTGTGGTAGATCATGTTTTATACAGCATTAGTTTCCATGATCTTTAAAATCCCTTCATTAACACTAAGCCAAGGAATATCAGGCACCTCCAGCTCCTTTTCAGTCATCTGTCTTTTCAGAAATGTTTTAGCAAACCAATTAAACAAATTTTGACACCTTTTATTCTTTAACTGTCTGAGTTTCCATATTGAGCCTAGATTTCTCGCCTCCATGTAATAACTTCAAAGAATTTACCTGATCCAGATTTACTTTCTTTCCACCATTATCTCACACCCTTAAAATCCATTATTGTACATATTCCCCAGACTTCTCTATCAATGAATTATGAAAACCTTTAAGCAGTTTAGTTTTGTAGCACACCTCATCAAGGACTCTATTTTCTATCCTCCCCTTGGAGCCTACTGGGTTTTAATCTGGTTATTTTTCTACAGACACATATTGGTGGGCTCTGTGGGGCATCAGTACTGTCTTGCCTGGCATTTCTTTCATGGAATATCACTGCTAATTTAGCAGACAATGGAAGATTTGTTTTCACAGTCAAAGCCAGAAAAGGCAATATTTAATGGTAGGTGTGGGAGTGGTGGTATATCTTCTAAGGGTAGAGAAACTAATTTCTTAGGTGAGGTAAACCATTGAGAATGTTTGGGGTCAAAGTTCTCTTCCTCAGTAACATCCTCTGCATATCACCATCCCATGATACAGGATCTTATTCTTTATCAGTTAATACCCCTTTTTAAATAGTTGAAATTTTAAGGTTGGGCATGGTTTTTATGATAATTCATCCAATCTTTTTTTAAATGTAATTTATTTATTTTTATATCAATCACACATTAGGTATTTTGCATCCCATGCGTAGTCCCCTTCCTCATTCCCTCCCACTCTCCCCATCCCTCCATCTTCTCCTCCCCGCCCCCTCCAAGTCCACCAACGGGGGAGGACCTCCTCCCCTTCCATCGGACCCCAGATCACCTTGTCTCCTCAGGGCTGGCTGCAATGTCCTCCCCTGGGATCTAGCCAGGCTGTTACTCGCTGGCGTGTATGGGGGAGGGTCAAAGAGCCAGCCATCGGGTTCATGACAGAAACAGTCCCTGTTCCCCTTACTAGGGTCTTCAGTTGGACACCGAGCTACCATGGGCCACATCTGAGCAGGGGTTCTACGCCATATCCATACATGGTCCTTGGTTGGAGAAACTGTCTCATATAAGACCCCTGTACCCTGCTCAGTTTGGTCTTTGTGGAGCTCTTGTTCTCCCCAAGGCTTTCTAACTTCCCCTATTTTTATTATTACTTCCTGCCCTTTGCCAAAGGCTTGGTTGTGAGTCTTAATATCTGCTTTGATACATTGCTATATTGATTCTTTCAGAGGCCCTCTTAGTTATGAGGGCTTTGTTTTGATTTTTTATGATTTGAGGTATGTGGCTGCTGGAGTGCAGTTCCTCTTCCTGAGCACAGTTAGAAACCTTTACACTGTTTATGGACATCTTGCGGTTGTTGATATTTTCACTGAGTTCATTGTCCTCTATCATTCTAGTCTGAAAAGGTAAAAATTGGTTAATTCTATCACAGATCTCTTTATTTTATTTTGTTATTTGTCTAAAGATACTGGAAACAATCAACCAACATCACAATTTTTCTTATTTTTCACAACATGTCAGAAGTTTTATGTGGTCATGATTTTTTTTGCTTCTCTCAGTATGATCAAATGTGTTTGTTTCAATAAGTTTTTTAAGTAAAGTGGGATTTTACTAAACTCTCTGCTTCTAGAAGAAGTTTTATTAACTGTAGGCGTAAATACTTTGGATTCAGACAAGTTAGATTTGAACTTGATGTTAATTTATTAGTGTGCATTGTGAAATTTTTTCACTTATTTCAAAAGTTTTCCTTTCTAATCTGTATATTAGTCATAAGAAAACATGCTTCTTGGTGTTATACAGACAAAATGAAATAATGATAAAAATGCATTTAAATACAGATATTTATAATACATTATTATCAATAATATAAAAATTAGCAGTTCAGTGATTAATTTTATAAATTTGTAATGAGAATAGATGTCTGATGACGGCCTGTTTTGAAAAAGAAAGTTTTTAAAAGAAAGTGATGGGTTTTTGTTATGGCCCTGTTGTTTGCTTTGGACAGAATTACACTGGTTGTTTTAATTAATATAGGAATGGAACACTGTACATTATAGCCTATCTAACAACTTTTCTATGAATATATCATCTCCATTGATCTGCAGTACTTGTCATATTGTGAACTAGTACTTATTTTTGGTTTTCAAAATCCAATCTTTACCACTCAAGGCTTATTTACATATTGAATTTCAGTTACTGGTACTATATAGCAAAAGAGAAAAACACAAATAACATCTTAATTTGTGTTAAGGAGCCTGGATTCTCACACAAAACTACATAAGGTCCTTCATATGAGGACCAGCTAGCTTGATGTGACTCTTGAAACCTAAAGATCAAAGATAAACACTCAGAATGAAGCAAAGATATTATTAAAGTGTTGGGTCTTGGGGGCTCAAAGATGGTGGCAGCAATAATACACTTTATCTGAGGGGCAGAGGATTCAAAACTGCAGAACTGGTGAATAGAGAGGTAGCTAAAATCAGAACATTGACTTTGAGGTTTCCTGGACTAAAAGGGACAACCTGTGAGCTGGCAGAGTTTGGAGCCAGGTCAGTCGTGGAAGTTTCCGGGGTCTGAGAGTGGAGAATTTTCACCTACTGCACTCTACCTTGACCCAGTGGTGGAGCAGCTGCCCCAAGCACAGGCCTGCCTGTTCAGGGGAGCCAGCAACTTCTGAACTCAGTATGGGCATCACAGCTCAGAGACAGAGGTGGTAGAGGCAGCCACATTTATACACCTCCCTGCTCCGTGGCCAAAGAGTAGACAACACTGACATATATCCTACACTTTCATTTGCACCTGAGGGCCCAAATCTGAGACTATAGAACTGTGGACCCCATGTACTTTCCACATATGCCCGCAAGTGAGAACACCTTTGAGTGAGAGCATGCAGAGCCCCAGACCCAGGGTCCCTCTATACTAGCAGCCAGGTATCAGATCCATCCAACCCCAAACCTTGTTTTGGGCAACATAGAGATCCCAGGGACAACATTCTTAACACTGAAGCCAATGTTCTGTGGGTCTCCAAGTAGAGTGCATACAAATAATTCCTGAAGCCAAGATGGTGTAACCCAGACAGATCTTAGTGTCTTGAAGAAAGTATGGTCTTTGGGCCACTCAGCCACTGAGGGCACCTGTACATGCACACTGTGACCCCAAACCACACTATCACACACACCTGCACTTGCACTCCACCCTTCCAGGCATACACACACATACTAGTACCCAGGCCATGCATGCCCACCCACTTGAGCGCATGCACCTGTAACCTTCCTTCCTTTGTTTCACATGAAACACCAACATCCACTCTCAAATTCGTGGACCTCTCTCATCTTCTTGAAGAAAACTTTAGACACCAGAGACAGAAGGACCCAGTCTGAAGTACAGAATCCAGGAACGAACCGGAAAGTCTATGAGTAAGCATATGGCTGGAGGCCAGAGTAAGAACATATACAACAAAAATCAGGATAGCGTGGCTTCACCAGCAACTGCCAAAACCAATAGATATTTTAATTCAGTTTAAAAACAAGGAGATGATCTCAAATCTATGCTTATCCAATTATTAGAGGCACATAAAGAGGAAACAAACAAAGCTCTCAAAGAAATACAGGAAACTCAATGGCTGGCTTGTTGACTGCCTACCCCCACCCCCACCCTGAGGGAGGAGCAGCCTAACTAGATCCCAGAAGAGGACATTGCAGCCAGCCCTGAAGAGACACAATAAGCTAGGGTCAGATGGAAGGGGGTGAGGTCTTCCCCTATCAGTGGACTTGGAGGGGGGCAGAGAGAAGATGAGGGAGGGATGGGGAGAGTGGGAGGGAATGAGGGAGGGGGCTACCGCTGGGATACAAAGTATATAACCTGTGATTAATACAAAAATAAGTAAATTAAATAAAAGAAAAAGAAAAAATAAAGAAATACAGGCAAATACAGCCAAACAAATAGAAACACATATAGAGGCAGATAGAGAGGAAATGAACACTGAACACAACAACAACAACAAAAATAGAGGCTATTATGGAGAAAGAGGAATAAAAATAAAAATAAATGAAGGAAATGGTGCAAGATATGAACACAGAATTAGAATCAATGAAGGAAACTGACATATAGAAACTCCTGGAGACAAAAATCATAGCAAAGAGACCAGAAAACACAGAAATAAGAAACATCAACAGAATTCAAGATACAGAGAAGAGAATATAAGGCACTGAACACACTGTTGAGGAAATAAATACAACTCTCAAAAAAGACCTAAAATCAGAAAAGATCCTGAAACAAAACATCCAAGAATTCAGACACTTTGAAAAGACAAAACGTAAAAATAGTATGAGTAGATAAATAAAAAAAAAGATTCCAGGTACCAAGGTCCAGAAAATACTTTCAAGAAAATCATAGTAGAAAAATTTAAATTTCCCAACTTAAAGAAAGAGATGTCCATAAACATACAAAAGGCCTACAGAACATCAAATAGACAAGACACAAAAGAAACACCTCGTGTCACATAGTAGTCAAAATACAAAATCCACAGAACAAAGGAAAAAATATTAAAAGCAGCAAGTGAATAAGGCAAAGTAACATAAAAGGTAGAACACACAGAATCACAACAAATTTCTCAGCAGAAACTTTAAAAGTTAGAAGGGCCTGGACATATGTCATGCAGACACTAAGGTACCACAGCTGCCAACACAGACTACTATACTCAGCAAAGTTTCAATCCAAAGAGATGGAGAAAACAAAATATTGTATGACAAAAGTAAACTTAAACAATATCTACACAGCAACACACCCCTATAGAAGATACTAGAAGGAAAACTCCAATCTAATGAAATCAACTACATTCAAGAAAACACAGGATATAGATAACTTCATAAAAAAAAATAAAAGAAGACAAGCACAGAAACAATACCTGCACCAAATCCACAATAAAAGGAACTAACAATCATTGGTCACTATTATCTATCAATATCAAGGGACTCAAACCTTTAATAAAAAGACACAGACTAACAGAACGGTTACATCCAAGAAACACACCTATGCAAAAAATATAAACACTACCTCATAGTAAACAGACTCAGAACAAATGTTGGTGCAGCCATCTTAGCATCTAATAAAATAGACATCTTAACCATAATTAATCTAAAAGACATGGAGAGGGACACTTCATTCTCATCAAAGGAAAAGTCAAAATGGAGGACATCATAATCCTGAAAATCAGTGCCCCAAATACAAGAGGACCTGCATTTATCAAGGAAACATTATTAAAGTTTAAACCACACATTTATCCCCACGCCTTAATAGTAGGAGATTTCAACTCTCCACTTTCACAAATGAGAGATCATCAAAACAGAAGAAACACAGGAAAATAATGGGACATACAGAGGTCCTAATTCAGTTGGATATAATATCTACAGATCTTTACACCCAAACACAAAAGAGTATAACTTTTTCTCAACACCTCATTGAATATTCTCAAAATTGACCATACATTCAGGCACAAAGCAAGCTTCAAAATGTACAAGAAGATCTAAATAATCCTTTGTATCGTATCAGACAACTATGGCCTAAAACTAGACATCAACAATAACAGAAATATCAAAAAGCCTATACTCACATGGAAACTAAACAACTCTCTACTCAATGAAGCTGGGTCAGTGAAGAAAATTTTAAAAAGATACTAGAGACTTCTTAAAATTCACTGAAAATTATGGCACAGATTACCCAGACTTACGGGACACAATGAAAGCAGTGCTAATAGGAAAGTTCATCTCATTAAGTGCTTTCAGAAAGAAATTTTAGCCATCTCATAAAAGGAATTCAACAGCCCAAATGAAGGCCATAGGAAAAAAAAAGAAGCACACATACCCAAGAAGAGTAGATGTTTGGAAGCAATCAAACTCAGAGCTGAAATCAATAAATTAGAAACAAAGAAAACAATTCAAAGAATTGATGACAACAAGAGCTGGTTCCTTGAGAAAGTCAACAAGATAGACAAACCATTAGCTGAACTAACTAAAAGGCAGAGAAAAACTATCCAAATCACAAAATCAGAAACTGAAACAGGAACATAGTGAAAGACACTGGGTAAATCCACACAATCATTTGGTCTTACTACAAAGCCTATGTGCCAAAAATTTTGAAAATGGAAATGAAATGGACTATTTTCTTGATAGATTACCAAAATTAGATCAAGATCAGGTAAATAGATTAAATGATTCTATATCCCCAAATGAAATAGAACCTTTCATCAAAAATCTCCCCTCCAAAAAAACAAAAAGAAAAAGAAAAAAAAAAAAAAAAACAGGACCAGCTGGTTTAGCTCACAATTCTACCAGAACTTCAAAGAAGAGCTAAATCCATCAGTCTTCAAACTATGCTACAAAAAAGAAAGAGGAGCATTACAAAACTCATTTTGTGAAGCCACAGTCACCTTGAAACCTAAACCAAAAAAAAAAAAAAAAACACCCAACAAAAAAAGAGAACATCAGACTTATCTCTGTTATGAACATTGATGCTAAGATACTCAATAAAATATTTGCAAACTGAATCCAATACATAAAAGATATCATCCAACGTGAAAAAGTAGACCTCATCACAGGCATGCATGGGTGGGACCATATACAGAAAGCCATCAATGTAATCCACCATATAAACAAACTGAGAGAGAAAATTAACATGATCATCTCCTTAGATGTCAAAAAAGCATTTGACAAAATTGAACATCCATTCATGTTTATAGTCTTGGAGAGATCAGGCATACTGGGCACATACCTAAACAAGTAAAGACAATTTACAGAACACCTGTAGATAATATCACACTAAATGCAGAGAAACTTAAATCAATCCCACTGAAATCGGGGACAAGCAAGGCTTCCAATGCTTACGTAATCTCAACACAGTATTTGAAATCCATGCTAGAGCAATAAGACAGCTAAAGTAGATCAAGGGAATACAAATTGGAAAGGAAGAGGTCAAACTAACACTATTCACACATGATATGTTAGTATACATGAGTGACGCCAAAAATTCTACCAAAGAACTCCATCAGATGATAAACACCTTCCAAAAACTGGATGAATGCAAAATAAACTGAAAAAAATTAGAAGCTTTCCGGTATACAAAAGACAAAAGGGGTGAGAAAGAGATTAGAAAACAACACCCTTCACAATAGCCACAAATAACATGAATTACTGTGGTTTGACTCTTACCAACCAAGTGAAAGCCTGCTGGAAAAAAAAAAAAAGAACAAAAAACAAAACAACAACAACAACAAACTACAGTTCTCTGAAGAAAGAAATTGAAGAATATAACTTAACCTGTAAAGATCTCTCATGCCACGGACTAGTTGGAATACCATGGTAAAAACAGCCAACAGGCCAAAAGCAATCTGCAGATTCAATGCAAATGCCATCAAGATGTAAACACAATTCTTTACAGAATTTGAAAGAAATGTTCTCAATTTCATATGGAAAAATAAAAATACCCAGATTCTTGAAACAATCCTCGTCAATAACAGATCTTCTGGAAGTATCTCCATCCCTTATCTCAAGATGTATTGCAGAGCAACAATAACAAAAATGGCACGGTACTGGCTTAGAAACAGAATGGTGAATCAATGAAATTAAGCAGAAGATCCATAAATAAACTCACCCACCTACAGTGTCAGGAGCCTGCAGTCTCCATTAAAAGATGGTGCCAGTTTCCAGGTTCTTCGTGGACACGGCAGTGGTAAACAACTCGTGTGCACATGTGCATAGCCCGCTAGGGGTTATGCTAATGAGGGTTTGAGACACGGACCAATCATGGAAGTACACGCCATCTTAAGTCCTATTTAAGCAGCGTCAGTCCGGAGCTCGGGGTCTTCTGAAAAGGCCACTAGCTGCGTAGCTGAATAGCATGTTGTATCCCCAATAAAGCCTGCTTCAGAAGAATCCTGTTGTAGCGTCTTCCTTGCTGGCAAGGTGGGCGCAACACTACAGGCATTTGGTTTTACACAAAGAAGCAAAAACTACAGAGTCTAAAAAAGACAGCATCTTCAACAAATGATGTTAGTCTAACTAGATGTGTACATGTAGAAAAATGCAAAAAGATCCCTACTAATCACCCTGCACAAATCTAAACTCAAAAAGTTCAAAGATGTCAACATAAAACCAGACACACTAAACCTTTTAGAAGAAAAGGTGGGGAAGAGCCTTGAACTCACTGTCACAAAAGACAATTTCCTGAACAGAACACCCACAGCACAGGATCTAAGAGCAACAATCAATAAATGGAACCTCATGAAACTGAAAAGCATCTGTAAAGCAAAGGACACTGTTAACAGAAGAAAATGATAGTCTGCAGATTAGGAAAGTATATTCACCAACCCTATATCTGACAGAGGGCTAATATACAGATTATATGAAGAACTGGAGAAAGTAAACAGCAACAAATCAAGTAATCCAATTAAAAAATGGGGTAGAGAGCTAAACAGAGACTTCTCAATAGAGGAATATCAAATGGCAGAAAAAAACATTAAGAAATACTCAACACCCTTAGTCATCAGGGAAATGTAAATCAAAACTATCCTGTGATTTCATACAACATCACTTAGAATGGTGAAGATCAAAAACTCAAATGACAACACATTCTGGAAAGAATGTGAAGAAAGGGGAACAGTCTTCCATTGCTGGTGGGAATGTAAACTTGTACAACCTCTTTGGAATTCAATAAGGCGCTTTCTCAGACAATTAGGAATAGTGCTACCTCGAGATCCAGCTGTACCACTCCTACGCATATATACAAAATATGCTCAAGTGTACAACAAGATTATTTGCTCAGCAATGTTTGTAGCAGTTCTATTCTTTCTTTAAGTAATTTATTTATTTTTATATTAATCACAGTTTATGTACTTTGTATCCCAGCCATAGCCTCCTCCCTCATTCCCTCCCACTCTCCCCATCCTTCCCTCATCTCCTCCCTGAGCCCCTCCAAATCCACTGATGGGGGAGGACCTCCTCCTTTCCATCCGACCCTAGCTTATCATATCCCTTCAAGGCTGGCTGCAATGTCCCCTTCTGGGATCTAGCTAGGCTGTTCATCCCTGGGGAAAGGGGGCAGGACCAAAGAGCCAGTCATTGAATTCATGACAGAAATAGTCCCTGTTCCCCTCACTAGGGTACCCAGTTGGATACTGAGCTACTATGGGCTACATCTGAGCAGGAGTTCTAGGTTATATCCATAAATGGACCTTGGTTGGAGAAACAGTCTCATAAAAGACCCCTGTGCCCTGATCTATTTGGTCCTTGTGGAGCTCTTGTTCTCCCCAAGTCATACTAACTCCCCCTTTATTCATATGATTCCCTGTCCTCTGACAAAGGCTTGGTTGTGAGTCTTAATACCTGCTTTGATACATTGCTATGTAGAGTCTTTCAGAGGCCCACTGGGGTAGGCTCCTGTCCTGCTGCTTGTTGTCTCCTACATTCAATGTCCATCCCATTTGCCCATGTAAGCAAGGATTGATCATCCCAACCTGAGTCCTCCTTCTTGTTTATCTCCCGTAGGTGTATAGATTTCAGCATGACCATCCTATCATATAGGTCTATATTAGTGAGTATATACCATGTGTTTCTTTCTGATTTTGGGATACCTCACTCAGGATGATTGTTTCCAGGTACCACAATTTGCCTGCAAATTTCATTATTTACTCCTTTTTAATTACTCAATACTATTCCATTGTGTAAAAGTACCATAATTTCTGTATCCATTCCTCAACCGAGGGACATCTGGATTGTTTCCAGGTTCTGGCTATTAGGAATAAAGCTGCTATGAACATGGTTGAACAAATGTCCTTGTTGTGTACTTGAGCATCATTTGTATATATGTCTAAGAGTGGTACAGCTGGATCTTGAGGAATCACTATTCCTAATTGTCTAAGAATGTGCCAAATTGATTTCCAGAGTGGTTGTACAAGTTTGCATTCCCACCAGCAATGGAGGAGAGTTCCCCTTTCTCCACAACCTCTGTGTTGTCACTTGAGTTTTGGATCTTATCCATTCTGACAGGTGTAAGGTGAAATCTTAGGGTTGTTTTGATTTGCATCTCCCTGATGGCTAAGAACATTGAGAATTTCTTTAAGTGTTTCCCTGCCATTAGACAATCCTCTACAGAGGGTTCTCTGTTTAGCTTCATACCCCATTTTTTAATTGGATTACTTGTTTTGTTGCTTTTTAAC
>CM053742.1:101190625-101220095 GCA_028658305.1 Pachyuromys duprasi
GCAAGGTGATAACTATGGATCTATTTTCATTTTTCTGCATAAAGATATCCAGTTGGACCAGCACCATTTGTTGAAGATGCTGTCTTTCTTCCACTGTATGGTTTTGGCTTCTTTGTCAAAAATCAAGTTTCCATAGGTGTGTGGGTTCATTTCTGGGTCTTCTATTTGGTTCCATTGATCCACTATTCTGTTTCTATGCCAATACCATGCAGTTTTTTATTAATATTGCTCTGTAGTACAGCATGAGGTCAGGGATGGAGATACCTCCAGATGATCTGTTGTTGTACAGGATCATTTTTAGTTTCTTCATATGAACTTGAGAATTTTTCTTTCAAACTCTGTAAAGAATTGTGTGGTATTTTGATGGGAATTGCATTGAATCTGTAGATTGCTTTTGGCAGAATGGCCATTTTTACTATGTTAATCCTATCAACCCATGAGCATTTCAATCTTCTGATATCTTCTTCAATTTCTTTTTCAGAGATTTGAATTTTTTTTTTCAACCAGGCCTTTCACTTGCTTGGTTATAGTTACCACAAGGTACTTTAGTGGATATTGTGAAGGGTGTTGTTTCCCTAATTTCCTTCTCAGCCCTTTTGTCTTTGGTGTACAGGAGGGCTTCTGATTTTTTTGAGTTTTTCTTAATAGCCAGAATCTGGAAACAACTCAGATGTCTCTCAACTGAGTACTGGGTGAAGAAACTGTGGTACATTTACCCAACGAAATACTACTCAACAATTAGAAACAAGGACATCTTTAAATTTCCAGGCAAATCGTGGGAACTATAAAACATCATCCTGAGTGAGGTATCCCAGAAGCTGAAAAGACACACATTATATATTTACTTATAAGTTGATATTAGACATGCAATATAAAATAAACCTAATAAAATCTGTACAGCTAAAGAAGGTAAACAAGAACGAGGTCCCTGGATAAGAGCTCAATTCTCATTCAGAAAAGCAAATGGGATAGACATTGGAAGAGGGAGAAAAAAAAATGAAACTGGACAGGAGGGCCAGAGAGGGCCTCTAAAAGACTCTACCCAGCATTGTATCAAAACAAATTCTGTAACTCATAGCCAAATTTGGGTAGAATGCAGGAAATCTCCTAATCAAAATCTTATGATAGATATCTTATGATAGAATGGTGACAGAAAGAACTGGAGGGGAAAGGAGTTCCACAAGGTGAACAATAGAACCAAAAACTCTGGACCCAGGGGCTCTTTGCAGAGATTGTTACTTCAAACAAGGACCATTAATGGAGAACGTCTGTACAGATGTAGCCCATGGCAGCTATGTGGTCAAGTGGGTTTCCTTGTTAGGTGAAAAGATACTTTCTCTGACATGAATTCTTTGGCTACCTCTTTGATCACCTCCCTTTGAGGGGGCAGCAGCCTTACCAAGCCACAGAGGAAGACAATGCAACCAGTCTGATGAGACTTAATAGGCTAGGGTCAGATGGAATTGGAGGAGGACTTCCCCTTTCAGTGGCCTGGGGGAGGGTCATGGGAGGAGAAGGGGGTCAGAGGGTGGCATGAGGAAGAGAGGAAGAAGGTAGCTATACCTGGGATATAAAGTGTATAAAATGTAATAAACAAAAATATAAATTTAAATTACTCAATAAAGAAAGAACTTTTTTTCAGTGTGTAGCAATATGATAAAATAAATTTAGCCCCACACACTAAGTATTCATATGGACTTTGTTGATAGGCTTAAGGTAATTTAGTAACTAATACTGTTCATTTTTATATATGCTAAAATATAGTTTTATTCAAATAATAGTCTCATTTTTTAAATTACATAGGGTTCACTAAAGCTCCCAAATGTGTAAAATGCTCTGAAATGTTTGTTTGTTGATAGTTCATAAAACAGGTTTTTCCATTTTTGGAGATGGCTAGTAACTAAAGTGCTTGCTGAACAAGTGTGTGGACCAGTGTGTAAAACTCCAGAAGCAATGGAAAATGTGAGTGGGAATAACAATGCACCCATAATACCAGATTTTATGATTATTACAGGTTACTGGTACAGGATGCCTGGCTATTCAGCCTACCTAAATCCAGATCTATGCAAAGACTACTTCAAATTATAAGTGAACACTGGTCAAGAAAGAACCCACTATCGGCCACAGGTTTTCACACGTGCACACACATACACCACATATATGTTTATCCATACATGTGAGCTTGTATGAACATTATCCTCGTCACACTAAAACACATATGAAAAAATAATGTTTGGTTTTATTCTGTAGGTCAGATAACCTTTTAGTTTACAATAATCCCAATTGTATACAAGGCATAAAATTGTTAAATAAAATTGCCAAAGCTTCTATTTCAAGAAAAGAAACATTATTCTCCTTGCTTTGTTTACTCTTACTTATTTTCATTTTTGCTTTCTACCTTTATAGCTCTTCATTTTACCAATAATAGCCTGATACAACTTATTTTCTTGATTTTTAATTTTGATTTTGCGTTATACATATAAATTCTAAGTATTTGCTAAATTATTAGGGCTTAAATTTCCTAGCTTAAAGATTTGGTGGGTAAGAAATAAATATTTTTCATGAGAAATGCAGGTTATCAATTATGAATACTTGCTGCTCTTAAGGCACATCTGGGATTGGTTCTCAGCTCTTGCATACTAGCTCAAAATTCTCACATGGCAGCATGTACTCCTACTCCAAGGATATAAGGCACTCATTTGGCCTCTGGTGCACTAGGCACACATTTGGTGCACAGATATGCTTGTAGATAAAACACTCCTGAATATAAAATAAAAAATGAATGAATTTAAATTCATTTATTATTGGAGTGGTAAGTAAATTTAATGTATTATTTAACAAAATTACTTCAAATACTCATAGATGTGTATTTTAATGGCAAATATTTTATTAAAGGGAAATTAAAAAATAAAGACAATAGTTTCCGGAATAAGTATAATTTTAAATTAATTCATAAAAATGAGCAGAAACACTTTATTAGTAACAATTTCTACTTCATTTACAAAGAAAGAAATTTTTATGGAAATATCTATTGGGTGCTGTTAAAGGAACTTATATTCTCCTGTTTCAATTGTTGTCTCAAAGGCTCATTGCCTCTGTTTGCTAACCTAGACCTAGTCCTGGATCTTCTAGCCTCCATACAATCTAATCTAGATCTAGAATGTTTTCAGCCTCTGAGACTTACTGCTGAATAAACTCACCCTTTCCAGCTCATTCTGCAACCCTGATGGGTGGTTCAACTCAGCTCTTCTAGCTCAAACTCCTCTCCTAGCATTTATTCAATCTTGCTTTTTTTTAATCCCATAGTTAATCTCAATTCTTCACTTTTATGCAGTCTATAAATGTAGACAAACATTAGGTTGTAAAGAATTTTGTCATTACTGTGTGTCCATGTAGTTGTCCTAAAGAACATAATGTTTGAATTGACACTTGTTATATTTATTATACATTATTTTCCTGTATGTATATATGTATCATGTTCAAGTCTTTGACATTAAAAATTTGCATTTCTCACTCATTTTTGTTTTCCAGACTTTCCTGATTTTTGTTATTCTTTCCACTTCTATTTTCAGGCAACAAGGAAAGAGCAACAGAAATGCTAATCTCACCACTATTTTTTTCTATAGCTTAAAGTAAGTTGTTACTTTATCATATTTTTAACAATCATAAAATTTATTGTTTAATGTTAGGAATAGAAACGTTTACATGTGTTTCTTTTAATTAATTAATTTATTTATTACAATTCATTCAATTTGTTTTTATTTATTACAGTTTATTCACTCTGCATCACAAATGTAGCTCCCACACTATTCTCCTAACTGTCCTACCCATGTTCCCTCTTCTTCCCCCTTTGCCCCTTCCCTAGTCCACCTATAGGGGAGGATCTCCTCATCTTCTATCTGACCCTAGTCTATCAGGTCTCATCAGGGCTGGTTGCATCATCTTCTTCTGTGACCTGGCAAGGTTGCACCCTCCAGGGATAGGTCACTGAGTTTGTGTGAGAGACAGACCTTGCCCTCCTATTTAGGGAACCCACTTGGAAAATGAGAAGCCTATGGGCTTCTTCTGAGCAGAGGGTCTAGTTCTTCTCCATGCATGGTATTTGGTTGGAGTACTGGTCTCTGCAGGGCACACTGGGTCCATATTTTTTAGCTCTGTTTGTCTCCTTGTGGATTCCTGTCCCCTCCATATCTGTCTCTCTCCCTCTTCTTCCATAAGAATTCCAGCACTCTGTCCAAAGTTTGGCCATGAGTCTCAGTATCTCTTTAGATACCCTGATGGTATGTACCCTCATGGGTAGAGTCTTTCAGAGGTCCCCTGTGGAAGGCTCCTGTCCTGTTCCTCATCTTTTCCTACTTTCGATGTCTATCCTGTATGCCTTCTGAGGTTTCTGCCTCTTCCCTTGTTGCTGAGCTTCTTTAGGACTGTAGATTTTAGTATGTTTATCCTATATTATATGGCTAATCACCACTTACAAATAAGTATATATGATATATATCTTTCTGTTTCTGGGTTAACTCACTCAGCCTGATCTTTTCTAGTTCCCACCATTTGTCTGCAAATTTCCTAATTTCCTTTTTTATAATCATTGAGTAGTATTCTATTGTGTAAATGTACCACAATTTCTGTATCCATCCCTTGGTTGAGGGACATCTATATTGAAAATAACATACAGATGACGATCTTTCAAGATGGCAATGAGCACACACAGTTTCTGAGTTGCAGAGGAGCTGTTGTGCCAGAATTGGTGAGAGGAAGGATGACTGAAGCTAGGGAAATGACAGTGAGGCTTTCTAAAAGAGAGGGATTATCTCACGAGGTGAGAACTTTGGTCTGAGCTGGCTGAGCACATCAGCCCTCCTGCATATGACTAAGAAGAACCAAACCAGAGAGTAGAGAGCCCAGAAACCCTGATCCTTGCCTTGCCGATGTGACCAGCTTGAGAGTGAGTAGGCCCTTGACGGTATGCAGAGTCCCAGATCCAGGGTACTTCTAAACTAGCACCCAGGCATCGGACCCCTCTCACCCACACACACACTGTGGGAAATAGAACATCTCTTGGGACATCGAAGCCACTGCTCTGCCTATCAAAGAGTGGCATTAAGTCGGATAATGAATTAAATTGCGCTGCAACTATCATCAGCATCTGCTACATCTACAGCACATGCACAAGTAACCCCCTAGAAGACTGCAAGGCAGAGCCCATCTGACACACTCAAGGGTTCAGCATTCTCTATCACTCTGTCTCTCGAGGCACCGACAAACATGCTGAGGCCACGGGACCTCTCTCACCTTCCTGAGGAACTCTCCACACGCCGGACAGAGACAGTACCAGCCTGAACTGCAGAATCCAGAAGCAAACAGGGAATGTTATAGGTAAGCCAATGGCAATGGGTCGGCAAAAGAACACATACAACATAGATCAAAATATCATGGCTTTACCAGAAACCTCCAAAATTGATGGATACACCAATTCATCAGTAGCATATGAAAATGACATTAAAATTATGCTTACCCAATTACTTGAGGCACATAAGGAGGAAACAACCAAATTTCTCAAAGAAATAACTATACAAATACAGACACTTAAAGAAGAAATGAATAAATCTATCAATGATTGGCCAATCAAGTAGAGGCAAAGAAGGAGAAAATGAACAAAATCCTTCAGGAAACAACAGGCAAATATAGCCAAACAAGTAGAGGTACGAGTAGAGATACAATTAGAATCATACAGAGAGGAAATGGACCAAAAAGTAGAGACCATCGTAGAGAGACAGGAATCCACATTCAAACAGAGGAAGGAAATGTTGCAAGGCATGACAAAATTAGAATCAATAAAGAAAACATAAACTGAGAAGACCCTGGAGCTGGAGAACTTAGAGAAAAGATCAGGAACCAGAAAGGTAAGCATCACCAACAGAATACGAGAGATGGAAGAAAGAATCTCAGGTGTTGAAGATACAATTTCAGAAATTGATAATTCTCTCAAAGAAAAAGTAAAGTCATAAAGACCGAAACAGAAAATATCCAAGAAATCAAGGACTCCATGAAAAGACAAAATCTAAGAATAACAGGTATTCATGAAAAAGAAGACTGCAGGCACCAAGGTCCAGAAAATGTTTTCAAGGAAATCGTAGAAGAAAACTTTCCCAACTTAAAGAAAGAAATGTCCATAAACATAAAAGAGGCCTACAAAACACCAAACAGATTAGAACAGAAAAGAAACACATCACGTCACATCATAGTGAAAACACTAAATCTACAGAACAAAGAAAAGATATTAAAAGCAGCACGGGAAAAAGGCCAACTAACATATAAAGGGAGACCTATCGGAATCACACTGGAGTTCTCATCAGAAACTATGAAAGTCAGAAAGGCCTGGGCAGGTGTCATGCAGACTTCAAGAGACCACAGATCCAACCCAGACTACTGTACCCTGCAAAGCTCACAATCAACATGGATGAAGAAAACAAAATATTCCATGACAAAACTAAATTTATGCAATATCTACACAGCAAACCAGACCTACAGAAGATACTAGAAGAAAAACTCCAATCCAATGAAAACAACTTCACCAAAGAAAACATAGCATAAAAATATTATCCCAACAAATATTAAAAGAAAACAAGCAACGAATCACAGTAAGACTACCAACGCAACAATTAAAGGAACTAACATTCATTGGTCATTTTTATCTATCAATATCAATGGACTCGACTCCCCAATAAAAAGACATAGACTAACACAATGGTTGCGGAAACAACATCCAACATTCTGTATTCAAGAAATGCACCTCTGCAACAAAGATAAACACTACCTCAGAATAAAGGGCTGGAAAAATGTTTTTCAATCAAATGGACCCAGAAAACAAGCTGGGGTACGTATCTTAATATCTAATAAAGTAGACTTGCAACCAAAGGAAATCAAAAAAGATGACAAAGGACATTACATTGTCATCAAAGAAAAAATCCACCAAGAGGACATCTATGCTCCAAATACAAGAGCGCCTATGTTCAAAAATGAAACATTATTAAAACTTAAATCACACATCTATCCCAAAAAATTAATAGTGGGAGACTTCAACACCCCACTTTCACCAATGCACAGATCATCTAGACAGAAGCCAAATATGGAAACAAAGGCACTTACAGAGGTCCTAAGTGAAATAGATGTTTATAGGACTTTTCACACAAACTCAAAATAGTATACCTTCTTTTGAGCACCTCATGGAACCTTCTCCAATATAAACCATATAGTTGGTCACAAAGCAAGACTCAACAAATAAAAGAAGATTGAACTAATGCCCTGTATTTTATTTGACCACCATGGACTAAAGCTGGACCTCATCAAGAATGGAATTAGCAAAAAGGCTACATGCACATGGAAACTGAAAAACTTTCTTCTCAATGACAGCTGGGTTAAGGAAGAAATGAAAAAAAATAAATTAAAGACTTCCTAGAATTCAATGAAAATGGAAGCACAACATACCCTAATTTATGGGACACAATGAAAACACTGATCAGAGGAAAATTCATAGCAGTAAGTGCCTTCAAGAAGAAATTGTAATATCTCATACAAGCAACTTAATGTCCCAACTGAAAGCCCTAGAAAAAAAGAAGCAAACACACGGAAGAGGAGCAGACAGCAGACAGCTGGAAATAACAAAACATATGGCTGAAATCAATCAATTAGAAACAAGTAAAACTATTCAAGGAATCAATGAAACCAAGAGCTGGTTCTTTGAAAAAATCAACAAGATAGACATACTGTTAGACAAACTAAGTAAAAGGCAGAGAGAAACTATCCAAATCAACAAAATAAAGAAAAATGAAAAGGGGGACATAACTACACACACCGGGAAAATCCAAAAATCATTAGGTTGTACTAGAAAGCCTATATGCCACAAAATTTGAAAATCTAAAAGAAATGGACAATTTTCTAGATAGATTCCATCTACCAAAACTAAGTCAAGATCAGGTAGAATGATTGAATATACCTATATCCCCCAAGGAAAAAGAAGAAGTCATCAACAGTCTCCCTTCCAAATAAAGCCCTGGGCCAGATGGATTCAGTGCAGAATTCTACTAGAACTTCAAAGAAGTGCTAACTCCAATTCTCTTTGAACTATTCCACAGAATAGAAAGAGAAGGAACATTAGCAAACTCATTCTATAAATCCACAGTCACCTTGATACTTAAACCACACAAAAATCCAACAAAAAGAGAGAATTTCAGAACTATCTCTCTTCTGAACATTGATGCCAAAATACTCAATAAAATACTGGAAAACTGAATCCAAGAACACGTCAAAGAAATCACCCACCGTGACCAAGTAGGCTTCATCCCAGGCTTGCAAGAGTGGTTCAACATACAGAAATCCATCAATGTAATCCACCACATAAACAAACTGAAAGAAAAAAACCACATGATCATCTCTTTAGATGCTGAAAAGCATTTGACAAAATCAAACACCCATTTATGTTTAAAGTCTTGGAGAAATCGGGGATACAAGGTACATAAATAAACATAGTAAAGGCAATATACAGCAAGCATATAGCCAACATCAAACTAAATGGAGAGAAAGTTAAATCAATACCACTGAAATCAGGGACAAGACAAGGCTGCCCACTTTTTCTGCATCTATTCAACATAGTACTGGAAATCCTAACTAGAGCAATAAGACAACTAAAAGAGATCAAGGGGATACAAATCAGAAATGAAAAGGTCAAAGTGTCACTATTTTCAGATGATATGATAGTATATATGAAAGACCCCAAAAATTCAACCAGAGAACTCCTTCAGCTGATAAACACCTTCAACAAAGTGGCTGGACACAAGATCAACTAAAAAAAATCAGAAGCCCTCCTGTACACCAGAGACAAAAGGGCTGAGAAAGAAATCAGGGTCAACAACACCCTTCACAATAGCCACTAATAACATAAAGTACCTTGGAGTGACTCTAAGCAAGCAAGCGAAAGACCTGTTTGAGAAAACTTCAAGTCTCTGAAGAAAGAAATTGAAAAAGATATCAGAAGATGGAAAGATCTCCCATGCTAATGGTTTGGTAGGATTAACATAGTGAAAATGGTCATTCTGCCAAAAACAATCTATATATTTAATGCAATTCCCATGAAAATAACAACACAGTACTTTACAGACCTTGAAAGAAAGATTCTCAATATGAAGAAACCAAAAACCCAGAATCTCCAAAACGATCCTGTAAAACAACAGATCATCTGGAGGTATCTCAATCCCTGACCTTAAGCTGTACTACAGAGAAATAGTAATAAAAAACTGCATGGTATTGGCATAGAAACAGAAAGGAGGATAAATGGAACTGAATAGAAGACCCAGAAATAAACCCATACATCTATGAGTACTTGATTTTTGACAAAGAAGCCAGAACCATTCAATGGAAAAAAGATAGAATCTTCAACAAATAGTGCTGGTCCAACTGGATGTCTGCATGCAGAAAAATGCAAATAGATCCATATTCATCACCCTGCACAAAACTGAATTTCAAGTGGATCAAAGACCCCAACATAAAATTAAATAATCTACATCGATTAAAAGGAAAAGTGGGGAAGAGCCCAGAACTCATTGGTACAGGACACAACTTCCTAAACAGAACACCAACAGCACTGGCCCTAAAAGAAACAATCAATAAATGGGACCTCATGAAACTGAAAAGCTTCTGTAAAGCAAAAAACACGGTTGTCAGAACAAATCGAAAGCCTTCAGACTGGGAAAGGATCTTCACGAACCATATATCTGACAGAGGGCTGATATCCAGGATCAATAAAGAACTAAAGAGGTTAAAAAGCAATAAATCAAGCAATCCAACTAAAAAACAGGGTAAGGAATAAACAGAAAATTCTCTGTAGAGGATATTGAATGGCAGAGATTCTCAATGTCCTTAGCCATCAGAGAGATGCAAATCAAAACGACACTGAAATTTCACCTTATACCCATCAAAATAGCTCAGGTCAAAAACTCAAATGACAACACATGCTGCAGAGCTTTTGGAGAAAGGGGAACCCTCCTCCATTGTTGGTGGGAATGCAAACTGGTACAACCACTTTGGAAATCATTCTGGTGCTTTCTCAGACAACTAGGAATAGCGCTTCCTCAAGACCCACCTATACCACTCCTAGGTATATACCCAAAAATTTCTCAAATACACAACAAGGACATTTGCTCAACTATGTTTGTATCAGCTTTATTCCTAATAACCAGAACCTGGAAACAACCCAGATGTCCCTCAGTTGAGGAATGGATACAGAAATTGTGGTATTTTTACACAACGGAATACTACTAAGCAATTAAAAAGGAGGAAATCATGAAATTTGCAGGGCAATGGTGGGATTTAGAATATATCATTCTGAGTGAGGTATCCCAGAAGAAGAAAGATAAATGTGGTATATACTCACTTATATAGACCTATAAGATATGATAAACATAATGAAATCTATACACCTAAAGAAGATAAATAAGAAAGAAAACCTGGGGTGAGATGATCAATCCTCTCTTAGAAAGACAAATGGGATGTAGGAGAAAGGAAGTAACAGGACAGGGTCCTACCATAAAGGGCCTCTGAAAGACTCTACCTAGCAGTATATCAAAGCAGAAACTGAGATTCATAATCAAACCTTCAGCAGAGGGCAGGTTATCATATGAAAGAAGGGGGAGTTAAAATCATCTGGAGAGCATAGGAGCTCCACGAGGACCAAATATATCTGGGCACAGGAGTCTTTTATGAGACTGTTTCTCCAACCAAAGCCCATGTATGAATATAACCTAGAACCCCTGCTCGAATGTGGCCCATGTTTGCTCAGTATCCAAGTGGGTACCCTAGTGAGAGGAATAGGGACTATTTCTGACTCAATGGTGGGCTCTTTGACCTCCCCACCCTGCAAAGGAAGAACAGCCCTCCTAGACCACAGAGGAGGACTTTGCAGCCAGTCCTGAAGACACCTGATAAACCAGGGTCAGATTAGCTTCCTAAAGAAGCTAAACAACAAGGAGGTCCCTAGGGAGGATGTCTAATTCTTATTCAAAAGGGCAAACAGGGTTGACATTGAAAGCAGGGGAAAAAAGGGAACAGGACAGGGACCTTCCACAAGAGTCTTTTGAAATACTCCATCCAGCAGGGTAAGAAGAGTACAGGAAATCACATGGAAGAAGGAGAAATAGAAAGACCTGGAGGATTCAGCAGCTCCACAAGGAGACCAACAGAGCCAAAATATCTGTGCTCAGGTGGTCCTGCAGAGAATGAAGAATCAATGAATGACCATGCATGGAGAGGAACTAGAACTCCTGCTCAGAGGTTGCAAATGGACAGTTCACCATCAGTGTGGGTTCCTTAGTAAGGGAAGCATGTGCTCTCTCTGACATGGACTCAATGGCTGGCTCTTTGATGACCTCCCCTGGCAAGTTGGCCTTAGTAGGGCACAGAGAAATAGGATCAAGACAGTCCTCATGAGACCTAATAAACTAGGGTCAGACAGTAAAGGAGGGTGACCTCCCCTATCAGTGGACTAGAGGAAGGAAAAGGAGGTGGGAAATAGGGAGCACAAGGCCAGAAGGAGATGTGGGAGGGGGCTACAGTTGGGATACAAAGTGAATAAATAGTAATAGATAATAATAATAATAATACAGCAAAGAGGAAAGGATTCTATCACCTTATCTACTTATTATACCCAATTATAAAAACCTGACCTGCCTTGCTAAGGCACTCATTAACCTTTTCAGAGCTTATAATAGGAAATCTAATCACATGAAGGTGGTAGACTGCATTGAGAAAATGAATCCAGTTGTCATGTACAGTAAATTTTAATACCCAAATTCTTAGTAAATTGGGCAGTTTCAAGAAATTTAATGAGGTCATTATATTTTAATCAGCTAAAACTATAAAATTTAAATTCACTCACACTGTAAAAAATAAGGAATATGTCTGAGATAAATGGTAAAAGAACACTTACAATTTTTATTCTAATTAATTTCTTTTTTCTTTTTTAATATAAATTTTATTTATAACTATTCACTTTGTATCCCAGCTGTACCCCCCCACCCTTTTCCCTACCCAATTCCGCCCACCCTCCCTCCCTCATCTCCTCCCACACCCCTTCCCCAGTCCACTGATAGGGGACTTCCTCCCCTTCTATCTGATCCTCACCTATCAGGTCTCAGCAGGACTATCTTTTATAGTCTTTCTCTGTGGCCTGATAAGCCTGTATCCACCCTCAGTGGGAGGTAATCAAAGAGTAAGACACTGAGTTCATGTCAGAGACAGACCCTGTTCCCCTTACTACATTTGGAGGCTGACCTGTCTCAAGCTACATCTGTGAAGGGGTTCTAGATTATCTCTATGAATGGTCCTTGGTTACAGTATCAGTCTCAGAAAAGATGCCTGGGCCCAGATTTTTTTTTTTTGGTTCTGTTGCTCTCCTTGTGGAGCCCCAATCACCTCCAGGTCTTTCTATTTCCCCTTTCTTTCATAAAATTCCCTGAACTTTGCCCAAAGTTTGGCTATGAGTTTCAGCATCTACTTTAATACCCTGATGGGTAGAGTCTATCAGAGGCTCTCCTGTGAATGGCTCCTGTCTTGTTGGTTATATTTACCTTCTTCTGTTATCTATCCCATTTTCCTTTCCGAATGAGGATTAAGCATTTTACCCAGGCTCCTCCTTGCTTAGCTTCTTTAGGTGTCCAGATTTTAGTAAGTTTATCCTATATTATATGTGTAATATCAATGAGTATATATCATGTGTGTCTTTCTGCTTCTGGGATACCTCACTCAGGATGGTATTTTCTAGTTTCCACCATTTAACTGCAAATTTCATGATGCCTTTGCTTTTAATTGCTGGTGAGTATTCTACTGTGTAAATGTACTACAATTTCTGTATCTATTTGTCAGTTGAGGGACACCTGGGTTGTTTCCATATTCTGATTATTAAAAATAATCATGGGATAGTTTTGATTTGTAATTCCTTGATGACTAAGGGTGCTGAGCATTTCTTTAAGCCTTCCTCTGTCATTCTATATTCCAATATTGAGTAATTTCTGTTTAGCTCTGTACCCCATTTTTAATTGGATTACTTGATTGTTGCTATTTAACTTCTTGCATACTTTATATCTTCTGGATATTAGCCCTCTGTCAGATACAGGATTGGTGAAGATCCTTTCCCAATCTTTAGGCTGTCATTTTATTCTGACGACAGTGTCATTTGCTTTACAGAACATTTTCAGTTTCATGAAGTCCCATTTACTGATTGTTGATCTTAAAGCCAATGCTGTTGGTGTTCTGTTCAGGAAGTCTTCTGCTGTGCCAAAGAGCTGAAGGCTTTTTCCCACTTTTTCTTCTAACAGGTTTAGTGTGTCTGGTATTCTGTTGAGGTTGTTGATCCACTTGGAGTTTAGTTTTTTGCAGGGTGATAAGTATGAATATATTTGGATTTTTCTACATGTAGATATCCAGTTAGACCAGTACCATTTCTTGAAGAAGCTATTTTTTCCATTTAATGTTTTTTGACATCTTTGTCAAAACAGGTGTCCACAAGTATGGGGATTAATTTCTGGGTCTTCTATTTGATTCCATTGATCTACCAGCCTGTTACTATGCTAATACTATGCAGTTTTTATTACTGTTGCTCTGTAGTGCACCTTGAGATCAGGCATGTAGATATCTCCAGAAGACCTTTTATTGTAATTAGTTTTAGTAATTCTAGGTTTCTTGCTATTCCATATGAAGTTGAGAATTTTTCCTTCAAGGTCTGTAGAGAATTGTGTTCATAATTTGATGGGAATTGCATTGAATCTGTAAAGGCTTTTGGTAAGTTGGCCATTTTTACTATGTTATTCCTGCCAAGCCATGAGCATGGGAGATCTTTCCATTTTCTGATATCTTCATCTAATTCTTTCTTCAGAGACCAGAAATTTTTTTATACAAGTCTTTGACTTGCTTGTTTAGAGTCACACCAAGGTACTTTATGTCCTTGTAGTTATTGTGAAAGGTGTCGTTTCCCTAAATTCTTTCTTCAGGCTCTTGTCTTTTTTGTATATCAGCTGAAGGAGTTCTTTGGTTTAACTTTTGGGGTCACTCATGTATACTATCATATCATCTGCAAATAGTGATACTTTGACTTCTTCCTTTTTAATTTATATCCCCTTGATCTCCTTTAATTGTCTTATTGATCTAGCAGGGACTTCAAGAACTATGTTGAAGAGATATGGAGAGAGTGGGCAGCCTTGCCTTGTCCCTGATTTCAGTGGGATTGATTTAAGTTTCTCTCTATTTAGTTTAATGTTGGCTATAGGCTTGTTTTACTTTGCCTTTACAATGTTTAAGTATGTGCCATGAATCCCTGATATCTCCAAGACTTAAACATGAATGGGTGATGGATTTTTCAAATGCCTTTTCAGCATCTAAGGAGATTATCATGTTTTCTTCTTTTCTTTCAGTTTGTTAATATGGTGGATCTCTTTGATGGATTTCCATATATTGAACCACCCCTGCATACCTGGGATGAAGCCTACTTGGTCATAGTGGATGAAATCTTTAATGTGTTCTTGTATTTTGTTTGCAAGTATTTTGTTGAGCATTTTTGCATCAATGTTCATAAGGGAGATTTGCCTGAAATTCTCTTTCTTTGTTGGGTCTTTGTGAGTTTTAGGTGCCAAGGTAACTGTGATTTCATAGAATGAGTTTGGTAATGTTCCTTCTATTTCTATTTTGTGGAATAATTTGTAGAGGATTGATGTTACCTCTTCTTTGAAGGTCTGTTAGAATTCTGTGTGAAAGCATCTGGTCATGTTCAGTTTTTTGACTGGAGACTTATGATGACAGCTTATATTTCTTTGGGGGATATAGGACTATTTAATTGATTTACCTGGTCTTGATTCAGCTTTGGAAAATAGCATCTATTAAGTAAGTTTTCCATTTCATTTAGATATTCAAAATTTCAGACATATAGGCTTTTGAAGTAGGAACCAGTGACTGTTTGATTTCCTCAGAGTCTTTTGTTTTGTCCCCCTTTTCATTTCTGATTTTGCTGATTTTGATGGTGTCTCTCTGCCTTTTAGTTAGTTCATCTAAAGGTTTGTCTATTTTGTTGATTTTCTTAAAGAACCAGCTCTTGGTTTCATTGGTTCTTTGAATTGTTTTATTTATTTCTATTTTAATGATTTCAGCCCCGAGTGTGATAATTTCCAGCCATCTACTCTGCTTTGGTGTGTCTGCTTATTTTTATTTCTAGGGCTTTTAGATGAGGCCTTAAGTTGCTTGAATGAGATGTGTCGAATTTCTTCTTGAAGTCACTAAGTGTTATTAACTTTCCTCTTAGCACTGCTTTCATTGCGTCAAATAAGTTGGGGTATGTTTTGCCTTCATTTTCATTGAATTCTAGGAAGACTTTAATTTATTTCTTTATTTCTCTCATGACCCAGCTGTCACTGAGTAGCGAGTTGTTCAGTTTCTATGTGTGTGGAGGCTTTTTGTTGTTGAGGTCCAGCTTTTACCCATGGTGTTCAGATAGGACACAAGGTATTATTTCAATCTTCTTGTATCTGTTGAGGCTTGCTTCGTGACAAAAAAATACAGTCTATTTTTGAAAAGGTTCCATGAGGTGCTAAGAAGAAAGAAAATTCTTTTGTGTTTGGGTGAAAAGTTCTGTAGATGTCTGTTAGGTCCATTTTATTCATGACCTCTGTGAGTGTCATTGTTTCTACGTTTAATTTCTGTTTTGTTGACCTATCCTTTTTTGATAGTGGCGTGCTGAAGTCTGCCACTATTAATGTGTATGGATCTATGTGTGGTTTAAGTTTTATTAATTTTTTTTCACAAATGTGGGTGCCCTTATATTTGGAGCATAGGTACTCCTCATAGGGTTGTCTTCTTGGTGGAATTTTCCCTTAATGAGTATCAAGTGTACTTCCCTTGGTTGAAAGCATATTTTATTAGATACTTGAATGGATACTCCTGCTTGCTTCTTGGTTCCATTTGCTTGGAAAACCGTCTTCTAGCCTTTTACTTTCAGGTAATGTCTCTCTTTGTGACTTAGTTGTGTTTCTTTTATGCAACAGATTAATGGGTCTTGTTTATGCATCCATTGTGTTAGTCTGTGTCTTTTTATTGGAGAGCTGAATCCATTGTTGTTGAGAGAGATTAATGAACAGCGGCTGTTAGATCATTTGGTTGTGTTGTTGGTTGTGGTAGTGTGTTTGTGTGCTTGGCTAGTTTTAATTTTATTATAGTGAAGTTATTTATTTCCTGTGTTTTTGTGAATGTAGTTAGCTTTCTTGGGTTGTATTTTTCTTTCTAGTACCTTCTGTAACACTGGTTTTGTGGGTATGTAATATTTACATTTGTTTTTGTCATTGAATATCTTATTTTCTCTATCTATGATGACTGAGAATTTTGCTGGTATGTTAGTCTGGGCTGAGATCTGCATTCTATTAGGGTCTGCATGATATCCATCCAGGCTCTTACAGCTCTCATAGTCTCTGTTGTGTAGTCAAGTGTGATTCTGATGGGTTTGCCATTATATGCTACTTGGCCTTTTTCTCTTGCAGCTTTCATTATTTTTTCTTTGTTACCGTATTGATTATTATGTGCTAGGTGGATTTTCTTTTCTGTTCTAATTTATTAGGTTTTTTGTAGGCATCTTCTATATTTATAGGCCTCTCCTTTACATTGGGGAAATTTTATTCTATGATTTTGTTGAAAATATTTTCTGGGCCTTGGAGTCAGGAAACTTCTTTTTCCTCTATTCCTATTATTCTTAGGTTTTGTCTTTTTTTTTTTTTTATGTTGTCTTGGATTTCCTGGATGGTTTCTGTCAGGAATTTTTTTGATTTATTATTTTCTTTGATGTATACATCGATTTCTTCTATTGTATCCTCCACACATGAGGTTCTTTCTTCTATCTCTTGTAGTCTGTTGGTTATGCTACCCTCTGTAGTTCTTGTTTTCTTCCCTAAGTTCTCCTTCTCCATGATTTCTTCTTTTTGTGTTTTCTTTAATTTTTCCAATTCTATCCTCGGATCTTGAATGGTTTTGTTGATTTCCTTCACTTGTCTGACTGTATTTTCTTATCTTTCCTTCAGTTCCTTTACCTGTTTGTTTTAACATTGCATTGTTTCTTTTATTTCTTTTAGTGATTTAATTATTTCCTCCCTTAAGGCCACACACTGTTTGACTGCATCTTCCTGTATTTCTTTAGGGATGGCCATAATCTGTTTGACTTTATCTTCATCTATTTCTTCATGCATTTTATTTGTTTCCTCCATTATCTTCTTCATAATCATAAACATAAGGTCATCTTCTTGAATTTCATTTATGTTAGGGTGTCCAGGGTTACTTGCCCCTGGATAACTGGTTTTTGGAGATGCCATACTGCTTTGCCTTTTGTTCATATTGTTTTTATGCTGGCCTCTGTCCATCTGTCTGTCTCAGGTGTTGGCTGTTAATTTCTGGCATCTGCTGAAATCCTGGGGTGGGGAGAATCCCCTGGACAGTGTTCTGAAGGATGTCCTCAGTTCTGTCTGGGAAGGCAGACACAGGTGCATGGCTTGGGCGACTGGGCACCTGTGTGCATGCAGAAACCTGAGAACTTTTCCAGAGAACTTTTCAGGGGAGGAGGGGTGTCAGCTGAATGGTCTGAATTGAGATCTGCTGTTCACCTCCCCATGGGATTTCCACTTGACAGAAAAACTCAGTCTCTGGTGCCCTGGGTCCCTCAGTTCTGTCTGGGAAGGTGAGTCCAGTGTGCAGGCAGGACTCTGGGCTGGTGGCTTGATGTGTGCTTGATGAACCCATGTCCTTTTCCAGGGATTGTCTGGGTGACCTGAGTTCTGTCCTGATTGCTTCCTTCACCATAGGGTTTTCTCTCAACTGCAAATCCCAGATTCTGGCATTGCGAGGCCCACAGTTCAGTCTGAGAAGCTGATCAGAACATGCGGATACGTGGCTCTGGGCTGGTGACCTAGCATAGTGCAGGAACTGGGAACTGTTCTGTGGTTTAGCTGTGTGACCTGACACCCATTGAATCCGACACTGTATGGTTTCCTTTCACCTGGGAAACACAATCACTGGTGTTTTAGGACCGACAGTTCTGTCTGCCAGTCACTGTGCAGATCCTGCTGTGTTGCTGGAGGAAAAGGCTGTCCTCCCAGTGCCACCATCTTGGATCCAAATCTGTATTGAGTAATTTTGAATCAATGTTCTTAAGAGAGATAGGTCTGAAGTTCTCTTATTTGGTTGGGTCTCTGTGTGGTTTAGGTATCAAGGTGACTGTGACTTCATATAATGAGTTTGGTAATGTTCCTTCTGTTTCTATTTTGCGGAATAGTTTGAGGGAGAATTGGAGTAAACTCTTCTTTGAAGGTCTCATAGAATTCTATGCTGATACCATCTGGCCCTGGGCTTTTTTTAGGAAGTGAGACTTTTGATGACTGCTTGTTTTACTCACATATTTTGATACAGAAACAGAATGTACATGTTCCAAAACTCAATGAAATTTCTTATTACTAGCTGTCATCTGCGGCATTTATTTGTGTCTTAGATGTTTTCTAAGCAAGTAAAATCTATTAAAAATTCATTGGTGATGCTGTAAATTGATGTTCCCAATAAAAAGAAATAAGAATGAGTATAAGCATATTTTGTGTTTCCTATTAAGTGATTACTTACAATAGAGAGACAGTTATTTTGAGTTCTGAGTAGTATATTTTGAGGATTCTTAAGTGAGCTATTGCACAGTATTACTTAAAATACTCCTTATCTGAAGAGAACATACTGTTTTTCTGAGGTACACATTTGATAATATTTTTCATTTAGAAACATTAGTTCACATACTATTTTACTTTGATTTTGTTCTGTATTCTTTCGTTTTGTATATTCTTATAATTGTTCTTTACACTATAGTATATACTTAGAAATTAGAAAATAATTTATGACAAGTTAAACATCAGAAATATTTTAAACTATAAAATTGTTATCAATTATCCAATATCATTTATGATACAAATGATCAAAGCAAGTATCTGTTTATAGATGGTTAGATTAAAACATTGTTTATAAATAAAGTATAATGCTATGCCATGAAATAGAATAGCATCATCTTTGGAAAAGCTGTACCATAGAGCAAAAGTAATAAAAAGAGTATGGTCCTGGCATAGAAACAGTCTGGTGAATCAATGGAATTGAATTGAAGCTCCAGAAATAAACCCACACATCTAAGGGCACTTGAATTTTGACAAAGACAAAAAAAAAACTAAAGCAATGGAAAAAAAGGGGGATCATCAACAAATGTTGCTAGTCTACCTGGATATTTACATGTAGAAAATGAGAATAGATTCATACTCAATTTTTACTAAAGTACAGGAGGATCAAAGACCTCAACACACTAAATATGTTACAAGAAAATGTGGGTACAGGTACTCAACTTCCTGAACAGAACACCAACATCTTTGTCGTAAGATTAACAATTTATAAATGGAACTTCATGAAACTGAAAAGCATCTATAAAGCAAAGGGTGTTGTCAATAGAATGAAGTGGCAGTCTCCCTAATGGGAAAAAATCTTCACCAACTTAAAGTTAGAGAGAGGGCTAGTATCCAAAATATATAAAGAACTCAAGAAAGTAAACACCAAAAAATAATCCAAGTAAAAATGGGGTACAAAGCTAAATAGAGAATTTTCAACAGAGGAATATCAAATGGCAGAGAGGCATTTACAGAAATGCTCTTTTCTGATTCCATCCTATTGCCCGCAAATTTTGTGATTTCCTTATCTTTAATAGCTGAGTAGTATCACATTGTGTAAATGTAGCACAATATCTTTATACATTCTTCAGTTGAGGAACATTTCGGTTGTTTCCTGATTCTGGCTATTACTAATAAGGCCACTATGAACATAAATGAGCAAGCGTTCTTCTTGTATAATAGAGTGTTTGGGGGTATATGCCAAGGAGAGAGAGATAGCTGGGTCTTGACAAAGAGTTGTTCCCAATTTCCTAAGGAAGTGCCAGATTAATTTCCAAAGTAGAATAGAATGGTAAGCTACCATAGATGTCCTTTGAAAGATTGCACCCAGCAGGAGATTGAAGCAGATGTTAACATTCACATCCCTGGCAGAGCATAGGGAGTCTAATGGAAGAGTGCCGGGATAGAAGGACATGGAGTGGACAGGAGCTCCACAAGTGAAACAGCAAAGCCAAAGTATTTGGGCCAATGGAAACCTGCAAAAATTGATGCATCAAACAAAGAACATACATGGAGAGAAGCTAGATATCCTGCTAAGATGTAGCTGATAGACAGCTTAATTATTATATGGGTTCCTTAGTATGTAGATCAGTGTACTCTCTCTGTCATGTACTCTGTTACTTGCTCTTTGATCAATTCCCCGTTTTGGAGAGGCCTTACCAGGCCGCAGGAAGAGGGTGCAGGCATTCCTGATGAAACTTAATAGGATGGGGTCAGTTGGTAAGAGAAGAGGGCTTGCCTTTTCTGAGAACTAGGGAAGGGAGAGCAAAGAAAAGGGAGGGAACATAAGACCAGGAGGCCACAAAGGAAGGACCTACAATCAAGATGTAAAGTTACTAAAGTATAAAAAATCAATCAGTCACTCCTCAGATTATCAGGAATAGTGCCACCTCAAAATACAGCTACATTACCCCTGGGCATATATCTGAAAGATGCTCAACCATACTTCAAGAACATTTGTTCAACTCTGTTCATAGGAGTTTTATTCACAATAGCCGGAATTTTTAAACAACCTAGATGTCCCTCAATTGAGGAATGGATTCAGAAGTAGTGGTACATTTACACAATGGAATACTACTCAGCAATTATAAACAAGGAAATCAAGAAATTTGCAGGCAAATGGATGAAACTAGAAAAGATCATCTGGAGTGAGAAAACCCAGAAAGATAAAGACGCATGTGGTATAAACTCACTTATAAGTGAATATTAGCAATATAATATAGGATAAAGATCCTAAAATCTATAGTCCTAAGAAAGCTAAACACAGAGGATCCTAGGGAAGAAGCTTAATCTCCATTCAGAAGTGAAAACAACATAGATATCAAAAGTAGGAGAAGACAGGATCAGGACAGGAACCTTCCATAGAGGGCCTCTGAAAGACTCTACCCATCAGGGTATTGAAGCAGATTCTGAAACTCATAGACAAAGTTTGGGCAGAGTGCAGGGAATCTTATGGAAGGAAGAGGAGATAGAAAGACCTGTAGGGAAAAGGAGCTCCAAAAGGAGACCAATAGAGACAAAAACAAACAAATGAACAAAAAAAACCTGTGCCCAGGGGTCCTGCAGAGACCAATGCTCTAAGCCAGGTCCATGCATGGAGAGTACCTAGAACTCCTGCTCAGATGAAGTCCATAGGCTGCTCAGGTTTCAAGCAGGTTCACTAGTCAGGGGATCATGGGCTGTCTCTGACATGAGCTCAGTGGTCAATTCTTTGTTCACCTCCTCCTAGGGGTTATGCAGCCTTGCCACATAACAGAGGAAGACAATGAATCCAGTCTCGATGTGATGTGATAAGTTAGTGTCAGATAGAAGGGGAGGAGGTCCTCCCCTATCAGTGGACTAGGGGAGGGGCATAAAAGGAGAAGAGGGAGTGTGTGTGGAACTGGGGGGAGACAAAAAAGGGGGCTACCACAGGGATACAAAGTTAAAAATTGAATTAAATAATTGTATAAAAATGATAATCAATAAAAATAAGATTTCACCTTTGCAAGACAAGCATATAATTTCTACTGTTGTTGATAACAAATTAAATATACCAATATATATAATAAACTGCACACTACATTTGAAATTAAAGTAAATAAATGAGCCATTCTGTAATTAACCCAGCATTTTCTCACAATTATCCCAATTAATGCTTATTATGAATCTGTGCTCAAGTCACTTTTGTTTTGGACTTGGCGCAAGACTTAGCAAGCCCTTAGGCTTAACAATGTATTTGTGTATTTTCTATGTCAATACCTGTACTATTAATTCTGAAATGAATATATGAAAGTATGAACTTTATATGATACAAGTCAGATAGCTCCCAAACCTGGAGGGTAAAATATGTTGACCCCAAACTCAATAAGCTTAAGTAGAAAAGTTGTTGCATCAAATGTAAATAGCAAGAGGCTTGTTATAATACTTTATGAAGGAATGGCATTGAAAACAATATTTGGATAATATCAAATAAAGGTAAGGTTGGAAGGATGATTCATATTGCCTGACCTGGAAAATATGAAGTAAAAGATGCTCCTGTAAGGTAATAGTCTATGCAGTGTTGTCATGCTGTATGAGGGCATATGCACACATACACATGATATTCTTATAGAGACATATGTATTTATATCGATATAAATAAATTAAAAAGGCAGAGAGGGAAGAGAGACAAGAAAAACAAGATATACTACATGTGTACTTTTCAGGATGCTGACTGAGTCCAAGAGTGGTGAATAAAACCCTAAACATGGGACCAAACCATGTGTTCAGAGCTCCCAGCCATTGTTGTCCATCTGGTATGTTAATCTCCATCATTTTCTTTCCTTTATACAACATCCCCCTGTGACTTATTGGCTGATTTGAAAATTTCCAGTGAGACTCTGTGGATATCAGATATTTGGAGAAATTATAAGCTAACAAAAATTATATCTATTCAAGTGATAGTGCTTAATAAATGATTATAGATAGATAGATAGATAGATAGATAGATAGATAGATAGATAGATAGATAGATAGATATCGGTGTTGGAAAGCTGGTTAATTGATTAAATAACTTACTGTTTTAAGTATGAAGTTCAGAGTTCTGATCACCAGAACCTATGTAAGTGCTGGATAAGCATGATAACCTGTCTAAAATGGAAAAGACAAAGGATTGTCATAGAGAATTAGATATCAAGGTTTCTTAGGGTTTATATTTCTATGAATAGAGCAGTGACCATGGCAGCTCTTATAAAGGAAAGCATTTAATTGGGACTGGCTTACACTTCAGAAGTTTAGTTCATTATGTTCATGGCAGGAAGCATGATGGCCTGCAGGCAGATAGAGTGCTAGAGAAGGAGCTAAGACTTCTATATCCGGTTCCAAAATCAGCAGGAAGAGAGTCACTAGGCTTGACTTGAGCATTTGAAACCTTAAATCCCACCCCAAATAATGTACTTTATCCAACAAGGTCACACTTACTCCAACAAGGCCATATCTCCTAATAGTGCATCTTAGTGTAGACCAAGCTCTCAAGTGTAGGTGCCTATGTGAGCCATTCCTGTATAATGCACCACATGAGGGTACTTTTATTAAAGATCTCTGGGATTGATGAAGAGACCCCTCATTACTGAATAAGACAGAGCAAAACTAAGGATGACTTCCTATGTCAGTCTCAGGCTTCCATATGCATACAGACAAACCCTTTGAGTCCAAAAATATGCAAATATGCATGCGGACATGTACACACCCAAATGCACAAAAATAGAAAATTAATAATGAATGAAATAAATCTTCTTTAATGAGCTTTTATAGTATTACTTCTGGAAAAATTTTAAATAAATTTTAAAAATCTAAAAAGAAAAATATATTCCAAAAGCCTTATTTTGAAAGAAATATGTATGATAGAGAAAGGAAAACACTATATAAGCTCTGTTATATGAAATTTGAAAAACAGTAAATACTAAAAGTAGCAAGCAGGAAATGTTTTTTTTAGGACATAGAAGAGAATATTTAGGAGATTTGGGTTCACAGATATAAGTTTTCAATTATGAAATAAATATCTACTAGACTTTAATATATAACAATTTTTAGTTAACAAAGCTATATTATTTTTCTGAAATTTAAAAATTAGGACATTAATTGTTCTTATTCTCCCACCTCCATATACAATGACAACCAATCATGGTAATGAATATGCAATTATTATTTTGATAGTGACAACAGCTTTATTATATATATGTTCATATATATTATTTTTGTTAATTTTGTCTCACAAACCTGGTAAAATTATCATGTATAGTTAAAAAATATTTTGCAATACTGATATAAATATATCATCTTTACAGGAAGAAATATCTCATTATTTTAAATAACTTGTTAGTAGTTTCATCACCTGTGGCATAGCAACATACACAAAAATTATACTTTGATCAGTAGGTAAAGCTATGGTCCATATAGCATACTAGGAGCAAATATTTAGCTTAGAAATGTTATAAACAGCCTTTTTCATAACATAAAATATAAAGAGCATACTTTGAGTTAATTTAAGTCATGAAGACTGTTGTAAGCTATAAAGATTAGCTTTTTAATATAGTAGGTGATATCAACAACATAGAAGTGCTGCTGAGTGTATTGAAAATACATATACACAAAACATTTGTACTTAAATGTCTCTTACAACATCAAGTACATTTATATGCTTTTTAAAGAAAATATGCCTAAAAGGTAATACAATTTCATTGTTCATATGCATCACTCATACACCATCATCTGATAAATACAAGTTTGCATCATTCAAAAATAATTGTACATGTTTATTGCCTTTTTCATGCTTTTTATTAGCTAACCAAAAGTTCTTTTGCTTGGCTCGGGTCATCAAATCCATCTGCTAGTAGATCCTCCAACTCACTATGCATCTTCCAGTCATTGAGCGATACTCTGTGTGTCAGGATGCCACATGGTGTGTGACATATCCAAATATACCCCACTGTCTCATATATTCCAGAAGGTAGAGAAATGACTCAATTTGACATTTCAAATCTATCTGGGAGAGTAAAAGAAAAAAAAAAAAAAACACTGTCAGTGTGAAACATTCTGATACCGAATGTGGTATTTTTTCCAGTATAGCAGTCGTGGGTTTTTTCACATTAGATTAAGATGGTCATGGAATTTTCTAAGGAATGTCTAGTGAATAAGAAGTAAACATTTGTTAACACTGAATGATAAGAATATTAATTGAAAGTTATTAAGGTAGACATTGTGATATATATCTTTCTAGCAAATTGAAAGCTAAGAAATATCCAGGTCAGGCCAGCGTTGTTTATATAAATAAATAAATAAATAAATAAATAAATAAATAAATAAATAAATAAAGACAAAAATTGCATTCAAAATAGAGTGTTAATATTACCAGAAGATAATACACTGTAAAATATTGAATCTCACCTCCCTTTTTTGGTTTCTCAGATTGTGGGCAATATTCTATCCATTTTGAGTTTCTGTGTGTTCATTCACCTGGAAAAACTATAATTTACACCATGATATTGTTGCGCTGAACAACTGGACATTGTTCTCTGAATGATCAACACTTAGTTTCCCAGGTCTTCTTTGATTAATCTACAAAGTCAACTACAAATTTATTAATGTAACTGTCTATTGTTAAGTAAATGATTCCTACTTGAATCCTGAAGACAGAAATCCCATTAGTAAGAAAAGAAACTACAATTTCTTTTTTACACAAAGGATTATCATTTCAAAGAAGATTAGGTAAAAGTCAACAGTCCACAAATAGCATAAAACTTATATATTAATAGTGTTCACATTGGATGGCACTGGTATGTATAATTCAATTTAATTTTTTTCTCATTTCTGATAGACAGGAGGGAGGAAATATTAGGCTGACTGAGATAAGAACAATTTTACAAAAGATAACACAGACAGGGCTAGATTTTAAAATCAAAATGATACTAGAATTATTTGAAATTTGAACTTACTGTAAATGACACTTATAATTCTAATACCACATAAAGAAGATAAATTTGTCTGTGATGAATTAACTGAGTTCCTATTATAACTATTTTTATTGAATTAAATAATGAATATTCATAAGTCTTATATTAATATTTAACAACTCTCTTCTACTCAAATTGTTAATGTAAAATTTCCTGGAATTTTTGATTTTATATTATTTTATGAAACAAATTGCTGATATACAAAAGGCTAAATATGGAATTTTCATGATGTAATTTATAATAATGCCACATTAATAAATAATAAACATGAGCAATCATAAATAAAATGAATGTATTGATGGTCTACCTATAGGTATACATATCTGAATTTAGATGAAGGTATAAAATCACTGTGCTAAATTAATATTTAACATTTTTATTTGTTTCATCACAGAACATCTTTGTAAAAATGTGTATAATCTTACAAGTGATGTTCAACTCAAAATGACGAGTCACTTCCTTTGATAATATCTCTTAAAACTACAATAAAGATGGTTTTTAGAAAAAGAAAACATTAGTTTATGACCATGTAAATAGAAGGCAATAAAATAAATCATGAAATATGCATAAACTATTATGGCAAGTCTAGCTTCTGTAAGTATACTTTTTTTAAAAAATGGAATTTATTTATTTATTTTTAAAATGTAATTTATTTATTTTTATATCAATCACAGGTTAGGTACTTTGCATCCCAGGCATAGCCCCCTCCCTCATTCTCTTCCACTCTCCCCATCCCTCCCTCATCTCCTCCCTGCCCCCTCAAAGTCCACCGATGGGGGAGGACCTCCTCCCCTTCCATCTGACCCCAGTTCATCTTGTCTCCTCAGGGCTGGCTGCAATGTCCTCCCCTGGGATCTACCCAGGCTGTTACTCCCTGGTGTGTATGGGGGAGGGTCAAAGAGCCAGCCATCGAGATCATGACTGAAACAGTCCCTGTTCTCCTTACTAGGGTACCCAGCAGGATACTGAGCTATCATGGGCCACATCTGACCAGGGGTTGTAGATTATATCCATAAATGGTCCTTGGTTGGAGAAACAGTCTCATAGAAGACCCTGTGCCCAGCTCAATTTGTTCTTTGTGGAGCTCTTCCCCTAATATTATTATTACTTCTGGACCTCTGCCAAAGGCTTGATTGTGATTCTTAATATCTGTTTTGATACATTGCTATGTAGAGTCTTTCAGAGACAATCTTTGGTATGCTCCTGCCTGTTGCTTGTTTTCTCCTCCATTCAATGTCCATCCCATTTGTTCATCTAAACGAGCATTGATCATACCAACCTGGATCCTCCTTGTTTATCTTCCCTAGGTGTATAGACCTCAGCATGACCTTCCTATCCTATAGGTCTATATAAGTGAGAATATACCATATCTTTCTTTCTTCTTTTGGGATACCTCACTGAGGATGATCATTTCCAGATCCCACCATTTGCCTGCAAATTTCATTATTTCCTCCTTTTTAAATGCTGTGTACTATTCCATTCTGTAAAAGTACCACAATTTCTGTATCCGTTCCTCAACTGAGGGACATCTGGGTTGTTTCCATATTCTGGCTATTAGGAATAAAGCTGCTATGAACACAGTTGAGCAAATGTCCTTGCTGTGTACTTGAGCATCTTTTGGATATATGCCTAAGAGTGGTAGAGCTGGGTCTTGAGGAATCACTATTCCTAATTATCTAAGAAAACGCCAAATTGATTACCAGAGTGGTTGTACAAGCTTGCATTCCCACCAGCAATGGAGGAGGGTTCCTCTTTCTCCACAACCTCTCCAGCATGTGTTGTCACATGAGTTTTGATCTTAACCATTCTGGTGGGTGTAAGGTAAAAATCTCAGGGTCATTTTGATTTGCATCTCCCTGATGGCTAAGGATGTTGAGCATTTCTTTAAGTGTTTTTCTGCCATTCTATAATCCTCTACAGTCAGTTCTCTTTTTAGCTCCATACCACATTTTTAATTGGATTACTTGATTTCTTGCTTTTTAACTTTTTGAGCTCTTTATATATACTGGATATTAGCCCTCTGTCAGAAGTAGGATTGGTAATAATCCTTTCCCAGTTTGTAGTCTGTCATTTTGTTTGATGTCAGTGTCTTTTGCTTTACAGAAGCTTTTCAGTTTCATGAGGTCCCATTTATTGATTGTTGATCTTAGAGCCGGTGCTGTTGGTGTTCTGTTCAGGAAGTAGACTCCTGTGCCAATGAGTTCTAGTGTCTTCCCCAGTTTTTCTTCTAACTGGTTTAGTGTGTCTGGTTTTATGTTGACGTCTTTGATTCACTTGGACTTTAGCTTTGTGCAAGGTGATAAATATGGATCTATTTTCATTTTTCTGCATAAAGATATCCAGTTGGACCAGCACCATTTGTTGAAGATGCTGTCTTTTTTCCATTAAATGGTTTTGGATTATTTGTCCAAAATCAAGTTTCCATAGGTGTGTGGATTCATTTCTGGGTCTTCTATTTGGTTTGATTGATCCACTATTCTGTTTCTATGCCAACACCGTGCAGTTTTTATTACTATTGCTCTCTAGTACAGCTTAAGGTCAGGGATGGAGATACCTCCAGATGATGTGTTGTTGTAGAGGATTGTTTTGGAGATTCTGGGGTTTTTGTTTCTCCACATGAAGTTGAGTATTTTTCTTTCAAGGTCTCTGAAGAATTGTGTAGGAATTTTGATGGGAATTGCATTGAATCTGTAGATTGCTTTTGTCAATATGGTCATTTTCACTATTTTAATCGTACCAATCCATGAGCATGGGAGGTTTTTCCATCTTCTAATATCTTCTTCAATTTCTTTCTTAAGAGATTTGAAGTTTTTTTTCATATAGATCTTTCACTTGCTTGGTTAGAGTCACCCCAAGGTACTTTATGTTATTAGTGGATTTTGTGAAGGGTGTTGTTTCCCTAAATTCCTTCTCAGACTTTTTGTCTTTGGTGTACAGGAGGGCTTCTGTTTTTTTGAGTTGATTTTGTATCCAGCCACTTTACTGAAGGTGTTTATCAGTTGAAGGAGTTCTCTGGTTGAATTTTTGGGTTGTTTCATATATACTATAATATCGTCTGCAAATAGTGATACTTTGACTTCTTCCTTTCCAGTTTGTATCCTCTTGATCTCTTTTAGTTGTCTTATTACTCTAGCTAGGACTTCAAGTTTTATGTTGAAGAGATATGGAGACAATGGGCAGCATTTCCTAGTCCCTGATTTCAGTGGGATTTATTTTAGTTTCTCTTCATTGACTTTGATGTTAGCTATAGGCTTGTTGTATATTGCCTTTACTATGTTTATGTATGTGCCTTGTATCCCTAATCTCTCCAAGACTTTAAACATGAATGGGTGTTTGATTTTGTCAAAGGTTTTTCAGCATCTAGGGAGATGATCATGTGGTTTTTCTCCTTCAGTTTGTTTATATGGTGGATCACATTGATGGATTTGTGTATATTGAACCACTCTTGCAGCCTGGGATGAAGCCTACTTGGTCATGGTGGATGATATCTTTTATGTGTTCTTGGATTCAGTTTGCAAGTATTTTATTGAGTATTTTTTCGTCAATGTTCATAAGAGAGATAGGTCTGAAGTTCTCTTTTTTGGTTGGATCTTTGTGTGGTTTAGGTATCAAGGTGACTGTGGCTTCATAAAAGGAGTTTGGTAATTTTCCTTCTATTTCTATTTTGTAGAACACTTTAGAGAGAATTGGTGTTAGGACTTCTTTGAAGGTCTGGTAGAATTCTGCACTAAAACCATCTGG
>CM053742.1:101220595-101240588 GCA_028658305.1 Pachyuromys duprasi
TCTCTCTCTCTCTCTCTCTCTCTCTCTCTCTCTCTCTCTCTCTCTCTCTCTCTCTCTCTCTCTCTCTCTCTCTCTCTCTCTTCCATTGTATGGTTTTGGCATCCTGGTCAAAATCAAGTATCCATAAGTGTGTGGGATTTTTTTTCCCCTAGGTCTTCGATTTGATTCCATTGATCCACTAGCCTGTTTCTATGCCAATAACATCAGTTTTTAGTACTGTTGCTCTATAGTAAAGGTTGAGATCAGGAATGGAGATACCCAAAGATGATCTTTTATTTTACAGTATGGTTTTAGTTATTATGGGTGTTTTGTTTTTCCATATGAAACAAGGAATTGTTCTTTCAAGTTTTGTAAAGAATCGGGTTGGTATTTTGAGGGGAATTGCATTGAATCTGTAGATTGATTTTGGTATAATGACCATATTCACTATGTCAATCTTACTGATCCATAAGAATGGGAGAAATCTTCATATTTATTCTTCAATTTCTTTGTTCAGAGATATGAAGTTTTATTCATAGAGGTGTTTTACTTACTTTGTTAGAGTCACACCGAGGTACTTCATGTAATTTGTGGCTCTTGTGAAATGTGTTGTTTCCCTAATTTCTTTCTCAGATTGTTTGTCTTTTTTATACAGGAGGGTTTCAGATTTGGGGGGTAATTTTTTTGTCCATCCAAAAGGTGGAGAAGATGTTTGCTGAAGGTGTTTATCAGCTGAAGTAGTTCTCTGAAACAATTCTTGGTGTGGCTCGTGTTTATTATCATAAAATCTGTGAACAGTGATACTTTGACCTCTTCTTTTCCAATATATATCCCCTTGATTTCCTTTAATTGTCTTATTACTCTAGCTAGGACTTCCAGAACTATGTTGAAGAGATATGGAGAGAGTGGGAAGCCTTGCCTTGTCCCTGATTTCAGTGGGATTGATTGAAATTTCTCTCTATTTAGTTTGATGTTGGTTATAGGCTTGCTGTATATTGTCTCTACTATGTTCAGGTATGTGCCTTGAATCCCTAATCTCTCCAATACTCTAACAATGAAAGGCTATAGAATTTTGTCAAATGCTTTTTAAGTATCTAAGGAGATGATCATGTGCATATTTTTTTACTTTGTTTATAAGGTGGATTATATTGAAAGATCTTCGTATGTTGTTCCACACCTGCATGTCAGGGATGATGCCTACTTGGTAATGGTAGATGATATCTTTAATGTGCTCTTGGATTTAGTTTGAGAGTATTTTGTCTCAATGTACATAAGCAAGACTGTTCTGAATTTCTCTTTGTTTGTTTGGTATTTGTGCAATTTATGTATCAAGGTGACTGTGGCCTCATATAATGAAGTTGGTAATGTCTCTTCTGTTTCTATTTTGTGGAATAGTTTGAGAAGTATTGGTGTTAGCTCTCCTTTGAAGGTCTGGTAGAATTCTATACTGAAACCATGCCCCTAGGCTGTCTTTGGATGGAAGACTTCTGATGACAGCTTCTATTGCCTCAGGAGATGTAGGGCTACTTGATTTATTTACCTGAACTTCATTCAGCTCAGGTAAATTTAATCTGTCAAGTAAATTGACAATTTCATTTACATTTTCAAATTTTGTTGCATATAGGCTTTTGAAGTAGGACCTAGTGATTTCCCCAGTGTCTGTTGTTATGTCCCCCTTTTCATTTGTGATTTTGTTGATTTGGACAGTGTCTCTCTGCCTTTTAGTTATTCTTGCTAAGAGATTGTTTATCTTGTTGATTTTCTCAAAGAACCAGCTCTTGGTTTCTTTGATTCTTTGTACTGTTCACTTTGTTTCTATTATATTTATTTAAGCCTTGAGGATGATTTTTCTTCCATCTGCTCCTCTTAGGTGTGTCTGCTTCTTTTTTTTTTCTACTTCTTTCATGTGTCCAGTAAAGTTGTTTGTATGAGATACCTGGAATTTCTTTATGAAGACACTTAATGCTATGAACTTTCTTATTAGCACTGCTTTCATTGTGTCTCATGAGTTAGGGTAAGTTATATCTTTGTTTTTATTTAATTCTAGGAAGTCTTTAATTTCTTTGTTTATTTCCTTCTTGACTCAGTTAGACTCAGTTACTCAGTTATCATTGAGTAGAGAGTTGTTTAGTTTCCATGACTGTGTAGGCTTTTTAATATATCTGTTATTGTGGAGTTCTAGTTTTAGACCATAATGGTCTGATTCGATACAATGGATTATTTAAATTTCCTTGTATCTGTTGAGGCTTGCTTTGTGCTAGACAGTATGGTCAATTTTGAGGAAGATTCCATGAGTTGCTGAGAAGAAGGTTACTCTTTTTTGTTTGGGTGAAAGGTTCTGTAGACATCTATTAAGCCCATTGGATTTAAGACCTCTGTTCATGTCATTATTTCTGTTTAGCTTCTGTCTCAATGATCTATCCCTTAGTGAGAGTAGGCTGTTGAAGTCTTCCACTTATTAAGGTATTGGGATCAACATGTGATTTAAGCTTTAATGTCTCTTTGACAAATTCTGGATCCCTTATATTTTGTGCATAGATGTTCAGGTTTGTGATGTCCTCCTGGTGGATTTTTCCTTTGAAGAGAATTAAATGTCTCTCTCCACCTCTTTTGATTAATTTTTGTTGAAAATCTATTTTATTAGATATTTGGATCTACTCCAGCTTGCTTCTTGTGTCTGTTTGCTTAGAAAAATCTTTCTAGCTCTTTACTCTGAGTTAATGTCTGGATTTGTTGCAGAGGTAAGTTTCTTGAATGCAGGAAGATATTACATTCTGTTCCTGAAACCAATCTGTTATTCTGTGTCTGTCTTTTTATTGAAGACCATTGATGTTAATACATAATAGTGATCAATGATTGTTACTTCCTTATTGTGGAGTTGGTGTTGATTGTGTGTTTGTGTTCTTGTTTTCTTTTCCTTTTTTTGTGGTGATGGTATCTTTATCCTGTGTTTTCTTGGGTTTTGTTGATCTCTTTCAGTTGGTGTTTTTCTTCTAATACCTTTTATAATGCAAGTTTGATGTGTATATATTCTTTAAATTTTGTTATGTCATGGAATATTTTGATTTTTCCATTTGTGTTAATTGAAAGTTTTGCTGGATATAATAATTTTCGTTGGCATCTTTGATCTCTAAGCATCTGTAACGCTTTTATAGTCTCTGCTGAGAAATCTGGTGTGATTCTGCTAGGTCTGCCTTTTTATGTTACTTGGTCTTTTTCCCTTGAAGCTTTTAATATTTTTTGTTCTGTAGTTTAATATTTTGATTATTATGTGGCAGGAGTAATTTCTTCTCTGGTCAAGTCTATTTGGTGTTCTATATGCCTCTTTCATATTTATGGGCATCTGTTTGTTAAGGTTGGGAGAATTTTCTTCTATGATTTTCTCAAAAGTATTTTCTGGGCCTTAGTAGCTCCAGTATTTTATCAAGTGTACAATACTCCTTTTCATGGAAAAAGGCCTAAGTATGGAAGTGTAAATGAACATTTGTTAATGGTGTTTACTACTTTAAAGGCCAGTTCTAGAGGGATGGGGAGGGGGCAAGGAAGAGAGCTACAATGGGGATACTAAGTGAATAAACTACAATTAATTTTAGAAATAAAATAATTTAAAAAACCAGAAAGGCCAGTTCTGCTTTCAATGTGGAAGTATAGCTCCGAACAGTTGAGAAGAATTTTCTGTGGAAGTTTACAAACTGTATCTTAGGCTTTTGTTAATTTTTCTCAGTGTTATTTGTCAGCGACGCTCTATACCATCTATTTTTCAGTACACTGTCAAAATTCTGGTATAACTGTTTTCTTTCTTATTACAGCACTGGCATGGTGGTTGTCATTATAAATATTCTTAATTGCCATTCTGAAAAGATCCAAAGAAAGCAGGCAACAGCCTCTTCAAGGTCAACAATTCAATCTATCATTGAACTTATAAATAGAAGAAAAACCCATAATGTTTGATCTGGATAGTTGTAGTATCATTCAGGTAGATTCCACCCCTTTTTTTGCCTTTTCCTTTAAACCACATTGTCTATATAACCTTTAGAACAAAGGCCTCATCTGTAAATAATATTCCTGCACCTTCATCTGAAGGATCTTGCTGTTCTCAAGGGTGAATACACTTTCATTGAAGACTAATTTTATTTTCCAGGAGTATTGTTTATTTTTAAGGTACCATCATTTATATTCAATGCATTTCATTACAAATCAAATTATACTTTCATTATATTCATAATTTATAAGTAAAATAATATTTTGGAGAAAATGACATTTTTTTCTATAACACAGAATTTATTCTCACATTCAAAAAACAATAGTGCACTGATAGATGAACTGAAATAAAGGTGAAACACCTGAATGTTTGTCAAAGAAACCTAGGGGTTTGGTGGGCACAGCATGTGAAGGTCAGAGCGTACGCAAAGGTGGTGGCCTACCTCTGAAGCTGCCACAGTATTTATGTTTTTGGAGGTGCTAGTATTATGAGCAATGAGTATAATAATCACTGTTAGAATTAGTGGGTCAGAAATATTGAAGCTTGAATTCCTGCTTTGTGATCTAAGTCAAACTTTTCATTTTCATCAAGATGTCAGCTTTAGACCCATTTTAACAGTGTTAAAGGATCTTGAATACTATCTAGGAACTTTAACTAAGAGGTAGGCTCTCATAATTGTGATCAAGACTCAAAATAGTAATGTTACTATTGAAAAAATATATTTCAGAAGTCATAATGCATGTCATAACATTTTTGCAAAACAGGCCACTTTCATTGTTTTACATGTCTTTTATCCCCATTACTTCCTAGCATTTTCCTAGATATTTGTGCTGTTTTTCTCTAAAAGTAGTAGGTTACCACCATTTACAGTATTCTCTTAGCAGAGAAAAATCACATCTTATCTTCATAGTCACTACTTCACTGGGTGTATTAACCCGATATGTGTCACAAATTCAATATCCTTAGCTTAAATGTTTACCTTCCACTTGTATCTTCTATATTAACTTCTTTATATTTATTTGTTGTCACAAATGTTGTGTCCACTACAGATCTTCAGAGTTCACTATTTTAGATTTATCACCTCCTTATAAAATGGGAAATATGATTTTATCAATTTATTTCTGCCTCATGGTTTTTCTATTAATTTTTGTATCTTTCTTAGAGTCCCTTTAATATCTAATTCATTTTAAATAACTGAAATCTTTGTATCACAGCTCAGGAAACAAATAATTAAAGGTACTCTTGAATAACTCTTTACTTGCCTGATGGTTTTTATTTTAAAAGGTAGCTTTTAAAATAACCATGAACCTGATTATTTCAGCCAAATGGGACTTGAAAGTATCAAGAACTTTTAGATATGAGAATTTGATGATACAGTGTGGAAAAGGCCATGGAAGGATTCCAAATACCTTTTACAAAAAAATTTAATTTCTAGGAATTCATTTGTACAATACTTTGACAAGTAAAAGGATATACACATCTAAATATTCACTGTATTAACAATGCTTATAAAAAATACAACATTCCAAACATACAGTGTGATAACTTAAAATGAAAACAAATTAGTTATATCTCTATGAGTTTTTTACTAAAAATGTATACATATCTAGAGTTCATTCTATCATTTATATGTTAATCAATCTTTCTAAATGACTATATACATACAAAAACTTCTTCATAAATGATAGCCAGAGACCATAAATCCAGGATTGAGAGACTTTTCACTAGATAGCTTTTAAAAACATTGATCATGTACGTTTGTGCATGTGTGTGAGTGTTGGCCATATTATTCAAGTGTCTGAGAGGGCCTGAAGAGTGTATCAAGTCTCCTGGATCTGGAGTTAAAGGGAGTTATGAACTTTCATACATGGGGGCTAAGAACAGAATTAGGGAATTCAGGAAGGGCAGAAAGAGCTCATAAATGCTGAGCCATTATTTCCAGGCCCAGTATCATTTATATTATTTATTTTACTTTTTTAATTAACTTTTTTATTTTTTGTTGAGTTAGAGTTTATTCACTTTGTATCCCAGCTGTAGTTTCTTCCTTCATTCCTGCCCAATCCCACTCTCCCTCACTCATCTCCTCCCTGCCTCTATCTAAGTCCATTGATCTGGAAGATCCTCCTCCCCTTCCATCTGATCCTAGCTTATCAGCTCTGTTGCCAACATCAAACTCAGTGGAAAGTTAAATCAATCCCACTGAAATAATGGACAAGACAATGCTGCCCACTGTCTCCATATCTCTTCAACATAGTATTTGAAGTCCTAGCTAGAGTAATAACACAATTAAAGAAGATCAAGGGGATTCAGTTCAGAAAGGAAGAAGTCAAAGTATCACTATTTGTAGATCATATGATAATATACATGAGTGACCCCAAAAATTCTACCAGGGAGTTCTTATAGCTGATGAACACCATCATTAAAGAGGTTGGATACAAAATTAACTTTAAAAAAATCAGTAGGCCTCCTGTATACAAAATACAAATGGGCTGAGAAAGAAACTAGGGAAACAACATCCTTCACAATAACCACAAAGAACATAAAGTACCTTGGTGTAACAAAGTGAATGAATTGTAATAAATTTTAAAAATCAAAAACGCTTAAAAACATGGTACTCAGAAAAGCAGGTTACAATACAGTACATTTAAACAGAATGCTTTAGGGCTAACCATAGCCATGACTTTTTAAACTAAAATTTTGTTGATTAATAATTTGAATAATATTGTATAATTTTGTAACACAGCATGTTGGGGGGTATAAGATGGCTGTAACCAGTGAGCACGATATGTGAGGGGGCACATGATCCAAATCTCCAAAAGTGCTGAGTGGAGGAGCACCTGAAGCCAGAACATTGACAATATTGAACGTTGAGGCTTTCTGGGCAAGAGGTAACAACCTATGAACCTTTTGGATCCATGTTATCAGTGGAGGTTTGGGGGATGGACAACTGTGAATATTCAAAACCACTGCACTTCCCTTGCCCCAAACAGGGACCTATCTGTTTGGTGGAGGTTGCAGTGATTGTCGGAAGCACGAACCTCATTTCCAGGTAACTAAGAAGGGAAAGGCAAGCCTCTTCCACCCAGGTCTGCAGTAACCATGGGTGGCTGTATGAACCTCATAGCAGGCCACTGTACTGGCCTTACAGGTATTCATGAAGCTGTTCAGGCTTCCCAGGGCCACCCAGGAGGCAACAGTACCAGCCTCCCATGTCTGAATTGTCAGATTGGTAGCAGTTAGCCCTAGCTGGAACCTCCATGCTCAGTGACTGTGACAGCAGAAGTGGCTATCCCAAGTGGGGGTCTCACTAGCAAGTGGACAAACAGTGGACAACATTGAACTGACAGAACTTCTACACACTCATTTGCCCCTGCAGGGCCAAATCCAAGAGCAGAGAACAGGGGAATGCCTGTGCTTTCTGCTTCGGCCTGATTGTAAGTGAGTGTGTCTTCAAATGAGTGCATGCAGAGCCCCAGATCCAGGGTCCCTCAATGTTAGCAGCCAGAAAATGGATCCCTCCCACATAGGGCTCCTTGGAAATGTGTTCTCAATATTGAAGCCCAGGTTCTGTGGGTCTACCAGTAAAGTCCAGGCAAACAATTTCTAGAGCCAAGACTGATTTGAATACCAGGAGGATAGGACCACAAGCCTGTAGGCCTCTGATGTATTCAGGGCACCTGCACAGGCACATTACATACAAGAACAGCACCAGCACCTGCGAAAAACACCAGCACCCCCACCCTCTCCTGATCTTAAGCTCCAACCTTCCAGGCATCTACATGCTCTAGCACCCTGTCCTTAAAGGTACACTTCCATGCACATGCCTAAGCATGCTCGCCCACTCTTGTGTACCTGTGCCTGTCACCTTCCATCCTTAGCTACAGCTGAAATACCAACATCTTCTTTCAAAACTGTGGACCTCTCTAATCTTCCTGAAGAATACCCCAGACACCAGAGAAAAATGGATCCAGTCCAAACTACAGACTCCAGGAAAAAAACAGTGAAGGTTATAAATAAACAGATAGCTAGAGGTTGGCATAAAAATACATCCAACAAAAATAAGGATATCAGGGGTTGATCAGAAACCCCCAAAATCAATGGACATGCTAATTCATTGGAAACATAGGAAAATTATCTAAATTCTGGGTTTATCCAGATATTAGAGGCACATAAAGTGGAAACAAACAAACAAACAAAAAAACTCACAAAGAAATAGAGGAGGTAAATACAGGCAAACAAATAGGAGAAGAACTGTAGAAGCATATGTAGAGGCATGTAGATAAGAAATAAACAAAGCCCTCAAAGAAATACAGGCAACTACTGCCAAAAAATAGAGGCACAATTAGAGGAACAATTAGTGGCATTTAGAGAGGAAACTAACATAATAATAGAGGCCATCATGGAAAGACAGGAATGCACATTAAAACAGATAAAGGAAATAGTGCAAGACAAGAAAGCAGAATTAGAATTAATAAATAAAACACAAAGAGAGAAAATCCTGAAACTGGAAAACTTAAGGAAAGTATCAGGAACCACAAAGGGAAGCCTCAACAACAGAATGCAAGAGATGGAAGAGAGAATCTCAGTAGCTGAATTTACAATTGCGGAAATTGATACATCTTTCAAAGAAAAGAAAGTAAACTCAGAAAAGTTCCAAACACAAAACATCCAAATAATCTAGGACACCATGAAAAAATGAAATCTAAGAATAATAGGAATGAACAAAAAATAAGATTCCAGGCTCTATGGTCCAGAAAACATTTTCCAGAAAATCATAGAAGAAAAACTTCCCAACATAAAGAAAGAGATGTCCATAAACATACCAAATGCCTACAGGCCACCAAATAGAGAACATCAGAAAAGAATCTCTTTATGTCACACATTAGTCAAAACACTAAATCTACAGAACATTAAAAATATAGTAAAACCAACAAGAAAAAAAGGCCAAGTAACATATAAAGGTAGACCGATCAGAATCACACCAGAATTCTCAACAGAAAATATGAAAAATCTCAACGGCCTGGGCTGATGTCATGCAGACTCTAAGGGACCACAGAGGACAACCCAAACTACTATATCCAGGAAAGCTTTCAATCAACATAAATGGAAAAAAATAAAATATTCCATGACAAAACTAATTTTAAACAATATCAACACAGCAACCTAGCCCTACCAAAGATACTAGCAGGAAAATTCCAATCCAAAGAAAACAACAACACCCAATAAAACACAGGATATAGATAACTTCACAACAAAAAATCAAAAGAAAACAAACGTTGAAACACAGTAACTCCATCAGCTCCAAAATTAAAGGAACTAACATTCATTGGTCACTATTATCTATCAACATCATTGACTCAACTCTCCAATAAAAAGACACAGACTAACAGAATGATTGCAGAAACAGAATCCAACATTCTGCTGCATCCAAGAAGTACACCTTTACAAAAAGTTAGATTCTACCTCAGAGTAAAAGTCTAGAAAAATGTCTTTAAAGCAAATGAATACAGAAAACAAACTGTAATAGCCAACCTTACAACTAATAAAATTAACTTTCAACCTAAATTAATAAAAAAAGCATGAAGAGGGGCACTTCATTCTCATCAAAGGAAAAATTCACCAGGAGGGCATCACAATGCTGAACATCTTTACCCAAAATACAAGAGCACCTACATTTGTAAATGAAACATTATTAATGCCAAAAATCACATATCAATCCCAACACCTTAATAGCAGGAGACTTCAACACTCAGCTCTCACCAAGGGACAGATCATGTACACAGAAGCTAAACAAGGAAAAATGACAATTGCAGATGTCTTAAATCAAATGGAGCTAAGGGATGTCTACAGAACTTTTCTCCAAAACTCAAAAGTGAATCACGTCTTTTCAGAACCTCATGGAACCTTCTCAAATATTGGTCATATAGTCAAGCAAAAAGCAGTTCTCGACAGATACAAGAAGATCAAAATAATTCGTTGTATCCTATCTGATCACTATGGCCTAAAACTAGATCTCAACAAAAAGAGAAATAACAAAAGCCTTCTTATACATGGCAGCTAACCAACTCTCTATTCAATGACAGCTTGGTCAGGGAAGAAATGAAAAAAGAAATTAGAGACTTCCCAAACTTATGGGACACAATAAAAGAAATGCTAAAAGGAAAGTTCATAGCATTAAGTGACTCCAGAAAGATGTTTGAAACATCTCATAAAAGCAAATTAATGGCACACTAAAAGTCATAGAATAAAAAGAAAGAAAGAAAGAAAACAAGCAGACACACCCAGAAGGAGTAAACAGTTGGAAATAATCAAACTCAGCTCAAATCAATAAATTTGAAACAAACAATACAATTCCAAGAATCAGTGAGACCAAGAACTATTTCTTTGAGAAAATCAATAAGATAGACAAACCTTAGCTAAACTAACGACAAGGCAGAGAGAAACTATACTATTCAGCAAAATTAGAAATGAAAAGGGAGACATAATGACAGACACTGAGGAACTCCAAAAGAGCATTAGGTTTTGATACAAAAGTCTATATGCCACAAAATTTGAAAATCTAGATGAAATGGACAATTTTCTTGACACATTCCATTTACAAAAATTAAATCAGGATCAGGTAAATAGATTAACTATTCCTGTATTCCCCCAAAGAAATAGAAGCACTCATCCCAAAGTCTCACATTTGAAAAAAAGCCTAGGACCAGAAAGTTTCTACACAGTATTCTACCAGAACTTCAAAGAAGAGCTAACTACAATTCTTTTCAAACTCTTCCACAAGATAGAAACAGAAGGAACATTACCAGACTTACTCTATGAAGGCACAGTTACCTTGATACCTACACTACACAAAAAGCCAATAAAAAGGAGAATTTCAAACCTATGTTTCTTGTGTACATTGATGCAAAAGTACACAATATAATACTTGCAAAGTGAATCCATACACATAAAAGATATCATCCACCATGACCAAGTAGGCTTCATCCTTGTCATGCAGGGGTGGATCAATATATAGAAATCCATCAATGTAATCCACCACATAAACAAACTGAAGGAGAAAAAATACACTATCATCTCCTTAGATGCCAAAAATGCATTTGACAATATCCAACACCCATTCATATTTGATGTCTTGGAGAGATCAGTGATATAAGGCCTAAAGCTAACTATAGTAAAGAAAATATACAGCAAGCCTATAGACAACATCAAACTAAATGGAGAGAAACTTTAATCAACCCCACTGAAATCAGGGACTAGGCAAGGCAGCCCAATCTCTTTTTATATCTTCAACTTAGTACTTGAATTCCTAGCTAGAGCAATACGACACAGAAAAGATATGAAAGGGAAAGAAATCAGGAAGGAACATTTCAAAGTATCACTATTTGTAGAAGATATGATAGTATCCAAATATTCTACCAGAGAACTCCTTCAGCTAATAAACACCTTCAACAACGTGATTGGATACAAAATTAACTAAAAATAAAATCTGTATTGCTCCTATATATGAAAGACAAAAGGGCTGAGAAAGAAATTGGTGAATCTACACCCTTCACAGCAGCCACAAATAACATAAAGTACCTTGGTGTGCCTCTAACCAAGCAAATGAAGGAACTGTTTGAAAAAACTTTAAGTCTCTGAAGAAAGAAATTGAAAAAGATATCAGAAGAGGGGAGGATATCCCATATTCATGGGTGGGCAGGATTAACCTAGTGAAAACAGTCCCCGGCCAAAAGCAAGCTACAGATTCAATGCAATTCCCATCAAAATACCAACACAGTTCTTTCAGAACTTGAAAGAAATATTCTCCACTTTATATGGAAAAACAAAAAACAATAATTTCTAAAACAATACTGTACAACAACAGATATCTGGAGGTATAGCCATCCCTGATCTTAATCTGTACTACAGAAAAATAGTAATAAAAACTACATAGTACTGGCAAAAAAACAAAATGATGAAACAAAGGGATAGAGTTGATGACACAGAAATAAACCCACAAAGCTACGGATACTTGATTTCTAACAAAGAAACTAAAACCATAGAATTATTAAAAAAGACAGCATCTTCAACAAATGGTGCTGGTCTGACTGGATATCTACATGTAGACAAATGCAAATTGATCTATATTAACACCTTGCACAAAACTAAAGTCCAAGTGGATCAAAGATCTCAATATAAAACCAGATACACTAAACCTGTTAGAAGAAAAAGTGAGGAAGAGCCTTGAACTCATTGGCACTGGAGACAATTTCCTAAAAAGAACACCAACAGCACAGGCTCTGTAATCAACAATCAATAAATGGGACCTCATGAAACTGAAAATTTACTTTAAAGCAAAGGATACTGTCATCAGAACAAAAAGACAGCCTACAGACTGGGAAAAGAACTTTACCAACCATATATCTGACAGAGGGCTAATATCCAGAATATATATAGAACTAAAGAAGTTAAAAGCAGCAAATCAAGTAATCCAGTTTTTAAAAAAATGGGGTAGAGTGCTAAACAGAGAATTCTCAGTAGAGGAGTTTTGAATGACACAGAAACATTAAAGAAATGCTCAATATCCTTAGTCATCAGAAAAATGCATATCAAAATGACCTTGATTTTGAGAACCTATCAGAATGGCTAAGATCACAATCTCAAGTGACAACACATGTTGGAGAGGATGTGGAGAAAGGGGAACCCTCCTCCATTGCTGGTGGGAATGTAAAACTTGTACAAACACTTTGGAGATCAATCCGGTGCTTTCTCAAACAATTAGGAATAATTCTTCCTCAGGAGCCAGCTATATCACTCTTAGACACATATCCAAAACATGTTCAAGTACAGAACAAGGACATTTGCTCAATTATGTTTGTAGCAACTTCATTTGTAGTAGTCAGAATCTGAAAACAATCCTGATATGCCTCAACAGAGGAATGGATACAGAATTTGTGGTACATTTACACAAAGGAATATTACTCAGCAATTAAAAACAAGGACATCATGGAAATTGTAGGCAAACACAGGCCTGGTAACTACAGGCTGCAGAGGTGGAAGCAGGGCATCAGCTGAGGAGGGGAGCCCCCGTGTTGACCTTAGCTATCTCTGAATCAGTAGGGAATGACACTGAATTCCTGGGGTGCCAGGGCCCGCCAGCAGAGCAGAACGGGTTCCTGAGTCGGGAATGAGGACTGAAATTAATAAAATATACAACACATATTATGTTCCAAGAGGCTTTTGGCAGTCTGCTCTTAGCGCCATGCGCTCTGCACCGGAAAAGCGAAGCAGCCAGGTAGCCTTGATTTATTTATGCAAACAGTTTACACAATGGGTTAACTTCACAAGGAGGTGAGGCAGAGTTGTGATTTTAACAAGCTCTCCCACCTGCTGTCACAAAACAAAAGGCTGATGGACTTGTAAATTCTTCCCTGACTCCAGGGGAAAGCCTGGTAGAGAAGCCTGTCTTCCTTGCTGAGACTTGAATTTCAAAGCAAGCCACCAAAGCAGCTGTGACCCAGCCCCTGACAATTCCCCCTTTTTTAATTATTGAAAAAGATATTTATTAGACCATAACTTATGAGTTATGGAGCAGAAGATTGTGCCTGTCTTAGGTTGGGAGCAAGGGCATATCCACATCCATAATTTGGCATATGATTTTTATCATTTATGCCCTGATGGACCAAATAATCCCTGGAGAAATCTTACCCGTCATTGGCTAACCAATCTCTGCTAGGGAAGTAATGCGGAGGGTCAGTGTCAAATGCAGATCAGCTCAGCTTAAACATTCTAAAAGGCTTCCAGGCTCATCTATTGTCATTGATAGGAGCTCACCTCCCATCGCAAGCCAAGTCCAAAATAACATGCCTTAAAAGTGACTTAACACAATAACTCCTTGTGTAAATATCAACTCTGAAAGACATTTATATTAACCAATGCAAAAGGCTGTCAGAACTGTTTGAAAGCTTACAAATACAGTGTTAGTTTACAATGCTGGCAGGAAACATTAACATTTCCAAATAACAGAGCAAAAGGAGAATTTACATAGGCAGTTACAGAGCCTCCCAAGGATTTCTGGAGCAAGTTTGTTTTGGTATGCTGAAAACCAGAGTCAAAACAAAGTTTTATAGTCAGTCTTTCCTATTATTCTTCCTGTTTTTGTTGAGAATTGTCCTCATTAACGGAACAATCAAGTCCAGTCCTTTGGATAAGAGGTTTCTTTCTCTGCATGACTTCTTCTCCCAAGAGCAGAATGAGACAAAAGAGTAAGTTCGCAGCTTTGCAGATTTTTCATCTTCAGTCAGGGCAGAATTCACACTTGTTTGTTTTGCTTTTGGGGAACAGCCTCGGTAAATCGCACCAGTCTCTCTGGGATCCACCTGGCTCCTTCTGCATCCTGTGAAAAAACACAAACATACCCTCATCCCCATATTAATATGGGGTCGGGGCCTTGCCATATTCCAGTAATTGAATCTTTCCATTTCACCAGAGCATAATTATCCTTGGTGTTAGGATGCTACAATCGGTCAACCACAGAATGGCCTTTTATATCCACATTTAAAAAAATTAAAATAAAGAGAGCATGATTAATATAATTTTTTGGCATTTGGGGATACAGCTCTCCCCTTTTTATTTTTTGCAATTGGTTTTTAAGAGGTCCATGGGTGCATTCCACAATTCCTTGTCCTTGAGGATTATATGGAATGCCTGTTTTATGACTTATATTCATTGACTCGTATATCCCGAGCCATTATCAGTTTTTATAATGGAAGGAACACCAATTGCAGCAAAACACTTTAAGCAATGACTTATAACATGTTTGGTGGCTTCTCCTGTTAAGGGAGTTGCCATGATAAATCCTGAAAAAGTGTCAATTGTTACATGAACAAATTTTAGTTTCCCAAATTCTGGGACATGAGTTACATTCATCTGCCACAAGTGATTGGGGGTCAAGCCTCTAGGATTGGCACCATAATGAGGAACAATAAAATGTTCAGGACAAGAGGAACATGATCTTAAAATTTATCTAGCTGCTTCTCTGGTAATATTAAATTGTTTTCTTAAGCTCTTACTATCTTGATGATGTAACTCAAGAGATTTTTGAGCCAATTCTTGTTGAGTTAGTCCAATTAGGCGTGTGGCTCGATCTGCCAAATCATTTCCTAAAATCAGTGGTCCAGGAAGACCTGAATGGGCTCTAATATGCCCCACATAACAAGGCTGTATACAGCTCCAGATACTTTGTTGAATCTCTCTAAATAGATCTTGTATTTGTTTATTAGCCGTATTAACATATGTTACAGTCTCTAGGACTTCTAAGGTTTTAACCATATAATGACTATCAGTGTACAAGTTAAAAGAGGTAGAAGCCATATTTTTAAAAACTGCAGCAAGAGCTCATAATTCTACAACTTGAGCTGAGGCTGGCAATGTTTGCAAAACAAAAGTTTGTCCCTCTAGTACGTACACAGCTTTTCCATTTGAAGGTCCACCTGTGAATACAGTTGGAACTTGAGGTAATGGCTTCTGTTTAATTATTTTAGGAAATACAAAAGCATGTTCATTAGCAAACTGAAGTAATTTATCTTTTGGATAATGATTGTCAATTCATCCTGAATAATGAGCAAAGGCTATTATTGCCCAAGAATCTGTATTTTGAAATAACCAATTTACTTGCTGTTTGGTAAAAGGGACTCGAATTATGGAGGGTTCTTTACCAAAATACTTGTGAAATTCTGTTCGAGCCATTTGAACTAAACTAGCCACTGCTTCATAATATGGTGTCAGAACTCGAACAGGAGACACAGGCAAATGTAACCATATTAATGATCATTCTTGCCACAGTACAGCGGTTGGTGTATGAACAGTAGCCAAAATATATGTACTGCAATCTTTTGAATAATCAATATATTGAACATGCTGTTTTTCAATAGCTAATTCTATCTTTTGTAAAGCATCACGAGCTTCTTTGGAAAATTCTTTTTTTGACAAAGGATCAGTTTCTCCTCTTAAAATGTCAAAAAGTGGTTAAACGGAAGACACTGGGGCCAGGAAGCTAGGTGATTCCTAGCAGTGTCCTGGGTCCTAGGTATGGTGGTGGCAATAGAGGCTAAGGTGGAAGCCTGGCTCTACAAGGACTGTGAGCTTGGAAGGAGCTGGGCAAGGGTAGATAGCGACCCTTGAGAGTGGTGACAGAGTTGTGGACCTTAGGAAGGGAGGAAAGTGATGCTGTCTGGGAGATGTTTAAGTCAGTGTAGGGAGAAGGAGACTTGAGAGTGAGAAGCAGGCAGAGGGACTGGGAGAGGCAGTTGGCCACTGGGTGCTGGGTAGCACAAGCCAGGCTAGGTCGGGATTGGGAAGAAGCAGAGGGGATGGGCATGGAGGAGGGTTGTGTGGAAACTTTGGGGAGATTCCTGGAGGGCTGCACTCCAGTTAGCTTAGTAGCTAAAACAAAATTTTTCCACCAACCTCACAATAGCTCCCAAGTAGCCTTAAAATTAAAACCTAAAATACACTAAAGCAAGGGTCTACAGTGACTTACAGATGGGACTTAGAGGTTAGAAGTCAAGGAAATTATGCTTCATTATGTACTAACTTTTCAGGAATCTCAGAAGCCTGAGATGCTCGAATACAGGGTAATGACAAAGAAGAGGTCCTAGAGAGAAGGCACCCCACCCCATTCTCCACTTAGAAAAAGTCCAATTCCCATAGTGAGGACCAGGACTCTTGCAGATCACTGTCTTGTATGAAAGACCACCTCAACATCAGGGATGGACTTCAAGAACACATAAGATATCTGTAACCACAGATGGTGAAGAACTTTTCAGAGGAAGGACATGGATGTAGTGAGAAAGCAGATACAGTTAGGGTTTGCCAGTCTCAGGAGTGAGGAGCTCCATGTTTGTTGGGCAGCTTCAGTATATCCAGTGTATTCACGTGCAGCCACATATTAAGAATAACCAGTTGCAAAGCATACCTTTGAATGTGAGATTTGTGGCTGTACAAAGCACATAAAAATGATCCTCCTTCACAAAATTGTATTAAGTTGAATTTATGTAATATGGGGGTGTAATTTAGCATATCTGACAAGCCATATGAAATTTTTCAGACCTAAAATACCACAGATGTCAGCCCAGACTATTACAACATGTTTCTTCTTCTTAATCATTATGAAATATAGTATAACATGTTATCTTTTGCTAAAGACATGCCAAAACAAAAGTTCTGGTATTTATAAGTCTAATTTTTGTTAATGTAAATATGATAGTTTATATTTAGTATTAAGATTCAATGTTTTACATCAATAAATGAGTTTTATTAATTTAATATAGGATATCATACTCAAAACTTTTCCATCATGTCTACATTTTAAAATTTCTCTGCACTGTTAAAGGTATTAAGCAGTTTCAGGACAGAAGCAAGTGAGACTGATCTATGTATAGATTTGTTTCAGCTTTCAATGTAGAGTATTTACTTGCATTTGTTTATATTTCTAGAAGAAAGTTCTGTAGGAATGTGTAAAGCTGCACACAATTGTTGAAACTGAAGACATACTCGTATGCTAGTAAACTCTTCATATGTCTGTATAGCTTTCAGGGTCTCCACTAGTTACTTCATTTGTTTTTGAAGAGTGTTCTGCCTATGAGAATAATATTTTCTCTGTCCTTGAAAATAGTGTTCATTACTTCTTTTGAACCAAATTAGCCCTCTACCTTTTTGTATTAGCCCTCACTCCTTCATTGGAAGGGATCTCATATTCATGACTACAACAGTTTCATGCTGTTCATTAATTATTTAATTTATTTATGTTCTGCTATCCCAAGCATACTGTAAATATGTCAAGAGATTTTAGGATAACACTTTTAATAAATTCACAGTATCACACAGTTAAATGTAAGCATTTCATGGGTAATAAAATGTTACTGTCCCTTGTTGATAAAAAGAATAAAAAATTATCCACCAAGTTGGAGATATTTTGAAATAAAATTACTTAATCTGACAAAAGTAAAATATTTTATATTTTATTTAAATTGTGGTAATGACATATAGTGTTTTAATTTCATACGGATTCAGATATATTGATATCTATGCTGATATAAAATGAACTATATATCTATATTTCTAATATAGTACATTACCATTATTATCCATATACACCTATTTATAAGGCTGATTGTACATACAGTTTTATAGCCTTTGAACAACTTTTAAACATTCCCAACTTGATAGTTTACAAAGAAGAAAAATCAGCTGCCTCACTGATAACTTATTTACCTTAACAACTTAGAATTAATTTATAGGATTTCTTAACTCCATTTGACATCATGAATATACTGTCATATGAGCATTATTCCAAATACATTGAAAGTGTTACTATCATTTTTAGCTTTGAAATTAAAATAGTCTCAAGAGAAATGCATTGAGAATTGAAAGAAAGGCATGATAAAGTGAGAACGGGAGTAATTAAGGAGTCTGAAGAAATAATCATGTATATCATTTTACATAAGATTTCTTTAAAAATTATATTACTACTTATGAATACAGGCTTTAAAACAGAGATAATTGTCAGGTATGTGTATGTGTTTTGAAATTGGATTACATAATCATTCCTAATAAGTTAACTATAGGTGTAAACTAAGGTGTGTTTGCAGATATTTGTAACATCTTGTATATGTATTTGTAAGAATAGGTATGGAATTATTCTTTTTTATAATTTTAACATTTTTATTTTATATTAATTACAATTATATACTTTGTATCCCAGCCGTAGCCCCCTCCTGCATTCCCTCCCTATCCCCCCCTTCCCTCCCTCATCTCTTCCCTGCCCCTTTCCAAGTCCACTGATAGGGGAGGACCTCCTCCCCTTCCATCTAACTCTAGCTTATCAGGTCTCTTCAGGAATGGCTGCAATGTCCTCTTCTGTGGCCTAGCAAGGCTGCTCCTCCCTCAGGGAACAGGGAGGTAGAAGAGCCAGCCATTGAGTTCATGTCTAAAATGAATTTTTCTTACAAGCATAAATTGAACACATTGAAATGAAGTGTAACTAGATTTTTGCAAACTAAAATTTGGTAGTGATATAAATTATCCTTTGGTGAGTAACTTAAACAAATTTTTGCTTAATCTCCTTTATAAGTAATACTGTTTCAATTTTTCACTTTATGCTCTCTCCTAAGAAAAGCAACTATTATTCTGGATTATGGTAATTGAGGAGACTTCTCCTAAATCTTCGGTGCAGTAAAAGTTAATATTTCCTTGTGATATGTTTCCCAGTATGATGGGCCCACCAAAGTCATATTTTGTTGGATAAAGGAAGAAAATAACAATTAGAGAAAATTTTGATTCTATAACCTCTACTTGGTATCATTTCTCTCCACCATCCTAAGCAAAGGAAATGTTGCACAGTCTCAGCATGGCCTTTTTCAAGAGAGGAGACCCAATGCAGGTTACATGTTTAATAGGAGAACAAGAGGGGAATGGTTACAGAGAGTGGCCTAGGGAGCCAAATAATGTGGTTTCCATTTTGTTTCTATGACTTACTCACCTCAGAATTAAACTAGCTATAATAATTTTATATAATTGTTTTGTGTTTATTATCTCACATATAAAATAGCTATACTATCAGCCAGAGCATGATCATTTGTGACTAAATGATCCTCTTTTTCTCTTTGTGTGTAGGTGTGTATAAATATATGGATTTTTTTTTTGCGATAGAAGGGTAAGCAGAAAGATACAAATAACAATTTACGATACAGATAATTTCCCAATGACAACAACAACAACAACAAAAAAGCAATGAATCACAGTAAGACCACCAACTTCACAATAAAAGGAATTAACTGTCATTGGTCACTATGATCTATCAACATCAATGGACTCAACTCTCCAATAAAAAGACACAGACTAACAGAATGGCTGCGGAAACAGGATCCTACATTCTGCTGCATCCAAGAAACACACCTATGCAAGAAAGATAAACACTACCTCAGAGTAAAAGGCTGGAAAACCATTTTCCAAGCAAATGGACCCAGAAAACAAGCTGGGGTAGCAATCCTA
>CM053742.1:101241088-101255943 GCA_028658305.1 Pachyuromys duprasi
CAGTAAAGCTTTAATGCATCTTGAGAGGGAGAGCATAAGCTTACAACGAGTAGAGACGGAGACCCTGAGCGGCAGAAACCCAGCCCTTATATAGAAAACTATCCTCCGCTTAGGATGTGTCAGCCTCTGATTGGCTGTTACTCATCAGGCGGGATGACACCATGGGAGAGGCAGAGCACAATGAGTGGAAATTTCCTTCGCACATGCGCAGCTTTCTTGTTTATCGGTTTGGGACACAGTATATCAGTGCCATCTTGTAATGGCGAATGTGAGTGCGGCCCCTCACAAATAATGTCTTATATAAGTATATATTCCAAAATTAATTGATATTTTCTTACACATAAGGCATTTCTTATCTGGTTATATTAGTAAATGATAGAAGTGACTTAAAAATCATACAAATCATTCTTTGATATAAAGTAGTTATGTAAAGACAGATGAAATTAAGCAAATGAAGTATATTGAGAATGCATTTCACTCTGGAGTATTTTAATGAATATATATTTCAATTATTATTGTCTTTACCTTTAATTCAGAAGCCCCATGGAAGACAATGTTTTCTAATTTTAAATATCCACCACAAACCATTGTTCAGCCTCCTACTTGACATCTTAGATGTCAAAACAGAATTTCAAGGTCAGAATATATAATACCATAAACTGCATTTCAATGCTCATATTATTGAACTTTTATTAATCCCAATTCTCATGAATTGTACCACCATTCATTCAGGTGTTCAAACCAAACTTCTAAGTATTGTTGTGTGTCTATCAAACCAAATTTTTCACTATTCTTGATACACATCTGTGTAAGGAATATCTTACATATTGTATGAATGTACTGACAATGATAAATCTGTTGGCTGATGGCTTATGTAGGAAATAGGAGATGTGATAGCTGGTAGGCAGAGAAGGGATCTGGGATAGGGCCAGACACATGAGATACAGCAGGCAAGATGTGAAGAGGACAAAGACATGCAACCTGGGCCCAGGTAACCTGCCAGGCAACAGAATATAAATTAGCATAATGAGTTATTTTCAATTATGAGCTAGCTATATGGCCTAGATATCCATAATAATAGAATCTCATGACTCATTATTTGTGGAGGTTGGGGAAAGGAGGAACAACCTCATTTCACACACATCATTTTCCTGTATTTAGTTCTAATATCCTGTCTTCTATCATTTTTAAGTACATTCAGTTCTCAATATCTCATTGTTACCTCTAAATCTCCAACCACTATTTAATCTTGATTGTATAACTGTAGCACTCATCTAAGTCATTTTCCAGAGACCCTCTTTTCCCTCTTTCATCTAGTCTTTCACACTAGAATCAATACAATATCTTCTTTCAAATCCCCATCACTACTGCACTGATTTAGACAACTCAGTACTTACCTGTCTGTAGTCCTAAAATACAGATCAAAATCCACAAAACATTCCACCATTCCCAGCATGATATAATTTATGTTGACTTGCCAGAGTTCTTTTTCTCATTATTTTTATTCTCTATCCACAATGAAACTTTTTAAAAATGTTCTCAGCATTGTCTCATAATGTCATGCCTCAGATCTTTTTGCATTACATTCTCTCTGCCTGAAATACTTCCTGCCTCTAGGTCATTTATTTTTTACCTCCCATAGATACATGAATTTGTTAACTGCTTATTTTTAGATCATAGGTAAAGTGTCATATTTTGCAGGAAAATCCCTTGGTGCCTCAAAACAGGATAGAACATAACACCCTATTATGAAACAGTGTCAATATAAAGTTCCATGGCTTAGTTACATTAGGACTGAATGGGTATATTTAAGACTCTTTTGATAATGATTGGCAACTTGAACACTGCCTGCAGACAGAAGAGATATCCTTTTGGCTTATTTCTTTGCCCAGTGTCTAGCCTGTTGAAAAAAAAAAAGAAACAAGCACGAGTATTTGTTGAGTGACAATTTAGAAATCCTAAATTGTTGTAGATGAGTCTTTGAAGCATTGTAATCAACCATGTCCTTATTTAGCAGAAGTTGAAGGTACAATCTTTTGCTACCTGACATTAGAAACATTTCACAATTGTTATGTCTTCACTTACTTTAGTCACAATTCTTTCTGTATGTATTAAAAATACAACCCAAAATAGTATCTTTTTGTGAATCTCAAGATTGACTGATGTGACAGACACCTCCAGAAAACATGATACAAATAGATAAGAAGCACAATACAATACTGTCAAACATTGCTATATTCTCTTTCAGCTGTGAGGTGTCAAAAACAAAGGACAAAAGACAATTTCCAAATCTTTGCTGTTATCATAGCTTCACTGACAATCACCAAGAATGACAGGGTACTATAGTTTTTAAATGGAAACTCAGTAATTCAGTATTTAACTAAAATGGACATAATAATTGGAAGATTTAGAGACAATTCCCTGAAATGCTTTTCTAAAATTATATATATATATATATATAATGCCTAAAATTATTTAGAAGGTACAGTACTGCAATCATATGTATGTGTGTGTAAAATAAAATATAGCAGATGTATATTTCATGTATAATTAAAAATCAGAGTAATTTAATCTTGAATGTTACTCCCACATTTCATGAACTTTGAAATTCTTGTCTAGTTACTTTGAAATATTTAATTAATTTCTGATTATTATTATTCCAACACCATTGGCATTGAAAGTAATTTTTCAATAGTCAGATATTTAATTCAAGATTATTTCTTGAAGTATCGATACATTATAGAATGTGGTGGATTTGGCAGCTGATGTATCATAAGACAAAATGTAGAAGTAAATTCCTGCTTTATACAAGATTTCACAAAGCTTTGCGACATTAACATGTTTTGTTCATTTTCTTAGCCAAAACCAGGTACTAGAATTTAGGAGTAGAAGGGGAACATTTGCTCAAATACATTAAGTTTGTTCTTAATGTTTGTTTAGTGATACTTGTTTTTCCTTAAGTTACTGCCTGGATGTTTCTTAATGAAAAAGTGGAATGTTGTTTCATCAGCATGGGGATATAACTCAAGCTTACAGGCATTTATAAAATGGAAAGTTATCATTGTTGTGGTACTGTAGATGATAGCATGGACCTTTTCAAATGAAAGACCACGAATCCTTACAAAACTTCCTGAACCTCTTTTCTGCCTCAATTTACTATTGAAAATTCTAACTTTTCATCTGTTAGAATGGTATATAAGAAAATGATAGACAAATCACAGATGATTTTACTTATTTAGTATTTCCAAGCTTTCTGACTGAACATAATGCACACAGAACTCCAGTAATTCGGATGTCTTCCAAGAGTTTTCCTAAGTGATGTTATGTGTATATCCTTTTCTCCAGATATCTCACCATGTCTTTGTGTACTTTATCAAGTTGTTCACCTCTTTAAATTTCTATCTAAAGCAATATATCAGTTATGACAACTTACTTGACTTAAAATTTTATGTGCATCTTCTTTTGTATGACATACATAATTTCCTTGTAGTAATTGATTTGCTTTGTTTTTGGAACTGGCTAATGCATGAACAATAAATCCATTTTAGCTCACATATAAACACCAAAAACACATACTTGGGCACATATACTTGGGCATTGCCAGGCATATCAGCTGGGAAAACGCATTTGCTGATTGAGCGTACAAATGAATTTAGTTTTTATCAAGACTATTGCTAATAACGTATATAATCATTCTGAAGGTTGGTTCACATACTTTCACTTTTATTCTCAAATCACCTTAGGCTACTGTTCCATGGGATTGTATACCCTTAATCAGTTTCACTCACTTGCACTTTAATGTCATCCTTTAAACAGTTCTCAGAGGTCATTATAAACAGTTCTATGAATATCCATTCTGCATTTATTGTAAATGTGTTATGAAGGACACTTTTCATCATAGTGCTAAATGTCCCCTTTGTACAAAGTCACACAGTAAATTAACTTTTATAATTTGATGTCAGAAGCTTTTATCTCTGTGAAACTATTATATTTCCTCACTTCTGATGATGTGAACTATATGAGAGTAGAAGCTGTGAAGTGGGAGAGACCTTGTGGTTCCACCTAGAAGTTTAGTTAATTTTCTAAACTCATTAACCTCACCTATAAAATTAGGATTAAACACTCTCAGTGAGTATATGCATTTGCTGATTGAATTTACAAATGAATTTAACTTCTACCAAGACCATTGTTATTACAATATAAAATCATTCTGAAGGTTGGTTCACTTATCTTGAATCACATTAGGCTACTGTTCCATAGGACTTTGTTAACTTGGTATGTGCTTATGCACACACACACACACACACACACATGAAAATAGCATATCAAAATATCTGAAGGGTTTTAATAAAATATTTTTTACTTGGTTTATAAGAAGGAAAATGACAAATGCAGTGCTGAATCATCATTACAATTCTATCCAAATTTCCAATTAAGGCTTCATATGGGTTCTTCTAGTAAGGGAAGTAAGACTGAATAAGATAAGGACAACTTACCAGCCTTTTTATCACTTCCCTCTGGCCAGACTGCCTTGCCAGACCACAGGAGAAGAGGACATGCTCAGTCTTGATACAACTTGATGAGCTGGGGTGGATGGGAAAGGGAGCATCTTTTTTTTCAGAGAAATAGGCAAGGTATAGGGGAGGAAGGGGGGACTGAAAGGGGAGGAGGGATGGGGCTACAATCAGAATATATAGTGAATAAATAAATAAATAAATAAATAAATAAATAAATAAATGAATAAATAAGAAATAAAAATAAATAACATAAAATAATTCATTTTTATTCAGTTTGCCTACAGGTTTCCTAATTTCATTTTTATTTACTCATAGATTTATTGGCTAATGAACATCTCAGATTTTGTCATGTACTGACGGATTGTGAATTAGAATAGCAGTGAACATGGATGAACCTGTATCTCTGTAGTAGGATATGGAGTCCTTGCATGCCAGTGGAATGCTCAACTATAAATGTGATATCTATGTCATACATCTTTCCCAATAAGCCCCAAAGATGTTCTCAGAAGTAGGTGCAGAAATATTTAGAGTCAGAAGTCAATGAGGTCCAGGGACATCTATACTCATAAACTACAAGTAGGTGTTGGTGAATATGCAGCGTCGGCAGAAGATCAAATCAGTCAACATTCCAGCATGGAGAGGAAAAGGCTCTTGAGTCTCTGCTCCTAGCTGAGAGGCTAGTGAGTTGATGGTTTCTCAGGGAGAAGCAGTTAGTAATATTCATTAAAGATAATATGACTGGTGGGTCAACCACATACTAGATTCACACCATATCCTCACACTGATTAATATATGTGCATCAAGAAATGATAGGGTACATTATTTTAAAGTGCTGGGTGGTAAAAAAGAAAGTAAAGATGGGAAGACTTAGAGGGAGAAGTACGAGAAAAAATAATATGAAAATACATTGATTACGTGTATGACTTTGAAAAGCAATAAAAATGTTTAAAAACCTATGAAACCAAATCAGGAAAATACAGTCAGACAGGTGCAGGAAATTAACAAAATGGCTCAAGATCTAAAGATAGAATTGGAAAATTAAAGAAAACACAGAGAAAATAATGGAGAGGAAGAACTTAGGGAAGAAAACAGGAACTACAGTGGTAAACATAACCAACAGACAACGAGAGATGGAAGAAAGAGTCTCAGGTATGGAAGATGTAATGGAAAAAAATGGATGTATCCATCAAAGAAATTGTTAAATATAAAAAATCCCTACAACAAACCATCCAAGAAATGTAAGACAACGTGTAAAGACAAAACCAAAGGACAATAAAATAGAGGAAATAGAAGATTCCCATCTGCAAGGCCCAGAAAATATTTTCAACAAAATCATAGAGGAAAATTTTCTCAACTTAAAGGGGGGGTCTATACGCATACAAGAAACCTACAGAACAGTTAATAAATTAGAACAGAAAAAAAATCATCCTAACACATAATATTCAAAACAGAAAGAACAGAGAACAAAGAAAAAATACTAAAAGCTGCAAGGGAAAAAAGCCAAGTAACATATGATGGCAAACCAATCAGAATCACACCTGACATCTTAACAAAGACAATGAGAGGGGATCCAGGATGGCTGCCACAAGAGGACACCCTGTCTGAGGAGTAGGACAGCAGTGACAGCACATCGACCAGGACACTGAACTATGGGACCTAAAACACCAGCATTTGTGATTGCCAGGTGAGCGGAATTCCTCAGGAGGAAATCAAGTGGGAAAGTCCTAGGGACATCCAGTTATTCCCCAGAAAAATTCCAGGTGACTGGCAGCGCACAGCCCTGATCTAAACAATCAGCTGCCCTGAGCGCCAACAGCCACCATACCAGACTGGGTCACACAGTCTCCTGGCAAGACTGAGAAGGCCCCGGGTACCATTCCAGAACTGGCTGCATCTGGCGGGAGCACTCCACTCAGCACCTCCAGCAACCACTCTGGACCCTGTGTGTGTCCCCTGGTGAGACTCAGAAAGCCCCAGATTCCATTCCCCAGACCTGGCTGCATCCAGTGGGCACACTCCCTTGGTGGAGCCAGCCGCCACCCCAAACCGGGACACAAAGTATCAGGTCAAGACTGAGGTGCCCCCCAAATAACATCTCAGACCATGGTGCATGGTCCCTGGCCCAGAAGGAGGCACCAAGTCTCTAGAAAAGAGGGGAGCCCTTAGGAGCAAGCCCAGGTCAGAGCATAGAGCCTCCAGACCAGAGCGGCACCCCAGTTGCTGTCTCAAACCAGGACACTCAGCCTCTGACACAGAGTGAGGAGCCAAGCCTCCAGACCAGAGGGGTGACCAGCCTGCAGTGCTCACAGCTTCTAGCACAGAGCACAAAGCCGGGCACACAGATCCCACAAAAGAGTTCAACTGAGGCAACAACACACACCCTCAAACAACTGGAACTCCCTGATCTTCTTGAAGAATACTCCAGGCACAAGGGATTGACAGTTCCAGTTTGAAGTTCAGCCTCAAAACACAAACATCTCCTTGATTATATATAAACAAATGGCCAAAGGTCGACATAAGAACTCACCTCCCCCCAAAAATGAGGTCACCATGGCCCCACCAGAAACACCCAAAAGCAATGGAGATTTTAATTCAGAGGAGACACAGGAAAATTATGTTAAAGCTCTGATTATGCAGATATTAGAGGAACAAATAGAGGAACAAAAAGAGGAAATGAACAAGGCCCTCAAAGAAATTCAGAAGAATATAACTGCCCACATAGAGGAACAAAAAAAGATATACAGAGAGGAAAAAAGAAAGAGGATCCACAGTCAATCAGATGTAGGAAACGATACAAAGCATGAAAACAGAATTAGAATCTATAAAGAATACAAAAAAAGAGAACAACCTGGAACTGGAGAACTTAGAGAAAAGATCAGGAACCACAGAGGTAAGCATCACCAATCGAATACAAGAGATGGAAGAGAGAATATCAGGAGCTGAATATACGCTGGCTGAAATGGATTCCTCACTCAAGGAAAAATTAAAATCGAAAAGTCCCAAATACAAAACATTCAAGAAATCAAGGATGCCATGAAAAGACAAAACCTAAGAATAACAGGAATAGATAAAAAAGAAGACTCCAGACTCCAAGGATCAGAAAATATTTTTAAGAAAATCATAGAAGAAAATTTTCCCATCTTAAAAAAATAATTGTCCATAAACATACAAGAAGCCTACAGAACACCAAATAGACTAGACCAGAAAAGAAATACCTCTTGTTACACCGTAGTCAAAAAACTAAACCTACAAAACAAAGAAAAAGTATTAAAGGCAACAGGGGAAAAGGGTCAAGTAACATATGAAGGTAGACCGATCAGAATCACACCAGAATTCTCATCAGAAACTATGAAAGCCAGAAGGGCCTGGGAAGAGGTCATGCAGTCTTTAAGGGAACACAGATGCCAACCAAGACTACTATACCCAGCAAATCTTTCAATCAACATAGATGGAGAAAATAAAATATTCCAAGACAAAACAGAATTTAATCAAATCTACACAGCAACCCAGTCCTACAGAAGGTACTAGAAGGAAAACGTCAGTCCAACAAAAACAACTACACCAAAGAAAATATAGGATACAGATAATTTCCCACCACCACCAACAACAACAACAAAAACAGTAAATCACAGTAAGACCACCAACTCCAAAATGAAAGGAAATAACAGTCATTGGTCATTATTATCTATCAACATCAATGGACTCAACTCTCCAATAAAAAGACACAGGCTAACAGAATGGTTGTGGAAACAGGATCCAACATTCTGCTGCATACAAGTAACACACCTATGCAACAAAGATAAACACTACCTCATTTCTTTGTTTAATGTAATTTATTTTTATATTAATCACGGGTTATGTACTTTGTATCCCAGCTGTAGTCCTCTCCCTCATTCCCTACCTCATCTCCTCCCTGACCTCCCTCCAAGTCCACTGATGGGGGAGGATCTCCTCCCCTTCCATTCAACCCTAGCTTATCATATCTCTTCAGGGCTAGCTGCAATGTCCTCTTCTGGGATCTAGCTAGGCTGTTCCTCCTGGGAGAGGGAGGGTCGAAGAGCCAACCACTGAGTTCATGAGAGAAATAGTCCCTGTTCCTCTCACTAGGGTGCCCAGTTGGATACTGAGCAGGGGTTCTAGGTTATATTCATACATGGACCTTGGTTGGGGAAACAGTCTCATAAAAGACCCCTGTGCCCTGATCTATTTGGTCCTTGTGGAGCTTTTGTACTTGCCAAGTCTTTCTAACTCCCCCTTCTTTTATATGATTCCCTGCACTCTGCCGAAAGCTTGGTTGTGAGTCTTAATACCTGCTTTGATACATTGCTAATTAGAGTCTTTCATAGGTCCTCTGTGGTAGGCTCCTGTCCTGTTACTTGTAATAGTTCCAATGAAAGCCCTAGGTGGGGTGGGGGGAGAAGCAGACACACACAAGAGGAGTAGATGTCCAGAAATAATCAAACTCAGGGCTGAAATCAATAAATTCAAAACAAACAACAACAAAAAAAAACAATTCAAAGAATCAATGAAACCAAGAGCTGATACTTTGAGAAAATCAACAAGATAGACAAAGCCATAACCAAACTAACTAAAAGACAGAAAGACACTATCCAAACCAACAAAATCAGAAATGAAAAGGGGAACATAGCCAGAGATAGAGGAAATCAAGAATCATTAGGTCTCACTTCAAAAGCCTATATGCCACAAAATTTGAAAATCTAAATGAAATGCCCAATTTTCTGGATCAATTCCACTTACCAAAGCTGAATCAAGACCAGGTTAATAAATTTATAGTCCTATATCCCCTTAGGAAATAGAAGTTTTCATCAAAAGTCTCCCATCCAAAAAGTTCCCACGGCCAGATAGTTTCAGCACAGAATTCTACCAGACCTTCAAAGAAGAGCTAACACAATTCACTCCTCAAACTCCTCCACAAAATAGAAACAGAAGAAACATTACCAAACTCATTCTGTGAAGCCACAGTCACCTTTCTACCTAAATCTCACAAAACCCAACAAAGAAAGAAAATTTCAGGCCAATTTCCATTATGAACATTTATGTGAAAATACTCAACAAAATACTCACAAGCTGAATCCAAGAACACATCAAAGGTATAATCCACTATGACCAAGTATGCTTCATCACAGGTATGCAGGGGTAGTTCAATATACTGAATTCCATCAATTAAATCCTCCATATAAATCAATTGAAAGAAAAAAGCAAACACCCACATGATAATCTCCTTAGATGCTGAAAAACCATATGACAAAATCCAACACCCATTAATATTTAAAGTCCGGAAGATATCAGGGATACAAGAGACTTACCTAAACATAGTCAAGGCAATATACAGTAAGCATATAGCCAACAACAAACTAAATGGAGAGAAAATTAAATCAATCCCACTGAAATTAGGGACAAGGCAATGCTGCCTACTCTCTCCCTATCTCTTCAACATAGTTGTTGAAATCCTTGCTAGAGCAATAAAACAATTAAAGGATATCAAAGGGATTCAGTTTGGAAAGAAAGAAGCAAAGTATCACTATTTGCAGATGATAAGAATGTATACAAGAGTGACCCCAAAACTTCAACCAGGTAAATTCTACAGCTGATAAACATCTTCAGCAAAGAGGCTGGAGACAAAATTAACTCAAAAAATAAGTAGCCATCTTATATACAGAAGACAAATGTGCTGAGAAATAAATTAGGGAAACAATACCCTTCACAATAGCCAAAAAAGACATAAAGGTCCTTGGTGTAACTCTACCAAAGCAAGTTAAAGACTTGTATGAAAAAAAAAAAAAACAAAAAAACAAAAAAAAAACTTCGAGTCTTTGAAGAAAGAGCTTGTAGAAGATATAAAAAAATGGATCTGCCATGATATATGGCTTGGCAGGATTAACATAGTAAAAATGGCCATCTTACCCAAAACAATCTACAGATTCAACGCAATTCCCATGAAATTACCAACACAGTTCTTTACAGACCTTGAAGGAAAGAATTCTCAAATTCATCTGGAATATCAAGAAACCCAGAATAGCTAAAACAATACTCTACAAGAAAATATATTCTAGAGTTATCTCCATCCCTGATTTCAAGCTGTATTAAAAAGCAATAGTAAAAACAAAACAAAACAAAACAAATGAAAAAACTACATAGTACTAGCATAAAAACAGACTGGTAGATCAACGGAATCGAATAAAATACAGAAAAATAAACCCACATATTATGGACACCTGATTTTTGACAAAGATGCCAAAACCATACAATGGATAAAAGGTAACATCTTCAACAAATGGTGCTGTTCTAATTGTATATCTCCATGTAAAAAATGCAAATACAATCATACTTATCACCCTGCTCAAAACTAATGTCTAAGTGGATCAAAAAACTCAACATAAAACCAGACACAGTAAACCTGTTAGAAGAAAAAGTTGGGAAGAGTTTTGAACTCACTGGCACAGGAGACAACTTCCTGAACAGAACACCAACAGTACAGGCTCTAAGATCAACAATCAATGAATGGGACCTCACAAAACTGAAAAGCTTCTATAAAGCAAAGGACACTGTCATCAGAATAAAAGGACAGCCTACAGACTTGGACCAACCTTATATATAACACAGGGCTAACATGCAAAATATATAAGGAGCTCAAAAAGATAAAAGCAACAAAACAAGTAATCCAATTAAAAATTAGGGTACAGAACTAAGCAGAGAATTCTCTGTAGAGGAATATAGAATGGCAGAGAAACAATTAAGGAAATGTTCAACATCCTTAGTCATCAAGGAAATGCAAACCATAACAACCTTGGGATTTCAACTTACACCCATCAGAATTGCTAAGAGCAGGAACTCAAGTGACAATACATGTTGGAGAGGATATAGAGAAAAGGGAACCCTCCAACATTGCTGGTGGGAATTTAAACTTACACAACCAGTTTGGCAATCAATATGGTGCTTTCTCAGACAGTTTGGAACAGGGCTTCCTCTAGATCCAGCTGTACCGCTCCTAGGCATATATGAAAAAAATGCTCAAGTATACAACAAGGGCATTTGCTCAATCATGTTCATCTGTGTTCATAAGAGCCAGAGAAACAACCCAGATATCCCTCAGATAAGGAATGGATAGAGGTTGTGATTCATGTACACAACAATAAAAAACAAGGAAATCATGAAATTTTCAGGCAAATGGTGAAAACTAGAAAAGATCATCCTGAGTTTGGTCTCCCAGAAGCAGAAAGAAACACATGGCATATAATCACTTATAAGTGGATATTAGACATATAATATAGGAAAAACATATTAAAATCTGTATACCTAGAGAAGGTAAGTAAGAAGCAGGATCCTGTGTAAGATGCTCAGTCTTCATTCAGAAAGGCAAACAGCATTAGACATCGGAAGAAGTTGAAAACACAGAACAAGACAGGAGACTACCACAGAGAGCTTCTGAAAAACTCTACCAAGCAGGGTATCAAAGCAGATGTTGATAATCATAACCAAACTTTGGACAGAGTGCAGGGAAGCTTATGAAAGAAGGGAGAGAGAGAATGACCTAGAAGAGTCTGGGGCTCCACAAGGAAAACAACAAAACCAAAATATCTCGGCCTAGGTGTCTTTTCTTAGACTGATACTCTAACCAAGACCATTCATGGAGATAACCTAGATACCCTGCGCAGAGGAAACCCATGGTAGCTCAGTCTTAAAATGTGCTCCTTAATAAGAGTAACAGGGGCTGTCTCTGACATGAACTCAGTGGCTGGCTCTTTGATCACTTCCCCCTAAGGAAAAACATGCTTAGTAGGCCACAGAGAAAGACTGTGAAACACAATCCTGATGAGATCTGATAGGTCAGATAGACCTGATAAGGTAAGTTGGAAGGGGAGAAGATCCTTCCCTTTCAGTGGACTGCGGAACATGCATGGGAGAAGATGAGGGTGTAATTGGGAGGGGACGATGGAGGGGATAAAGCTGGCATACAAAGTGAATAAATTATAATATATTAAAATTATATTAAAATAAAATAAAGATAAAAGGATAAGATCAATATGAATCCTGTGCAACCAATTAGAAATTACATAGACTATGTAAACAGGTTATTTATGTTTTTGAAAAAAGCTTTAGTTACAAAATCTAAAGTAATTATTATAGGTATAATAAACAGATTAAGAAATGTTGAAATGTAGGTAACACAGGAAGAAATTGAGTTTTTGTTTAGTTTTGTTTGGTTTGGTTTTATGCTTTTTTTCTTGTGGATATTCATTGATACTATAAATGTCACATTTATCAATTATTTTGATAAAATTTTGAAATATAGATACTGCTATTGAAGGGGGACCCAAGAAGGTGCCGATCAGTGCACATCGTATTCAAAGGAGCTGAAACACAGAATTGGTGATTTGAGGGACTGTGGAACCCAAAACAACCATACAAAGTGCTGGGAAGAAGGGTTACAAAACCTGATCTGAGTCCGATAGGACACAGGTCAACCACGGATATCTCTGTGGACTTCTGGGGAATTGATTCCCTGGCACTTCTTCATAATGGGCAGAAGCAGCAGCAGCAGCAGAGGTAGCCAAGCCTGCAGAAGAGAAAGCAGCTGGGGAGAGAGTGGGGGAGTAGGGAGGTGGGGAATAGGGGGTGGGAGAGTGGGAGGGTGGGAAGATACCACAGCCAGTAAGAAGGCAGCAGTGGAGGTACCACAACCAGCATTGAAGAGGAGGATGCAGCCCGTAGTGCACACAGCAACTTGGAAGGAGCACAGTGTTGTATACTCCAAGCACAGAACCCCCTTCTTGAGATTTAAGACTGAGAACACTCAAACCCCTGGCATTTTCCCCACAGCCTTGTCTGAGGAGGAAGCAGCTGAGGAAGCACATAGGGCTTCCCAACTCAGGGAGCAGAGTGCAGCCTGCTGGGCTCACAGCCTCTAGCACAAAACTTAGGGCCGGACTGACAGAGCCCACAACAGAGAATGAGTCCCGCCCGAAGCATCAGCCACAGACCACAGAATCCAGCCTGTTGACCCTGCCACAGAGTGTAGACCACCGAGTATTCAGGAAACGAGCACAAGCACTTTGTGCCTGCAATCTGCACCTGCTAACTGCTCTCACATCCATATCCCCTCCTGCACTTGCTCCCAACACACATATCCCAAGCAGCTACACACTCTAGCACTGGCCTTCAAGACACACACCCTTGCACATGTGCACACAGACACAAAGACAAACAGGCTTAAGATTCTGTGCCAGCAGCTTTTTCTCCCTCGGGTACAACTGAAGCAACAACACACACTCTCAAACAGCTGGACCTCCCTGATCTTCCTGAAGAATTCTAGAGACGCCGGAGTAAGACTGCTCCATTCCAAAGTTCAAACTCCAGGAACAAACACTGAAGATTATATATAAGCAATGGCCAAAGGTCAACATAAAAACTCACCCAACAAAAATCAGAACACCAATGTCCCAACAGCAACACAAAAAAACTAATGGATATTTTAATTCAGCAGAAATACAGGAAAATGAATTTGAAGCAATGGTTATACAGTTAGTACAAGAAGAAAAAGAGGAAACGCACAGAGCTCTCAAAGAAATTCTAAAGAGTACAACAACCCACGTAGAGGAACAGTTAGAAACATATAGAGAGGAAACAAATACAAAAATTGGATCCACCTTCAGTCAAATGAGGGAAATGGTGCAAAGCATGAAAACAGAATCAGAATCTGTAAAGAAAACACAAACAGAGAAAAACCTGGAACTGGAGAACTTAGAGAAAAGATCAGGAACCACAAAGGTAAGCATCACAAATAGAATACAAGAGATGGAAGAGAGAATCTCAGGAGGTGAAGATACACTTGCTGAAATGGAATCCTCACTCAAATAAAAAGTAAAATAAGATAAGACCCAAACACAAAACATTCAAGAAATCAAGGACGCCATGAAAAGATGAAACCTAAGAATAATAGGAATAGATGAAAAAGAAGACTCCAGAATCCACAGGCCAGAAAATATTTTTAAGAAAATCATAGAAGAAAATTTCCCTAACTTAAAGAAAGAGATGTCCATAAACATACAAGAAGCCTACAGAACACCAAATAGACTAGACCAGAAAAGAAACACCTCACTTCACATCATAGTCAAAACAATAAACTTACAAACCAAAGAAAACAATATTAAAGGCAGCAAGGAAAAAGGGTCAAGCAACATATGAAGGTAGACCGATCAGAATCACACCAGACTTCTCATAAGAAACTATGAAAGCCAGAAGGGCCTGGGCAGAGGTCATGCAGTCTTTAAAGAAACACAGACGCCAACCAAGACTACTATACCCAGCAAAACTTTC
>CM053742.1:101256043-101272121 GCA_028658305.1 Pachyuromys duprasi
ATCTCAGAGTAAAGGGATGGAAAGATGTGTTTCAAGCAAATGGACCTATAAAACAAGATGGGGTAGTGATCCTAGTATGTAATAAAATAGACTTCCGAACAAAACTAATCAAAAGAGATGAGGAGGGTCACTTCTTTCTAATCAAAGGAAAAATCCAACAGGAGGACATCACAATGTTGAACAACTATGCCCCAAATACAAGACCACCTACATATGTAAATCAAACAATATTAAAATTGAAATCACACATTGATCACAGCACCTTAATAGTGGGAGACTTCAACACTCCACTCCCACCAAGGGACAGATCATCTTTTTTGCTTCAAAAGTAGTTTGAAGCAAAAAATTGAAACAAGAGAAATCACAGAGGCCCTAAATCAAACGGACCTAATAGATGTCTACAGAACATTCCACCCAAAATCAAAAGAGTATACCTTCTTTTCAGCACCTCATGGAACCTTCTCCAAAATAGACCATATATTTGGTCACGAAGCAAGCCTCAGCAGATACAAGAAGATTGAAATGATCCCTTATATCCTATCTGACCATCATGGTCTAAAGCTGGACCTCAACAACAACAGAAAGAGCAAAAAGCCTGCACGTACACGGAAACCGAACAACTTGCTACTCAAGGACAGCATGGTTAAGGAAGAAATTAAGAAAGAAATTAAAGACTTCCTAGAATTCAATGAAAATGAAAGCACAATATACCCAAACTTATGGTACACAATGAAGACAGTGCTAAGAGGAAAGTTCATAGCACTAAGTGCCTTCAAGAAGAAATTTGAAACATCTCATACAAGCAACTTAATGGCCTAACTGAAATCCTTAGAAAAAAAAAGAAGATACACTAAAGAGGAGCAGATGGCTGGAAATAATCAAACTCAGGGCTGAAATCAATCAATTAGAAACAAATAAAACTATTCAAAGAACCAATGAAACCAAGAACTGGTTCTTTGTGAAAATCAACAAGATAGTATAAACCTTAGCCAAACTAACAAAAAGGCATAGAGATACTATCCAAATCAGCAAAATTAGAAATGAAAAGGGGAACACAACTACAGACCTTGTTGAAATACAATCATTAGGTCTTACTACAAAAGGCTATACAGCACAAAACTTGAGAATCTGAATGAAATGGACAATTTTCTTGATAGATTCCATCTACCTAAATTAAGTCAAGATCAGGTAGAAAAATTGAATAGACCTATATCCCTCAAGGACACAGCAGCAGTAACCAACAGTCTCCCTTTCAAAAAAAAGCCCTGGGCCAGATGGATTCAGTGCAGAATTCTACCAGACATTCAAAGAAGTGATGACTCCAATTCTCTCTAAACTATTCCATAAAATAGAAACAGTAAGAACATTACCAAACTCATTCTATGAAGCCACAATCACCTTGATACCTAAACCACACAAAGACCCAACAAAAAAAGAGAACTTCAGACCTATCTCTCTTATGAACATTGATGCAAAAATACTCAATAAAATACTTGCAAACTGAATTCAAGAACACATAAAAGATATCACCTATCATGACCAAATAGGCTTCATCCCAGGCAGCCAGGGGTGGTTCAATATATGGAAATCTTTCAAATCGATCCACTCTATAAACAAACTGAAGTAGAAAAACTACATGATCATCTCCTTAGATGCCAAAAAGCTTTCGACAAAGTAAAATATCCATTCATTTTTAAAGTCTTGGAGAGATCAGTGATACAGGGAACATACCTAAACATAGTAAAGGCAACATAGAGCAAGCATATAGCCAACATCAAACTCAATGGAGAGAAAATTAAATCAATCCCACTGAAATCAGGGACAAGGCAAGGGTGCCCACTGTCTCCATATCTCTTCAACATAGAACTTGAAGTCCTAGCTCGAGCAATAAGACAATTAAAGGAGATCAAGGGGATACATATCAGAAAGGAAGACGTCAAAGTATCCCTATTTGCAGATGATATGTTAGTATACATGAGCGACCCCAAAAATTCAGCCAGAGAACTCCTTCAACTGATAAACACCTTCAGCAAAGTGGCTGGATACAAAATCAACTCAAAAAAAAATTCTCTTGTATACCAAAGACAAAAGGCCTGAGAAATAAATTAGAGAAACAATACACTTGACAAGAGCCACTCATAACATAAAGTACATTGGTGTGACTCAAACCGACAAGTGAAAGATCTGTTTGAGAAAACTTCAAGTCTCTGAAGAAAGAAACTGAAGAAGATATCAGAAGATGGACAGATCTCCTGAGATCATGGATTGATAAGATTAACATAGTGAAAATGGCTATTCTGCCAAAAGCAAGCTACAGAATCAATGCAATTCAGATCAAAATACCAACACAATTCTTACAGACCTTGAAAGAAAAATTCTCAACTTCAGAAGGAGAAACAAAAAACCCAGAATCTCCAAAACGATCCTGTACAACAACAGATCATCTGGAGGTATCTCCATCCCTGAATTCAAGCTGTACTACAAAGCAAAAGTTATAAAAACTGTTTGGTATTTGCATAGAAACAGAATAGTGGAATGATGGATTCGAATAGAAGACCCAGAAAGAAACTCACACACCTATAGAAAATTGATTTTTGATAAAGAAGCCAAATCCACCTAATGGAAAAAAGACAGCATCTTCAACAAATGGTGCTGGACCAACTGGATGTTTATATGCAGAAAAATGAAAATAGATCCATATTTATCACCCTGCACAAAACTAAAGTCCAAGTGGATCAGAGACCTCAACATAACACCAGACACACTAAATCAGTTAGAAGTAAAATGGTGAGGAACTTGGAATTCATCAGCACAGGAGACTAATTCCTGAATAGAACACCAACAGCACAGGCTCTAAGATCAACAATAAATAAATGGACCTCATGACACTAAAAATCTTCTGGAAAGCAAAAGACACTGTTGCCAGAACAAAATGACAGCCTACAGACTGGGAAAGGTTCTTCACCAACCCTTTATTTGACAAAGGGATGTTATCCAGAATATATAAAGAACTCAAGAAGTTAAAAAGCAAGAAATCAAGTAATCCAATTAAAAAATGGTGTATGGAGCTAAACAAAGAGCTCTCTGAAGAGAATTATAGAATGCCAGAAGACCACTTAAAGAAATGTTCAACACCCTTAGCCATCAGGGAGATACAAATCAAAACAACCCTGAGATTTCACCTTAAACCTGTCAGAATGCTAAGGTCAAAACATCAAGTGATAACACCTGCTGGAGAGGATGTAGACAAAGGGTAACCCTCCTCCATTGCTGGTGGGAATGCAAACTTGTACAACCACTCTGAAAATCAGTTTGGCACTTTCTTAGACAATTAGGAATAGTGATTCCTCAAGACCCAGCTATACTGCTCCTAGGCCTATATCGAAAAGATGCTCAAGTACACAACAAGGACATTTGCTTAACCATGTTCATAGCAGCTTTATCCATAATAGCCAGATCCTGGAAACAACCCAGGTGTCCCTCAGTTGAGGAATGGATACAGAAATTGTGGTACTTTTACACAATGGAATACTACTCAGCAATTAAAAAGGAGGAAATCATGATATTTGCAGGCAAATGGTGAGACCTGGAAACGATAAACCTGAGTGAGGTTTCCCAAAATTAGAAAGATACACATGCTATATAATCACTTATATAGACCTATAAGATAGGATAAACATACTGAAATCTATACTCCTAAAGAACATAAACAAGAAAGAAGACTTGGGGTAATAGGATTAATCCTCACTTAGAAAGAAAAATGGGATGGACATTGGATGTAGGAGAAAACAAGTAGCAGGACAAGAGCCTACCACAGAGGGCCTAGGAAAGACTCTACCTAGCAGTGTATCACAGCAAATATTAAGACACATAACCAACCCTTTGGCAGAGTGCAGGGAATCATATGAAAGAAGGGAGAGTTAGTATGACTTGAAGAGGACAGGAGCCCAGCAAGATCCAAATATATCAGGGCACAGTGGTCTTTTATGAGACTGTTTCTCCAAGCAGGGATCATTTATGGATATAACCTAGAACCCCTGCTTAAATGTAGCAAATGGTAGCTCAGTATCCAAGTGGTTACCCTAGTAAGGGGAATAGGGACTATTTTGTACATGAACTGAATGACTGGCTCTTCGACCCCACCCACATCCCCGAGGGAGGAGCAGTCTTGCTAGGCCACAGAAGAGGACATTGCAGCCAGTTTTGAAGAGACCTGATATGCTAGAGTTTGATGGAAGGGAAGGAGGTTCTCCCCTATTAGTGGAATTAGAAAGGGGCAGGGAAGAGATGAAGGGGGATAGGGAGGGAATGTGGGAAGGGGATACAACTGGAATGCAAAGTACATAACCTGTGATTAATATAAAATAAAGTTAAATAAAAATGTTAAAAAAAATAAAAAGTATATAAGATTGAACTAAAACAAAACAATACAAAACAAAACAAAACTGCTCAGAGCTGATTGGTAACTCAGTCCCCATGTGCATTCCCAAGTAAGGGCAGCAGGGACTACCTCTATCATGAACTAGTTTGCCTGCGTATTGGTCACTTGTCTCTGGTGATATGGTCTTAGCTGGCCACAGAGAAAGAGGATCCAGACAGACCGCATGAGACTTTCTAAGTTTTGCATAGATGGCAAAGGAGCAGAACTCCCCCTTTCAGTTGACTAGGGGAAGGGGATAGAGGGAAAGTGGGAGGGAGATTGGGACAGGGAGGAGTTGAAGAAGGGGGCTTTAAATGGGATATATAATGAATAAATTATTTAATTTTTTAAAAAAATCATGAATGTATTTTGAAGTACAATTGACTTTTCATCGTTAATAAAGACAAGATCAAAAGTGGGTTACTCACAGAATAAGGATATGAAGAGGTGAGAAATAGAAAACTTGTTACAATTTTTTGAAATAAAAATCTAAAGGGAATGCAGAATATACACTTTTTTGTAATCTCACTATGCTATCATTCTCTGAAGAAAAATTTAAGAAGAAACAACGGGGTGGTCAGCAAGAGGGTTTGAGGGGTAAAGGTGCTTTGCTAATCCTGACAACATGAGCTCAATTCTCAGAAAGAACTTATTTCCCTCCCACAATTTGTATTCTGTTCTTCAAACATGCAGGTGTTTATATATGCATAGACAAGTGTGCTCACACATAAATGTACATAAGCAAATGATATATTTTTGTTGAAAAAGAAGAAACAATGACTTTCCAATGTTTTCTGTATTTTTTTTAAGACAACTACATAAAAAGCATTTGAATTGCTCACTGCTGTGTCTTTGAATTAAGTAGAAAAGAGTGGACACAATATAATGGTGATTAAGTAGATTACAGTGCAAATAATTAATAAGTAATTGTTGTAATTACTCAAAAAGTGATTAATGAAATCCCTGTGATATGCTCTGAACACATTTGATAGCAGGAAATATAAAGATTAATGAGATTGGAAGTCTTTGCTTTAAACAGAGTGACATTTGCTTGTGTCAAAAATGAAAAATGGATAGATCATAAATCATACCAAAACCATTCACTAAATTATTACTAGATAAGTTCTATATGTTAGGAACATACCTGAGATTTGTAAGAACAGTATATACTAATGTGTATACTGATCCATGAATAATCACATATGAAGTACATATACAAAGACAATATTCAAGTAAAAATTCTCCAAACTATCTTTTTCCATTTCTGTTGATTAGCCATGCCTTCAGATTTTAAAATTATCTTATATACTACAACATAAAAAATTAAAATCCTTTTGTGTCTTCCTGTTTCTGGAGTACCAAACTCAAGATGATCTTTTCCAGTTCAAACCATTTGTCTGCAAATTTCATGATTTCCTTGTTTTTACTAGCTGAGCAGTATTCCATTGTGTATAAGTACCACAATTTCTGTTTCCATTCCTCCCTTAAGGGACATCTGGGTTTTTTCCAGGTTCTGGTTATTATGAATAAAGCTGCTACAAACATGGTTGAACAAATGTCCTTGTTGTGTACTTGAGCATATTTTAGATATATATCTAGGAGTGGTATACCTGGATCTCAGGGAAGCACTATTCCTACTTGTCTTAGAAAGCACCAGATTGTTTTCCAAAGTGGTTATACAACTTTAATTTCACACCAGCAATCGAGGAGGGCTCCCCTTTCTCCACATTCTCTCCAGCATGTATTGTCACTTTAATTTCTGATGTTAGCAATTCTGAGAGGTGTGAGGTGAAATCTCAGGGTCCTTTTGATTTGCATCTCCCTAATGACTAAGGATGTTGAGCATTTCTTTAAGTGGTTCTTTGCCATTTTATATTCCTCTATAGAGAATTCTCTGTTTAGCTCTGTACCCAATTTTTAATTGGATTACTTCATTTGTTGGTTTTAACTTCTTTAATTCTTTACATATTCTGGATATTAGCCCTCTGTCAGATATAGGGATGGTGAAGATCCTTTCCCAGTCTTTAGGCTGTTGTTTTGTTCTGACAACAGTATCCTTTGTTTTACAAAATCTTTTCCGTTTAATGAGGTCTCATTTATTGCTTGTTGATATTAGAGCCTCTGCTGTTGGTGTTCTGTTAACAAAGTTGTCTCCTGGGCCAATGAGGTCTTGGCTCAAAACAGAAAGACACACAGGATATATATACACTTATAAGTGGATATTAGACATAAAATATACACTGAAACTACAAAAATCTGTACACCCAAAGTAACTGAGCAAGAAGGAAGACCCTGGGTAAGATAATCAATCCTCACTCAGAAAGGCAAATGGGACAGACATTGGAAAAAGGAGAAAACAGTAAAGAGGAAGGGAGCCTACCACAAATGGTCTTTGAAAGACTCCCCCCAGCAGTGTATCAATGTAGATACTGCAACTCATAAACAAACTTTGGGCAGAATGCAGGGAAACTTAGGAAAGAAAGGGGAGATAGTAGGACTTGGAGAGGACAGGAGCTCTACAAGGAGAGTAAGAAAACCAAAATATCTATGCACAACGGTCTTTTCTGAGACTGATATTCCAAACAAGAGCCATTCATGGATATAACCAAGAACCCCTGCTCAGATGTAGCCCATGACAGTTCAGTATTCAAGTGTGTTCCCTAGTAAGATGAACAGGGACTGTCTGTGACATGAACTCTCAGTGGCTGGCTCTTTGACTTCCTACCCTAGATGGGGTATCAGCCTTATCAGGCTGCAGAGGAAGACAATGAAGACAGTTCTGATGAGAACTGATAAGCTAGGGTCAGATGGAAAGGAAGGAGGAGTTCCTCTTTCAGTGGAGTTGGAGAGGGGCATAGGATGAGAGGAGGGAGGGAGGGCAGCATTGGGAGGGAATGAGAGAGGGGGCTACAGCTGGGATACAAAGTGAGTAAACTGTAATTAGTATAAAAAATAAAAAATAATTAAAAAATAAAAATAAATAAAATTAGAACACTGCCTTCAGAACAAAATGACAGCCTAGAGACTAGAAAAGTATCTTCACCAACCCTATATCTGACAAAGGGCTAATATCCAGAATATATAAAGAATTCAAGAAGTAAACAACAACAAATCAAAATCCTAATTTGAAATTGGGGTATAGAGATAAACAGAGAATTCTCAATAAAGGACTGTGGAATGGCAGAAAATTACTTAAACATCCTTAACATCCTTAACATCCTTAGTCATCAAGGAAATGCACATCAAAATGACCCTGAATTTTCATCTTATACCCATCAGAATGGCAACAACCAAAAACTCAAGTAAGAACTCATGCTGGAGAGGGTGTTGAAAAAGGGGAACCCTCCTCCATTGATGGTGAGAATGTAAGCTTATACACACACTTTGGAAATCAATCTGACCCTTTCTCAGACAATTAGGAATAGTGCTACCACCAGATCCATCTATACCACTCCTAGGCATATATCCAAAAGATGCTCAAGTATACAACAAGGACATTTGCTCCACCATGTTGGTAGTAGCTTTATTTGTAATAGCCAGAAGCTGGAAACATACCAGATGTCCCTCTGTTAAGGAACAGATACGAAAATTGTGGTACATGTACACAATGGAATATTATCCAGTAATTAAAAACAAGAAAATCATGAAAATTTCAGGCAAAGGGTGAAGTTTAGAAAATGTTATTCTGAGTGAGGTATCCCTGAAGCAGAAAGACACACATGGTATACACTCACTTATAGGTGGATATTAGACATATAATGTAAGATAATCATACAAAAATCTGTACACCTAAGGAAGCTAATAAAGAAGGAGGACCCTGGGTAAGATGATCAATCTTCATTCAGAAAGGCAAATGGGACAGACATTGGAATAGGGAGAAAACAGGGAACAGGACAGGAGCCTATCACAGAGGGCCTCTGAAAGACTCACCCAACAGGGTATCAAAACATATGCTGAGGTGCATAGCCAAACTTTGGGCAGGGTTCAGGGTATCTTATGAAAGGAGGGGGAGATAGAAAGACCTGAAGGGAATAGGAGCTCCACAAGGAGATCAAGAGAATAAAAATATCTGTTGTGTTCCCTAGTAGGATGAACAGGGACGGTCTCTGACATGAACTCATGGGCTGGCTCTTTGATCACCTATACCTGAAGGGGGAGTAGCCTTACCAGTCCACAGAGGAAGAATAAGAAGCCAGTCCCGATGAGACTAGATAGATGAAGTTCAGACGGAAGAGAAGAAAAATCTTCCTTATCATTGGACTGGAGGAGGAACATAGGATAAGAAGAAGGAGGGCAAGTGGTATTGGAAGGGGGCGGGGAAAGGGGCTACAACTGAGACACAAAGTGAACAAAGTGTAATTAAAAATAAAACAAATTTAAAAATGGAAAAAATAAAATTAAAAATTGGGTACAAAGCTAAACAGAATTCTCAATAGAAGAAAATAGAATGGCAGAGAAATACTTAAAGAAATGCTCAACATATGTAGTCATCAAGGAAATCCAAATCAAAAGAACCCTGAAATTTCACCTTACACTCATCAGAACAGCTATGATCAAAAACTGAAGTGACAGCTCATGCTGGAGAGGATGGTGAGAAAGGAGAACCACTTTTAAGAGAGTATATACTGTGCGTGTCTTTCTGTTTCTGGGATACTTCACTTAGGATGATATTTTCTAGATCCCACAAATTTCCTGCAAATTGTATGATTTCCTTGTTTTTAATTGTTGAATAGTATTCCATTGTGTAAATGTCCCACAATTTCTGTATCCATTCCTCCATTGAGGGATATCTGTTTGTTTGGTTGTTTTTTAAATAGGTCTGGCTAATATGAATAAAGCTGCTATGAATATGGTTGAACAAATGTCCTTGCTGTGTACTTGAACATATTTTGGATAGATTTCTAAGAGTGTTATAGCTGGATCTTGAGAAAGCACTTTTCCTAATTGTCTGAGAAAATGTCAGATTGATTTCCAAAGTGGTTGTACAAGTTTACATTCCCCCAGCAATGGAGGAGGACTCCCCTTTCTCCACATCCTCTCCAGCATGCATTGCCACTTCAGTTTTTGATCTTAGCCATTCTAAGGGGTGTACGGTGAAATCTCAGAGTGTTTTGATTTCCATCTCCCTGATGACTAAAGAGGTTGACATTTCTTTAACTGTTTCTCTGCCATTCTATATCCCTCTACAGAGAATTCTCTGTTTATCTCTGTAACCCATTTTAATCGGATTACTTGTTTTGTTGCTTTTTAACTTCCTAAGTTTTTTAAATATTCTGGATATTAGTCCTCTGTCAGATACAGGGTTGGTAAAGATCCTTTCCCAGTCAGTATGCTGCCCTTTTGTTCTGACGATATGTGTATTTCATTAGTTTTCCTCTACATCTGTGTAGTATTCTACTGTAATATATGCCCCATTTTCATTATTCATTGGTCATTTGCTTAGCATCCAGGTTAATTTCAATTCATTGATGAACTGAATTCGATTCATTCAACTAGGAATAGAGCAACAATGAATATGGATGTTCAGGTACATTTGTAGTATGATAGAAATTACTTTAGTATGGCCTCAAGTGGCATAGGTAGATCATAAGGTAAATATATTCATATTTTTTGTGAGAAAGAACCAGACTAATTTCCAGGGTAGCTGCAATAGTTTATAGTCACACCAACATTAAATGAGTTTCCTTTTCCCTGTATCTGTGTTCAAGAGTATGACCATTCAGATTTGGATGAGATAAAAATCATAAGAATTGAGAAGGATATTTATAACCATAGGTTGGTTATGAAAAGAATAAAGAAGTCATAGAAAAGATGTTTCCTTCTTGAAACTCAAAGTTCATTTAGATAACATGGGAACACAGGGTAGGTAATGTTGTAATATAAGGGGTATAAGTGGAGTGGCATTGAAATATTTGAAAATTTCAAAATAGTGTTCAACAGTAGAAAAATGCCATATGAATTGAGGAGAGTATGGAATGATCTATCATTTAATGACTTGACTGAAACAGTGAAGAATACTGTGAAGACAAGCTACAGCAACAAATTCAAAGTGAAATAGGGTTTTAGAACACATTTGAATTTCCTAATATTTTTCTAATAAAGATTGTGAAATGCATGTCTGCCATAATAATAATATTACAAAAAATGAAAACAATTTATTTTCAGAGAATATGATTTGATGAAGAATTATCCATAAAACCATAAAAAGTGTACATTTTTCAGCTAAAGAATTCAGAAATATAAAGGAGCTCAAAAAGGAATATATTCACAAAGACTCAATGATTGACAGATTGACTCAACCAATTGTATGACTTGAGAATGGGAGGAATGGATCAGTGTGAGAGAAAATAACTTCACACACATTGGCAGGTTCAAGCTGATGGATGACTCATTTCAAGAGAATGTTCTTGGGAGGCAGTCTCTCTGGTGTCTGTTCATGCTCATTTTTCCTGCTCTCTCTTTCTTTCTTTTTTCCTCTTTTCTCAGAGCAGAGAGTCAATCCCAGTCTTTTATCATTAAATCATTTCCTTATACATTTTTTCTACATGATCAGAAATCTTTGTCTTTCCCCCCAAATATTGGCTTTTCACCCAGACACAAAATGAGAATTAACAGAATAAACAAGGTGTACTCTACATACATGGTACAGAGATTACTTTGCAAGCAAGCAATCATATTTTATCATTAATTCAGTGCTTTTCTCAGACAAACCTCTACATAATAGGTCATCTGTGCAAAATCTCACTGTTAAAATAGGTGGCATAAAAACAAAGAGTTACTAAACAAACTACACTATTCTCAATTCTCAGCTGTTGTTTGTAACTAAGCAAGTTCTTTTTGAGCTCCTTCTAAACATCTTTTGTAATAAGAATGATCTTTCAGAGGTCATCTAGCCCCTTCCTCATAAACTATACAAAGGTCCTATAATCTCCCTATCTTATATGAAGGAATCATGTCTATATGATCAAGTCTTTCTAGGAAAGGAAGTTAGTATGAGTCCAGTAGCTTCTCTGGGATCTAATTCCTTTCAACTGTTGAAGTCTGGGGACTGAGTGTGGAAATTCAAACAATTCCTGATACCATTTGATATCCATGAATTGATTAAAGGGTTTCAGGGACAAATTTGCACGGAAGTCCTCTATAAATTCCTTTTAAAACTCTTGTGGTACGTAGTTAGGGAAGAAGGAAAGTAGTTTAACACCGTAATCACTCTCAACTGTTTAAAATCAAAGAAAATAAAATTATTTTCTCCTTTTATTTTTGAAATTAAGATATAATTATATCATCACCCTTGTTTTTCCTCTTACTAACCCCCTTATTGCCCCTTAGAAGGTATAAGCATATGGAAGATGAATTACAGAATTAATAATATTTACAACTGGTACTGAATTGATCCCCTTATCTCTTGTCTGGCAAGAGAGTGGTTTTCTTGAAGCAGCTGGGCAGTGGCTTTCTACTTGTGACTGGACCTATTGCCCTCAACAGAGTTCTTTTGCACAAAACATTGTCACCTCTACAAAAGTTGATATTAGCAAGGTTAAAATCCCCAAATACCTGACTGATGCTTACTTCAAGAAGAAGCATCAGTTGCAAAAGCCCAGGCACCAAGAGGGCCAGATCTTTAACACAGAGAAGGAGAAATAGAATATTACAGAACAGCACAACACTGATCAGAAAACTGTGGACTCGCAGATTTTGCCAAAGATCAAAGCTGTTCCTCAGCTTCAGGACTACCTTTAATCTCAGTTTTCCCTGACAAACGGGATGTATCCTCACAAACTGGTGTTCTAAATTGCTAAAGACATAGTTAAGCAACTTCATACATAAAACAAAAATGTAACAGCTTTCATTATCATTGCTTTTTCCAATCTGATCCACTTATAGTATACCTAGGTGACATAAAAATGAGATGTGTTAGCATTAAAAAACACCCAACAGAGGGCCCCTGAAAGGTTCTGCCCTGCACAATATCAAAGCAGATGCTGATACTTATGGCCAAATGTTGGGCGGAGTGCATGGAATCTCACAAAAGATGTGGGAAATAGTAAGATAGGGAGAGGACAGGAGCTCCACTAGGAGAGCAACAGAACCAAAAAACCTGAGCACAAGGGTCTTTCCTGAAACTGATACTCCAACCAAGTACCATGCAAGGAGAAAACCTAGAGCTCCTGCAGAGAGGTAGCCCATGGCAGTTCAGTGTCCAAGTGGGTTCCATAGTAACGGGAACAGGGAATGCCTCTGACATGAACTGATTGGCCTGCTCTTTGATCACCTCACCCTGATGGGGGAGTAGCCTTACCAGGCCACAGAGGAAGACAATACAGCCACTGCTGATGAGAGCTCATAAACTAAGATCAGAAAGAAGGAGAGGAAGACCTCCCTTATCAGTGGTCTTGGGGAGGGACATGTGTAGAGAAGGGGGAGGGAAAGTGAGATTGGGAGGGGAGGAGGGAGGTGTTTATGGGGGGATGCAAAGCGAATAAAGTACAATTAACAAAAAAATCATAAAAGAAAAAAACACGCAACAGAAACTGGGATACTCAAAAGTAAATACCATGAAAATTTCATAGCTAATATTCTAGATAATTATTAGTGATACAACAAAATATGCAAGAGAAAATATTAAAAATTTTTAACTTCTGTAACTTGGAGTTATATGTATATTATGTCAAAACAATTAGTTAAAGTTGTTAGGAACATCACTGAGATTTGTTTGATATATTTTATTTCAAGATTAATATGATCTATTTTAATATAATGTTTTGCTAAAAATTCCAAGATTGTAGCCTGTTCATTTGGTAAGAAACTAAATGCTCGTACTGTGCTTGTGTAAATATTCCCTAGGTATCAAGACTGACAATGAACTTATGATAACTGATCCCTTTTAAAGTGTAATTTACCACTTCTCATATAGCCCCTGTTGATACAAAGTGAAATGGAAAAGAACACAGACACTTTTAAACTATTACTTTGGCTTCCATCCTTTGAACATATTGGCAAATCCAAAAATAGAAAGATTGACAAGGTAATACATGAATATAAGCCATTGATAATGAGAGAAAGATGAGATTTACCCTAAAACTTTTGAGACTTTGAAACTGAAGAGAGTTTAAATTACATCCATGTATTATTATGTACTTAAATGAGCTAATTTTTGTCTTGTGCATGCAGTTTCTGTCTTCTCTTCTTGCTGTGTTGCAAAAACAAATCAAAATAAATTTCCAGTAAAAATATTAAGGACTTAAGCATGCTGTTCTTGTGTTTCTTCTGAAGTTCTTTTACCTCACCCACTGGTATTTAATGTGGAGTTTCAAACACTGTTGACTTAATTAGTAACAAAGCTACTTTATACAAAGGTATAAAAAGGTGATTTTGAAATCCTATACACATATATAAAACAGGTACTACAGAATACTACAATTTGCAGCTGCAAATAGCAGTGAATATATTAAGTGATCATACATGAAAACAGAAACAGTACTAATTTCCAACTTAAATTTACTTTCACTTATAAAAGGGTTTTTGCAATTTTAGATGCAATCATGTGGTGAAATTTAAGTCATATGCTTTCCATGGCATGAGAAAGACTTTCCTTTTGTGGCTGAAACTGGGTGTCTCATGTTATCTAAAGCTATTTTAAGTTTTCCTTTTAATGTGGCCTATATCTGAACAAGGAGTCTTGCTTGAATGTATTTTGAAAGTGGAGAGAGATGCCAGATCTCAATTTTCAGAGGGAGAGCTGTCAAATTTCCCTACTCAATATCAATACACTGAACAGAAAAATATTAATGCTTAGATAAATGAATAAAATATGCATTTAAAATGTATAAGTAGAGTGTGTCGGTTTCATAAGCATGAAATAATTGGGAGAAATCAGGCATTCCAACTTTATTGACTCATTGATACAACAACTTTCAAAAAGAAAATGTGTCATAAAGTTTATCGAATTTATAGTTTCTTGAAATTTTTATACTAATGAGTGTCCTTACTGAAAGTACATAATGATGAGTATTATCTAAATTCTTGAAATATGCCAACAAGAGAATGATCTACATTTAACAAGGTATGTACAGAGAGTGATACTGAAAATATTTACTGACCCTTTTAATCTTGTGTTTTTCTTATGGATTAATTTAATTCTGCTGAGCGATTGACTTATCAATTTGCACAATAAAACAGATGAAGTTAGATGTTTCAAATAATACTTTATATGTTTGATAATATTTATAACAATTAAGACTGCTGGAACAAATAAAAACATAATATATGAATGAATTAATATTTCTTGCAATGTATAAATTGATACAAAATATTATATTGGAATTCAATTATACCTAAATTTCTTTCTTTCTTTAATTAACATTCTTGATAACACTATCTCACTAAAAAAAACTAGGACACATGCTGATTCTCAAAATATATTCATTATGTAACCTGAATGAGAGAAAATGATGTTGCTTTTTGGCAGCATTTAGAAATGGTTCGGTTAACAAATGTTTTTGAGTTTACATGAAACTTTAAACATGAAAAAGCTGAGCACTTAGAACATTATAACCTACATTTTCTCTTATATTATGGGTGACTGATCTATGTCAGTAGAAATATGCCATTTTCTTTTTGCATATCTATCTTAGTAACTTTCCAGTGTATAAATAATTGATTTTCTTTTAAAAATAATGGATAATAAATTAATTCTTTCTCCATCCTGTTAGCCCAACAGAGTGTTCATTAAAAAAGAAACAGTCAGCTTATTCTTGTTTTTCTAGAATATGTAGTCTATATAGGGATTATCAATAAGTATTCATTACAAACATCTTGAGCTAAGACTATGAGTATTCAATTTAAAGCTTTGGTATACATACGCTAAAATTATTTTTATGTGAAATGAATAGTAGTCAACCAAGGAACCCCCTAATAACAATCTGCAATTTCTTTGTCTAAAAGACACAAGAAAGACTAAATTCTTAAGGAAAGATGGTCATCTGTTTAAAACCTATCTGCAGCAAAATGATGAGTATAATCTGAGGTGAAGCACTACCTTTTTTTTTTAACTCTGTGTGAACACATAAAATACTTATGTGAACACACATAATGTATGGTTTAAAATATTTAATATAATTAAATAACTGGTGGGTAAGATCAATATTATTTTTAAAACATGGGCAGAGAGATCCAAGATGGCTGCCACGAGAGAACACTGTCTGAGGAGTAGGAGAGCAGAAACAACGCAGTGACCAGGAGACTGAACTTTGGGACCTAAAACGCCAGGATTGTGAGTGCCAGGTGAGCGGAACTCCTACAGTGAGAAAATCAAGTGGGAAAACCCTAGAGACACCCAGTTATTACCTGGAGAAATTTCCCTGTGACCAGCGGCACACAGCTCTGATCTGGACAAGCTGCTGCGCTGGGTGCCCGCACCCTCCATTATAGACTGGATCGCACAGTCTTGCGGGCAGTCTCAGGAGGAACCAGGTGCCATTTTCACTGAACTGCGCCCTACGAGCGCACACTGCACCCTGGTTCTGCTTCGACCCACAGGTGTGCTGCGGGTTCGGACCGATCATCAGAACCACACCAGTCTGAGTGGATTGGGGGACCATTTTGACCAGTCCGCACATTGCCGGGGCGCGAGCCAAATGCTTCCTTCAGCAAAATCTC
>CM053742.1:101272621-101304876 GCA_028658305.1 Pachyuromys duprasi
AAAGTACCTAACATGTGATTGAGATAAAAATAAATAAATTAAAAAATAAAAAAATAAAACATAGGCCGAATAATACTACTGAATTTCTGAAAGCTATTTTGAGTTTTACTATTTATACATGTATGAATAATGTAAATGTATGATGGAATTAAATGAAATCAAGTTTTCAGAGAATGTCTAGAGTAATGTTGTGGATGGAGCTAGTAAATTAAGACAATAATTGGTAGTAAAATACCTAGATTTGGCTTTTAGCTGTTCCACTCTGTAGCTGCATATTTTTGGGAATATAAGTAAAGTTATATTAGTTACTTTTTATTACTGTGATAAAACACTACAAATAACAATAAAAAGGGGAAAATTCAAGATGGCAGAGCAGGGAAGACACTGTGTCTGAGGAGCAGACAGCAGTGTCAGTACAGTGACAAAGAGACTGAACTCTGGGCCCTAAAACACCACCGACTATGATTCCCAGGTAAGAGGAAAGCCCACTGTGTGGGAATCAATTCAGTCCATTCACAGATAACACTGATAATTCCCAGAATTGTTCCTGGGACCCAGAAGGCACTTGGTTGCCAGCCCAGATTCACATGCATTTCTGTCCTCATCACCTTCCCAGGCCAAACTGTGGACCCCTTAACCAAAGACGGGAATTTCCAGTCATGAGAAACAACATAGGGAAGGATTCAGTCAGGACTGACCTCAGGTGATCCAGTCAATCACTGGAAAAGGTCCCGAAGACCAGTGGGCACACAGTCACCAGCACAGAGCGGGGCCCTCAACTGCCAGCCCAGAGATCTGCTACTTGCCCGACTCACCCTCCCAGATAGAGTTGTGGGCACCAGGGCACCAGAGAATGAATTTCCCTGTTGGAAGAAAACTCCACAGTGAGAGAATCAGCAGGTCTGATCTTAGAGTTTTCACCCAACTCCCCCCACATACACACACACATACACGGAAAAGTTCTTGGGAAGAGTTCCTTGATTCCTACCGGCACCCAATTGACAGCTTGGAGACACCACTCTCTTGTGTGTTCTACACGTCACTCCACATAGAACTGTGGGCCCCAAAACAGGACAGACTGGGTCTCCCTGATGAGATGAAACCCCAGGGTAGGGGGTAAACATCTGGTCCAACCTCAGGACACCCAGCCCCGGAAAAAATTCTGGGTTAACGCAGGCTCCAGGCCCTAGCCTCCGTTGCACACATAATAGCCTGTCTCTGATTCTGCTGGGACACAGAGCTCCAACCTCAGACATACAGAGGCCTGAAATCCCTGATATAATCCCTGGAGATACTGCTCCAAGGGACAACCAGTTATCCCTAACTCAATTGACCAAACCAAGGGGTGCCCAGGTTACAGCAGCAGCTCACTAAATTTAGAGCAAGATATCCCAAAGCAGGGCGTCTGTCTCCAGGATATCTCCAGGTGAGAGGAGAGCCCCCAAGTTACCACTCAGGTCTATAAGCCGAAGGTGAGCTATAGAAATTCCTTAAAAACAAACAAACAAACAAACAAACAACAACAACAACAACAAACAGGTGATTCAGTGACCACACTCAACAAGCTGAGGAGGCCTTCAGGAAAAATCATCTTCCTGCCAAGGGGATTCTCCCATCCCAGGATTCCAGGAATCACCAGAAACTAACAACCTATACCTAAGGTAGCCCAGTGGGTACAGACCAGCGTGAAGGCTCAACAGACAAAAGACAGAGCTATATGTCATCTCCAGAACTCAGTTATGCAGGGACAAGCAGCTGGGGACAACTCAGCATAAATGAAAATCAAGTAAATGACCTTATATCTTTGCTTATGAAGAGGATAATAGAGGAAAAAATAAAATGAATAAAGAATTAGAGGAAGATAAAGTCAAACATATTATGGCCATCAGTAATGAAATGGAGGAAGATAAAGACAGATTATGGCCATCCCTAGAGAAACACTGGAAGATGCAGGCAAGCATTTTGTGGCCTTTAGAGAGTAAATACTTAAACCACTGAAAGAAATAAAAGAAACAAAGGATTTTTCAAACAAAGAGCTGAAGGAATTGAAGGAAAAATAGGAAAATACAGTCAGACAGATGAAGGAAATCAACAAAACTGCTCAAGTTCTAAAGAAAGAACTGAATAAATTAAAGAAAACACAAATAGAGGAAATTGTGATGAGAAAGAACTTAAGGAAGAAAACAGGAACTACAGAGGAAAGCATAACCAACAGACTACAAGAGATAGAAGAAAGAATCTCATGTGTGAAAGATACAATGGAAGAAACTGATGTATCTGTCAAAGAAAATGTTGAATCTAAAAAATTCCCGACAAAGACCGTCCAAGAAATCCAAGACAACGTGAAAAGACAAAACCTAAGAATAATAGGAATAGAGGAAAAAGAAGATTCCCTCCTCCAAGGCCCAGAAAATATTTTCAACAAAATCATAGAAGAAAATTTCCCCTACTTAAAGGAGAGGCTTATAAGAATACAAGAGTATTTTTCATACAAGTCTTTGACTTCCTTAGTTAGGGTCACACCAAGGTACTTTATGTCCTTTGTGGCAATTGTGAAGGGTATTGTTTCCCTAATTTCTTTTTCTCAGTGCTTTTGTCTTTTGCATATATGAGGGCTACTGATTTTGGGGGGTCAATTTTGTATCTGGCCACTTTGCTGAAGGTGTTTATCAGCTGTATTTGTTCCGTGGTAGAATTCTTGGGATCACACCGGGATACTATCATATCAACTGAAAATAGTAATACTTTGACATCTTCCATTCTGATTTGTAGCCCCTTGATCTCCTTCAATTGTCTTATTGCTCTAGCAAGGACAGAACGATGTTGAAGAGATATGGAGAAAGAGGGCAACCTTGCCTTGTCCCGGATTTCAGTTTGATTGCTTTAAGTTTCTCTCCATTTAGTTTGATGTTGGCTCTAGGCTTACTGTATATTGCCTTTATTATGTTTAGGTATGTGCTTTGTATCCCTGATGTCTCCACTGTTTAAACATGAATGGATGTTGAATTTTGTCAAATGTTTTTTTTTTTTCACCATCTAAGGAGATTATCATGTGTTTTTTTTTTTTTCTTTCAGATTGTTAATATGGTGGATCACATTGATGGATTTCTGTATATTGAACCACCCCTGCATATGTGAGATGAAGCCTACTTGGTCAGTCTCTGAAGAAAGAATTAGATGAAGATTTCAGAAGATGGAAAGATCTTCCATGCTCATGGCTTGGCAGGATTAACATAGTAAAAATGGTCATCTTACAAAAAGCAATCTACATATTCCATGCAATTCCCATCAATTTACCAACAAAATTCTTTACAGACCTTGAAAGAGAAATTCTCAACTTTGTATGGCATATCAAGGAACCCAGAATTGCTATAACAGTCCTCTACAATAAAAGATCTTCTGGAGGTATCTCCATCCCTGATCTCAAGCTGTACTATAGAGCAACAGTAATAAAAACTGCATGGTACTGGCATAGAAACAGAATGGTGGATCAATGGAACTGAATAGAAGATCCAGAAATATACCCACACACTTATGGACACCTGATTTTTGACAAAGGTGCCCAAACCATACAATGGAAAAAAGATAACATCTTCAACAAATGGTGCTCATCTAACTGCATGTCTACATGTAGAAAAATGCAAACAGATCCATATTTATCACCCGGCACAAAACTAAAGTCCAAGTGGATCAAAGACCTCAACATAAAACCAGACACATTAAATCGGTTAGAAGAAAAACTTGGGAAGAGCCTTGAACTCATTGGTATAGGAGACAACTTCCTGAACAGAACACCAACAGCACAGGCTCAAAGAACAACATTCAATAAATGGGACCTCATGAAACTGAAAAGCTTCTGTAAAGAGAAGAACACTGTCATCAAAACAAAACGACTGCCTACGGATTGGGAAAGAATCTTCACCAACCCTTTATCTGACAGAGGGCTAATATCCAGTATATATAAAGAAATACAGAAGTTGAAAGCAACAAATCAAGCAATCCAATTAAAAAATGGGGAACAGAGCTAAACAGAGAACTCTCAATAGAGGAATATCCCTTGTTCCAGCCCAGAGCTTTGGACTTCCATTGCAAGGAGTTGGGCCTCATGCTGGCAGAGGGGTGGGGAGTAGATCCTGACAGTGCAAAGTTGAGAGCTCAGCGTGACTGCAGAAGCTATCATAGGAGACAACAGAAGTGTGCTCCAAAGTCCAGCTCTCCTTTTCTATAAGGGAAACAACCCAGGTGCTCCTCAACTGAGGAATGGATACAGAAATTGTGGTACATCTAAACAATTGAATATTACTCAGCAATAAAAAACAAGGACATCATGAAATTTGCAGGTAAATGGTGGGACCTGGAAAGGATCATCCTGAGTGAGCTATCCCAGAAGTAGAAAGACACACATGGTATATAGTCATTCATGTAGACATATAAAATAGGATAAACCTACTAAAATCTGTATACCTAAAGAAAGTAATCAAGAGGGAGGACTCTGGCTAAAATGCTCAGTCCCCAACCAGAAAGGCAAAGCAGATTGACATCAGAAGAAGAAAACAAGAAACAAGCTAGGAGCCTGTCACAGAGGGACCCTGAAAGGCTCTGCCCTGCACAATATCAAAGCAGATACTGAGACTTATGGCCAAATGTTGTCAGAGTGCATGGAATCTTATGAAAGATTTTGGAAATTGTAAGATAGGGAGAGGACAGGAGCTCTACAAGAAGAGCAACAGAACCAAAAAATCTGACCACAGGGGTCTTTCCTGGGATTGATATTCCAACGAAGTACCATGCATGGAGAAAACCTAGAACCCCTGCACAGATATAGCCCATGGCAGTTCAGTATCCAAGTGGTTCCATAATAATGGGAACAAGGACTGCTTCTGACATGAACTGATTGGCCTGCTCTTTTATCACCTCATCCTGATGGGGGAGCAGCCTTAACAGGCCACAGAGGAAGACAATGCCACCACTCCTGATGAGAGCTGATAAACTAGGATGAAAAGGAAAGAAAGGAAGACCTCCTGTATCAGTGGACTTGGGGAGGGCGATGTGTGGAGTAGGGGGAGGAAAGGGTGATTGGGAAGGGAGGAGAGAGGGGTTTATGGGGGGGATACAAAGAAAATAGGGTGTAATTAATAAAAATACAAAAACGAATGCAAGAGGCCTACAGAACAGCCAATTAATTAGACCAAAAAAAAATCTTCCAGACACATAAAAATCAAAAGAATAAGTATACGGAGCAACAACAACAAAAAAATATAAAATCTGCAAGGAAGAAAGGTCAAGTAACTTATATTGGCAAATCCAGCAGAACCACACCTGACTTTCAGCAAAGACTATGATAGCCAGAAGGGCCTGGGCAGATATAATGCAGACTCTAAGAGAAAACAGATGTCAGCCCAAGCTACTCTACACAACAAAACTCTCAGTCATCATAGATGGAGAAAACAAGATATTCAATGACAAAAACAAATTTAAGCAATACCTACCCACAAATTCAGCACTACAGAAGATACTAGAAAAAAAAATAGAACCCGAGAAAGCTAACCACATTCAGGAAAACACAGGAAATACATAACCTCACTACAACAAAACAAAAAAAAAGCCAAGCACACAAACACATTACCACAGTCAAAGACAATACCAAAGGATCTAAGAGCCACAGGTCATTAATATCTCTCAACATCAATGAACTCAACTCTTCAATAAAAAGACACAGACTAACAGAGTGGATATTCAAACAAGATCCAACAATCGATTGCATACAAGAAACACACCCAACTCTCAAAGATAGACAGTACTGAAGAGCCAAGGGCTAGAAGACAGTTTTCTAAGAAAATGGAACCAACAAGCCAACAGGAGCAGCCATTCTAATATCTAAAAATAGATTTTTAACCAAAATTAATCAAAAGAGATGTGGAAGGTCATTTCTTACTTATCAAAGTAAAATTCCACCAAGAAGACATGAAAATTCTGAACATCTATGCCTCAAATAAAAGGCCACCCATATTTGTAAAAGAAACATTAATAAAACTGAAACCACACATAGATCCCCACACATTAGTAGTGGGAGATTTGAACACCCTACTCTGAACACAGGTCATGTCAACAAAACAGAAATTAAACAAAGACACAATATCTCTAACAGAAGTCATGAATCAAATGGACCTAACAGACATGTACAGAACCTTTCACCTAAACACAAAAGAATTTACCTTCTTCTCAACACCTCATGGAACCTTCTACAAAATAGACCATATGGTTGATCACAAAGCACCCCCCAACAAATACAAAAAGACTTAAATAATCCCTTGTATCATATCTGACTGCCATTGTCTAAAGCAGAACCTCAACAACAACAAAAATAGCAAAAATCCTATACACACATGGAAACTGAACAACTTGCTACTCAATGACATCTGTGTCAGGGGAGAAATTAAGAAATAAATTAAAGTCTTCCTAAAATTCGATGAAAATGACACACACAACATGCTTAAATTTTAGAACAGAATGAAAGCAGTGCTAACAGGAAAATTCATAGCACTAAGTGCCTTCAAGAAGAAATTTGAAACATCTCATACAAGCAAAATAAAGGCTCACCTGAAAGCCCTAGAAAAATAAAAGAAGCAGATATACCCAAGAGGAGTAGATGGCTGGAAATAACGAAAGTCAGGGCTATAATCTATAAATTTGAAACAATCAATGAAACCAAGAAATGGTTCTTTGAGAAAATAAACAAAATAGACAAACACTTAGCCAAACTAACTAAAGGGCAGAGAGAAATCATCCAAATCAACAAAATCAGAAATGAAAAGGAGGACATAACAACAGACACTGAGGTAATTCAAACAATCATTATTTCAAAAGCCTCTAAGCCAGAAAATTTGTATATCTAAATGAAATGGACAATATTCTTGATCGGTTCTACTTGCCAAATCTGAATCAAGACTATTTAAATCAATTAAATAGTCTTATATTCCTTAAGGAAATAGACACTGTCACACTGTCATCAAAGTTTCTCATCAAAAAAAAAAAAAAAAAAAAAAAAAAAAAGCCCTGGGCCAGATAGTTTCATGGCAGAATTCTACCAGACTTTCAAAGAAAAGCTAAAACCAATACTCTTCAAACTATTCCACAAAATAGAAACAAAAGGAACATTGCCAAACTCATTCTATGAAACCACAGTCACCTTGATACCTAAATGTCACAAATCCCCAATAAAGAAAGTCAATTTCAGTCCAATCGCTTTTATGAACATTGATGCGAAAATACTCAATAAAATACTTGCAAACCGAATCCAAGAACACATCAAAAGTAGCATCCACTATGACAAAGTAAGCTTCATCCCAGGCATGCAAGTATGATTCAATATATGGAAATCCATCAATGTAATCCACCATATGTACAAACTAAAGGAAAAAAAAACACATGATATTCTCCTCAGATGCTGAAGAAACATTTGATAAAACCCAACATTTATATATGCTTAAATTCCTGGAAAGATCAGGGATACAAGGCACTTAGTTAAACATAGTAAAGGCAAGGTACCGAAAGCCTACAGCGAACATCAAACTAAATGGAGAAAAATTTAAATCAATCCCACTGAAATCCGGGACAAGACAAGGCTGCTCACTCTCTCCATACCTGTTTAAGATAGTCCTTGAAATCCTTGCTAGAGCAATAATAAAATTAAAGGAGATGAAGAGGATTCAATTCAGAAAGGAGAAGTCAAAGTGTCAGCATTTACAGATGATATGATAGTAGACATGAGTGACCCCCAAAATTCTCCCAGGGGTCACAGCTGATAAACATATCCAGCCAAGTGGATTAATATAAAATCAACTCAAAAAAAAATCAGTAACCCTCCTGTATACAAAAGACAAAAGGGCTGAGAACAAAATTAGAAGAACAACACCCTTCACAATAACCACAAAGGACATAGAGTGTGTTGTGATCTTAACTAAATAAGTTACAGACTTGTATATATCAAAAGAAACTTTTAATCTCTGACAAAAGAAATATAAGAAGATAACAGAAGATGGAAAGATTTCCCATGTTAATAGCTTGGCAGGATTAACATAGTAAAAATGGCCATCTTACAAAAAGCAATCTACAGATTCAATGCAATTCCCATTTATTTACCAACACAATTCTTTACAAACCTTGAAAAAAAATTCTCAACTTCATATGGAATAATAAGAAACCAGAAATCGCTAGAACAATTGTCTACAATAAAAGATCTTCTGGAGGTATCTCCATCCCTGATCTCAAGATGTACTATAGAGCAACAATAAAAACAAAAAACTGCACGGTACTGGCATAGAAACAGAATGGTGGATCAATGGAATCGAATAGATTGCTCAGAAATAAACCCACACACTTATTTACACCTGATTTTTGACAAAGATACCAAAATCATACAATGAAAAAAGATAGCATCTTCAACAAATGATGCTGATCTAACTGGATGTCTACATGTAGAAAAATGCAAACTGATCCACATTTATCACCCTGCACAAAACTAAAGTCCAAGTAGATAAAAGAACTCAACATAACACCAGACACACTAAATTGGTTAGAAGAAAAATTGGGGAAGAGTCTAGAACTCGACACAGGAGACAACTTCCTGAACAGAACACCAACAGCACAGGCTCTAAGGTCAACAATCAATAAATGGGACATCATGAAACTGAGAAGCTTCTGTAAAGCAAAGGACACTGTCATCAGAACAAAATCACAGCCTATACATTGGGAAAGGAGCTTCACCAACCCTATATCTGACAAAGGGTTAATATATAAAGAACTTAAGAAATTAAAAAGCAACAAATCCATTAACCCAATTAAAAATGGTGTACGGTGCTAAACAGAATTCTCAATAGAGGAACATCGAATGGCAGAGAAACACTTAAAGAAATGTTCAATAGCCTTAGTCATCAGGGAAATTCAAATCATAAGACCCAGAGATTTCACCCTATACCCATCACAATGGCTACAATCAAGAACTCAAGTAACAATACATCCTGGAGAGGATGTGGAAAAGGGGGAAGACTCCCCTATTGTTGTTGGTAATGTAAATTTGTACAACAATATTGGAAATCAATATGGTGCTTTCTCAGAAAATTAGCAATAGTGCTTCCTCAAGACCTATCTATACCATTCCTAGGCATATGCTCAAGTACAAAACAAGGGCATTTGCTCGACCATGTTTGTAGCATCTCTATTCATAACAGCCAGGACCTGGAAACAACCCAGATGTCCCTTAATGGAGGAATGGATACAGAAATTGTGCTACCTTTACACAATGGAACACTACTCAGCAATTAAAAACAAAGAATTTATGAAACTTGCAGGCAAATGGTGTGAGCTAGAAATGATCATCCTGAGTAAGGTACCCCAGAAGCAGAAAGACACACATGGTACAAACTCACTTATAAGTGGGTATTAGACACATAATACATGATAATCATATGAAAATCTGTACACTTAAGGAAGCTAATCAAGAAGGACACCACAGGATAAGATGCTCAAACTTCATTCAGAAAGGCAAATGAGATGGTCATCTGAAAAGAGAGACAGAACAGGGAACAGGACTGGAGCCTATCACAGAGGGCCTCTGAAGGACTACACCCAGTGGGGTTTTAGAACATATGCTGAGATTCATAGCCAAACTTTGGGCAGAGTGCAGGGAATCTTATGAAAGAAAGGGGAGACAGAAAGACCTGGAGGTGACAGGAGCTCCACAAGGGGAGCAACAGAACCTAAAAACTGGGTACAGGGGTCTATTCTGACTTTGATACTCCAAACAAGCACTACGCATGGAGATAACTTAGACCCCCTGCACAAAAGTAGCCCAAAGTAGCTCAGTATCCAAGAGGTTTCCCGAATAATAAGACCAGGGACCATATCTGACATGAACTCATGAGCTGGCTCTTTGATCACCTCCACCTGAGTGCGGAGCAGCCTTATCAGTCCACAGAGGAAGACAAGGCAGTCCTGAAGAGAGCTGATAGACAAAGGTCACATGGCAGAGGAGGAGGACCTCCCCTATCATTGGATTGGAGGAGGGGCATGGGAGAAGAAGAGGGAGGGAGTGTAGGATTGGCAGGGGAATGGGTAGGGAGCTACAGCTGGGATACAAAATGAATAAATTGTAATTAATAAAAAAAGAAAAAATAACAAGATTTTGTTTGGCTAATCCAAGTGCCATTCTATAATTTATATGACTCAGAGAAAATAAATCTAAATCGTGTTTCTCTTTAATAATAATAATAATAATAATAATAATAAACAACTTATAAAAGAAAGAATTTAACCAGGCTTTCCATTTTTCAGTGCTATGGTCTATGATGGCAGAGGCAGGTAATGGAAGAAGGAACATTTAAGAACTCATCTTGTGCAAAAGGAGGCAGACATAAAGGCCCTAAGGATCACAGGACTCATTTGACACCCAAAGACTTCTCAGATGGCATATTTCTTCCAGCAAGGCCAAACTACTCAGTCCTCCTCAAAAAGTCAGCAACTGGTGTTGCAGTACATTTGATCCCATTGTGATCCCCCAAATTGTGAACTGTAAAACTTAGTTTATTGTTTGAGAATAAGTTGAGATCTTTTCAGCCCAAGACTTCTAATCATTCTCTGCAAAATAAACTAGCCCTGAAAATAGATGGCGCCTGGACATAGAGGCCATAACATTGTGCAGGACCAAACCAACAGTTTTTTTCTGGTAAAGCAAATGATTTATCAGAAGATATTACTTAACATTAAGGGACTTTGACTGAGAAGAATGACTGAATTTGCTTTGGAAACACAGTGCATATCTCTGGCAATAATAAATGTATATTTCAGTCTCTCCTAAAAATGTGATTTGTGCCTTTGAAAAATTAATTAAATCATTCACTTCTTATATTTTTAAATGGGAGCAAATATCATTTCAATTATTGCGGAATAATACATAGTGCATTACAAACATGATCTCAGATAATGTAATACTGGATTAAGGACACAGTAATTGCAAATATATCAGGGTGTTTTTCTACTAGCAAAAAGGATTTTTCGTTATCCACTATGTCTATTTGACTAAGAAAATCACTGATTCTGAGTTTCCCATTATACTACTATTTATTATTTTATTAAACAAAGCTTGAGTAGCTCCTAAATGTCAGAGTAAGTAGCTCACTCACAGGGAATATAGTGTCCACTGCGACAAAACACTTCATAGATGAACCCTTTAAGTTTTTTCCTAAAATACATAGGTGAGAAACACGAAATTAAATATCATTAAACCTCAGTGACTTTAAAAAATGAAATGCTTATTTAATATAGTTAAATATAGTCAAGAGAATAAAGTACAATTATTTTGCACATTATCTGGTATTAGTTATAAAGCATCCCAATCAATAACACAATCTCAAATATTGTTTTTTAATAAATAATTTTTCTGATGGGAACCGTAAATGGTGGCTGCAGGGGAAAACAAAGAAGGTTGTGAAGGAATGCAATAGTGCTGGTAATAGATACATTTAATCAGGAAACAATTACAACTAATAATTGAAAATAAATCTTGATTTATTGTAATCAGACTCTTTATGTGGATAAGTGATGTGTATGGGTGACAAAAAGATTGAAACCACCAAGTGCTTTCAGCCATGAAAAAATTGCACATTTTAAGTATTCAAATCAATATCTTTCATCCATGACAGAATGGCTTGTTACTTTGCACAAAGGACAATAAGCTTGCTTATTAACAAAGTGAGCAATTTTTTAAACATGTCACTGCATGTATAATAATCCTTATAACTTAACTGCCAAGAAAGTCATGTGTAAATGCTAATGGAAGTAAAAGGTATATCATAAGACCGGGAAAACTGGGATAAATCTATGGCAGAGCTTGAATAGATGCTACTTTATATTTAGGAAGTCAAATGAATTATTTGAAAATTGTGACAATAACCTTCCTGCTTGTGAGCATACAAAATGGAAAATATTGCTGAACTATTGCTACATTTATTTACTGATTGGCAGAAAAATTCCACAGCTAAGTTTTTCTTTCAAAATCATTTACCATCTTTTTGATGAATATTTTTACATAGCCAATGTGAGACTGACTTATATTTTTAAATTATGTAGGTACAAATAACTCACTCTTACTATCATAAAAACATGCTGACAATTAGAATTTCATGTACATATGGAGCAAATACAACTTTTTAGTACTAAGGAGTGTGTCAGATTTTCCAGTAATGCTGGTGAATAATACCCAGGTGATGATGATGGTAGTAATAAACAAGTAATTCATACAATACTATCCAATTAGAGAATTATGTGGTAACTCTTTACTTTGTCTAAAAAGAAGATACAATTAATAAGTCTATTCAATTAGCATTTATTATTAAATCGGAAACAGTTTCTTAGTGGTTTTCTAAAATACTAAAGAAATACATAATGCAAGGAAGCTATTAATAATTTGCTTTAGTTTTCTAATAGGAAAATTCACATTTATAATGCCTAAAAATTTTTTTACAGTGTTCACAAATTAAAACCTCTTTTTATGTAACAGTTCTGGAAAACATGTTAACAGATATTTTTTAATTCATTGTTGATGAAAATTTTCATTTCTTACTTATATCTTTAGCTGGATAACATATCAATAAGTAATAGAAAGGTAGATGCCCACGTGGCAAGCTGCTATGTATATGGAAAAAAAGATAAAAGTCAAAGATGAAAGTCAAAGAGAGTGAAAGAATAGTCATACATTTTCATGAGTACAAAGTTATGTTATGATTTGTTTTGAGACAATTTTGCTATGTAACCCAAACACAGATAAGTATTAAACGCAGGATCGTCCCACCTCAGTATGCTAAATCTACTGGAATTATACATCTGGACCAGTAATTCTAACCAGTGTTGTTATGATTTTGTAGTACAGCGTAGAATGGACAACTGAATTCAATCCATTTATCATCTTAAATGTTTAACATCTTTTGTGATAATAACACTTGAGGTCACTTTCCTAGTACATTGTAATATTGCTCATTTAGTAGCTGCATTTATTATGTTGTTTAAAGGAAGAAAAGGGGGAAGAGGGAGGAAGAAAAGAAAAAGAAAAAGAAAGAAAGAAATTAGAAAAAAAAAAAGAGGCTCATCCTCTAACTAAGGCTCCGGGTCCTCATGCCAAGCATTGTTCATATTCTATACTCTTAAGTTTCATTTCTTCAGATTAAACACACATAAGGAAACACACATAAGGAAAATGTGTACTTTTGAGTTTATTGTACTTCATGTAATAAAATGTCCTCAGTTCCACACATGATGTTCAAATGGTAAACTCTTTTGTAGAAAGAACAGAATTCTACTATATAACAACATTTCTTGTGTTACTATGATCTTGATTTTAAGACACAGAGTTTGTATCCCTTTTTGCTTAGGCACATTAAGATTTACACAAGGGGCTGGAAACATCATTCAGTTATTAAGAACCCATATTTCTTTTGCAGAGAAAAATGAGCTTAGCTTCTATAATTTGTGTTGGATGGGCCATTATCACCAGTGCCATTCCAGTAAAGGGATCTTTACTTCCTTGTGGGCTCCACATGGGTAATCATTCACATACCCAAATGCTAATACACATATACATACATGTAACTAAAATTAATCTTGAAAAACTCTGTTATTAAATAATCAGCTCAATGGGAGTATTTTGTCACTTACAAGCTTGGTTTGTGTATTATTTATTTATCATAGTGGAATAGTATAGATAGAGAAACTCCAGACAATATATTTTGTTCTTTTTTCTTTTATATTTATTGATTACAGTTTATATCCCCCCTGTACTTCCTTCCCTCCTCCCCTCCCAGTCCCACCCTTCTTCTTCCACACCTGTGTCCCTCTCCCAGTCCACTGATTAGGGAGGTCCTCCTCCCCTTCCCTCTGATCCTAGTCGATCAGGTCTTATCAGGAGTGGCTGCATTGTCTTCTTCTGTAGCTTGGTAAGGCTACTCCCCCCTCAGGGGGAGGTGATCAAAGAGCAGGCCAATCATTTCCTGTCAGAGATAGTCCCTGTTCCCATTACTATGGAGCCCACTTGGACACTGAACTGCCATAGGTTACGTCTGTGAGGGGTTTCAGGCCATCTCCATGAGTGGGCTTGGCTGGAGTATCAGTTTCAGAAAAGACCCCTGTGCGCAGACTTTTTGGATCTGTTGTTGTCCTTGTGGAGCTCCTGTCCTTTCCGGGTCTTACTACCTCCCCCTTCTTTCCTGTACTCTGCCCAAAGTTTGGCTGTGAGTCTCAGCATCTGCCTCAATACCTTGCAGGGTAGAGCCTTTCAGAGGAGACTCTGTGATAGGCTCCTGTCCTGTTTCCTGTTTTCTCCTCCTCCAATGTCCATCTTCTTTGCCTTCTGAATGGGGATTGAGCATCTTATCCAGAGTCCTCCATCCTGATTAGCTTCCTTAGGTGTACAGATTTTAGTAGGTTTATCCAATATTATATGTCTAATATCCACTTATGAGTGAGTATATATACCCTGTGTACCTTTGTGCTTCTGTGGTACCTCACTCAGGATGATCATTTCCATTTCCCACCATTTACCTGCAAATTTCATGATTTTCTTTTTTTCTTCTTCTTCTTCACTGAGTAATATTCCATTGTGTAGTTGTATCCCAATTTCTATATCCATTCCTCAACTGAGGAGCATCTTGGCTGTTTCCAGCTTCTGGCTATTACAAATAAAGCTGCCACAAACATGGTATAGCAGAAGTCCTTGTTGTATACTTGAGCATGTTTTGGATATATGCCTAGGACTGGTATAGCTGGATCTTGAGGAAGCGCTATTCCTAATTGTCTGAGAAAGCACCAAATTGATTTCCAAAGTGATTGTATAAGTTTACATTCCCACCAGCAGTGGAAGAGGGTTCCCCTTTCTCCACATCCTATCCATCATGTGTTGTCACTTGAGTTATTCATCTTAGCCATTCTGATGTGTGTAAGGTGCAATCTCAGGGTCGTTTTGATTTGCATTTCCCTGATGACTAAGGACTTGAACATTTTGTTAAGTGTTTCTCTGCCATTCGAAATTCCTCTATTGAGAAGTCTCTGTTTAGCTCTGTATCCTACTTTTTAATTGGGTTACTGGATTTGTTGCGTTTTAACTTAAGTTGTTTATATATACTGGATATTAACTCTCTATCAGATATACGGTTGGTGAACGTTCTTTCCCAATCTGGAGGCAGTTGTTTTGTTTTGACGAATGTCCTTTTATTTTGTTGGTGTGCCCTTTGCTTTACAGAAGGTTTTCAGTTTCAGGAGGCCCCATTTATTGATTGTTGATCTTAGAGCCTGTGCTGTTGGTGTTCTGTTCAGAAAGGTGTCTCCTGTACCAATGAGGTCAATGCTTTTCCTCACTTTCTGTTCTAAGAGATTTAGTGTGTCTGTTTTTATATTGAGGTCTTTGATCCACTTGGGCTTTAATTTTGTGCAGGGTGATAAGTATGGATATATTTGGATTTTTTTTACATGTAGACATCCAGTTAGACCAGCACCAATTGTTGAAGATGCTATCTTACTTGCATTTTATGATTTTGGCTTCTTTGTCAAAAATCAGATGTCCATAAGTGTGTGGTTTTATTTCTGGGCCTTCTATCTGATTCCATTGATCCACCATTCTGTTTCTATGCTAGTACTATAGAGTTTTTATTACTGTTGCGCTATAGTGCAGCTTGAGATCAGGGATGGAGATACCTCCAGAAGATCTTTTATTGTAGAGGATTATTTTAGCAATTCTGGGTTTCTTGTTATTCCATATGAAGTTGAAAATTTTTCTTTAAATGTCTGTAAAGAATTATGGTGGTGATTTGATGGGAACTGCATTGAATCTATAGATTGCTTTTGGTAAGATCACTTTCTTTTTACAATGTTAATCCTGCCAAGCCATGAGCATGAGAGATCTGTCCATCTTCTGATATCTTCTTCTAAATCTTTTTTCAGAGACTTGAAATTGTTATCATACAATCTTTGACATGCTTGGTTATAGTCATACCAATGTACATTATGTCATTTGTGGCTATTGTGAAGTGTGTTGTTTCCGTGATTTCTTTCTTAGCCTTTTTATCTTTTGTATACGGGAGGACTACTGATCTTTCTTTCTTTCTTTCTTTCTTTCTTTCTTTCTTTCTTTCTTTCTTTCTTTCTTGATTTTTTTTATTTTAACATTTTTATTTTATATTCATCACAGGTTATATACTTTGTATCCCAGCTGTAACCCCCTCCAGCATTCCCTCCCTATCCCACTCTTCCCTCATCTCCTCCCTGCCCCTTTCAAGTCCACTGATAGGGGAGAACCTCCTCCCCTTCCATCTAACTCTAGCTTATCAGGTCTCTTCAGGAATGGCTGCAATGTCCTCTTCTGTGGCCTAGCAAGGCTGTTCCTCCCTCGGGGGACAGGGAGGTCGAAGAGCCAGCCATTGACTTCATGTCCAAAATAGTCCCTGTTTCCCTTACTAGCGTACCCACTTGGGTATTGAGCAACCATTTGCTACATACAAGCAGAGGTTCTAGGTTATACCCATACTTGGTCCTTGGTTGGACAGACAGTCTCATAAAAGACCCCTGTGCCCTCATATATTTGGTCTTTGCGGAGCTCCTGTCTTCTTGTATCCAGCCACTTTGCTGAAGATGTTTATCAGCTGTAGGAGTTCCCTGGTAGAATTTTTGGGGCCACTCAGGTATATAGTTATATCATCTGCAAATAATTATACTTTAACTTCTCCCTTTCCAATTCATATTCTCTTGATCTCCTGTACTTGTGTTATTGTTTTAGCAAGGACTTCAAGAACTGTGTTGAAGAGATATGGAGTAGTGGGCAGCCTTGCCTTGTCCCTGATTTCAGTGGGATTGATTTAAGTTTTTCTCCATTGAATTTGATCTTGACTATAGGTTGCTGTATATTGTCTTTACTATGATTAGGTAAGTGCCTTGTATCCTTTGATCTCTCCAAGACTTTAAACATCAATGTATCTTGGATTTTGTCAAATGCTTTTTCAGCATCTAAGGAGATTATCATGTCATTTTATTTCTTTCAGTTTGTTAATATGGTGGATCACATTGATGGATTTACATGTATGTAACCACACCTGCATACCTGAGATGAAGCCTACTCGGTCATAGTGGATGATATCTTTGATGTGTTCTTGTATTCAGTTTGCAAGTATTTTGTTGAGTATTTTTGCATTAATATACATAAGGGAGATTGGCCTGAAATTTTTTCTTTGTTGAATCTTTGTAATGTTTAGGTACTAAGGTAACTGTGGTTTCATAGAATGAGTTTCATAGTGTTCCTTCCATTTCTATATTGTGGAATAGTTTTAAGAGAACTGAAGGTAGCTCTTCTTTGAGAATCTGGTAGAATTTTGAGCTGAAACCATCTGACCATGGGCTTTTTTTGGATGGTAGATTTTGATGATCTATTTTATTTCCTTAGGGGATATAGGACTATTTAATTGATTTCCCAGGTCTTGATTCAGCTTTGGTAAGTGGAATTGATCAAGAAAATTGTCCATTTCATTTTGATTTTTAAATTTTGTGGCATATAGGCTTTTGAAGTAATGATTGTTTGGATTTCCTCAATGTCTGTTGTTACATCCCACTTTTCATTTCTGATTTTGTTAATTTGGATACTGTCCCCTAGCTTTTAGTTTTTTTGGCTAAGGGTTTGTCTATCTTGTTGATTTTCTCAAAAGAAAAAAAAACAGCTCTTGGTTTCATTGATTCTTTGAATTGTTTTATTTGTTTCTGATTTATTGATTTCAGCCGTGAGTTTGATTATTTCCATCTCTTTGCTCCTTTTCGGTGTGTCTGCTTTTTTTTTTTTTTCCTAAGTCTTTTAGGTGAGCTATTAAGTTGCTTGAATGAAATGTTTCGAATTTCTTCTTGAAAGCACTTAGGGCTATGAACTTTCTTCTTAGCACTGCTTTCACTGTGTCCCATCCATTTGGGTAAGTTGTGTCTTCATTTTCCTTGAATTCTAGGAAGACTATAATTTCTTTCTTGATTTCTTCCCTGACCCAGCTGTCATTTAGTAGCGAGTTCTTCAGTTTCCACGTGTGTAGGCTTTTTGTTATTTCTGTTTTTGAGGTCCAGTTTTAGTGCATGATGATCATGTGGTTTTCTCCTTCAGTTTGTTTATATGGTGGATCACATTGATGGATTCACATATATTGAACCATCCCTGGATGCCTGGGATGAATCCTACTTGGTCATAATGGATGTTATATTTGACGTGTTCTTGTATTAAGTTTGTAAGAATTTTGGTGAGTATATTTGCATCAATGTTCATAAGGGAGATAGGCCTGAAATTATTTTTATATTGGGTCTTTGTGTGGTTTAGGTACCAAGGTGACTGTGGTTTCACAGAACGAGTTTCATAGTGTTCCTTCTGTTTCTATTTTGTGGAATAGTTTGAAGATTTTTGGTTTTAGCTCTTCTTTGAAGGTCTGGTAGAATCCTGCCTCAAACCATCTGGCCCTGGGCTTATTTTTGCTTTGGAGATTTTGATGACTGCTTCTATTTTAGGGTATATAAGAATATTTAATTGATTTACCTTTTATTTATTCAGCTTTGGCAAGTGGAATCAACCAAGAAAATCATCCATTTCATTTATATTTTCAAATTTTGTGGTGTATAGGCTTTTCAAGTAAGACCAAAATGATTATTTGGATTTCCTTAGTGTTTGTTGTTATGTCCATCTTTTCATTTCTGATTTTGTTGATTTGGATAGTGTCTCTCCCTTTTAGTTGGTTTGGCTAAGGGTTTGTCTATCTTGTTGATTTTCTCAAAGAACCAGATCTTAGTCTCACTGATTCTTTGAATTGTTTTATTTGTTTCTAATTTATTGATTTCAGTCCTGGGTTTGATTATTTCCATCTGTTTGCACCTTTTTCGTGTTTCTGCTTCCTCCCCACCTGCTCGGGCTTTTAGGTGAGCCATTAAGTTCCTTGAATGAGATGTTTTGACTTTCTTCTTGAAGGCACCTACTGCTATTGACTTTATTCTTTCAATGCTTTCACTGTGTCCTATAAGTTTGGGTATGTTGTGCCCTCATTTTCATTGAATTCTAGGAAGATTTAATTTCTTTCTTTATTTCTTCCCTGACCCAGCTGTCATTTAGTTTCCATGTGTGTGTAGGCTTTTTGCTATTTTTATGGCTGTTGAGGTTCAGCTTTAGTCCATGGTGATCAGATAGGATACAAGATATTATTTCAATCTTCTTGTATCTGTTCAGGCTTGCTTTGTGACCTGTTTGGGTCTGTTTTGGAGAAGGTTCAATGAGGTGCTGAGAAGAAGGTAAATTCTTTTGTGTTTGGGTGTGAGGCTTTGTATATGTATGTTAGGTCCATTTGATTCATGACCTCTGTTAGAAATATTGTGTCTTTGTTTAATTTCTGTTTTGTTGACCTGTTCTTTGTTCAGAGTAGGGAGTTGAAGTCTCCCAATATTAATGTGTGGGGATCCATGTGTGGTTTAAGTGTTATTAATGTTTATTTTACAAATGTTGGTGCTTTGTATTTGGGTCATAGTTGTTCAGGATTGTGATATCTTCCTGGTGGAATTTTCCCTTGATGAGCATGAAGTTTCCTTCCCCACCTCTTTTTATTAATTTTGGTTCAAATCTATTTTATCAGATATTAGAATGGCTACTCCAGCTTGCTTCTGGGGTCCATTTGTTTGGAAAACTGTCTTCCAGCCCTTTACCCTCAGGTAATGTCTATCTTTGTGACTTAGGTGTGTTTCTTGTATGCAACAGATTTTGGGTCTTGTGTATGCATCCATTTTGTTAGTCTGTGTCTTTTTATTGGAGAATTGAATCCATTGATGTTGAGAGAGATTAATTACCAGTGGCTGCTAGATCCTTTCATTTTGATGTTCGCTCTGGTAGTAAGTTTGTGTGCTTGATAACTTTTTGTTTTGGTGTAGTGAGGTTAATTATTTCCTGTGCTTTCTTGAAAGTAGTTAGTTTAATTGTGTTGTATTTTTCCTTCTAGTATCTTCTGTAACATTGGATTTCTGGATAGGTTTTGATATAATTTGCTTTTGTCATTGAGTATCTTGCTTTCTCTGTCTATGAGGGTGGAGAGTTTTACTGGGTATAGTAGCCTGTGCTGATATCTGAGTTCTCTTAGGGTCTGCATAATATCCATTCAGGCCCTTCTGAATTTCATAGTCTCTGTTAAGTAATCAGGTGTGATTCTGATGGGTTTTCCATTATATGTTACTTGGCCATTTTCCTTTGCAGCTTTTAGTATTTTTTCTTTGTTCTGTATAGTTGCTGTCTTGATTATTATGTGACATGAAGATTTTCTTTTCTGGTCTAATTTATTGGATGTTCTGTAGGCCTTTGTATTTTTATAGGCCCCTCCTTTAAGTTGAGGAAATTTTCTTCTATTATTTTGTTAAAAATATTATCTGGTCCTTGGAGGAGGAAATCTTCTTTTTCCTCTATTCCTATTATTCTTAGGTTTTGTCTTTCCATGTTGTCTTGGATTTCATGGAGAGTCTGTGTCAGGAATTTTTTTAACTTAAACATTTTCTTTGATGGATACAGTGATTTTTTTCCATTGTATCTTCCACACCTGAGATTCTTTCTTCCATATCTTTTAGTCTGTTGGTTATGCTTACCTCTGTAGTTCCTGTTTCATTCCCTAAGTTCTTTCTCTCCACAATTTCCTCCATTTGTGTTTTCTTTAATTTATCCAATTCTTTCTTCAGATATTCACTGGTTTTATTGATTTCCTTCACCTGTCTGACTGTATTTTCCTGATTTTCCTTCAATGCTGTCAGCTGTTTGTTTGAACAATCGTCTGTTTCTTTTATTTCTTCCAGTGATTTAAGTATTTCCTCTCTAAAGACTACAAATTGTTTGGCTGTAATTTCCTGTATTTCTTTATAGATTTCCATAATCTGTTTGACTTCATCTTCTTCTAGTTCTTTACTATTTTATTTGTTTCCTCTATTATCATCTTCATAAGCATAGATGTAAGGTTATCTTCTTGAATTTCATTTATGCTGAGTTGTCCAGGGCTGCTTGTCCCTGTATAACTGGGTTCTGGAGATGCCATATTGCTCTGATTTTTGTTGGTTGAGTTTTTACTCTGGCCTCTACCCATTGGACTACCTTAGATATGGGGTGTTAGTTTCTGGTGTTTCTTGGAATCCTGGGGTGGGGAGAATCCCCTTGGCAGGAAGATGATTTTTCCGAAAGGAGGCATCCTCAACTTTTGGGGTATGTTAACTGAATGCCTGGTGTTTTTCAGGAATTTCTACAGCTCACCTGAGCCATACAGACCTGAGTGGTAATTGTGGTCTTTGTTAGTCAAGTGGGCTCTCCTCTCACCTGGAGAAGTCCTGGAGACACCTGCCTCGCTCCTGGGTTTCTTGCTCTAAATTTAGTGAGCTGCTGCTATAACTTGTGTGCCCTGTGGTTTGGTCAGTTTAGTTAGGGATAACTGGTTGCCCCTTGGAACAGTATCTGTTGGTTGATCTCAGGGATTCCAGGCTTTTTTAAGTCTGAGGTTGGAGCTCTGTGCCCCAGTACCCAAGTGGTAATCAGTGGCTGGTGAATATTGCTCTCATGCATGCAGCAAGAGACTAGAGTCTGGAGCCTGTGGATAACCAGAAACTTCTCTGGAGCTAGATGTTCTGAGGTAGGGCCAGATGTTTCCCATACCATGGGGTTTTCTCCCAACAGAAAGACCCAGTCTGTGGTGTTTGTGCTGGTGACTGGATAGGAACCTGAGAACTTTTTCCTGAGAACTTTCCCATGTGTGGTGGTGTTGGGGAGGTGGGTTGCTTAGTGTTTTAACCTGGAACCTGCTGTTTCCCTCCCTGTGGCATTTTCTCCAGTCAGGGAAACCCAGTCTCCAGTGCCCTAGGGCTCACAGTTCTGTCTGTGATGGAGAGTTGGGTGAGCAGCAGATCTCTGGGCTGGCAGCTGTGTGCCTGATGGTCTGCGGGACCTTTTCCAGGGATAGACTGGGTGACCTGAGTTCAATCCTGCTTGTTTCCTTCCCTGTGTGGTTTTCTTGTAACTGGGACTCCCATTCTCTGGGGTTTTGGTGCCCATAGTTCAGCTTGGGAAGGTGAACAAAACATGCAGGTGTGTGGCTCTGGTCTTGTGACCTAGTGCCTGAGGGACCCAGGATCTTTTTCGGGTTCTGGCTGGGTGACCTGAGAGTGGACTCAACTGATTCCCACACAGTGGAGTTTCCTCTCACATGGGAAACACGATTGCTGTTGTTTTAGGGCCCAGAGTTTAGTCTCTTGCTTGCTGTACCAACATTGCTGTCCTTCTCCTCAGAAACAGTGTCCTCCTGGCGCCGCCATCTTGGATCTCTAGGCAACATCTTAAAATAAGTTTTCAAACAGATTCGCGCACACACATAAATGCAGATAGAAGAGAGATGATAGATACTTATATGGATGGATAGATAGATTAGATAGAATAGGTATATAGATAGATAGATAGATAGATAGATAGATAGATAGATAGATAGATAGATAGACAGATAATTAGATACATAAATGACATATGAAAATAGAAGTGGAATTATTTGGACAGTGGGAGAGCAGGAAGAGGGATATATGGGAATGGAGAAAAGAGACTGACATTGTATTCCTTGACCAATTCCTCTCCTGCCTCTTTACCCCTAAATACCCTCAATGAACGGAAACCACTGTTTTGCTATCTATTTCAATGGCATCAATTTTTTAGATTCCACTTATGAAATCTAATAGTGTTTGTCCTACTCTGCCTAAAATCCAGTATTAAGTTTTTCTTTTATTGATTTATTTTTTCACGTATTCACTTTACATATCAATCATATTTCCCTTCCTCCCTATGCCCCCTCTTTCTTCCCCCTATCCTTATGGGATGTGGATGTAATTGGATCATCATTTTTGCCTCTAAGCTTCACATTTGTCATGTAGAAATGAGTGTGTGAAAAAATAGATTAGGCAAATTTACTTCTTTTTTGAAATATTTGTCTATGACTTATTCCAGTGTCTGTGGTAGAATTCAATAAGTGACTACTTATAGTATAAATACTAGAACAATATCAACAAAAAGAAGCACTATTCTTATATTAGTTATGACTGACTCCTTAGAAATGGATGCACAGTCACCTTACAAAAACAAGCTTGACTGCTCTTCTTCCTAGTTATTATTTCTCCTATTATTTTACTTATTTATAATGATTATTCAACTTCTGCTTCAGCCTTTGGGAATATTATTTTCATTTTCTTCACTGTTTTAGACAGATGGTCCCCAATTTAAGATATCTGTTCATTTGTACCAGTTTTTTTCCACTTCTATAATGTTCCATCTTTTTGCCTAGATCTCTTCTACTCCTCCTTTGAATGCCTAGATATTATTTTTTCACATTTACTCATTAATTCTATTTTATTCTATATGTTCACAGATTAACTATCTTAAAACTTGGCTATTCTAACACACATTTTATTGCAATAATATATGTCTTTAAAAATTGGTATTATTATTTATGACAATTTATTTACTTTATATCCAGGCTGTACCCCCTCACTCATCTACTCCCAGTCCCACCCTCTTATTTTCTTTCCCCCTTATGTCCCTTCCCTATTCTACTTATATGGGAGGCCCTCTTCCCCTACTATCTAACCCTAGCCTATAAGGTCTCATCAGGACTTCCTGGATCTTCTTTCTCTGTGGTCTAGTTAAAGCATTGTACCAGGAGGAGGTGATCAAAAGCAGGCCACTGAGCACATGTCAAAGACATCCCATAATCCCCTCACTAGAGAAGCCACTTGGAAACTGAGCAACCTATGGATTACATTTGAGCAGGGGTCTAGGTCCTCTCTATGCATGGTCATTGGTTGATTCATCGGTCTCTGCAGGACCCCCTGAGCCTAGATTTTTTGGGTCAGTTGGTCTCCTTGTGGACTTCCTGTCCCCTCCAGGTGTTTGTATTACCCCTCCTTCTACAAGACTCCATGTACTTGGGTGAAAATCTGCCTAAGAATTTCATCAGCTCTTTCAACACCCTGATGGTTAGAGTCTTTCAGAAGCATCCTGGGTAAGGCTCCTTTCCCATTGCCTGTATTCTCATACTTACATTGTCTATCCTGTATACCATTCTGAATGGGGTTTCACCCTCTTCCATGGGGTCATCCTTGTTGTTTTGCTTCTTTAGGACTACAGATTTTAGTATGTTTATCCTATATTATACTGCTAATATTCACTTATAAGTGATTATACACCATGTGTCTTTCTGCTTCTGGGTATGTCACTCAGGATGTTCTTTTCTAGTTCCATCCATTTGACTACAAATTTCATGATTTCTTTATTTTTAACTGCGGAATAGTAGTCCATTATATAAATATACCACAATTTCTGTATCTATTACTCAATTGAGGGACATGTGGGTTGTTTCCAGCTTCTGGCTATTATGAATAGAACTACTACAAATATGGATGACCAAATCTTCCTTATGTATAGTTGAGAACACTTTGGATCACTTTGGATATATGCCTAGGAGTGGTATAGCTGGATCTTGAGGTAGCACTATTGCTAATTTTCTGCAAAAGTGCCAGATTTATTTACAAAGTAGCTGTACAAGTTTACATACAAATTTACATTCCCACCAGCAATTAGGGAGGGTTCCCCTTTCTCCACATCCTCTCCAGAATGTGGTGTTGTCACTTGAGATTTTAATCTTAGCCATTCTGATGGGTGTAAAGCAGGGAACAGGACAGGAGTCTACCACAGAGGGCCTCTGAAAGACTCTAGTGATTGAGATATTGAAGCAGATACTGAGAATCATAGCCAAACTTTGGGCAGAGTGCATGGAATTTTATGAAAGAAAGGGGAAATACAGAGACCTGGAGGGGATGAGAGCTCCAAAAGGACAACAACAGAGCTAATAAATGAGTCCTGGGAGCCCTTCTGAGACCACAGCCACAACCAAGAATGATGCATGAAGAGATGGTAAAACCCTGGTTCAGATGTTGCCCAATGAATCCGTCTCTAGGTGGGTTCCTTAGTAAGGGGAGCAGGGACTTTCTCTGGCATGAACTCAGCGACAGGCTGTCTGATCACCTTCCCCTGGCTGGTGCAGAATTGCCAGCCTATAGAGGAAGACAATGCAGCCAGTCCTAATGAGACCCTATATGCTACGGTGAAACAGAAGTGGATTAGTACATCACCTATTAGTAGACTAGGGGAGGACCATAAAAAGAGAAGAAGAATATATATATATATATATATTTGTGGATATTGTGAAGAGTGTTGTTTCCTTAATTTCTTTCTCAGCCCATTTAACATTTCTATGCCAGAGGGCTTCTGATATTTTGGGTTAGTTTTGTATCCAGCCACTTTGCTGAAGTTGTTTTCCAGCTGAAGGGGTTCTTTCATAGAATTTGGGGGGGTCACTTGTGTATACTATTATATCGTATTCAAAGAGTGCTACTTTGACTTCTTCGTTTCTGATTTGTATCCCCTTTATCTCCTTAATTGTCTTATTACTCTAGCTAGGACTTCAAGTACTTTGTTGAAGAAATAAGGAGCAAGTGTGTAGCATTGCCTTGTCCCTGATTTCAATAGGATTAATTTTAGTTTCTCTCCCTTAAGATTGAAATTGGCTATATGTTTGCTGTGTATTGCTTTTACTATTTTTAAGTATGTGCCTGTATCCCTGATCTCTCCAAGAAATTAAACATAACTGGGTGTTGGACTTTGTCAAATGCTTTTTTAGCATCTAAGGTGATTATCATGTGTTGTTTTTCTTTCAGTTTATTTATATGATGGATTACATTCATAGATTTCTATATACTGAACTACTCCTGCATGCCTGTGATGAAGCCTACTTAGTCGTGGTGGATGATTTTGTGGTGGATAATATATTCTCAGATTTTGTTTTTGAAGATTTTATTGAGTATTTTTGTGTCATAAGTGAGATTGATCTGAAGTTCTCTAACTGCCTTCATAAAGAAATTTGACACATCTAGTACAAACAACTTAATAACACACCTGAAAGCACTAGGAAAATAAAAAGAAAGCAGACAGATCAAAGAGTAGTAGAGGGCTGGAAATAAGCAAACTCGGGGCTGAAATGAATAAATCAGAAACAAAGAAAACAAGTCAAAGAATCAAAAAAACCAATAGCTGGTTCTTTGAGAAAATCAGGAAGATAGATGATCCCTTTGCCATCCTAAATTAAAGGCAAAGAGACACTATCCAAATCAACAAGATCAGAAATGAGAAGGGCTACATAATGGTGGTCACCAAGGAAATACAAAGAATCATTAGATCCTAATTCAAAAGCATGTATCCAACAAAACTTGAAAATGTAAATTAAATGGACAATTTTTCTGGATAGATTCCGTTTATCAAAGCTGAGTCAAAATCTGGTAAATAAATAAATAGTACTATATCCTCTATGGAAATAGAAGCAACCATCAAAAGTCTCCCATCAAAAAAAAAAAAAAAAAAAAAAAAAAAAAAAAAAGGCCACCCAGAGCAAGGTAGTTTCAGTGCAGAATTCTACCAGACCTTCAAAGAAGAGCTAACTCTATTACCAACCTCATTCTATGAGGCCACAGTCACCTTGATATCTAAACAACACAAAGACCAAACAAAGAAAGAGACTTCAGACCAATCTTGCTTATGAACACCAATATAACAATCTATATCTTTGTAATCCTCAGTCAGTCTATTGTTCTGGAAAGGAGGGTTTATTGTGTAGTCATTTTTATAGTTCCAAGCTAGAAATATCACACAGAAAAAAAAACATTTGATCAATTTGTTTTCAATGACAAGAGCTTTGATCATGATGCAATAATGGTATAGGCCTTCAATAGTCTTTTATTTGCTTCTAAAGATACGAAGGTAACATCTTAACTTCAATATAGTATACAATTATTATATATATGGTACTACTGTGACATGTCCCATGTACCACTGTGACATATGAAATTTAGGAACATACAAACAGTAGCTTCTATATATCATTAGCATTTGAATTAGTATTATGTTTGTAGTTTTCATAAATAAAATATCTCACAAAGTTTCTTTTTGTGGAAACATATCTAAAATGTTTAAGTAAGTTTAAGTAGTTTAAGTAAGTTAGTTTTGAAAACTTCGTCTTTATTTAGCAGAAATTCTCATGGCATGTTGATGGGTTCTATTGATGTTCACAATAGCTATGATCTTGGAATTAACTGAAAATTAAATATTATAAAAAGCCTAGTAATAAATTGTGCATAAATATTAAAATACCTCACTAAAACAGCTTACGTGTACACTAACATCATGAATAGAATCTAAACTTGAAATACTATTTTGCCATGTTTATTTCCTGGTAACATACTGCTTTTTTATTTTTAATTTAATTTTATTTACAGCTTTATTTATTACAACGTGTCCACTTTGTATCTTTGCTGCAGCCTCATCCCTCGTCTCTTCCCAGTCACACCCACCCTCCCTCTTCTCCCCCTATGCCCTTTCCCTACTCCCCTCATAGGGGATGACTTCCTCCCCTTCTATCTGACTCTAGCTTATCAGGTCTAATTAAGGCTGGCTACATCATCTTCCTCTGTGGCCTGGCAAGGTTGCACTCCACCAGGCAGATGTGATCAAAGAGCCACAGACTGAGTTCATATTAGAGACAGCTCCTGTACCCCTTACTAGGGAACCCACTTAGAAACTGAGCAGTCAGTGGGCTGCCTTTGAACAAGGGTTCTAGGTCCTCTCCTTCAAGTCTCTGAAGAAAGAAATTGGAGAAGGTATCAGAAGATGGAAAGATATCCCATGCTCATGGATCAGTAAGATTAACATACTGAAAATGGATATCCTACCAAAAGCAATGTATAAATTCAACGCAATTCCCATCAAAATACCAATACAACTATATACAGTCATTGAAAGAACAATTCTCAATTTCCTATGGGAAAAAAAAAACCTAGATTAGCTAAAACAATCATGTACAATAATAGATCTCGATCCCACTCTCAAGCTGTACTATAGAGCAACAGCAATAAAAACGGCTGGTACTGGCATAGAAACAGACTGGTGGAGTAGTAGAATCAAGTCGAAGACCCAGAATTAAACAGATACACCTACAAAAACGTTCATTTTTTTGCAATGACAAAATAATTGAGAAGATTTACTTGGGCTTACATTTTAAAGGGATACATACCATTAAGTTGGAATAGGAATGGTACAGGAGAGAATCTGAGTCCTGAAAATCATACTACATCAACCATCAGGAAGAGGAGCAAATAGGAAATGTTGCTGTGCTATAAGTCTGCCTCTAGTGTTTCATTTCCTTCAGAAATGCTCCACCTACTGAAGGTTATAGAACTGTTCCAAAGACTGTTTCTAGTTGGTGAACAAATATTTAGAAACATGAGCCAATGGGAGGCATCTCATTTTCAAAATTCAGTAAAAAAGAATTTGGATGAAAGGAAGTTTTCAAGGAATTCCTTGAAAATATAAATAAAAAGTCATTTCACCTGCAGTTCTTCCTATCAAAATCACAAATATTTTGATAAATTCCAAAGAGAGAATTAACATACAGAGAGAAATAATATATATTTCCTGAGTCTCATTGTGTATGACAAAAAAGAAAGAAACTGAACTGTGTGGTTCATTCATGCTAAAATCAACAGACCCAAATAAATTAATCACTTTGTGATCACTGTTGAAATTACTTTTTCATTAATTTATTCATTTAATAGCTTTGCAGCCTAATCACAGCCCCCTCTCTCCTTACTTCCCAGTCTCATTCTCAAATGTTCCTTGCCTTTCCCCCCATCCACTTCACCTCAGAGAAGGGGCAGCCCCCTTGGGTACCAAACCATTTATTTTAATGTTGGAAGATATAATATATGTGTCATCTTCATCAAATAACTTCTAATTATAGTAAATATATAGCAATTCAACTTCAAATTATCTTTTTTGTTAAACAATTATTCATTCAAGTCTTTTTAAAATTTAATTTTTATTAATTACAGTTTATTCACTTTGTAACCCCAACTGTAGCTGCCTCTCTAACTCTCTCCCAATCACACCCTTCCTCTCTTTTCTCCATCTGTGCCCTTCCCACAGTCTACTGATATGGGAGTCCTCCTCCCCTTCCATCTGATCCTAGTCTGTCAGGTCTCATCAGGGGTGGCCTCATTGTCTTCTTCTGTGGCCTGGTAAGGCTGAAACCTTCCTTACAAGGGTTAATGATCAAAGAGCAGGCCACTGAGTTCCTGTCAGAGAGTTCCTGTTCCCATTACTAGGGAACCCCCTAGAAGACTGAGCTGCATTGGCTATATCTGTACAGGGGTTCTAGGTTATATCCATGCATGGTCCTTGGTTGGAGTATCAGTCTCAGAAAAGACCCCTGGGCCCAGATTTTCTTTCTTTCTTTCCTTCTTTCTTTCTTTCTTTCTTTCTTTCTTTCTTTCTTTCTTTCTTTCTTGGTTTTGACATAAATAAAGATCATTGCTTTATTATATATTACAAAGAGAAAATATACACTTTGTAACTCTGTTTCCCTATCTGTTAGTTTTCTTAAATTTTTAGTTTAGGTATGCGTATGGTATCTTTCAATGATATCTTTGATTATATCAATCCTCCAGTACAGGAAATGTTACTTGATGTGACTACCCATCCAAAGAACTGTCAGATAGGGGGGAGCATCCTTACCAGGCAACAGAGGGAGATAATGCAACCAGTCCTGATGAGACTTGACAAGCTAGAGTCAGATGTAAGGGAGGAGGACCTCTCCTATCAGTGGACTTGGAGAGGGGCATGGGAGGAGATGAGGGAGGGAGAGTTGGATTGGGAGGGAATGAGGGAGAGTGCTACAGCTGGGATACAAATTAAATAACTTGTAACTAACATAATAAATAAAAATTAAAATAAAAAACAAAAACCAAACAAAGTTAATTTTAAAATGATGAATTAACAAAATTAGACTTTATGGACATCATTATAGATTTGGAAAAACACTGTTGACTACAAAATTATTATAGAAGCAAAGATGTACATAATTGGTTAACATAATAGCTGGATAATTTGTCTATATTTGTGAAAATAATAGCATTTTATAAATTAATTGTATTAATTGTATCACTACCAAATTATCACAGATCACTAGATCAAGTAACTGATTAATTTCTGAGTTCCTATTATTTGGGATGTATCATTTATGCCTTAATTATTTTCTTAAACGGTTTCATCAGCAAAGAAGAAAAAAGAAAAAAAAAATAAACTTGTTTGACTGTGTGATTCATTTCATAATGAGAGAGAGATATTTTGGAGTAAGTATGACACACATGAACATATACTGTGTTCAGCAAATCATATCTGAATCTCATTATCTTAGGCCATTTTTTAAAATGATTTTGCTTCATGTTAAAAGATGTGTCAAACTAAATTTCATTACATTTCTCCATACCTCATTCTTCCTTTGTTTTAGAATGAGTGATGAAGATTCAGTAAAGATTTAGCACTAGTAGGCAATAACTCAATGGCCCAAACACTATTTTTATTGGAACCTCAATTCCTGTGTAAAAATAAGTAATTAAATCATTAGTAAAATGCATTTCTGAGAAAACACTATGTTGTGATAATAATATAAAAATAACCTTTGTTATTGCTTCTGCAAATGTCCTGTGAATATAATTAAGAACTCACTTTAATAACTTGAAAGTATGAAGAAATTAACAAAAATCCATGTCCACCTTCCTTTAATAAATATTAGCATTGCTGTAACAACATCAATCCTCACATTCCTTTACTTACTATATTGTGGCTTGTTCCATACTAAGACAGTTCCAGAAACTCAACACAACAAAACTAAAAATTATAGAATCATGTTAAACAACCCAATCTGCCACATAATGGAAAAGACATTTTCTGCAGTTTTTCAAAAAATTAAATTTAAGTTCTGTGACATATAGATTACACTGATAAAGACACTGGAGTACCCTTTTTTAAAGTACCAATATAAGAAGTATGAAGAAGCAATTGTTTAAAATGACACACTCATTGTGATTTTGTCCAACTGAAAATTAATAATCAATTCTGGATCAAGTTTTGATTAAGAGTAATACAAATATAGTGTGTTAAAAGCTAAAATTTAGTTGTAAATCAACTGCAAATATAATTACAGATCTATCTGTGCATATTCTGAAAAGGATTCTAGAGTAACCATTAGCTGATAAAGTGACATAATATTAAAATATTATACACCTGTATTTCTTTGTGTGATTAATTTTTTAAAAATATGAATTTATTTCATAAAAGACATGTTTGTCTATTAAATCATTAGGTATATATATGCTATATATTTTATTAGATATCATGAAATAGTATGCTTAAAAATACATAAATGTCACTTTTATACCATAATTTTATGATTTTAACAAGGAAAACAACAAAATTATATAATATTTTAATTTATTTATTTCTTTATTAATTAACAGTTTATTCACATTGTATCCCAACTGTAGCCCCTTCCCTTGCCCCTCCCAATCACTTCCTCCCTTCCTCTTCTTCTCCTATGCCCATCCCTAAGTCCAGCAATAAGGGAGGTCCTCGTCCCCTTCCCTCTGATCCTAGTCCATCAGCTCTCATCAGGAGTGGCTTCTTTGTCTTCCTCTGTGGCCTGGTAAGGCTGCTCCCTCTAGGGAGAGATGATCAAAGAGGAGGCCCCTGAGTTCATCTACAGTTTTCTTTATATCTTGTTCTAATTTCATTACTGTTCCTGTAGTAATATACCTGACAATAAGGAACACAGAAAAGGAAAAGTTTGTTTGGCTTATAACTCCAGAATATGCTCTATCAGTGAAGAGAAAACAAGGCAGGAGCATCTGGTCACATCACGTCCACAGATAAGACAAAAGAGACAATGGACACACGCATCCATGCATGCTGCTATGGTTCAACTAAGTTTTTGCTACTTTTATGCATTTAAGATCTCATCCCATGAGATGTTCCTTTCTGTATTCAGGGTGTGTCTTCTCAAAGAGCAAGCAAGACAGTCCCACTCCAGCATGCCCTGATCCACATCATTTGAAAATACTGTTTTCAAAAGTGGTTCTAGGTTGTGTCCAGTTTATGGTTAAAATTAACAATCATGTTTGCCTTACATCATTTATTTCTTTTTTTTCTTTTTTTTAAATATAATTTTTATTAACATTTTTATTTTATATTAATCATAGGTTATGTACTTTGT